>CM072925.1:102369908-103017825 GCA_036971965.1 Nyctalus aviator | reverse complement strand
TGGCCCCAGCAGAAGTCCCTGACGGAGTCGTGTTCCTGCTGCGGGCCTAAGGCCTGGGCAGGAGGTTTTCCTGGGCCAGACCTCAGCCTTCTGGCCACCCACCCACTCCTGAAAGCAGAGGCTGGGGTCAGCAGCCCCGGAAGGGCAGGGCTGGGAATGGAAGAGAGGCGCCCACAGAAACATCAGGCATTCTATCCAAAAGAGGGAGAGTAGCTGAGTCAGCAAAACCTAGCGCATGTCCAACCAGCCCACTGCACCTCACAAGGGGCTCACCCATCCCAAGGGCTGCCAATCCAGTGTCTCCTACCCATCACAACCCCACCTTTGTTCACTGGAGGGCCCTTAAAGGGTTTGAAGATGGCATTCATATCCCAATTACTCAAGCTCCACTCCCCTCACGTCAGCACATCCCTGGCCCAGGACTGGAATTTCAGACCCCTGTTAGCCAAAACACTTTCTAGTGCTTGGCGGGACCAACGTCATCTTAAGAAGCAGGCTTCTCATCCTAGCTGGTTTGGCTCAATGGATAGAGTGCCAGCCTATGGACTGAAAGGTCTCAGGTTCAATTGCAGTCAAAGGAACATGTCTGAGTTGCAGGCTCGATCCCCAATAGGGGGTAAGCAGGAGGCAGCCAATCAATGACTCTCTCATCATTGATGCTTCTATCTTTCTATCCCTCTCCCTTCCTTTCTGAAATCAATAAAAATATATTTGAAAAATAAAAAAGAAGCAGCAGGCTGCTCTCAGTGTCTACCAGTTCACCTGGGAGGGGTGGGTCCATATCACCTGAAAGGATGTTCTTGCATAGAGAAGTAGGCCCATTGTTTTCCACTTGGGACATATAGTTCTTAACAAGCACGTACCATATGACTGCAAGCCGCCCATGTTGCTGTATACAATATATCAAGCCTCCTCCATTTTTTGTTCAGGGATTCACTGTCTTGCTGCCGCCCAAGACTCAGCTTCTGTCCCAAAGCTCCCCTTTGAACAGAATAAATTCTAATCCTGGAGTTGTCAGCCTCTTCTTTCCCTTTGGACATTGGTTTCGATACACCTCAGGTAATTTCCCCAATTTCTCCTTTGCCAGCCACTTGCCCAGCCATGGATATCTGTTATCTATCACACGTGGGCCACTCCTCTGTTCAAACCCTCAATAGTTCCCCATTGCCTCCCTCAGAATCCTGACTCGGGCCCAGGCCCTGGTCAAGGCTCGTGCAAGAGGCAATCAACCGATATGTTTCTCTCACATTGACATTTCTTGCTGTCGTTCCCTCTCTCTTCCACTCTCTCTAAAACCCAATGGAAAAATATCCTCAGGTGAGGATTAAAAATTAAAATATAACATGAAATAAAATAGGGTTTATTAGCTTAAAAAAAAAATGGAACCTAGGCCCTCTTGTAAGGTGTTTTGGCTAACAGAATGTGGCACATGCGGTGTGCCAGTGCCCAGGGTGGACCTGCAGATTCCCTTGGATGCTTGCCCAGCCACCATAAGCATCATCCTGGTCTAGCCTGCTGGGGGATGAGTGATTACAATCCCAGTTGAGGTCATTCTAAGCCACCAGCCCGAGACAATGAGCCAGCTGACCTCAGACAATTGAGTGAGCCCCGCTACCAGAACTGCTCAGTTGGCCCAGCCATTAACAATAAACAGCTGGCTTGGCTGACATGGCTTAGTGGTTGATCGACCTATGATCCTAGAGGTCACAGTTCAATTCCCCGTCAGGGCACATGTTGGCATTTTGGGCTCCATCCCCAGTGTGGGGCGTGCAGAAGGCATCCAATCAATGATTCTCTATCATTATTTGTGTTTCTATCTCTCTCCCTCCCATCCTGAAATCAATAAAAAATATAATTTAAAAATAATAATAATAAATAAATAAATAAATAAATAACTGATGCCTCGTTGGCATGGCCCAGTGGTTGAACTTGACAGGAGGTCATAGTTCAATTCCTGGTCACAGGGCACATGCCCAGGTCCCGGGCTCAGTCCCCAGTGTGGGACATGCAGGAGGCAGCCAATCATCATTGATGTTTCCATCTCACTCTCACTCTCCCTTCCTCTCCAAAATCAATTAAAATATATTTTTTTTAAGTAAACAACTAATATTTTAACCTATTAAATGTTGGGGTAGTGTGTTATGGAACTAATATACACACTACACTGTCCCTACCTCACGACCTTTGTCCTCGCTCTTTCCTCTGCCTGGAACCCTCTTCCCCCAAAGACCCAAATGCCTTTCCCCCTCACTGCTCCCAGGTCTCTGCTCAGCCAGGACATCCCTGGATGGTCTATGTAAAAATAACAGCTCCACTCCCATTTTCTCTTGTGATATACATCTCACCAAAGCATTCCTCACCCTACCTCTTTAGGTATCTACTAATTTGTTTTTTGTCTCTCTTGTCCCACAGAATGAACTGCACGAGGACAAGGAATGCCTATTCCATCTACTGCTTTCCCTGGTTCCTGGCACCTAGAGGGGTTCAGCTGTTTGTGGAGTGAATAAACCCTAGTGATCCCTAGCCAGCTGCTCATGGACCACCACTTGGTAGATTCATTCCAAGCATCCAACCATCTGCTTGCCTTGCTCTGGGCCCTCACCCCCCTGAATCCTGGTGGTCCTTACATTTGAATAATCCCTTTGAAGTGTAAAAGGGACTTTCACACTTATCTATTTAATCCTCCTTTCCCTGGATCCACCAGTGGGGATACTCCCACCGCTATTTTTCAGATGAGAAGTCAGAGGCTGAGTGACTTGCACAGGGAATTGGGAGATGCAGGGTGTGGGCAAAAGGAGCTCCCATCTGCACCTCAACCTCCCCGCTGCCCTCCCTTGGAGGGACCTCGGGGAAATTTTTGATAATTTGGGAGGAAAGGCAGAGTGCAAGTCTCTGGAGTCCATTGTTAGGTGCTCAATGTTTGCCTTCATTTAGGCTCCTCCAAGGGTGAGCTAACTTGAGGATTTGGGCTTAACGGTTTCATTTGGGAGGTGGCCCCAGGAAACTGGAGCAGAGGGTGTGGACGTGAGGTTGGGTCATTAAACAGGGACTGTGTGGAACCCACCTCCATTCATCCCACCAGCTCCTGTCCCTTGCTGGGCAATACCGGAGAGTATTCCTGGGTTGGCAGTGCCCCTACAGGCAGGCATGCTCTGGGCCAGAGGCAGGTCCTGGGATAGGGTCAGTGTGTGTGTTTGGGAAGGAGCTGCAGGTGGCCTTAGTGGCCAGGACTCTAGGGACAACTGATAAAGCATTGCATAAACCAAGGAATCTACAGGGGACAGAGATCAAAGAGTTGCTTGAGTGAGAGGACTTATGTTGTTTAGGCTGAGCGCTGAAATTTCCAGAGGCCACCTGGCTAAGGGCTGCTGCAAAGGCACCTGTAGCCAATTCGGGCTTTTGGAGGACAGCTCCAGGTTCAAGGGGAGCAAGAGCCAGGCTGCTGCAGGATTTGTCTGCCTGCCATAGAAAGCCACAGCCTATCACCTCCGGTCACGCTGTAGACACCTGAGATATGAACTCTTTGGCAGAGAAGGAATTCCTAGAATTAGCCCTTAGGTAAATGGCTCCAAACCGGTGGAACAAACATTTAAGTCTACAGTGTGCACAGCCCAGAGAGAGGCAGGGACCAATGACGTGACACTTTATTGAGGACTTACTCTGTGGTGAGCATGAAGGCCTTGCATGGACTGCTTCCCTTGGTCCTCACGAGCAGTCTGAACTGTTCTCATCGTAGGTGGGACTGCTATTCCAAATGCCTCATAGGTCCAGGTGGGCAAAAGTGTCACCAACTGCACCCTCCTTTTGTATTCAGGGTAGGTACCGCAGCTCTACACATGTGGAAATGCGTGAGCTTCAGGAATCTGTCCATGGACTGTGATAGGAACCAGCACCTGCAAGGCCTGGGTGATTCCAAAGCCACAGTCCATGGGAAAACAAGGCCGGGGGGACTGAACAGAGACATTAACCCCACACAAGGCAGTGACACCGGAGGGGCTACCACCTCAAGCTCAGCATTGGGCACCCAAGTGTCCCGCCCGCTCTTCCTCTTGTGGTCTGTCCTCTGCCTCTTTACTGTGAAGTTTATAAAAGTGTCTGAAAAAGTACCTACAGTGGCACTTGGTGAAAAGGGTTTGCCGCCTTCTCTAAAACATTTGCCAACAGCTGAAACCAGTTTGGCTCAGTGGATGGAGCGTCAGCCTGCGGACCTGGGGGGTCGCAGGTTCGATTTCGGTCAGGGGCATGGGCCTTGGTTGCGGGCATGTCCCCAGTGGGGGGGGTGCAGGAGGCAGCTGATCAATGATTCTCTCATCGATGTTTCTAGCTCTCTATCCCACTCTCTTCCTCGCTGTGAAAAATCAATAAAATATATTTTTTAAAATTGTAATAAAAAAAAATAAAACATTTGCCAACAGATTTTCCCTCCCCTTATAGGACTCTGCAAAGAAGCTGTTCTCCCTCCTCACCCCCAGGAGAGCTGGCGAGCTGCAGGAAAGCAGCCTCTTTCATTAACCCAGGGAGGGGCCTTCCACTGAAAATGAGCCCCAAGGTTTTGGGAAACTGCTGAGGTGGCAATAAAATTAGAGGGGGGGAAAGGCAGTGAGCAAATTACAGAGATGGAGCAGTCGAGGCCAGAGAGCTCTCATTAGCCTGATGAGCTATGTTGGTAAGAGGCCCTGGGGATGACGACTCCTGGGAGATAGAGGGCCCCTCCCAAAACCCCAGGCCTCTGCCTTCCCATCAGACCGTTTCCCTTTTGAATATCCAGTTGGGATTTCTTCTGGGATAGGACATTTGCTGAGCAGGCCCAGGTCAGCTTTACAGAAGGGAGTGGGGCTTCTTGCTCCACCGATTTGCTCACTGGCTCCTCCTTCTTCTGCCCCCAAACAGATGCCCGGCCAGACTGCCTGCCTCCTAACACAACTGTAGGCTCATTATGCAGTCAACTCCAAGATGTGGCTGTTGGTTGAGCATCATCTCATGAACCAAGAGGTCAAGGGTTTGATTCCGAGTCAGGGCACATGCCTGGGTTGTGGGCTCGATCCCCAGAGTAGAATATGGCATGCAGGAGCAGCCAATCGATGTTTCATCAATGTTTTTAACTCCCCCTCTCACTCCTCTCTTTCTAAAAATCAATAAACATTTTTTAAGTGAAAACATTAAAAAATAAAAACACAACAGCAGAGCCGAGGCCGGTTTGGGTCAGTGGTATAGCGTTGGTCTGCGGACTGAAAGGTTCAATTCCAGGCAAGGGCATGTACATTGGTTGAGGGCACATCCCCGGTAGGGGGTGTGCAAGAGGTAGCTGGTCGATGTTTCTCTCATCGACATTTATAGCTCTCTATCCCTCTCCCTTCCTCTCTGTAAAAAAACAAAATATATTTAAAAAAACAGCAGAGAGGCCTGGGAGTCACAGCTGGAGCTCAAAGGCTGATTCTAGCTTGAAGTTTTAACAGCTCTGCGGCTTTGCGGATACCTTTCTCTGGCAGGACAGGGCAACAGGGAGTTGGGACTTCCATCAATAGGTCAAAAGTTACCATGAATATCAGGCCCCAATCAAGAGTAATTAGTACTAACCTTATACCCCAGCAGCACTGTTTTTACTTGCTGTTCCCGAATATTGCCTTGTCTTAGGTCGATCTTTGAGGCATGAATAGTGCCCTCCCGTGCTTTGCAGTTTGGAGGCAACATGGCAAAAAACAGACACATGATCTCCATTCCATCTCCAATTTAACCAAAATGACAGGAAAGGATCTATAACGTGGCAGTTAAAAAATAAGGCCACTGATACACAGTTCTTAAAACATAAGCAGCTGGCGAGACTTCCACTGTGTAATCTTTGCAGCAAGGTTCAGTAGAAGTCCACACCCTGTACCCCAAACTCTCCATTGGCTGAGTTGTACCAGATGAATGCTTGTGGGCTAGAGCTGGAAGGCAACCATTGGAAATAAAAATGGCTGTGATGGGTTAAAAAGCTGTGGTACAGCAACACAATGGAATTCTACACAGCTGTAAAAAAGGAACCTTTATATTACCATTAGTAACAGCAATGGATAGACCTGGAGAACATTATGTTAAATAAGCCAGTCGGAGAAAGTATCACACATGACCTCATTCATTTGTGAGATGTAAGGAATATAAACGGATGAGCAAACAGAGCCAGAGGGAAAAAATGTTTTAGAAATAATCCTATTATTTGTAGATTTTTAATATTTCCTACAACTTTTGTGATACTATGTTAGTAGTGTTTTGGTAATATATATTTTCTTCCTTGAAATATTATTGCATATAAATGGCTAATTATTTTGTATCTACAACCTGGTAATAGATTCAATTTGCATATTGTAAATAAATTAATTTAAAAGCCTCCTAAAAGAACTATGTAAGACATTCACACTAATGAAGACTTTGCAGGTGGCCAGATTTGCTGAAGGGAAGATGAGGCTGGAAGGGCCTCCTGCCTCCTCCAGTCTTCTGCCCTTTCCAGTGGGATGGGCAGCAGAATAAGATGCAGAAGTGTTCCAGACCATTCCAGAAGGAGACACTCAAGAAGAGCTAAGAACCTCCAGAAATTGATACCATCCCCAACGCTGGCATCCTGAATGGTTTTCTGTAAAATACACTACACATTAGGAAAAATAAACATTTAATAACTGACTTTTTTTCCTTCCCTTAAAATTTTTTTTCTAATAATTGATATTTATGAAATGGGGTAAGACTTTTACTTTCTAGTTTATAAATTGGCAGTTTCAATTCTTTAAATGTACTGCTTTTATAGTCAGAAATAAGGATTTTTTTAAATGGCCTTGAATGACAACCAAATGACAATGAGGAATCTTTGCCCATCCAGACAGGGGGTTGGGGGGGAAGATCCTCCCCCATTCCTTCCAGGCATGCTGCATGGCCCTGGTCTGAACCCCTAAAAGGTTAAGTTCCCAGAACAGAAGGCGCAGCCACAGCAACACAGGTTATCTTGGGTCACCAAGCATCGGAAGCCCTCATGAATCCTGGAGAGAGCTGCTAGAATGGAAAGACACCATCCAGAGGAAAAAAAAAAACAAAAAAAACTTGTAATCTTAGATCCCAGGACACTTCTGTTACAAGATAATAGTTTGAGCAACTCTGCAAGAATGTGCCAGGCTTACTCTCTCCATTGTTCCTGAAGAGGCCCCACAAACAAGTGCCTGTAGCTGCCCTTGGTACTTCTGCCACCTATAGGTGGAAGGCTGGTGGTGCAAAGCACTTGTCTGCTGGAAACAGCTCCCATACAGAAATCACAACTCTGAGAGCTGTGTCTAGGCATTATCTCAAACCTCACAATCTCAAAGGCAAGGCAAATACTGGCTCACTGGTCACTACCACCACTTTCACTTTCACCCAAAGCTTTACTGATCAAGATGGTCCTTTGCTGATCTACATCCTCTTATCTTCCTTGAGGTGAAATGCCTAAGAATTATGATTCTGTGCTAAGATGCACCTTTCCTGAGAGAGCTGTCAAATCCACTTACTAGCACTCTAAAGTTTAAGACAGGCACCCCTACAAAAGCCTCCCAATGTATCTGAAATGGCCCATATTCACCAACTGGCTTTGAGAAAACATTTCAAAATGCTCTACCCAAGCCCACCTGCACTCTTACGAAGTTGCCCAGCAGCTTGGCTTTCCTCCGGCTGAAGCCCACAGGGAAGCTGCCTTTTTATCTTCCCCCCATCCCCACAGGCTGTGGCATGTAGGACAACACAGCTTGTAGTCCCACACTGCCTTCTGATTTCTCAGGAAGGGACTAAACAAATTGATGTTAACTGGCATGAGTAGAAAAGGACTACAAACATCCCTCCCTAAGAGCCACATGAAATGTGATGAATGACCTTCAGACGTACTTAAAATAATCTGAAGGACACCTGAAGTATTGTGACAGCTTGCAGGAGATGCAACTGACTCAGAGGGGGTTCCAGTTTAGACCACGCAGTAAGCAGAGCCAGGACTCAGAACACAGCATTCCTATTTGATATCCAACAACACATCTAGAACAAAGTGCAACAAATCCTGTCAGGCTTTAAGGCAAGGTGGTCCAATAGTAAGATGACCAGTTGCAACCCATCTAGTTACCCAGTCCAACCACACATTTGTGCTATTATAGACAGTATAGGGGGTGACAGGTAAGCAGGGCAGAAATGTTAGGAACCCAGACCCACCGTTTAAATCCACTCATTTCCAGCACCACGCTTCCGAAAATATATAAAGTAGGAGCAACAGTCCAGCTCATTCAATAAATTTCAGCTACCTGTACCTGGCTGGGGAGGTTAAGCAATTTAAGGGGGAAAAAATGCTACCTGTTGTATTCAAATAGCAGTTTTAGAACTCTGCTGACCACTGGACTAGACTAAACGTTACCGTGTTGTTGGAAGTGTGAGGATTAGGCAATTGTGGCTTATTGTGTGCAGAAGTAAAGGGTAGTGTTTGACAGTGGTCGCAAGCCATGGTTTGCCAACCATTGTCCTTACTAGGGTGAGGATTAACAAAATAAAACTTCAGATTAAATATGGAAAGCACCATCTTTAGGGCTGTCACCACCAATGAGACAGGCATATCCTTTTCTGAGGACACAGTATTATATAAAGCCTGTCAAAACTGCAAACCAAAGCAGGCAAACCCATATATTGGGACCTTCTGTCACAGTCTTCAGAACTGTTGACATTAAGATTAGAACGGGCCAAGACTAGTTTGGCTCAGTGGGGCCAACACTAGTTTGGCTCAATGGATAGAGCATTGGCCTGCCAACTGAAAGGTCCCAGGTTCGATTCCGGTCAAGGATATGTACATTGGTTGCGGGCACATCTCCAATAAGGTGTGTGCAAGAGGCAGCTGGTCAATGTCTCTCATAGACGTTTCTAGCTCTCTATCCCTCTCTAAAAAAATCAATAAAATATATATTTAAAAAAAAAGATTAGAACGGAGGACATGAGGACTAGAGAATGAAGCAGCTCACCACTGCCAAGACTGAGCTGCAACTGCAATCTTTGCTTTATTTTCCACAAAAACACTCCATATATCATAGTTTATTATTTTATTATATACTTTATAAAATGTCCAAACATAAACATCCACCTGCCCAATTAGGAGGGCGTTCACATCTTTCATAACAAGATGATCTGGCCATTTTCTAAAGTAAACCAAATTAACTTTTATACCCTTAAGATACTT
This sequence comes from Nyctalus aviator, assembly GCA_036971965.1. Classification (NCBI taxonomy): domain Eukaryota; kingdom Metazoa; phylum Chordata; class Mammalia; order Chiroptera; family Vespertilionidae; genus Nyctalus; species Nyctalus aviator. The sequence goes on along the minus strand of CM072925.1, from coordinate 103,008,623 downwards.
CTCTCTCAAATAGTTATATCCCAACCACAAAAATGGTGCTGCAAAGGTTATAGAAAGATAAATGAAGTATTCTTGCTCGTTATAGCACAAACACTTAAGATGACTAATAAAGAACCGAGTAAGGGGGAAAGTTACCTAATTAAGGAATGGAATGTTTGTTACCTGTAACAAGTAGCTGAATTATGTTTTAATTGGCACCTACCCTAAAATAACTGGTTTGCAGGGACATGGGCACATGAAATAGTGAGATTACATGTGCCAGACAATTGCTTATACTTGTTTCCAGAAGGCACGTATTTCCTGCACCCTTTAATAACTAAAGACAAATTAGAGAGAACCCGCTCTTAGATTCTGCCCATTCTGAGTTATTAACTGCGTAAAGAAAAGATCAGTTATGTTGAAGAATTATGTAATAGAAATATTTTTAAACCAACATGGTTAAATGTTAAGATTTTTAGAAATCAAAATGTTTTATTAACATAATTTTAAAGTAAAGTCAAAGGTAATAAATCTTCTGTGGTAATGATTTAAGTGCAAGTGATGCTGGCTTTCACATTCATATCCTTCATTCAGAGAAAAGGCAGATCAGTTGTTCTTGAACAGGTCAATGCAGCTCTGCAAGAGGGAGACATTGTTCTGGAAGAAAAACAAGTCCAGGTATACCAATGAGCCAATCGAATCCAAGACTTCCTAGGTGTCTGTAAGAATTAAACTCAAACCTACCAACCTAACTTTTCACAAGATTTAAAGCCAGTCAAACGTACAGCTAAACAGCTAGTGGTTGTAGTTCCAGCCACCTCCACCATCCCAGCTCCAAATATGTACCAAACACAGTCATGCTAATTCTGCTTAAGTGAATTAACCTAACTACTACATAAATAAGTTGTTCTCTGAAGATAAAGGCTTTGAGAAGACTAAATAAAAAGTTGCAGTCATAGCCGAAACCGGTTTGGCTCAATGGATAGAGCGTCGGCTTGGGGACTGAAGGGTCCCGGGTTCGATTCCGGTCAAGGGCATGTACCTTGGTTGTGGGCAAATCCCCAGTAGGGGGTGTGCAAGAGGCAGCTGATCGATGACTGTCTCCCATTGATGTTTCTAACTCTCTATCTCTCTCCCTTCCTCTCTGTACAAAATCAATAAAATATATTTAAAAAAAAAAAAAAAAAAAAGGTTGCAGTCATAGCCGGTTTGGCTCAGTAGAGGATAGAGCATAGGCCTGTGGACAAAAGGGTCCCAGGTTTGGTTCTCTGGCCAAGAGAACATGCCTGGGTTGCAGGCTCAATCCCCATTGGGGGGGGGAGGGGGGGGAGGGAGGCATGCATGAGGCAGCTGATCTGATCAATGATTCATCACTGATGCTTCTCTCTCTCCCTCTCCCTTGCGCTCTGAAATCAATAAAAGTATTTTTAAATAAAAATAAAATATTTTTTTAAATTGCTAAAAATTAGTTATGGGTGGAATTTTAAATGAGGTAACAAATGATAAATATTTATATAGGACTTTGCACAAATTGTCTCTTTAAAGAATTCAGAAAATTTAAAATATCCAGAACATTATGGTATAATTTATGTATGTATGATACTTTAAAACTCCAATTTAAAAGGACTGGACTTTATAGACAAGTGAATAAAAACATCTATGTTGTAGTGACAATAAAGGCACTTAAAACAAACAAATGTTCTAAGTCTTCTTGCTTTAACCAATGCTGATGGCCAGTGTCAGTTCTCTCTACTCCAATTCCCTACTGACCCAAGGGGTGACCCAGATGCCCTGATCCAGACAGCACTTTTGGGGGGCCAATCCCAGCTGTACCTCAGAACAACCCAAGAAAACCATACCCAGAAGTTCTGAGAGAATGGTCCTGTGCAGCAAAAAGTCTTAAAAATTCCCTAATAAAGTCTAATGTGCATCCACCATTGAAAACCTTTGTTCTCCAACTTCTCTGTGCAAATTAAGCTAGACATGAATATATATTTTTCTTCCTCTCTAAACCAAAAAGGAGTATCAGAAGACATTTAGCAAAACTAGATGACTATTTTAAAAATTATTTTCCATGAAAACTCCAGGTAATTAAGAGCTGTAAAATGGTATGATAGATGTGTTCACCAATTATTAGAACAGATTCTTCAAAGTGTGGTCCATAGGACTTCGAGAAGGAGGCAGGGCAGCACCATCAAGAATGCTCTTTTAAATATTAAATGCAATATTTCACCTAAACCTTATGAATTTGTTTTACAGTAGAATAAACATACTTTAACAATTGGCTTCCACTTACACTACAAGGAATTAAAGACACAAATCCCACCCGCTTAATGATATAGGGATAACTGAAAAATAACTTTAAAAAAACCCTAAAAAGTTGTTGGCTTAATCTGAATACTTACCCTAGCATGCTTTATTTCCAGTTCAGACATTTCAATTAAATTCTTCCTAAATGCTGCCACTCTCTTTCGCTTGAAATTGCTTAGTTCTACAAAAGAGAAAGTTTCAAAAAGTTAACAATTTTCATCTTTAACTTCCAAATATTCTTACAAATAAACGACCTCCAAAGCTTTGAAGCACTGCCATATTTTCTCACATTTCCATTTTCTCTGCAATTAGTATGCATCCCATTATATGGACACTGTAATATTGTTGTCATTACCTTTAAATAAGCAACACCATCTAATCACTGAGAATCAAAATCTGGAGAAGGGCTACTGACTTGGAGAATCTCTGAGATGAGCAGCTTTGTCCTTAACCAAATTTTTAGGGTTGGGAGCTGATAAGCCACACATATTTGAACCAATAACTTTTTTAAGGACTTTTTTTTTTAATTCTGAAAACCCTTCCTAGCTCAAGTTGGTACTATAGAGTACTTAGGAGCAAACTTATCCTCCCATACAATGTCTATACAGCACTGTCCAACAGGAATATAATGCAAGCAAAATAAAGTAGAAAAGAAAAAAGAAATATAATGCAAGCAGCCACATTAAAAACTAAAAACTCATAAAATTTTTAAAGATTTTTTTTTTTTTTTAAACAGAGAGGAAGAAGAGAGAGGGATAGAGAACTAGAAACATCGACGAGAGAATCATCGATCAGCTGCCTCCTGCACACCCCCTATTGGGGATGTGCCTGTAACTCAGGTACATGCCCTTGACTGGAATCGAATCTGGGACTTTCCGGTCCACAGAATGATGCTCTATCCACTGAGCCAAACCGGTTTCGGCAGCTCATAAAATTTTTAATTGATGTGTCAATAGTCACAACTGGGAATTTACTAGGCTAAATGGGTCTTCCCCAATGTCAAGATAAGCTCCCTCCTTCATATAAGGCCTCCACAGGGGACCAAGACTCTACACACTAACCCTTCTGTCTCCTCCATACCATTGTTTCACTATGCTCATTCAACTGACTCAAATCCATTCAACCACAAATCTTACAAAGAACTGGGACCAAAGTTAATCTCTGAATGGTCTGGAATACTTTTTTTGTACTTTTAAATATCACACACCCAGGCATATCTATATATATCTTTATCTATATATCTGTATCTATTTGTATATATAAAAGCCTAAACGACCATCGCAACCAAATGGGTTGTGTGGGGTGACCAGGTCAGCAGGGGGGTGGTTAGGGGCGACTCGGCCAGCCGGGGGGGGGGGGGGGGGGGGGGGGGGGGGCTGGCGGCAATTGGAGGCAACCAGACCAGCTGGGGGGGGTGGGGGTGGGGGGTCGGAACAATAAAGGCGCAGTTGGGGGTGACTAGGTGAGCAGTTAAGAGTCAGTGGTGTTAAGAGTCAGTGGTCCCAGACTGTGAGAGGAACATCCGACTGCCAGTTTAGGCCCGATTACTCCAAGGGGTCCCGGATTGGAGAAGATACAGGCTGGGCTGAGGGTGACACCCATCACCCACCCCCAGTGCACAAATTTCATGCTCTAGGCCTCTAGTAATTTGAATAAAGATGATAAAATCTATAATACAGGAACCTTAAGCAATAAGCCAGACCTAAATTGGCACCACTTAAAACTTTTTGTTTTTTCTTTAATCCCCTTCCCTAAAAACTCTTCAGAGCCACTGAACTTTGGCCTATATAATAACCTACGATTTCAACTCAGTCATTTTAATGCATGTTCCTTATAAATTTAAATTAGCTGCTAAAAAGGGCAAGAAGAGCCCTAGCTGGTTTGGCTCGGCAGATAGTGTCAGTCTGCAAAGTGAAGGGCCCCAGGTTCAATTCCGGTCAAGGGCACATGCCCATGTTGTGGACTCGATCCCCAGAGGGGCACTTGCAGGAGACAGCCAATTCATGATTCTCTCTCATCATGGATGTTTCTATCTCTCCTTCCCTCTTCCTTCCGCTCTAAAAACAATAAAAATATATTTTTTAAAGGGCGGGGGGTGGGGGGGAGCAAGGAGGTTTGAGGATTATTGATTCTCACATCAATAAAACTTTTTTAAAGAAGGTTCCTTTTGAAAGAATCTAAAAGACAGCCACCTGCATGTGTCTGCATGCCATCTTCAGAGTTTTTGTACAGAAGTTCTGCTCCTTATAGTTAAAACATTACAGTCCTGAATTCGTATAAGCAAAGACACAGGAGAACTGTACTGTTTATAGATAGCTATTATCAGGACATTTCCAAATATGCCTAGATTTTTGAAACCAAAGGGAAGGAAAAAAGTTTTCAGAAAATGAAGTCTTGAGGTTTTTGAGGGGGGTAGGAAGGTGTTTTGAGGTTGTGTCAAGTAGACTCGCTATAATTAAGATTGTTCTAAAAGACACATTCTTTGCTTTTTGGTTTGGCATGTTCCATGGCCCCTAAGAACTATAGGGCAGTGAGATCCCTTAAGGAAAAGACTACATGTTGCACCATCTCCCTTCAAAGCAAAAATGGGAGAAGGCAAGAAAACCCTGTGGATATGGACTAGAACTACATCATCATCATGGATTCATGAATTTTGAGGGAGGAGAGAAGCCAAATGCATGTGCACGTGTGTACACATCCCTATTATTTCTTCGCTGTCAGCACAAGGGCCCAGAAGCAGAGATATCCAGAATCAATGAGCATATTAGCACCAAATCTTGTTACTAATTCCTTAAGTAACAAGAGCTTGGGCTTCTGAAAGAAATGGCAGTTTCTAGGCCTGGAGATGAAAAGATGTAAGATTAACATAGAGCATTTAACTGCTCAAAAAAAAGGGGGGGTGGGGGGAGCCAGTCAGCATGGCTCAGTGACAGAGTGTCAACTTATGAACCAGGAAGTGACAGATTCCTAGTCAGGGCACAAGCTTGAGTTGCAGGTTCGATCCCCAATAGAGGAGAGGCAGAAGGTAGCCAATCAATGATTGTCTCTCATCATTGGTGTTTCTCTCTCCCCCTCTTCCTTCCTCTGCGAAATCATTAACATTTAAAAAAAAAAAGAAAGAAAAAAGAATGGGGGATATGCCAATAAGAACATGTCAGCTTAAAAGCATTTCTTCACTAGCTGACTAACAATGAGTACCAATATAACTAGTATAATAAAATTCAAAATTGTTTTAGAATATAGGAGTCCATAACTTTAATGAAGAAATGAGAGGAAAGAGCATGCTTGTGCTTAAAAAAATTGATGTCAAGTGCTAATTTGGAAAGGAAATGCTAGAATCGGAGTGAGGGGAAAATCACTTTTCTGCAACCACGAGAGTAAAGGTTGGTTCAGGCAAAAATCAACATAAGCTACATTTAGGGGAAGTTTGATGAATAGGATATATGCACGGTCTTAAATTATCTCCCCGTGAATTAGTAATTAGTGGCATGGGGAAAAAAATACAACACAGTGGAGATATAACACAACACATTTCTGGATAATCAAAATTAATACCACAAAATTTTGAAATGGACACAGTATACCCTCAGATACCAAAAAGTACTCTAATAAAAACTTTATTTATATAATAGTTTTCTGTTGGAAATGGATAACTGGAATCTAATGAGGAAATAGACCAACCAAAAATAAGCATTCTATTTTTAATAAGAGACTATGGTCTTCAAAAAGGCAAGGATCTTTTTTAAAAAATGCACAAACTTTTTTTTTTTTTTTTTTTAAGGAAAAAAAGACCATAATACATAAAACCTCAAACTCAAATAGTTAAAAAAAGACAAAGGCACCAATGCGGTTATAAAAACACCCACAAGGGACCAAGTATACCAAGTATAACAAAGCAGAAAGAACAAACTGTGGAAAGGTAGGTGTCTGCAACTAAAGGATGTATGTATGGCCCTTTGCAGTATTTGTGCAACTTCTCTCAGCGAGGTGAAACAAATTACAAATAAAACGTAAAAGCTAAAGAGTAGCCCTGCTCTACCTTCTTTTGCAGATTCAGAAAGCTGTTCAAATTTCTGGCAGCATTCCTGCTGGTGTGTCTCAGCCAACTTGATATCTTTGCTTTTTAACCGGGCCTTATCCAACGCTTTGTTTGAGTTCTCATAGTCAATGAGGGCTTTGGTGCGCCTGTATAATAGATCCTGAGAAGAAAATTAACAGATAAAAACATGGTAAAATATCCCAAGTAATCTAGTGCCAATACACTACCTGAAATGTTAGACGGCAAAAATCTAGTCTATCTATATGACCACCCTCCTTCCCCATTATTTTTTTAATCCCAAAATTAGTCTGGGAAGAACTCTTATAGCATTACTGAGAACTTTTTTCAAAACTATTCACATGGGTCAAAAGAAAGGGGGGGAGGGGGAGGTCAAAACTGAAGGGTTCATTTTTCTAGGAAAGTAACTTCAGAAAATTAACCACTGTGTATTGAAACATGCAGTTACTACAAGGTGAGTCAAATGATACGAACAGAATGCAAGTGGACAATGAGGTGGTTAGAACATTCTTATAACCCTATCCAGAGAACCCTGCCTCTGGAAGTCTACCCTGAGGATCTAATCTGAAATATTCTTTGCAATGTTGCAAAGTAAAAGTTATCTTAGTATCTAAAATAGAAAGTTATGCCCTATCTGGTTTGGCTCAGTGGACAGAGCATCAGCCTGCAGGTTCAATTCTAGTTAAGGGTACATGCCTGGGTTGTGGGCTCAATTCCCAGTGGGGGGCATGCAGAAGGCAGCCAATCAATGATTCTCTCTCACTGATCTTTCTATCTCTCTCTCCCTCTCCCTCCCTCTCTAAAATCAATAAAAATATATTAAAATAATTATAAAATGGAAAGATATGCATGTATAACAGTATTCTGAGGTTCAATCGTGTCCACCTTTGTGTATATGCAAAAGAAAAACTTATCATCAGCACTTAAGCCAACATACAAATAGTCAAGAATGTATAAAAAGAAAAAATTCCAATACTGTTAAGAATAAATAAGCATGCCAAAATACAAATTAACTAAAATGAAACTAAACTAAGGGGAAAATAATGAATGTCTACATCCTGACAGCATTTTCTGGTTATATATTTTTCCTAACTTATGTTGCCGATTCAATATTTCACATAAAAATGGCTTAAACAATTTTGTTCAGGGCTGTGCAGACAGTGGAGAATGCATGTTTCATTCTAAAAGGTCATTCTGCTACCAATTAGTCTTACTTTTAATAAGTAATGCTTTATGACAACTTTAAGTCAATAAAACTCACAAATCCCAAAACATCTGTTGTGTCAGAAATAGCCCCTTTGGAAAGTCTTCAGTTATGTCCTGCATCAAATAACTCTTAACCCCCAAACTATTTATCTGTTGTCTCAGTACAATCCCAATTGTTCTCAAGTAATACAAGGTAAGGATACAATGCCACAAAAAAGTACACCACTGTGAAAAACTTTCAAATTAAAATGAAAGACATGAAATGAACCTCATGCATGTGCCTGCAAAGAACAGACTTAAGAACAGGCTAATTTCCTGTAAATGCCTGATTTACAGAAGAATATCCTGACCAATGAACATCTACCCATGAGCTTACTGTTTGAACTCTGGATGGACTTCTCTTTGCCCATAAATCCGTTCCAAACCCTGACCAGACTCACATGTAGCTTGCTACTATTGCCTGCTTTTTCCAAACTGCCATTCCTCAATAAACAATTTCTGATAACTCAAACTTGCCTCAATTTACATCTCTATTTAGGTTCTCATCACTTACATAAACAATCCTCACAAATTCCTATCTTCTTTCATTTTTAACAAAAAGAATACATCTCTACTATCACACATCTTGGAGGTTATGGCAAGGCAGGCGTAAAGAACTTACCTTAGCAGCCTCTATGTTGAGCATATAGTATCGAAGGAGCTCTGTCAGCTTTAAATCTTCATCTGAGGAGACTCGACTCTCTACTTTCTTTTAGAATAAAAAAAAAAGATCATCATCAAAGTAGGTATCAACAGATTTTAAAATATATAATGAAAACCAAAATAAAAATCTTTACCCTAAGTTTTTCAAACAGCTCAGCAACCTTCAACAGGTACCTAAAATATATACAGGAATGGGTAAATTCAGGAGTTTTAGCCTTTGGTGTCTTAGAATTAACATATCAAAGTATTGCTTTAATCACTAGATTTGGCCCAATCTAATAGAGAAGATGACAATAAAATTTAACACATTTATAATTTATAAGTCATGAGTTTCAATCTGTTGGTACACTACCCCCCCTTCAGCAATGCCATGAAGAACCTGTGCTCCAATTTTAATTAATATTTTTATTGATATTGTGCGTGTGCATGCGAGAGATATTGAGAAACATCAAATCAGCTGTTTCCCAAGAGCCCCAACCAGAAATCAAATCCACAATCTAGCTGTGTGATCAGGAATCAAGCCGCCACCAACCATCTGAGTCACACTGGCCAGGGTATATTCCCAATTCTTATCCAATGCCAAATCTGTGTTAACCAAGGTCAGGTTCTAATGAACCACCAAGTGTGCCCCCAAAGCCATTAAGTATAAACTATTTCATCTTGGTTCTGCCATTAGCTGACTTCCACTTTCAAATAAAAAATATTCCCGCCTGTTATACCAAGCCCAGGTATTAAACAGAATACTCTTATCACACCAAAAATGACTGGGATTGAGAAACTGAAAAGTATAAATTAAAAAAAAACAAACAAAAAAAAAACCCTCAAGATTGACTGGGGTCATTACATTATCCTTATGACCACTTAAAAATATAAATTAAAAATAAAAAAATAAAAAGCTGAAGATCAGACTGGAGTCATTCGATTATCCTTATGACCACACTTCCATCAAATCTCTTCAAACTAGTCCAAGATATTGCCAAGTAAAGTGGCAAGAACTATGTGGAATAAAACATACAAGGCAAACTTTAAAAAAAGCAGTAGAGATATGTAATATAGACTCAAAATCACATTTGGTATAGAAGTGCCCTCTCAGTCCACTACAAAGTGTCTGTGTGTTCAGAGGGTGAGATTTTAGTTGCTAGAAACAATCTTATCTACCTTTGATAAACTTGTACTCAAGAGCAGAATTGATATTATGTAGTCATTACTCATTATACTTCCAATCATACCACTTACTAGTCTTGGATTAGAGAATTTAAAGAAAAGCATTTCCAACAAAACTTACTTTTTGATGACTGTGGGTTCCTCTAAAGCCAGGCTATGCAGGCAGGCTGCAGTGTGGATATAGTCATCTGCAACATCTGCAGAAACAAGGACAGCCTTGTTTATGTGAACAGAGCTGGCACATTAGCAAAGGTAGGTGGCTAGTGGGTGAATGATATTTACTTTTATGAGATCTGGTCATTTTGTCAGCTTTTGCACATGAATCCTTGATCCTATTATAATAGTTAATGAGGAAATTCTTCTCTTGCTCAAAGAAGTCATCTACCTCCTAAAAGGAGAGGGGTGGAAAATTTAAGAAGTAAAACTTTAAAAAGAAATATGTGTTTTGAATTAGAACATTGAGGAAATAGGCTCATGCATAAACTTAACCTCTACAGACCAGGGAAATACAAATTGACAAAATACCATTTCACACTTAAGAGCAGCAAAAGTTAAGTGTTGGCAGGAAATGTCAACAAAGAACCATTTTTGAGAAACCATTAACAAAGCCCAGGAACACTCTGGTATCCTAAGATCTAGCAATTCTGGGAGAGCTATAGTTCTGCTTAGTGGATTACTACCTAGCCTTCAGATACTCTACATGTGTGTAGAGGGCTGAATTTGGTCACTTTCAGATTGAGAGGAAAATAATGGAAGCCGGTGGGCACCAGCCAGGGACACTAAACTCCCTGCAATACAGTTTAAGTCCCACACACCTTAAACTGTGCCAATGAGATCACCAAAGAGCTTCCAAATTTCTAATAAGGCCCCTGGAACTCGGCACCTATATTCTAGGCTACTTACTCAAGCCCTCAAGTAACAAAGTTAGATACCAAAGGGGGGGAGAGGGGGGGAGAGATGAGGAATAAAGGAGTAAATGTGTGAGCCATATGTGCCATTAAAATTTTTCTAGCCACAGGTGAAATTAACTTTAAATATTTTACTTAACTCAGTATTATTTACCAAAAAAAATCAGTGACATAGATTACATTATTTTCTTCATATCAAGTCCTTAGAATCCAGCATGTAAATAAAATTAAAAATGTCAAGTATCTGGGGCTACCAAAATGGGCTGTGTAGTTCTAGAGACCGTCATGAACGACTGCTCTTGTGGTAATTTTCTTTTTTAAAATAATTTCACTTCTCTCCTTACAAAAAAGGAGAAAATAAAAGACTTAAGTGTGAGAACAGGATATTTTGGAAAAACTCATTTCACAAATATCTTTTCTAAAGAAATAAAAGTTCACCTTCCATGAAGTCAGGAACAGCACTTACCTTCACTCCAGAAAAAAGGACTTCATCAGCACTTTTCACCACACTTTTGAAAAAGCCACCAAACATCTCTTTGGTATTTTTCCGCCTAACACTTAACTGAAGAAAGAGAATACCAAAAGTTTATGGTAAATACATTTTTCTGGGTAAGTCCTAAATACTTTCCAAATAACACTGTTTACATCAGTGTTGGCACACACATAAGATAAAGACATAAGACAAATTCTATCTTAACCACCAGATCTAAGATATCGAATATATAGCTAAATATAAATCCAGGTCACAATTCTTAAAGTATGATGTAATAGATATTTTGAAATATCTGGGCAACAAGATCGATTTTTTTCCCCTTACCTTTTTTATTGATTGAGAGAGACAAACATCCATTGGTGGCCTCCCACATGCACAATGACCTGGGATAGAACCCTCAACTGGATATGTGTCCTGACTGGGAGTTGAACTGTAATCCTTTAGTGCAGCGGTAGCCAACCTTTCAGACCTCGAGGACCACCGGTTGGTGACTGCTGCGTTAGTGTACAGGATGACACTCCAACCGAGCCACATTAGCTAGGCACCCACTGGCCAGGAACCAAATCCCAGTGGCTTTTAAATTTTGGTAAAACTTGTTCTGTTCTATGTTTATTAAACTTCACTGGTTAGAAGACAGAGGAAATTTTTAAGTTGGGATTTGCTTCATACATATTAACAGAAACATTAAAAAAAAAAAAAAAAAAAAAGCAAGTATACAAGTCTTTTGTCAAGAAAATGGTAGCCAAGAAAATAATAAATCTGGATCCATTTAGTTTTCTTCTAACAATCCCAAACATAACTGAGAAAACTATTCTTCAGGCCGAAACCAATTTGGCTCAGTGGATAGAACATCGGCCTGCGGACTAAAAGGTCCCAGGTTCAATTCCGGTCAAGGGCATGTACCTTGGTTGCGGGCACATCCCCAGTAATGGGTGTGCAAGAGGCAGCTGATCAATGTTTCTCTCTCATCGATGTTTCTAACTCTCTACCCTCTCTCTTCCTTTCTGTAAAAAAATCAATAAAATATTTTTTTTAAAAGAGAAAAAAAATACTATTCTTCAGAAGGGGAAAAGGTCAAAATCTTTAAGTAGCCTCTTATAAAAATGTCTTACATAATTAATCTGCCAGAGAGAAGTGGCATATACTAAAGGTTTCCACTGTATTGCTAAGAAATTCAGAACTTTAAAAGTCAATTTTGGAGAATATGTTTACCAAGTATTTTTATTTTTAACAAGTCTAGTTTGTCTTAAATGTGTTTTTATTGATTTTAGAGAGGGGAGAGGATAGAAACATCAGGTGCTCCTGCACACCCCCTACTGGAGATAGAGCTTGCAATCCTGTCATGTGCCCTAACTGGGAATCCAACTGGTGACCTCTTGGTTCATGGATAGACACTCAACCATAGAGCCACACCAGCTGGGCATCAGGTATATCTTTAAAGAATAGTCTTGTAATTTTTCTGGATCATGAAAATGGAATCTTGGGGGGAGGGTAGTCTTACATCCTGATCATATTCCAGGAAAACATGAAAGTTGCGATCTTTATTGAGGACAGGGTGAGAAGAAAGCCGCTGGAGAAAGACTTCATGGGAGGATACAGTCTTCTTAAAGACAGCAAGATATTCACTAAAAGAGAAGCATACAAGACATTTAGTTGTCATCACTCAACTGACAACTATTACCCAATCCAATTATTACTGCTCATGCCACTAAGTAAAATATCTGAATAAGACTTAAACATTCTGGTATAACTTTATATCTAATTCAGTAATAAGATAGCTGCCATTTTGAAATCTACAGAATGAACAAACAAAAGAGAGAAAGTGAAATTATAACTGGGGTTGATGGAACAAGTCTACAAAGACTGAAACCTACATGCAAACACTGCTGGTATTTAGCAGCCAACAGAGCACTGATTTCTTTTAAATCACAAAAAACCTTTAATTTAGTATCTATATAGATAGCACAGAGATTAAAAAGGCTCAGAATCACAAGAAATTTTACGCCACCTAAGGACAGATGGAGTTAAGGGAACAAATCTCATTTTGGTGCATTAGTATAATATAGTTGATATATACTATTAAGATCCTCCCCTAACTCCCAGCCTTTAAACTATAATAAAGGTTTCCATGAGACTTGCACACAAAGGAGCAACTAGCAGTTGCAGCTTGTCCAAGGCTGACCCCTTGAACCTATCTCCCAAGCCCCCTTACTCTGACTTTTCTCACTTTGGCTCACTTCTGTCCCTGACTTTTATTTCTCTGAGTCAAAGAAGCCCTGTCTAGGCTTATTTCTTTCTCATAACATTTCTAGAACCATAGCAGCCCCACCTAGGCTCTGGCTCTCCTGTTGTTTCTTCTAAGCCTTTGTTTCACTAACCACAGCTTTATATTAAAAAAAAATCTTCACAAGGGTATTTGTTTGTCTGTTTATTTTTTGAAGGGGAGGACAGGTATATGTCCTGACTGGAAATTGAACCCAAACCTTTTAGTGTACAGAACAAAATGCTCCTACCAACTGAATCACACTTGCTAGAGCACTGTCCCCCAGCTTTAATAAATGTACTCTCAAAATCACATACACAAAAAATTACCAAGCGGATCTATCTCAATCTAGATAAAGATCACTCTAAACTTTCCAATGGTGAGAACTTGAGTCTTTGGTCAGTGCTTTACCCTCATCAATGGTCATGACAGTCACTGAATTGCATGAATAACTAAGGACCTGGAAGTTAGGAGCACTGGCCCTAGACAATATGGACTTGGGGCAGAGCATTAATGGGAATGCTGCACTGAGCACCTGAATCCCAATACCCTGATGGTAGAAGGAAGGAAGTCAAGATAAAGTGCAATGGTTTTACAAGAAACTTTAATGCAAACCTCCAACTATGATACAGAATTTAAAAAAAAAAAATTTTTGTTTACTTCTTCCAAACCTGCAATGTGGTCATCATTCAGAATGCATCTTTGTAACAGCACTCACTGCATCTAGTTCCAACTGTTTCCAGTCATCAAACTTCAGAGAAGCACTGCATACTATCAGCAGTTTAAAAAAATTATATATGAAAACTAGAGACCCAGTGCACAAAATTTGTGTGTGTGTGTGTCCCTCAGCCCAGCCTGCACCCTCTCCAATCTGGGAACCCAAGGGATGTCCGACTGCCCGTTTAGGCCCAATCACAATCTGCTCCCAACTGCTCGCCTGCCTGCCTTCTGATTGCCCCTAACCACTTCTGCCTGTCAGCCTGATCACACCCTAACCATTCACCTGCAGGCCTGGTCGCCCCCACCCCCACCCCAATTGCCCTTCCTTGCAGGCCCTGTTGCTCCCAACTTCCCTTCTCCGTGGACCTGGTCACCCCTAACTGGCATCCCCTGAAGGCTTGATCACCCCCAACTGCCCTCACCCACCCCTGCTGGCCATCTTATATCCACATGGGGGCAGCCATCTTGTGTGTTGGAGTGATGTTCAATTTGCATATTACTTTTATTAGATAGGATACAAAAGTTTACTTCACCAAGTCAGATCAACTTGTGTATGGTCTACATAGGGGAAAACTACTCTATCCAATGCTAGTAGCCCAAGGAAGTCAAATTCTAAAGCTCACTGCAAAATGAGCTTTATCCCATACTCTGCAAAATGCAGTTTTAGAGGACAGCACTAGTAACTAACTACTATACTCATCCCATCAAGATCCACTTACGCTTCCAATTCTTGTTTCATCTTGGCAAATTCTTCTTTGGTCATAGACCCTTCACCCTCCCCCAGTTTCTGCATCTTCTCTCGAGGGCCATCAAAGTCAGGCTTTGTTGGAGCAGGTGGAATCTGCAGCAGAGGCAGGTAACTCATGAGCATTCTTATCCAAGCAGTGACATTCTCGTTAGGGCCTGTGCACAGGCCACCAGCCCTGTGGCCAGCCCGTTTTTCTCTTACTCGTTTAGGCCATTTAAAAGTGTCCTCCTCAAAACTGGGCACTCACTTATTCAGTTTATCCATTATAAATAATTGATAGGGTACAATAGTGTTTAAAATTTATATATTACAATCAGTACTAAAATAGAGCTTATGAGGAAACATCAAGTTAATAGTCTAGACTTCAAAAAGAATTCCAGAGGACAATCAAATTTGACAGTAATGATTAGCACATATTCTAGTTGGCAGGTGAAATCAGACTTTTCACAATCCACAATGAAAAATGGGTAAGTCTCTTTAAACAGATGGACAGCAAAGTAGAAGAAATACGCTTCAATAGCCGGGACCTGTTTGGCTCAGTGGATAGAGCATCGGCCTGCGGACTGAAAGGTCCCAGGTTCGATTCTGGTGAAGGGCATGTACCTTGGTTGCAGGCACATCCCCAATGGGGGGTGTGCAAGAGGCAGCTGGTTGATGTTTCTCACCGATGTTTCTAACTCTCTGTCCCTCCCAATTCCTCTCTGTGTAAAATCAATAAAATATATTTTAAAAAAAGAAATATGCTTCAATAATTATTTCATTTTACAAAAGGCACTTACGATAAGCCCAGCATAGTCTACAGTTTCAGAAAGAGTGTCATGGAGCCATACAAAGTCTTCATGTTGCCTTATAACAGAAAATTCTGGGCTCTGAAACGTGGGCAGTGTGGTCTGTAAATGAAAAAGAGAAGTTAACTGTATCTACCATTTATTTTAGATAAAGTGGCTTGAGTTTCTTGAGCTGCACTAAGAAAATCCTGAATAAAACATCACAATGAAATACACTAAAGAACAAATACAGCAACAATCTCTCCACCACTATAAAAAGCCATAGTCAAGATTAAACATGTTCTTTAAGGAATTCTTTTCACAAATTTCCACCTTGTAGGTAAACTTAGATATAATTATGTAGTCTTTGCACAGCCTTTTGAATAACTGAGGTATGCCAATCAAGCCACCAAGGGATTAAGAAGAGGGAAAAGTGGGAAATGACCTTATATTTATTTGCTTTAAATCAGTTCCTGTTTCCTCCCCTGTAAAGTGGGGATAATAAAACACCACCATAAGGTTGTAATAAAAAGACAAATCCATGTAAACCCTTTACAACAGTGCCTGGGATAGGACAAGCACTCAATACATTTTAACTTCTATAAAAGGAAAAAAGAAGGCTGAAGTGTTCCTGAAAAAACTGATACCCCTTTTGTTAAATTAAAAATTTGGAAATAAGACCAGGACCGGTTTGGCTCAGTGGATCGAACGTCGGCCTGTGGACTAAAAGGTCCCAGGTTCGATTCCAGTCAAGGGCATGTACTTGGTTGCGGGCATATCCCCAGTAGGGGGTGTGCAAGAGGCAGCTGATGGATGACTCTCTCTCATCGACGTTTCTAACTCTCTATCTCTCTCCCTTCCTCTCTGTACAAAATCAATAAAATATATAAAAAAATAAAATTTATAAAAATTTGGCGGCAAAAAACTTTTGAATCACAAGAGATGAGTGGGGCAAAGGCCAAGAACTTGGTAAACATGGGAAAGCACTTTCCATACATGCAAAATTAAAAACAAAGGTGGCCTTAGTGGTTTGGCTCAGTGGATAGAGCATCGGCCTGTGGGCTTGAATTGTCCCAAGTTCGATTCTGATCAAGGGCACATACCCGGATTGCAGACTCATCCCTGGTAGAAGGTGTGCAAGAAGCACCCGATCAATGATTCTCACTCATCACTGATGTTTCTATCTCTCCCCCTCCCTTCCTCTCTGAAATCAACTTAAAAAACAAAGGTGGAAGATTATATATAGCTATGTGGGTAGATGGTTTGGCCTACTTCACTTTGCCTGACTTTCTTTCCTCATAGAGCAGTGTACAAGCCACATTTAACATCAGCCATGCCCTAGGGTTCCACCATAGTGGAAAACACTGCAGCAAGAACACTTATTTAGAGGCTCACTACAAGATGAGGGAGGTGCTCACTTAGCAGTGGTGCTACATTACAAACAAATGGCAACCATTTCAATTCAGGAAGTCTCTTCTCACTGTAAATAACAAGGCTGCAACCCAGCACTGCTTGTATTATTGAAGTCATTCCACCACTTACCTTGGTGTGTACTGTAAACTTGACCTTATCTCTTTCACTGAGTGCGTCAGGTATGTCAATCTGAAGCGAGGGATCAACATTCAAGTCCACAGATACAGATCTCAGCTGAAATACATTTTTTGGTTATTAGTTTCAAATTCATTTTAGTCCTAAAAAGTATCCTTTCAAAAATGGGAGCTAGTAATAATTAAAAAGCAGCTTGTACAAGATCATTTAGAACAAAGTTAGCTGAGATAAATCTAAGTTTATTTGACACTGTAGGGAAATCCTCTTAAATATATGGATGGGTATAAAATATTCCTGTGATCTGAAAAAGCAACTATAATTTTAATATGTATACTACTTATTTTATAACAGTATGAAAAATTCCTTTAATCAAACACCTAAAGAACTGTTATTAAGAAGGCTTGAACTAGACATGATAAAATCATGAACTTCTCACATAAATTCCTAAACTACAAGGAATACTCAAGTGGTATTCACATGAAAGAGACTAGGAAAACAGAACAGTTAAGTGCTATGGGATCCTAGGTCAAAAGATAAGAAAAATCTGGCTCAAGAGTAGAGCTATTTAACAGGGATTGTTTCATCTAGGCACCAAGAAATGAACTGAAAAACTAACAAAGACCCTACTTAGCAGAATCTCCTTGTAGCTATACACATAAGGGACAAGTGTGAACACTGCCCTGGAAGCCAAGGCAACAGATTTTGTGCGAGTTAGGAGGTCATAGGAAAATAACATCCATCTCTATGTTTGTCAGTTTAAAAAGAATTTTTGGAAGAAATGGTCTGTTAGAAATAAGCATCTCATGTTTTCCCCACCCCCTCCCCCCAGAAATAAAGTAAAACTGTCATCACACTCAGTTATTGCACACAGGGAGAATGCCAAATGAAGACTGGAGTTAAGAGAATGAAGGAACAAGGAAGGGAATACTGAGATATTTCCTCCTAAATTTCATTTGAATTCTTCAAAATAAAGCTTAAGACCTAAGACTGATAAACTTTTGAAAGTAGAAAAAAGGGTACAATCAGGCATTAAAAGACTTAAACATAGCCAAAACCGGTTTGGCTCAGTGGATAGAGCGTCGGCCTGTGGACTGAAGGGTCCCGGGTTCGATTCCAGTCAAGGGCATGTACATTGGTTGTGGGCATATCCCCGGTGGGGGATGTGCATGAGGCAGCTGGTCGATGTTTCTCTCTCATTGACATTTCTAGCTCTCTATCTCTCTCCTCTCTCCCTTCCTCCTCTCTGTAAAATATCAATAAAATATATTTTAAAAATATATAAAAACTAAAAGACTTAAACATAGCCACTAAAAAAATGCATGACTTTTATTTCTATATCTTAGAAACTATCAGTTACCTCCCTTTTTCCCTTAAGCACTAAGAAAAAATTTAAATTGCAAAAACCAGAGTTAGTCCTATAACAATGGCTTTCTAATAAGAAATAAGCTTCAAGTTCTGTATTAGTGAGAGCACAATATATTTAAGTCCCTGACATTTCAACCTAAGTAATTCCTGATGACTCCTATGAAATATTTGCTTATTTTGACTTAATTTTCCTATGTTCATTTGAGATCTCTACAAACAAAGATAAGATTCAAGGTCAGGGGTACTTCATTTTGTCCTAACTGTGACTCTCGTGACATATTTCTGATAAAAGCTTCCTTCCTTCCGATAACTTACCACTGGGCAAATGCAGAATTCAAAAGACCTTAAATATACACTAAAATTTGACTGCAGAGAATACTGAACACCCACCTATCTTATGTTTCTATCTGTCATCAGAACAGGAACAAAGTCAGCAGGTGTAAAAGAGCCAACAGACATTGGTAGAAAGATGGCGCAGGTTTAAGGTATATTTCCATGAGCTCAGCAACAACTATGATGCTTCCTGAGATCCCATTTTCTAAAGAAGTCCCAAATAATGGTTTCTAGGCATCTCTCAATTTCTAAATATGCTGACAATTCCATTTTAGCTCACTATAAGACAAACTTGAGCCTGTGATCTCCACATGGACTAGCTTTGGAATTGAAAGACCCAAGTATATAATGTAATAGAAAAATAGTTTATTTAAGCATCATATTTAAGTCAAAATTAAAATGAGCTTCACCAGCTGCTTTTATCCCACTGATCAATTATCTTCTGGTTTCACCTCTTCCCATAACTCTAACCATATAGTTAATAGCCTAGATTATTTACTATATTACTATCTTCTTTCTTGTTACCATAAGGAATATGGTTTTTGGTTTGTTTTTGGTATGAGTGCAATGAAGACACACATAACCTATAGTATAGCATAAAAGCCTCCAGGAAATAAAGCAAATAAATCAACAAAAAATAATAAGTTGTGAAATGCTTAAAACAGAATTCTAAGTCAGCAGAGAATCCTTATTCCGGAAGCATCAATTATGATTAAAAGTTCAGCATTCTTTCTCCTGCTTAATCAACAAAAACCAAACCCATAGCCTTCCGCCACAGTACTTGCTAAATATTTAAATTAGCAGGATGTAGAGTATAAGTTATGGGTTGTACCCCATTCACCCAGCTCTATCTCCTACCCTAAGTAAGCATCCAGAGTATTGCTTTGCACTGGTGGCCAATACCAAGTTTGGCTACTGATGTCAAAATGCCAAGAATGGCTGTTTAAATCAGTGGAGAAAGGCAGGCTTTCGAACCAAGTCAGGTTACGTTTTCAATTTCCCAGTTCCCTTAGTTCACTTGAGAGTTAAATTTAAAACACCTATTCTCAAACAATGGAATATAAATTATAAAGTGACTTTCTTTTGTATATTTCTATAGAAACATTGCATGATATAACCAAAAGTTTTAGATGTAATTTCAGCCCCAATGTACTTTCCTACCAGACTAATCCTTATAGTGTAAGGATTACAATGATCTTGTGACAAGAAAAAGAGGGGCAAAGGGGATGGGGAGATAAATAGAATTGCTTTATTTAGAAAGCAAAATTTTAACTTTTAAAAGTTCTAAATGCTTGGTAAGAGCCTGGAAAGGAAAAAAACTAATACAGAATCCCTATGCACTTCCTTATCCATTCATCAGCCAACCTAGCTGGGGAGCATGATACTGAAGGCAGGACAACTCTGCAGACTTTTGAGCTAAAGACCACTTTTGGTCCAAATCTCACTTTCATGACTCACTTTGGTACAAGACTTACCACCATCTACAAAGTTCCCTCTTCAAAAGATTTAATGGCTCACAGATGACAAAGGGCAGCTATGTGATTGGACAACATGGAAAGCTAGATTCTGAAATTCAGAACCTACAAGGGAGAAGAGAGAAGATACATACAGCAGATACATATATTACTGTTTCAACTCACAGGAAAGAAGTGCTCTATAAGAAATCCTAATGCCATATCCTTCTCCAAATCCCTCTTTATGGTTCCAAGTACTGGCACTATAACTTTTGTTACCATTTTCTTCCAAAACCTGTTTCTGATCTATTCCAGGTTTTCCTATGGCAATGGTGCACGAAAAACCTGAACTGACTATAAGCAATGAACTCTGCTTTAAAACCCATTTGTTTCTCATTTCCTGCCCCTCTCCACAACCTACAATTGGTTCTTCCACTCATATAACTTGGGTCTATCAATCAATCATAACATCAGAACCAGTCTCCTAGATCTC
Organism: Nyctalus aviator; assembly: GCA_036971965.1. Taxonomy (NCBI): domain Eukaryota; kingdom Metazoa; phylum Chordata; class Mammalia; order Chiroptera; family Vespertilionidae; genus Nyctalus; species Nyctalus aviator. Next base: position 102,988,113 of record CM072925.1, on the reverse strand, counting down.
AGTATACTTATAGATAAAAGTTATGGAAGCTAGCCATAAGCTTTAAAAAAAAAAAAAAAAAAAAAAAACTAGGTAAAGGGCCACAGCAAGTGATCAGATTTCCACCACTCATCTTGGTGAGATGGGCCCAAGGGTCCCATCCCTGCTGACACCAACCATTCTTACGGGTAGGCCACCAACACACAAGCTGTCCATGGTAGAACACCACAGACTGCAGGGCATTTGGGGGCTACTGAACCCTGAGTTCCTAGAACAGGAACCAAGGCTTGAAGAAGGTCAGTGCAGCGTACTCAGCGAATGGATAAACTCAATCATCATTTCACAAGGCTGTAAAGCCCATGAACTAGTCAAATCCCAACATGGAACCAGAAAGATTAAGTTAAATTATTGGCTTAAGTAGCATTCATTTTGAGAAATCTATCTAATTACTAGATACTGGATTATTTTTAAATGAGCTCACAAAATAAAAGGGTTACACTATATGATCTAAGGATCTCCTAGCACAGAAATTCTACTGGGAATCAACACAGCGGTGCTATGAAGGAAGCAGCTGAATAAATAAAAACAATTTATTTTCTTCCATTCAACCCTACTATCCAATTCTATCAAATCAAGGGACCCTCCCCCAAATTCCTTGGTATATCAAGTCCACAGCCATCTGCTACAACCTGACATGTTACACACTACACATGCCAATGAGAGTATTTAAGAACATCCATTGCCTGACCTTTATGATCAAACCAAGATGAATGGAAATAGGTTTAATACACAAATTTACCTTCACCACCACCAAAGATTATTCAGCAACACAAGAGAGCTATCTGGACTTAAGTTTGAGGCACATATGGCAGCATAGGAAGACTGACTGCTTCCTGACAAGATTCCCTCTGCTTTGAGTCAAAGGTACACACATTTCCCAAGTAATTTACCTGTAGATATTCCAATACCTTATCTTATCACTCACCGTGTACTGCTCTTCAAGAAATATAAAGTGAAAGCCCACGAAGTTGGCTTCTGCATTTGTACTCACCATTAACAGTGACTAGAATGAAGTTAGAGGCCTGCCCCTCAAAAACAAGTAAACTATACTCTAGGAGCAGAAAATGCATACCACAAGCAGCTATTCTAAGAAAATTACACTTTTCCTCTCCAGACCACATAGTAGTGCCTGAAAAAGTTACAACAAATTTGTAAAAGGGAAGGAAGGAGGGGGAGTCAAGCCAATGATCCTATATCCGAACTGAGGAAGTGCAGTCCTTCCTCTGTGCTTCCAACTGCATTAACTCTCCTCCCTCTTAGCTTTTGCCTTTGGATTATGAAACAGTTGATAAATTTCATGTCCCTCTTTTAGAAGGGCTGTCTCGTAAGAGTAATCAGTGGCCAATCAGAAAATAAACAGATGTGGGAGGTGAGGCTTTTTAGAAAGCTTGATCATGCAGAGTAACTTCCCATTTATACTTGTAAAAAGTTTGCCACACGCATAAGACAAGATGTCCTCCAGCAGCCATCTTCCTTTGCTGCTTTTAAAAGGCAGAATTTACAATGCTGAGCTGTCCTCAAATTGGGTTCAGTGAAAGGTTATTTCCCTAACTACCACTTAACTTCACTTCCATGTGCTCTTTCATCAATGGCTATGGCTATCTCAAGGGTACTAACCTACAGAAATATTTCTGCCTCATCTCAACCAGGCCCTGACAATAGAGCAAAATGTTAAAGTTTTAAACTAAGTTCTACTCTGTAGCTTTTTTGTTAATGAACTTCAATTCTAGTCCACATGTTTTGAGTGCTGTAGCATCAGAGCTTCAGGTTTCCACTATACAAAGTAGGCACTAAATTTCAACATATTGTTGCCTCTTTGCAATCCTAAATTGCCCCCAGAACCCACTGAAAACCTTCTACCATTTTTTGATAAGGTTCCTCAATACTGGGGTGGGGGAAGCTAATTCCCCCCAAAGTCAACAATACAGCATGTATTTTCTTATAATTTATCAATCATAGATCTGCAAAAAAATGTAAAAATTGGCACACTGAAGATTGGGCCCTGTAATACAACCTTCACCCACTCATATACATCATTTTTGAAAGGAAATTTTAAACCAGTGATTCCCACCTAAGGAACATTTAACAATGGCTGCATATATTTTTTACTATCACTACTGGAGGAAAGGATGCTACTGTCACCTAGAAGCCTGGAATACTGCTAAACACCCTATAATGCACAGACAATTCCCCACGACAGAAGATTATCAAGCCCAAAATGTCAATAATGCTCAGGCTGTAAAACCCTGGTTTAAACGCAAGCTCTACATCAAATGTTGGTTATTTACCATGTCTCACACCAAATGAGAATTTAGACCCCAGGACCTAGAAAACTGTAATAGTCTCCCTTGGCCATTTCTTCCTACAGCCCAAAAATGTGAGACCATAGGCATCTTAAGACACTGTGTGTAAGTTATTGATTCAGAACATTTGGGCAGTTTGGTTAAGTCCTACACTTACAGAGTTTAGAAAAGAAAAATGAAGTCATTAAAGGTGAGAAAGTCCACAAAAATTAATAATTTTGAAATTGCTGTAGTAGTTGTCAAAGTTTAGTACTGTTCCTACACTAACAAACTTGAGGGCATTTTTCCACTCAAGCTGGGAGCCAACTGTCCCCTAGAGACAATCTCCACACCAGTTACCAGAACAGCATAAACTTTAATGTGGCTCCGAGGAGACACATCCACCAGGCTGGGAATGGCTACCATCTAGTCCTTGGCAAAACTTTTCCTACATGCTAAACTTACTCCAGTCTATTAGCAATTTAAGAATCATTTATATATTAAAAAAAAAAAAATCTTGCCGAAACTAGTTTGGCTCAGGTTCAATTCCGGTCAAGGGCATGTACATTTGTTACAGGCACATCTCCAATAGGGGGTGTGCAGGAGGCAACTGGTCGATGTTTCTCTCTCATCGATGTTTCTAACTCTGTATCCCTCTCTCTCTCTCTCTCTCTCTCTCTCTCTCTCTCTCTCTATATATATATATATATATATATATAAAATTTTTTGTAAGTCTTGGTAGGCAATCAGGATCCATACTCTTTATTTTCAATGGGTTTGCTGGAATATTGAAGGGATTCACCACCAGATGGATACACACTGAATCTGGGAGTAGGAACCTAACCATGATGCCAGCTATTTAAGTGGCTTTTTGGCAAACAGAAGGCCTAGAGAACCTATAAGGTGCAAAATGACTAGAGACCAGGTAACTTATTTTACGGGAACGAGGTTCTGTGTAATTTCCCCTCTACCCATTAAAAACTCCAGTCACCCAAGAACGTCCATGTAGCAGGGATGGTGGCACAGTGCTAGTTAACTATACATAAAGATGGAGCCCACTGGTGTTAATGCTTTAACCTTTTCGTGAGTGATACTTGGTAAAAATCCTATTTTTCTGAACTTAAAAATCAAAATACAATCTTTCCCATCAGTAGAGAACGAGTTGAAAACCACGCACTCTTAAACTGCTTTTTGGGAGACAAATCTCAACACCTTCACCAAATAAAAAGTGTCAGGCTACCAGATACAGAACTATTTTCCTTTCAGTTTTGCTAAAGTAGCAAAGAGTTCCTTTAAGAGCATTCAAAATCCTTAAGAATCACCTAGCCAGTGTGCTCAGTGGTTGGGCATCCAAGGACCTATGAACCAGGTCCTATTCAATTCCCAGTCAGGGATGTCCATGAGCGGCTTGCCAGGGCCCTGGCTATGGGTGGACCAAAAAGTCGTGGTTCCATTCACCAAAGGACACGTGCAGAAGGCAGCTGATGAAGTTTCTCTCCCTTCCTCTCTAGTAGTATTAAAAAAGTCCTTTAAGTTAACAGTAAAAACCTCCTGAAGATTCACAGCAAAGGACGAAAATTAGATCAGGAAGCAAAAATGAAGCCACGTGTTAGGGCAATATTGTAGCAAGTTTTATTATTTCCTTATTTCTTAATAAAAAATAGAAGGAAAATAATTCTACATAATCCCTAGTCACTGGGGGCGGGGGGAGGGGGATAGCGATTGGGGAGGAATAGCCTTCATAACCCTCCCAATTTTGCTGGAGGATTGGAATGATGGGCACTTTAAATTCCAGCTACCATATCCCACAGTAACAATTAAGGCCTGTTGAAGCAGTCCAGCACTTTTTTTCTTCGTTTTAAAGCCCAGCACTTTTATGTGCTAATGTTTTAGAGTCTAAAACACTCTGGGTCAAGGAAAATATCAAATTGCTATCAAAATTCCCATTCAGCATCTAAACTTCTAGAAAGAAATCTACCTTTGGAATGTTCTAGTAAGAATCGTAGGAAGTTCCCACTTTCAGTTTTGGTAAAAAGAACAAGTTACTTCTTTCAACTTTTAAGTAAAAATACTCCAACGAAGACTTTACTACCCTCATTACAAAATTGCACTTCAGTAACTAATACAGCAGTGATACCCTCGTTGCAACAATTTGGTTCTTACTGGATAAGTCTCTCCAAAAAGGGCTAATATAGATGTAGCATTTTAAGATGCCTTCCAAGTTAAACCTAAGAGTGCTTTATATTTTTTAACCCCCCCTTCTGTCAGAATAACTTTTGTTAACGATTCTGCACATGAAGTTGTGGTTCATACCAACTTATACTAATCCAAATGTAAGGGGACAAGAGTAGAGGTTTGTCTCTAAATATTTAATTGGCTATGGCAGACTAATTTTACTGCACCAGTTACCCGCCAGGCCTCAAGATGTAAACGGCAAGGAGGTAATTTACATAAACATCCAAGTTTAAAAATAAAAACGGAGTTCAACTACTATTTGAGCACCTACTAAAAAACTACAGTACTCCCGCAGCGACGCCTTTAGCGTTTATAAAGCTGTAAGATACAGGCTTTCAGATTCCTGGCTTGATGAAATGTTCTCAGTATTTGGGGGGGGGGGGGGGAGGAATTTTACCAAAAAGGGGAGGGGGGCCACAGTTTGGAGGCAAATAAGCCAAACTGTCGTTTGTTGCATGTGAAGTAGATTTCACGTCCCCCGTCCAGTCTTCGTGAAGCCAAGATCAGTTTTTTTTAAAAAAAAACTTTTTACATAAAAACAGTCTCGGGTCTCCATAAGCTCGGCGCGCCCGCTAGGAACGGCACCGCGTCTGGTCTCGGCCTCGGGAAGAACAAAGGGCGCCCGGGGCCCGGCAGGTGCGTCCCTCGTGGGCACAGAAGCAGCCCCCCCTCGTGGGCACAGAAGCAGCCCCCCCAAGTCCCCTCGAGACGAGGAGAGAAATGAGGGGCCCCGAAAGGTCAGCGGGCCTCCCGCCTGGAGCCTGAAAAGGGCCTCACCTTTGTTCGGTCCTCGTCCTGCTGCTGCAGCACCTCGGGAACCGCGGCCATGGCGACCCGGGTCTCGAGCGCGGGCTGCCGGGCTGCGCGAGGAAAGAAGAGGCTGGGCCGCCGCCGCCGCCGAGGCGCCTAGAGGGGCGGCCGCGGCCCCGCCTCCGCGAGCCTCCCTGCCCCACGGCGGCAGGAGGCCTCGAGACTCCGCCACCATCCCAGAAGCCCCAGGAAAGGCGAGCGGCCCGCCACGTGCTCCCCCACAGCGGCCTCCCCCGTCCATCTTGGAGCCGGGCAAAGAAGCGACGCGGGGCCTACCCTCGCTCCGGGCCACGCGGGAGCCGCAGACCACAGGGCAGCGAGAGGGACGCGGAGCCAGACACGCTCCCCGCTAGGCGCGTCTCAAGGAAGAGCGTGCAGTCGTGCGGCGAAATTTATTACTTAGCCAGGGTCCAAGATGGCCACGGGCTGTGACGTAAGCGAGGTCTCGCGAGAGCGAAAGGGCGCGATTTGGAGGCGCCCGCGCATCTGCCCGCGCCTGCGTATCTGCTGACGGGGATGGGGGGGGGGGGGGATCTGGGAGGGGGGGGGGTCGGGGAAGGGGTGGGGTCCGGCCGGGACTCTCGGAGAATCGCATGTTTATGGAGGTGAACCAAGGGCTAGGGGCGGGGCGTGCGCGCCGCAGTGCGCAGTGCATGCTGGGACCGCCTTGGTCGGGCGGAAGCCGAATTCGAGACCTAAGCGCGGGAACGATAAGGATACGCGTCCGAAGAAGAGGTTGTTAGCTACGTGGGAGTTAAGCGAAGGGTGGTGGCCGTTGAGGTACCTACCCCTGCCCTGGGCTAGGCTTCTGCTGAAGCCGCCTCCTCCCTAGTCCTGACTCCCATCGTAAGGGTCACTGCACTCTGACCGCCAACATGGTTCTGTTGTTGGCGGCTGTTAATGGCTCCAGGAGCCAACCTCACGTGTCTTCTCTTTCTTCCACTCTCCCTAAAAATCAATGGGAAAATATCTTCGGGGAAGGATTAACGAAACAAAAAAAAAAAAAAAGGAAGGGCCCTTGGAGCTTGGAAGTTCGGGAACTAATGGCTAGGCGTTTGGGGGGTAGGGGGAGCACATTGGGTCCTCCAGCTAACGGTTTTAAGGTGGAGATTTTAGAGGAAGACCTCCGTAGAATATTTATTAGTGTTCTAGGTGTGTCCTTTCAGGGTTGTGGTCTTCGCTGGTTGTTTGGCCAGTCCCAGGGTAGGGGTCATTATGCAGTGCAGCTGGCCCTAAGTAGGGGAGTGTGGGAGGGAGGAGGTCGCTGGTCTGGTTTTGCTGCTTTTCTGGACCTGGAGCTGAAATACAATTGAGGCATAGATGTTCTCCTAGGGAGGAAAGGTCAGAGAGACCAAAACCACTGGACCAGCTTTTTGCTAGGGGAAGGAAAGTCACCCTGGGGGCGAGTGATTATCCCTTACTATAGATATCTGGGGTTTTCCACCCTGGTGACCTTCTGTAGCTGCCTATGGTCCTTGGCTCTGTTCATGTCTGTCTTAACTGCCTACTACCGGAGGCTGACTTATGGGGATCACAGAGGTGCTCCCTGCTGACTGCCGTGCTCACCGGCTGGGACCTGACATGACCTACAGAAGCTTGATTTCCACTTCTGTAAAAAACGGTGGAAGTAGTACCCACCTTACAGGGTGTGAGGGTTGAATGAGAAATCTCCACACAGAATACTTAGCAAAGAATCTGATATTTAAGAATCCGTGGTTAATTGTTAACTGTGACTCCTGGCTATTACAGGATGGATTCTAGAGTTGTTGTTCTTTTTCCCTCTGATCTCACACTCCTCCCTCTGTTCCTACGCATCACATTTCTTCAGATAGAATATTGGGGAAGTCTTGCCCAAGCTGCTATTTCGAATTTAGTAGGTGCTGGTCCTTCAGGTATTGACAGGGGCCTTTCTTTGGAAATAGCTGTGTCTGAGCATGTTGCAAAAGCTTTTTGAATAGGCTTTTAAATGTGCAGTATTATACTGATGCTGCTTTCACATTAATAGTTAAAATAATTTGGCACCTAACACCTCCTTTCTCTTTAATAGGAATGCAAAAATTAAAAAGACCCTCCGCATTGCAAAAAGACTAGAGGGAAGTGAAAAGTCTAAAGATGAAGGCATTTCAGACCATCTGCAGGCAGCTTAAAAGTTCAAAGGGATTTTCTGTAGAACTATCCCCACATTTGGGTTTCTCCACTTCCTCTTATTTATGTGGCCGGAAGAAAAAAGTGAACCCTTATGAAGAGGTGAACCAAGAAAAGTACTCTGATTTAGTACAGTCTGTCTTGTCATTCAGAGGCCCTGCTCAGACTCCAGAATCATTATTCGAGGAAGATTCTTTACTCTATGGACCTGTCAGTAAGAGTAAGCCCCCAAAGCAAGATGAGGAAGCAAGAGTTCCAGGAAACTGGTTTCCTCTCTTCAATCCACAGAGAAGCTTAAAGCCAAATACTACAGGTGGTGCGACAATTCCTTTGAAAATCCCTTTGCAAAGGAATAAGATACCAAGTGTGACCCGGGTCCTCCAGCAGACCATGACATCAGAACAGATTTTCTATTTGGAGAGGTGGAAACAGCGGATGATTCTGGAACTGGGAGAGGATGGCTTTGCAGAGTATACTTCAGGTAATTTTCTTAATCCTGGTTCTATATTGTTACCATGTTTTCTGGAACATACAGCACTACTGTCATTCTTTTAAGTTTGTGGGGATTTTTTTTTTATCTTAACTAGTGAGGAATTACTTTAAGATAATAATTAGCTTTAAATAGCACTGTGTGTCTAACTCACTTAATCCTCATGACAACTCTATAAAGCATAGATACTATTGTCCCCATTTCACAAATGAAACAAATGTGTAGAGATCAAGTATTTTGACAAAATGATGTATAAAATTTATTTTATAAGCTACAAACTTAAGTGTTAGAATTGCCTGTTTTCTTTTGATTATGGAAGAAAATCTCCTGATAATGGAATTCTAGTTGTTTGCTAGGCACTTTGTTCAGAATCTAGTAAATACTCCTTGTTTACTTATCAAGGTAGACTGACAAGCCACACTAATGAAATTAAAACAGTAAGCCAGAACATACCATCTGTATTTAGATCTTGGTATATTGAGATAATCAGATGCTCTTGATTAGGAACTGAGAATAAACTTTAGCCTTCAACTCCTAATTTACTAGACAAGTGAAAAGAATAACTTTCTTTAAACAAGATTCAATTCAAAAGCAAGATAAAAAGGAAAGACCATTGCACAGGTGAATTAACTGATCTCATCAGGACTAGGTAGTTGTCTTTTCTTAAAGCTAAGTTTTACATTGATCATTCCTTAGACCAGCAGTCACCAACCTTTCAGACCTCACTGACCACCAGTGGTCCGCGGACCACCAGTTGCTGACAACTGCCTTAGACTATGCTTCCGAGAAAGCAGTATATCTACCCCAAGTGATGGTACCCAAGCACTTTTTTAAGAGTAATGCAGTTATTTTAAAGCATCTTAGAAAAAAACACGCATGTGTGCACACATGTTAAACAATAGTTACATGTGTTTTAAAGAAAATTAAGTAAATCTTGTAACAGATTTTTAGAGTACTTGTCTTTTAGTACTAGTTCGGTCTCTATTTGTTTTTCCTTTTCTCTTTATTTATTTATTTAAAAATTTTTTTTTTAGACTTATTTTTACAAGGGAAACAGTTCCATGAAGCCTTGGAAAGCATACTTTCACCCCAGGGGAACTTAAAAGAGGGAGATGAGAACCGTGAGTCTGGCTACATCGAAAGCATCCAGCATATTCTGAAAGATGTCAGTGGAGTTCAAGCTCTTGAAAGTGCTGTTCAACATGAGACCTTAAAGTATGTAGGTCTGCTGGACTGTGTGGCTGAGTATCAGTAAGTATTAGATTGTTTTTATGAAAGTATGTAGGTGAATTAATGCAGGGTGGGACAGATGGTGCCTACTTTTTCCTCTTAGTTCCTACTTCAAGGTACAGCCTCTGTTAAGTCAAAATCTGTGTGCTAGGTAAAAGAATTGGGTAAGGGTGGATACAGAGAGAAGAGCTACATAATCCTTGTAAATTTGTTTTCCAAAATCAAAATGTTTGATGGAGAAAAGATAACTTTTTTCCTTTTTATTTATTTATTTTTTTTTTTTTGAAGATAACTTCTTAATATCCCTAGGATGGCCTGTTTTCCAGCATGTTCTCCTCCCCTCCTCCCAAGCCAGGTACCAGCCATGAGATCAAATTTGCTTCCTGGATTTTATGTTCCCCTAAAAATAGCGTCTTGACCTGCTAGCCATGCCAACTGGGAAAAAAAAAAAAAAAAAAAAAAACAGTGACAGGATTTTTTTTTAATATATTTTTATTGATATTGATTTCAGAGAGAAGGGGAGTGGGAAAGAGAAACGCTCTATCCACTGAGCCAAATCGACTAGGACAGGACTTTTTTTTTTTAATTGATTTCAGAGAGGAAGGGAGAGAGAAACATCTATGATGATGAGAATCATTGATTGGCTGCCTCCTACAGGCCCCCTACCCGGGGCCAGGGTCTGGGGGGTAGGGAGGAGGGTATCGAGCAGGGAATCCAGTCATGTGCCCTTGTTCAGAATTGGACCTGGGACCCTTTAGTCTGCAGGCCGATGCTCTATCCACTGAGCCAAACCAGCCAGGGCCAGGATTTTTTTTTTAAGTGTTAATGGATTTGAACCCCAGCCTTGGTTTTTGAGCAAGAGAATTTCTAAAGCTCCAGGTTGTTTAGTCTTTTATGATGAGGACTTTGCTACTGGTCCGTGGTGGTTCATTGTGATAGACATTTGAAGCAAAATCAACTAAGGTAGTAATAGGTGTAGCTTCAATTCCCCTGTCACTTGTTAAAGGAAAGGAGGCCTTGGAGGTCCCAAGGTATTTGGAGAGTCTATAGAAACTTAGGAAAAGTTGTTTCCGAGCTCTCCCATGTGGGCCCACCTGTAGATGTCACCAGTGCAATTTAGGAAACATTTTCATCAAACTCCTGACAGGCTCATTTACTGAATAAAGGGCTCAAAGCAAAAAGATGTCAGATCTTTCTAATCCTAAGAGGTAAAGCTCAGCTTTTTGGCAAGTGAAGAATAGAAGCAACAATCATTGGCTGACAAGTAGTAAATTATACGTAAGAGGGTTAACTTAGTAGAGTTTTTTAGTTTTAACTATTACCTACAAAGACTTTTCTTTGGTTTCTCTTTAGAGGCAACCTGTGTGTGATTGATTGGAAAACATCGGAAAAACCAAAACCTCTTATCCGAAATACATTTGACAATCCGCTGCAGGTTGTGGCGTACATGGGCGCCATAAACCATGATGCCAACTATAGCTTTCAGGTCAGGACACTGAACCTCTGCTTAAAGCAACATTTGTTTAAAGCTATACTCTTTGTAGCCCGCTGTTTGCTTTGTTCCTTGTCTATCTGCCACTTTAAAAAGCACTTTTCCCCTTCTGCCGCTTTTTGCTGTTGTTAATAGTTCTTTAATGATGACAGTCCATTCTTCAATGTGTTATCTGTCATCTTTGTGTTCTTGTGTATCCTGGTGCGGTCTTTCATCAGATGTTGCTGTAGATGGTTTTGTACTAAATTTGCCCTGGAGTAAGAAGGAAATTAACCTAAGCTCTCTCACCCTACTGTGTTTCTTCTAGGTTCGGTGTGGTTTAATTGTCGTGGCCTACAAAGATGGATCCCCTGCCCACCCACATTTCATGGACACAGAGCTGTGTTCCCAGTACTGGGCAAAGTGGCTTCTTCGACTAGAAGAATATACAAAAAAGGAAAAGAACCAGAATATTCAGAAACCAAATTAGGGGCAGGATGCTCTTTGGAAATATTCAGCACTTTCTCACACTTTTGGGAAAATATAGTGCTGTTTACTGTGACCTAAGATGGAGGTCCCACAGGCTCTGAGAGCTGCATTAACAAAAAGCAGAAGTATTAATTTGTTAAAATTTATTGCAATAAAAAAGAAAAAGCCAGAAAAGTTTCAAAAATAAACAACAAAAAAAACTGGACTTCAGCATACAAAGATCAGCCATGCTACCTCTGACTATGATTTACTTGAAAAAAAAAAAAGGTCAACCAGGGTTGGCACAGTGGTGGTGGCTCTTAGACCCCATGGGACCTCTCTGTGTCCTGGGCAGGCTGCCCTATCTTTAAAAAATTGGAGGGCAATGAGGCTTGGCGTGCCAAGCATTTCCCCAGGGTTACACCAGAAGGGAAGTAGTCCCAGGGTGTGTGGAGAAGGAGCTCACATCAGCCAACTACTACTGCCAGCACAGTTTCCTAGAACTTGCTTTATATATTGTGGTTCTCTATTTCTTTGGGAAAGAAAATTTCCATTTAACATATTTGAAAAAGAAATATGTGACCCCTTAGCCTCGAATAAATACTGCGCTGGGGAAAGACGAGCATATTCACCATATCATTGGCATACCACCAAATAACCCTGAGAGGTAATTGTAGGTATTTTAGTTATATTCTGCTTTGAGTAATTGAATCATGTCCATAGAGAAAATGTATCATTTGTGGAGTTTTTCAGCTGTGGGAAACAGTATATTTTTGGGGGGGTGTTTGATAAGAAATAAAAACTATTAGTTGTCACTGGGTTTGGGAAACAAGTAAATCTCCACTATAGCCTTGGGGGATGGGTCCCTGTTTTATAAAGTGGGTTAGCATTTAAATTACAGTTACTATTTTAAAATTGTAGGATGCTACAATTTGTTTCTTTTATTAGCCATAATTATAAATAAAATACAAGATGTGAGTAAAATAATGAAGTTTTTGGTTTTGTTTTAGTTTCTCTGTTTATAGGTTAATTTCACAAACCTGTAAAATGTTTAGACTTTGTTTTTATATTCAGAATTATACCACTGGCCCAATAGCTTTGGTCTGTTTTATGTAAATGAATATAAGGAGGTGTCCCGAATCAGTCACCTGTCAAGGAAAGTAAGGTTCATTTGGGAGAGAGGAGGCTTGTGGGTGACCACTTATTGACTATACACATCTACATTTTTTAAAATAGCATATATTCCTGTAACCTGTAATATCCAAGGTCAGGCATCAAGTGAGAAAATTAAAAATTGTACCAGCAGATTTTTTCACATGCTGCTCTAATAAGTTTTACCCTGGGATTCAGGAAACCAGATCCAAGGAGCCTTCATTTTAATACAGTTCTGTTGGGTTAACATAAATTCACTTTGGCCCAAGCTAGTAGTGGTTTGAAAAGTTCCATAAAGATCTTTGGAGTTTGACCAAGAAGACATGATGGATAGAACGTGAAGGTAAATCCCTAGGTAGATTTCCCTGAACCACATAAGGGCACCCCAATTTCTCACAACAATCCTGGTAATTTCCAGATCTCACCAATTAAAGAATTCTCAATCCTTTGAGAAGGAAATTTTTAAAGAATTAACATGTATATTACTAGTTTTGGATTGCTACTTATTCTAAGAAATTGTGAAATGAAACAGGATTTGAAATGAGTCTCCAATTAAAATGTTTTTTAAAGTATTCTTTTCTGAAGGGGCTTACCTCATAGAAGTATAAAAGGTAATCTTATAGACAGCTTTGAGATAGTCCATTAGATTTAAAGCTACAATTCGTTCTGCAATTCTACATTTGTTTAATGCATTTAATAAGACTGCATTTAATGAAGCTGGCAAAGCTCCAAGCTGGTAGGTACTAAGTCAATATTTTGCAGCCTGGCCGGTGTTGCTCAGTGGTTAAGCATTGACCTATGAACCAAGAGATCACATTTCAATTCCTAGTCAGGGCACATACCCAGGTTACAGGCTCAATCTCCTGTATGGGGCGTGGAGGAGGCAATCGGCCCATGATTCTCTCTTACTGATTTCTCTCTCTGAAATCAATAAAAATACTTTTTCCCCCCTCAGACCTGGCCTCTTGTTCAGAGCCATTAATACCTGTTAATCTGAGAACATTAACTTTTTTTCTATAAACCCATTATAGTTCTAGGAAAATGAGTGAACATATGACCTATGGTTTTATATTTGTTGACTCTGGTAAACACAGGAAGAGGATTTAGTCATAAGTCAATGTGTTACCAGGTAACCAATTTGCCTACCAGCTTTACTAGTAAAAGGAGTTGGAGAGGGCTAAGCAATCAAACATTTTATTATAACCTGCCCTATCTTCTGTCTCCCAGACACACAAAAAAGTGAAGCAAAGAAATAGTTGGAACTATTTTTTTAAAATAAATACTAAAGTGTTTGGAGTTTGTACCCTAAAGAGAAACACTGTCTTAAACCAATAATTACTAAGTACACGGCCGAAGTGATTCTCCTTGCCTCCCTCCCTTCCTTGCAGCCTCTGAGGCCTTCAGGTTAAGCAGAGATGGGCTGATGCTGGAAGCGGAACCTGTGAACCTTTTTTTTTTTTTTTTTTTTTTGAGGTTTTATTTTTTTATTTTTTTTATATATATATTTTATTGATTTTGTACAGAGGGGAAGGGAGAGAGATGGGTAGTTAGAAACATCGATGAGAGAGAGTCATCGATCAGTTGCCTCTTGCACACCCCCTACTGGGGATATGCCCGCAACCAATGTACATGCCCTTGACCAGAATCGAACCCGGGACCTTTCAGTCCCCAAGCCGACACTCTATCCATTGAGCCAAACCGGTCTCGGCGGAACCTGTGAACCTTTAAAGTTATCCTGTAGAAGGGAGCTTGAGAGAATCTCTGGGGAGAGCTCCCTGATTGAGTATTGCCTTGACAATAATAGTGGTCAGGTTTGAGGAATGCATGTGTGAATCCAATCATAAAATGATGTTCTGGGTTAGGGGTTCCTTTATGATCAAGATTGGGGGAGCCAAAACCGGTTTGGCTCAGTGGATAGAGCATTGGCCTGCGGATGAGGGGTCCCAGGTTCGATTCTAGTCAGAGGCATGTACCTTGATTACGGCACATCCCCGGGGGGAAGGGGGGGAGGGGGACGGTGTGCAGGAGGCAGCTGATGGATGTTTCTAACTCTCTATCCCTCATGTTTCTAACTCTCTATCCCTCATGTTTCTAACTCTCTATCCCTCTCCCTCAATAATATATATATATATATATATATATATATATTAAAAAAAAATAGATTGGGGGGAGAGGGGTTGGCCCTAGCCAGTTTGGCCCAGTGGATAGAGCATCACCTGTGGACTGAAGGGTCCTGGATTCAGTTCTAATCAAGGGCACATGCCAGTGTTGCTGGCTCGATCCCCAAAGGGAGGCATGCAGGAGGCAGCCGATTAATGATTCTCATCATTGATGTTTCTATCTCCTTCTCCCTTCCTGTCTGAAATCAATTTTAAAAAGTTAAAAAAGAGTGAGGGAGAGGAGTTTTTAATAGATCATCACAAATAAGTCCTTGCCTTTGTTTCCCTAATCCCATTTCTCTCCCCTGAGATAAACACCATCATACATTTGGAGGGTATCTTTCCAGTATATCCTTATACAGTTTTACGACCCGTGCTAGTCTCCATAAAAAATACACGGTTGTACTTTCGGTGTTTTTTATTTCACTTGCTTTATCTCCACTTGTTTTTGAGATCTCGTGAGGTGACCACTTCCAAACCTATATTTCCTCAGGCTTCATTGTCTCTCTCATCAATGGGCTGACAGGCTGACTAACAATGTTTTGCTACTATATTCAGTGGTGCAGTGAACAACGCCCTCCTGTGCGTGTTTCCTGGCACTCAGGAGGCAGGTGCAACGTGGTGGAAGCAAGATGTCGATTGTGGCTTTGCCAGTTAATGGATAGCTCTGTGACCTTATGGCAAGTTATCGGACCGTTCTGTGCCTGATTTCCTCATTTGTAAATTGGGGGGAATTATAGTACTTACTATTATAATAGAGCAGTACAGTGATGTGAGCACTTAGGACTGTGCCTGGCACATCATGGGAACAAAATAAATGTTAACCGCCATCATCAAATGAGCACACCTGGACGCATCTTTGCTGGCCCCAGTATGTGCACAGCTTAAACGTTACTGCCCAGTTCCCCTCCCAAATCATCTTTATGTTCCCACCAGTGATGTATGAAATTTCCTGCTTTCCCACACATTCATTAACAAGAATTTGAAGACTTTTGTTTACCAACCTGATGGAGTGAAAACAGTTCATTTTTACTTTTTGTTTTGAACAGCATTATCGCTTGAATGAAAACGGGATTGCCACCTAGTGGTGGAAGAAATAGACTGCACTTAGCGGGCAGAAGCCAAACAGGGATGGACCTAGAGAGGATCTGGGGCATCTTGGTTCCTAACACAGGCCTGGTTTGATTTAAAGTAACTGTGTGAGAGATTTTCTCTCCATTTTTAGGCAGCTTGATGATTTCCTTCTCACTTTTTTCTAGTATGGCGATATGGAGACCCTTCTGCACAGCCCTGCAGCTAAATGAATCTGGGTCACTGGCTCCGAAAAGAGAAGTGAGATAAATTAGGAACAAGGCTATTTACAAACTGGCAGGAGACTGTGGCTCTAAGCAGGGCAGGATTTTCATGGAGAGATGGCCTAATGCACGCATTGGGGCTGCTCCCTCAAACAGCCACTGAAGGCTGAGCTGAGAGTCTCAGTTAACTTCTTTCCTAATCAGGGGCTGGTCCTGTCTGCTGCAAAGACTCCTAAAGTCATAATCTAAAAAGATTTTACGGTGCATGAAAATGTTAGATGTTAATCATTAAAGAGATAAATACATTTTAAAAGATCTATACAAAAATGTTCCATGAAAGCAAGGGTGTAAAAAAAAAAAAAAGTTGCTGAGCCTGGCCGGCATGGCTCAGTGATTGAACATTGACCTATGAGCCAGGAAGTCATGGTTCAATTCCCAGTCAGGGTACATGCCCGTGTTGTGGACTCAATACCCAGTGTGGGGTGTGCAGGAGGCAGCCAATCAATGATTCTCTCTCATCGTTGATGTTTCTATCTCTCTCTCCCTCTCCCTTCCTCTCTGAAATCAATAATAACAAATATATTTCTTTTAAATTTGACTCGGTGGATAGAACGTCAGCCTGCAGACTGAAGGGTCCCAGGTTCGATTCCGGGCAAGGGCACATGCCCAGGTTGCCCAGGTCTTGGGCTCGATCCCCAGTGGGGAGCGTGCAGGAGGCAGCCAATCAATGATTCTCTCTCATCATTGATATTTCAATCTTTCTCCCTCTTCCTCTCTGAAATCAATAAAAATATATTTAACATTTTTAAGTTGCTGAATGGTTATATAACATGTGTTTAAATAAGTGTAATCTCTAAATTAATGGGATAATAGAAGTTAAGAAAAGGAAACAGAGTCCAAACAACAAGCAAAGGTCCGCTGTGATTAGAAATATCCATTCAGACAGATCTCAACTGTCCCACAGCACCAGCCTCATGCCTATTTCTAAGCACTTGTTTGTGATGATACTTTTGCCTAAAATAATTTCCTTTCATCCCTTTGTTCAGCCAAATCTTAATTTTCATAGTGTTTGGACCTGAACCCCAGTCCTACCTGAGGTCCAGCGCAAGTCTTCCTAACTCTGCGGGAAAGGAGATGGTGTACGTGCAGAAAGTAGGAGCCTCAGAATCAGGCAGACAAGGGTTCAAATGCCAGCCCTGCGGCCTTACGTGAATCACTTTACCCACTTCCTCATCAGTAATTTGGGGATAGCACTGACCCCAGTGTTGTCGGAGCAGGCCCTGGGCAAATACTTGTTCCTTCCTCCTTGGAACTAACTCCAAACAGCACGTGACGACTGCACCCTTCACTGAACTCCTAAGGGGCCATTATCTTTACCACTTGCATTGATTCTTGTTTGTATTCTACCTTTTTCTGTCCCTTAACCATTTCAGATGTGTATATCATCTCCCCAGTTATTGGGACACATCGACAATGCTGGACAAACGTGCTGGACAGATTTACTACATATATATTGCTTGTTGCACAAACGGTCCTACTTTCCCATTACCCTAATTAGTAGTTACACATAAGGAGTGGGTGTGGGTTTGTTGTGTTGTTTTTTTTTAATGTATTTTATTGATTTTTAACAGAGAGAAAGGGAGAGAGATAGAGAGCTAGAAATGTCGATGAGAGAGAAACATTGACCAGCTGCCTCTTGCACACCGCCTACCAGGATGTGCCCGCAACCAAGGTACATGCCCTTGACTGGAATTGAACCTGGGACCTTTCAGTCCGCAGACCGATGCTCTACCACTGAGCCAAACCAGCTTCGGCTGTTTGTTTTTTTTTTTTGTTTTTTTTTAAACAAGATTTGGGTATTAATACAGAACATGATTCAGGCTTCAGATGGTCACAGATTAGGAGAGCTGGGTACATCTTGAATTCAAAATCAGGAAAGTTGAAAAAAGTAGACAAAAGACACATGGAACAGTTTTAAGAGAGATTAAGTGAGGGGGCAAACAAGAAAAGGAAAGTGCCCTGCCCCACAACAACAGAAAGAAAAAGAGCTGGGGACCAGACTGGCCCACCAGAGACATGGTGGTTACTTCTGGGAAGCCCGTTGCTTAAGAGGCTGTGGGTTCTGTGAGCTCAGTGATTGGAAAGCAGATGCGGAACTAGAGGGGCCAGACAGTGAAATAAGAGCTGTAAAATGGGATGTGTGCAGCAGGATAGAGATGGACAGAGTCGGACAAAATGCACAGGGCTGCAAGTTAGAGGTTAATTCATCCCTTCGCCCCACAAATTGAGTGTTTGTTCTGTACCAGCTTGTGCAAGACACAAAACAGAGGATTGAGACAGACATGGAGTTTATAATCTAGAGGAAGGGCAGGCAATTAACAAGTGAAAAAAATAGTACGAAAATTACAGAGTGAGAGGCATGAAGAACCAGAATCACTGAGCCAGCAAGGGGATTAAAAGTTTGGCTTGGCCGAAACCGGTTTGACTCAGTGGATAGAGCATCGGCCTGCCGACTGAAAGGTCCCGGGTTCGATTCTGGTAAGAGGCATGTACCTTGGTTGCGGGTACATCCCCAGTAGAGGGTGCACAAGAGGCAGCTGATCGATGATTCTCTCTCATCGATATTTCTAACTCTCTATCCCTCTCTCTTCCTCTCTGTAAAAAATCAATAAAATATATTTTAATAAATAAAGAAAGAAAGAAAGAAAGAAAGAATAAAATAAAAGTTTGGCTTGGGTGGTCAGAGAGGGCTCCTATGAGGAATGACCTAAGAAGAAACCTGAAAGATGAAACGTAGCCAATGTGAAGAGCCACAGGAAGAGAATTCTCAAAGCCTAGAAGTAAGAAAGAGAGCTCACAGTCAGAGGAGGGTCAGGGGTGGTCAGGAAGCAGGGAAGAAAGGGAAGGAATTGCAGACCAGGGACAGGTGGGCAGTCAGGTGATGCCAAATTCAATAGGCCATGGAAGGACTTTGGAGTTATTCTAAGAAAGATGTAAAAGCAGGCTAAGCAGGGGAATAAAGTCATCCCATCCCGTTTCAAGAAGATCAGTCTTATTTGGAGAGCGGAAAACAGAGGCAGGAGTTGAGTCAGAGACTAGTTGGACCGCTATTGCAGTAGCCTTGCTCATGAATCAGTGAATCATGGCCCACAGACCAAATCCAGTCTGCTGCCTACGTTAGCACAGTCCGTGTGCTAAGAATTGTTTTCTCGGGTCACATGGAATTGACTGAGAGGCCTCCACCCCCTTCTGGTGTAGCTTGCTTTGTGAATGCCAGGATCATTATCATGGTTAGGAATTCTAGCTATCCAACATCAGACGGCAGCTACCACATGGAGTGCAGGGACTCTGAACTGTTTTTTAAAAATATGTTTTTTTAATTGATTGATTTGAGAGACATTGACTTGTTCCACTTATTTATGCATTCATTGGCTGATTCTTTTTAAAAAATATATATATTTTATTGATTTTCCACAGAGAGTAAGGAAGAGGGATAGAGAGCTAGAAACGTCGATGAGAGAGAAACATCGACCAGCTGCCTCCTGCACACCCCCTGCCAGGGATGTGCCCGCAACCAATGTACATGCCCTTGACCGGAATCAAACCTGGGACCTTTCAGTCCTCAGACCGATGCTCTATCCACTGAGCCAAACCGGTTTTGGCAATTGGTTGATTCTTGTATGTGCTCTGACTGGGGATTGAACCCAAAACCTTGGCATATCAGGACAGTCTAACCAACCGAGCTACTCAGTCAGGGCAACTCTGAACTGTTAATGACACATATGTAACCCTCAACTGGTAAATGGCTCTCAAGACTCAGCTTTTGTTCCCTGTTGTATGAACTTCCTGGTCCCTTCCATGGTGATCTACCTCCCACAGCATTTGACATGGACCTCTGTGTTAGTGGTCACTTCCACGGGTACATCCATCTCCCCCGCTAGACAACGAACAAGGATCCAGTTTTTTATTTCCTCTGCACCCAGTGCTAGCACAGGGCCTGACTTGTGGCAGATAGGCCATGCAGGTCCAGGTAACAACACCATCTTGCCCTGTCCATCTCCCCTCTACACTCGCTGTTCCACATGATAGTGCAATGAAGTTTGTGTCCCCCAAAATTCATAGGTTGAAGCCCCAATCCCAATGTGATGGTATTTGGAGGTGGGGGACTTTGGGAGGTGATTAGGTCATGAGGTTGGAGCCTTTGGGATTGGGATTAGAGCCCTTAGAGGAAGAAGCCAGAGACCTTGTGCTCTTTTCACCATATGGGGAAACAAAAAGAAGTCAGTTGTAGTCTGCAACCCGGAAGAGGGCCCTTGCTAGAACCCAACCATGCTGGCTCTCTGATCTCAGACTTCCAGCCTGTGAGAAAGAAGTTTTTATTATTTACAAGCTTCCCAGTCAATGGTACTTGGTTACAGTGGCCCAAGCCAAGACAGATGGTTTCTTATAAAATCCTTAGAACTGCATGAAGCTTTTGTCTGGCTGCAAGATAGGCCAAAGTTCCACGGAGTTAATTCTCTTGGAGGCAACCCTTGGCCAATGAAAAAAAAAAATACATTTTATTGACTTTTTTTACAGAAAGGGAGAGGGATAGAGAGTTAGAAACATCAATGAGAGAGAAACATCTATCAGCTGCCTCCTGCACACCCCCTACTGGGGATGTGGCCACAACCAAGGTGCATGCCCTTGACCGGAATCGAACCTGGGACCCTTCAGTCTGCAGGAATTAGTGGCCAAATAGCCCAACTTATTCACCCCTCCAGTGGTACAGCTCTCAGGCATATTCTATATAGCTGCCCAGAACTCCCCAGCTGACTGAGACCCAGCGGCAATCTGCTGTATCGGCTTTCTTCTCTTCCCTGTTTCACTTCCCCAGGACAATGTCAGTAATGAGCCACTGACTCAGGGTCTACTTCCGGGACAGTTGGTGAGATGGTTCATTGGCTGTATAGATGGGGTTGCTTAGCAGCAAAGAAAGAAATGGAAGCCAGTTTGTCTGCTATCCGCTAGTACATGCTGTTGCTTCCCCAGTGAGTCGAGACTATATTGGAGCACGTGCCTAGCCAACAGCTCTGACACAGGAAAAAGCACTTCCGAGCTGTCCTCACCATCCTGCTATTTGTCATCCCATCCATCTGCTGTTCCCACGAAACACTCGCCCACGTGAGCTAAAATGGTACGCGGGGCTTAGAATTGGTTGAGAAAACGTCAGGCCTAGAGAACAGGAGAGAACCCAAATAGCAACTGTGTGGACCACAGTGGTGGCCGTACCAATCTGGCCCTTTACATAGAGAGCAGGACTCCGGGAGCCCAGGAGGCCTCTCTAAAGGAATTACGAGCTAGCCGGGGGTGCAGGGCAAGCCTGGGAGTCATTAGAAGCTGGGCCAGTGCCCTCCATCATGTCCTCCCTAGTACTCGGTGCTCTTCATCCCTCCTTCCAGCTGGTTTTGCATCAGCTCCTTCTTCTTGCCCCCTCTTTGAGAACACAGGCGATTCTCCGAACACAGAACGGGATTTGTTTATTTTTTTATTTATTAAATATATTTTATTGATTTTGTACAGAGAGGAAGGGAGAGAGATAGAGAGTTAGAAACATCGATGAGAGAGAGTCATCGATCAGCTGCCTCTTGCACACCCCCTACTGGGGATATGCCCGCAACCAAGGTACATGCCCTTGACGGGAATCGAACCCGGGTCCCTTCAGTCCCCAAGCCAACGCTCTATCCACTGAGCCAAACCGGTTTTGGCAGAACTGGATTTGTTTAAAGTCGCCAGTTATTTTTCAAATGTTTATCTGTTTGTTCTCCAATCAGTCTTCCATGTAAAAGGAGTTCAATAAAAGTGTGTGGATGTTGATGCCTAAGGTCAGTTGCAGGATGTTCCTTACAAAAAGAACGGTATGTGTTCCCGAGAGCTGGGGATTAGGTTATTTTTTCCTCAGAAGGAAAGGGTCATTCTATCACCAAGGCTATTTTGATCTTAGAAGAGTGGATATTTATATATTTGCTCATTGAGTGTCTGTTAGGCACTGTCCTAAGGTCCAGGAATGAAGCAGTGAGCAGAACCAATACATTTTCTCATCTCACAGAGATCACAGTCCAACAGGAGAGATGGACAGTAAGCAAATACTATTTTGACACATCAGCATAACACTGATGAATATTCTAATGATACCCTCCCCTAAGATCCTCCTAAATGACCAGTCTTTATTTTATTTACTTTTTAAATTTTTATTAATCCTCACCCGAGGATATTTCTCCATTGATTTTTAGAAACAGAGGAAGGGAGGGGGGGAAACAGAGAGAAGGGGGGAAAATCAATGTGAAAGAGACATATTGGCTGGTTGCCTCCTACATGCACCCTGGGATTTTTCAATTCTTGGGCAGAAGCTCTATCCCCTGAGCCAAACTGGCTAGGGCAATGCCCAGCCTTTAAAATCCCTCAAAATGAAGGTCAAAGGCATTCTCTCCCTCCCAGGAGTGCACCCCCTTCCCCCCACACACACAGGTGTGCATCTCCAAAACTCTAAGGGATCCCACAAGGTTTGCAACCAGGACAGCAATGGGCAATGATAGTTCATTCAAGGCAAACCCCTTGAGCCTGTCCCCCTCTTAGTGAGCTAAAGCAGACCAGCCGAGGGTCATTTCCCATCCCCTTTCTTGTCTCACTTTCCCCCGCTTTAATAAATGCCCTCCAAGCCAAACC
This sequence comes from Nyctalus aviator, assembly GCA_036971965.1. NCBI lineage: Eukaryota > Metazoa > Chordata > Mammalia > Chiroptera > Vespertilionidae > Nyctalus > Nyctalus aviator. The sequence goes on along the minus strand of CM072925.1, from coordinate 102,965,632 downwards.
AGCATGGCTCAGTGGTTGAGCATCGGCCCATGTCCCAGGAGATCACAATTCAATTCCCAGTCAGGGCACATGCCTAGGTTGTGGGCTGGATCCCCATTGGGATCCAGCAATCAATGATTCTCTCTCATCATTAATGTTTCTATTTTTCTCTCCCTATCCCTTCCTCTCTGAAATCAATTAAAAAAATTGTTTTAAAAGAGGACATACCAAGGCCCTGAGACAGGAATGTGCTTGGGATGTGTGAGGAAAGCAGAGCCCACTGCAGCTGGAGCTGAGTAGGGAGTGATGAGGTCAGGAGGCAGCCAGGCCCACATACATCCCCTCCGTGCTGTGGGCCTCGGAAAGGGAAGGATTCAGGAGTTGTTCTTAGTGTGATGGGCAGCCCTGCATTTGCCAGGATTCACAATAGCCACCTGACCTGGCTGCTGCTGGATCCCGAGCTAGAGGTGGAGACACCCTCTCATGGTCTCATTAAGGCCTCCGAGGATCACCCTGTTTGCAGCTTCCTCTCCTTCAAACTCTCCATGCACCTTCTTCTGCTTGATGATTTCCCACAGCTCTTCGCACCAACCACATTCTCATATTTTACTAGTTTTTCTTATCTGTTATCTACCTTCTCCCTTTAAAAGAGACACTCAAAACTGGCAGGGATTTTTGTCTGTTTTGTCTGTCGGGCCACAACTAATATTTGTTGTAGGAATGAGCCAATCAGTCATGGTAGCCCCTGCTGGGTCTAACACAATGCTTGGGACACATGGGAAGGTGTGCCTAGTAAATACTGCCCGACAGATTAAATTGGCAATGAATTAACTTTTTAAAAATATATATATTTTATTAGCCGAAACCGGTTTGGCTTAGTGGATAGAGCGTCAGCCTGAGGACTCAAGGGTTCCGGGTTTGATTCCGGTCAAGGGCATGTACCTTGGTTGTGGGCACATCCCCAGTGGGGGACGTGCAGGAGGCAGCTGATCGATGACTCTCTCTCATCGATGTTTCTAACTCTCTATCCCTCTCTCCCTTCCTCTCTGTAAAATATCAATAAAGTATATATTTTTAAAAAAATAAAAAAATATGTTTTATTTATTTTTATTTTATTTATTTTTTAAAGTATATATTTTTAAAAATCAATAATATATTTTATTTTTTTTTAAATATATTTTATTGATTTCTTACAGAGAGGAAGGGAGAGAGGGATAGAGAGTTAGAAACATCGATGAGAGAGAGTCATCGATCAGCTGCCTCCTGCACGTCCCCCACTGGGGATGTGCCCGCAACCAAGGTACATGCCCTTGACCGGAATCGAACCTGGGACCTTTCAGTCTGCAGGCTGACGCTCTATCCACTAAGCCAAACCGGTTTCGGCCGAAATAACTTTTTTAGTTCCATTTCTCTTACCCAAAAGTTGCCTTCCAGTAAGCAGTTGTCCAGGGAAAATGAAGAGAGAGAGAAACAAGCCTTCAAAACAGCGTAAGTAGTGACTAATGGTCACAGGACAGGCCCTCCCTTCACTTGTAGTCCTAGTGCACTGGAAGCCTGGGAAGCCCTGCATTAAAGGAGGAGAGGCTGCGATAAAATAAGAAAAAAAAGCCAAAACCGGTTTGGCTCAGTGGATAGAGCATCAGCCTTCGGACTGAAAGGTCCCAGGTTCGATTCTCGTCAAGGGCATGTACCTTGGTTGCGGGAACATCCCCAGTGGGGGGGTATGCAGGGGGCAGCTGATCGATGTCTCTCTCTCATCAATGTTTCTAACTCTCTATCCCTCTCTCTTCTTCTCTGTAAAAAAATCAATAAAATATATATTTTTTTAAAAAAAGAAGAAAAGTGAGTGGAAATTGAAATGCAAATGGAAGGTGCAGGGCACAGGGACAAGCAGGCCTGTGAGCCACCGGGCCTTGCAGAAGCCATGTCTACAAATGGGTGTGACCACAGGCAATATTGACGATGATGACTAAGTCACTTTTAACAGCAGATGGGGTTTATTGCCCTCTGTTTAAGATGAGGAAGTACACATACATAAGAAAGATTTTCATTCACAGCAAAGAGCAGGCACCAAAGTGAGGAGAGAAAACACCTCTCGAAGGGTGCTAGCCCTCACCTCCATCCCCTACCCCATACTCCTTTCCTATGGCAGCTCCTTCCATTCCTCGGGTAGGTCCCAGCCTCATGGCTTCCTGCTTCCTGTGGTTCAGCAACTGCTGGACTTCCCATTTCCACCTCTCACCCTGTCCGGGAACTACCCCCTCCCAGTCAGTGGTCTGTGTGCTTACCAGACACTTGGAAGTCTCTTAATGGACTTGAAAGATTCAAACTGCAACTCTTGATCCCACCCCTCCCCCAACCCAGCTCCTCAGGCAGAGCAATTCTTCCTGTTGTTCAGTCCAAAAGCTTTGGAGCCATTTTTTGCCTCTTAATTTTATTTATTTATTTACTTTTCTTTTACCATTTATTTCCCCTATATGGAGCCATTCTTGACTCCTCTTTTTCTCATAACCAGGGTGACCATGTCACCTTATCTAATAAAAGGGCAAAATGCAAATTAACTATCACTCCACCACAAAATGGCGGCATTCAGTCCCCTCAGCCACACTGGAGTCCCTTAGTCTGGCAGGGTGGGGGTAGGGGGTGTGCTCGTGCTGAGAACAGGCAGTGAGTAGCCTGGTGGAATGCTTGCTTTGTCGCCATGGCTATGAGGCAAGTGTCCCGCCCTGGCCACGGAGAGCCTCTGGGCAGTGGGCATGGAGCAGCTAGGCCCCGCAAAGAGCAGAGAACCATGGGGAGTGGGCCTAAGCTGTCATGGCTCCCAGATTGGAGAGGATGCAGATCGGGCTGAAGGACCCAGTCACCATGCACGAATTATATAAACTGCTACTGTCCCAAACAAATAAGGATCTATGGTCTGTCCACTAACCCACATCCAGTTTGTCAACAAAGAACCGAGCTGTTTTTTTTAAATAATATATGTCTGGCATCTGGCCATCCTCATCATCTCTTTTGTTATCACTCTGGCCCAAGCATTTATGGTGTCCTGACTATTTTTGCAAAGGCTTCCTAGCTGGTTTCTCCAATTCCACCTGTGCCTCTCACCTCCAAATCTGTTCTCACAGCAGCAGCAACAAGTCTATTAAAATATAAATGATATCACGTTACTCCTCTGCTCAAAACTCCCAATGGTTTTCCAGTTCATTCAGAAGAATAACCTGCGCTAGGCAACCTGCTCCCCAGGACCTCTGGCCTCATCTACAGCCTCCCCTTCTCTTCTCACTCTGCTAAAGCTGCGCTGGTCCTCCTGCTCTTCAAACAAGTCAAATATACCCCTACTTCCTGGCCTTGGCCTTTGCCGTTCCCTCTGCCAGGGACACTTCCCCAGATAACCACAGGACATACCATATCCCTCACTTCCTTCAGGCCATACATCCCTGACTCCCTCTATAAATGCTAACAATTTCCACTGATTTCACATATCCATCCTCATCCCAGACCTCCTTCGCTTATGTGAAAGATTCTGTTTTCTAAAACTGGCCGTAGCAACTTGCATGGTCCCCTTGAGGATACAGCCTCCACCTGACTCTCCTAGGACATTCTCCCTTAAAACCCATCACACCGAGGAAACCCAAACTAGCTCGCACAGAGAGACCAACCATAAGGGGAGCCCCATGTGGAGAAGAATCTAGACTCCAACCAACAGCCAGCATTGACCACCAAATGCATGAGTGAACAAACCTTCAGATGGTTAGAAAGCCCCAGCCTTCCATGCTTCTAGTCGAGGCCCCAGACATCATGGAGAAGAGGAAAGCCATCCCCTGTGCCTCTGTGCGGTGACCTGTCCGAATTCCTGACTCACAGAACCCCTGAGCGTTGGCACAATTTGTTCCAGTCACAGTAAGTGGAACACGGATGTGATTTCTCTCTGTAATAGCTAACACAGTCTATGTTTATCTGTTTATTTCTTGTCTGTCTCTCCCCCAAGAAAATGGGAGTCCCAGAGAGCAGGGACTTGGGTCTGCTTTTTCCCAGCCTCGGTATCTGGGAAAGTACATGTCACACAGTGGGTGCTCAGCAGATATTCCTTGAATAAATAAATCTTCGCTAATTAAAGAAAACTGCTTCTCACTGCAATTCCCAACACCTGCTGCGGCACGTGAACTTTTCCTAAAGAAAGCATTCTCTGGTGTTTTTTTGGACCAGCTTCCCATTAAAAAATATCTCTTGGCAACCATCTGGAAAATGACAAAGTTGGATCCATACCTCCCACGATAGACCGGGAAGTAGTTCAAATGGATCAAAGATTTACACATGATTGAATGAAACCATTAAAGCTCTAGAAGAAGGCATCACTGAATTCGGATATAATGTTGGAGTGGGAAGGCCTTTCTAACTGCAACTCAATCTCCACCAGCCATCAAGAAAACAATGAATCAACTCAAAAGTTCCCATTTAAAAAATCAAAAAACTTCTGCTTAGCCGAAACAAACCAGGATGAGCAAAATTGAAAGATAATGATAATCTGGGAGCTGAACTTCCTAGTACATTTAATTAAATAAATAAACTCCTAGAGTTGGGCAGGAAACAAAAAGGCCAACAGCCCATAGACACATGGGCATTCAGGCAGTTCTCAAAACAGGGAACAACAAGCGGTCCTTGATCATAGCAGAAGACATACAGCCTCTTGCTCTCACACATAGTATAATAAAACTATCTTGAGCCCTGGCCGGTTTGCTCAATGGTTAGAGTGTCAGCCTGCAGACCAATGGGTCTGGGTTTGATTCCCGACAAGGGTATGTACCTGGTTGCAGAAATCAACCAATTCATATGTCTCTCATACAACTATCATTCTCTTTCTCTTTCTCTCTCAATGCAGGGGGGGGAAATTTCTTCGTGTGAGAATTAACAAAAAACAACAACAAAAACCTACCCTGAGGAATTATTTCTTCCCTATCAGATTGGCCCAAATCCCAGACCATGACAGTACAACACTCTGCCTTTTCCCTTCCCTCCCAGGGGCAGCCACAGTTGCCAATGACTTGCCCTTGGCCTCAAGGTGAGACAGTGTCTGTGATGTCATTCACACTGCAGAGCTTTCCCTAAGATCAGGCCAAGCCCTGGCCAGTTTGGCTCAGTGGAAAGAGTATCGGCCTGCAGACTGAAGGGTCCCAGATTCAATTCCAGTCAAGGGCACATGCCTAGGTTGTGGGCTTGGTCCCCAGTGTGGGGCGTGTAGGACTCTCTCATCATTGATGTTTCTATCTCTCTCTTTCTTCTCCCTTCCTCTCTAAAATCAATAAAAATATATTAAAAAAAAAAAAAAAAAAAAAAAGATCAGCCGAGGTTAGACTTCAGTTGAACCACAGCTTTGCCAAGTTTCCTCCTCTGTTGTACCTGGTTCCTCTTACTCCTTATTGGTTTATCCCTACAGCCACACCCAATAAATCACTTATCTCAGAATCTGTCTCAGGCTCTGCTTGTAGGAACTCAACGTAAGACATCAACCAAGACTTCCAGTCAAGATGCTGGTGAAGGTAAATGCGGTACTTGCCTCCTGCCACAACCACATAAAAATTACAGAACAACCATCATTCAGAACCACCTGAAATCTGGCTAAATGGAAGTCCTACAACTAGGGATTTAAAGAAGACACATGGAGACTGGCAGGAAGGGCAGAGATGCTGAATGGGCTGGTCTCACACCCACATGTAGCAGATAAAAATTGGGAGGAATACCATGCCTGCAGAGTTCCCCCCTGAGGAGCCAAGGGCCCCAACACTGCACCAGGTCCCCCAGGCCAGGATTCCAGTGCCAAGAAGAAAAGTTCCCATAATCTCTGCCTGTAAAAAACCAGTGGGGTCTGAGGCTGTGAGAGAGAGGACTCCTGGAGTCCAAGACAATTCCTCTTAAAGGGCCTGCAGACAATCCCTCTGAGCTCCAGAACCATGGCCAGTGTGCTCTGTGGTTAGAGTGTCAGCCTGTACACCAAAGGGTTACGAGTTTGATTCCAGGTCAAAAGCAAGTACCTGGGTTGCAGGTTTGATCCCCCGTCCCGGTCCGGGCTATGCAGGAGGCAACCAATCTATGTGTTTCTCTCACATTGATGTTTCTCTCTACCTTTCCCTCACTCCCTTTCACTCAATGGAAAAAATGTCCTCGGGTGAAGACTAACAACAGGAAAAGGCACCAGATACCTACAGGAGGAACTAAACCACCTGGCATCAGGGTGAGAGCGGGGGGGCAGTTTTCTCCCAGACCGAAGTGCAGGCAGAGGCCATTGTTCCTTTGATGAGAAGGCTGCCTTTTCCTACCCCATCCCCAGTGCCACATCCAGGCCAGCAGCTTCAGAGTGAGTGACTTTTCCACACCTGTACCAGACCAGGTGCCACCCTACCCAGGTCTCTAGAGCATTTGGTTCTAGGTGCTGAAGGCTGCTTATGGCCCACCCATCATGCTGCCCGAGAGCTTTTCCTGGCACAAGAAGCATGCTTGGCTAGTAGACAGGGAAAGTTGGAAGGGACCAGAAATAAATGTCCCCAATGCCAGCACCTCAATTAAATCCTCAAGGATGGGGAGGTAGTAGACAAATGGTTTCCTATGCCCCTCAAGTGGGGTAACTCTAAGGCAGGTCTATACTGTCTCCCAGAAATCCCTGCAGTGGTTATGTTCCAGTTGTCCACAGCAGTAACTTCCTTGATTATATTCCCTTTGTTGGCTGTTTTCCCTTCCCTGTCTCTCTTCCCCACTGCCCTGTGGAAGCTTCCTGGGATCACTCTCCAAAGTAATTGAGTAGAAATTGAAGCCTCGCCTTGGAGGAACTCAAACCAAGAAAACTCTTCTACTAGCTGAAACTCACAGAGACCCATGCCTATGTTGACAATGTCCTAGGACATGGCAGAGCAATGAAGGAAAGAAGTTTGGGTCTCCGAGTGAGTGCATGGAGGAGAGCCACCCACCAATCCAGAGCTGCTGGGTGAGAAAGAAACAACCTTCTTTAAAAAAAAGAAGAAGAAAAAAAGTGACCTCTCTTCTTTAAGCCACAGCACTTCCTAGGAATCTTTGTTACTACAGCCATAAGTGTCTTAGCTAGTACACCTACACGATATCCATTTCCTCTCTGGTCACAGCACCCTGCTTTTCTGCTGGGGAACCACTCCCAGGCCAGAGGTATGACTGACTGGCTCTCTCTACCCCTGCTTCAGGGGAGGCAGGGACATAAGACTCTGGCCTGGGGGAAAAGAGCCCCTATCACCCCAGCAGGGTCACTGGCTCAGGGGCAGGCCCAAGAGTCAAAGCTGGCTGGGAGACAAGAAGCATCAGCCCAAGATGGCTGGCTAATAGACAAACCCTCCTTGCGCTGGGCTGCTGCACTGTGGGATAGAAGTCCAAGGGTGGGTGGTCATCTAACTTCCACTTGAGCCTGCTTGGGAAAGAAGCCACCTGGGGGAAACTGGATAAAAGATGAAGGACGATGGCTTGATTTAAGCATCTGTGCTTACCATCCCTGAAGCGGGAACAATCCTAGACTTAGCTAATAGATTAGCATTCCTGTCAAAGATCTTTTAAACTGAATTTCTATCACCTGCAACCAAAAGAGTTCTGCTGGTAAAAATCTGGCCCCAAAGAGAACGTCACAGCAGCTAGTTCACAATTCCCTGTGCAAAACAGGCCACAGGCTACTCTCCCAGCCAGAGCAATTTAGATATTTCCTTACAGGAATGTTCATTTTGTCCTTTAATATATATATATATATATAATTTTTTTTTTTTCAGAGAAGGAAGAGGGCGATAGAAACACCAATGATGAGAGAGAATCACTGATCGGATGTCTCCTCCATACCCCACACTGGGGATTGAGTCTGCAACTTGGGCATGTGCCCTGACCTGGAATCGAACCGTGACCTCCTGGTTCATAGGTTGACCCTCAAACACTGAGCCACCACAGCAGGGCAGGAATGTTTGTTATGTTGTCTAATGACCTGGATAACTGAGGAAAGCAAACCAATCACCTTCTGGCCTCTCTCTCCTCTGTATCTAGACACAACACAATGTTAACAATTTGCCCACTGGAGCCAGTGTTGAGCTTCAGTGCAGGCTGACCCTGGAGGCTGCACTTCATCCTGTGGTGCTGTTGTGGGTCCCTTCCAATGGTCACCAGTTGCTGGCCTCTGCTGTCACCTCATCTGCTCACGGGTACGGAGAGATGGCCCCCAGGTGTGCTGTGAGGATGAGGCTCCAGAGAACATGTGCAGCGTTACACAGGTCATAAGTGCCCTGCAAAAGGGTAAACTTCCTTCTGAAAGAAAAGTGCTGATTCGGAAGAGGAGTGTCATGGGATATGCTACTAATACCACGCAGTTATTGGCATAATGGCTGGCCCACAGTATGGAAGAGGAAAAGGGGAGGGAAGATGGAAGGAAAGGAAGGAGAGGAAAGGGAAGGAAAGAGGCGAGTAAGAGGGACAATGGAAGAGGGAGGAAATAAGAAAATGGTTTCTTCATACATATGTTCCCTTAGGCCAAGGAGTGACCTGGTCCCAAGCAAGGTTTTCTTGATCTTCCAGGGTGGAAATGGACCTGAGTGCCTCCCTTTGCCCTATTAAGGTCCCAAGTTGGTTTATTGTTAACCTTTCAGGCCTCCTAGGTGAGCGGACGCTGGGAGCTAAAGGTCGCTGCCCTCAGCAGTCACATGCTGCTGCTGCTGCTGCTGCCCCTCCCACAAATGCACTGTGCCTGCCAGTGAGCCTTCCTCATACTCTGGCCTCTGCCGCACATTGTCCCCAAGGAAGGGAGACAATCCCAGCCCCAGAAAGTCAGAGGCATCTCTGCAGTAATCCTACAGCCACAAAAAGTGACCCAAGTCAGTTACCTACTGATTTGACCCCAGGCACCTCTGGCCATCAGTGGGGGAGTCAGCGGTTCAGTACTCTTAAGATTTGCCTCTTCAAACCCACCTCCTGACACAAAATGATCAACCCCCAAATAACCCGAAGTTGAATGCCACACAATAAGCCTGGAACAAGGAGCTACATAGCTCAACGCTCTCCTGTTTGGTTATTATAAGGAAAGTTTCCAGAGGACATTTCACTTATTCAAATGATTCCTGTAAACTCTTTCAGGATAATAAAATTCATTTTTCTCACTTAGGTAGCATTTCAAATGGAAGTACTTTTATTTCAAGGCACCATAATATGATGGTCTCTCTAAGAACACATCTGCTTCTGTGTATGAAATTCCTAAAACACACACAAAAAGTCCTGCACGGTGACCACAGCCACCTACCCATCAAATTCCGTGAATATGAGTGTGTTCAGCGGGGCCTGGGTTACGGGGGACCTGACACAATCATTACAGTCGACAGCCTTGGCAGATCCCCCTGCCAACGCCCCAAAAGGAGAGATAAACTGAACACTTGTAATTAGAAAGAGCCAGTGGGATCCTCAAAACCAAAAGTCCGTGTAAATGTGTTAGCGTTGGCGTCTCCCCCTTCCTCTTCCTCCTCACTTCTCCTCCTCCTCGCTCAGGTTGGCATTCCCCTGGAGTGTGGATGTCAGCTTGCTTTGCAAAAGGGCTGCCAGTTTTTTGGATGTCTTTTTGAGAAATGCGCTGCCCGGGTGGGCACTGTTCACATGCAGGTACAGGTCCTCCTGGGTGGGACCTGTGTAGCCACAATCCTCACAGACGTAGAGCTTGTCCCGGCGTTGCTTGTAGGCATACTGCTGCTGCACCCCGTGGATTTTCTTCAGGTGGGACTCCAAGGAGCAGCGCTGGGTGAAGGCTTTGTTGCAGACATCACATTTGTAGGGGCGAATGCCTGCAAGGGCAAGGGGCAGACACATCACAGGTTGGTCATGGCCAAGCCAGAGCCTTCCAACTAAAAAGCCATTAAAAAAATCATCGCGTACATCCCAATAGCAAATGACCCAATTCAAAACGGGGCATAGGAATTGAAAAGACATTTTTCCAAAGAAGACATACAAATGGCCAACAGCACATGAAAAGGTGCGCAACATCCTTAATCATCAGGAAAATGCACATCACAACCACAATGGAAACACAATGAGATATTACTTCATACCTGTTACAGTGGCTCTTATAAAAAAGACAAGAGATAGGAAGTGTTGGCAAGAATGTGGAGAAAAGGGAACCCTTGCGCACTGTTGGTGGGCTTGTAAATTGGTGCAGCTACTATGGAAAACAGTATGGAAGTTTCTCGAAATATTAAAAATAGATCTATCAAAAGATCCAGCAACCTCACTTCTAGGAAATGAAAACAGGATCTGAGAGAGATATCTGCCCTCCCACATTCATGGCAGCATTAACTACAATAGCCAAGAAATGGAGACAGCCTAAGTATCCATCAATGAATAAATAGATTTTTTTAAAAAAAAGCTGTCAACTATTTATACAATAGAATATTATTCAGCCACAAGAAAAAAGGAAGTCCTTTGTCAAATTTATTGACAACATGGATGGATCTTGAGAGCATTATGCTAAGTGAAATAAGCCAGAGAAAGACAAACACAGCATTGGTATCACCTTTATGTAGAAACATTAAACCTATAGAAACAGAATAGGAAAATGGTTGGTAGGGGATGGGGAGTGAGGGTAGAGAGAAACAGAGTCATCATGACCAATGATTCAAAAGGAGGAAAATGATTAGGGCAAGAGACAAAACTGTCCACAAAAGTTTACAATGTCCACATGAGCAAACGTAACCAAAATAGATGCAAATATAGCAAACATACCACCTTGGGGAGGAGGAGTTTTATTCTTCCTACTTGTACACCATTTTAATGTTTTGATTTTAGAGTGGGCAAAATAAACATTGTTTTTATCTTAGAGTTTTCCAGCAAACATACCCTGCCTTAAAGATTCCTGTATGAGTTACTTGGGATGGGACCCCAGGAAGCACCTGTAGGGAAGCGAAGATTTGAGAGAGGGATACAGGAAGAAGCCCCTACAAGGTGTGGCCATCGAGCCAGCCCTTGCTGTGTCCCATTGGCTAGGCAAGTTGGGCAACACTGTAGAACACTGAGTCACCTGTGCCCTGGGAGCTAGGTCTTTTTTTTTTTTTTTTTTAATATACTTTATTGATTATTTATTGAGAGGAAGGGAGAGAGATAGTCAGAAACATCGATGAGAGAGAAACATCTACCAGCTGCCTCCTGCACACCCCCTACTGAGGATGTGCCCACAACCAATGCACATGCCCTTGACCAGAATCGAACTCAAGACCTTTCAATTCCAGGGCTGATGCTCTATCCACTGAGCCAAACCTGTTTTGGCTGGGAGCTAGGTCTTTACCCACCAGCTCCAATAGCACTGTGGAGGGCTGCCCTTGGGTGGCTCTGACCTTCCCTCCCTGGGGCTTCTGGCCTGCATCACATGGGTAGAGTGGGCTCCAGCAGCACAAGAACAGGGTGCAGGTGTGAGCAGTTGCTGCAAGGATGGGTATGCCCATAAATGGCATAGGGCTGGAGGCAAGGCCAAGGCTCTTTAGGCAGTTGCTATAGTTGTGAAAGCATTTCCAAACCATATCTCCTGCTGGAGGCTTTAGAATTGGATTAATATTGGAGCTTGCCTTCCAAATGGAGAGCTCACATGTGCCAAATATACCGTGTAGCTCAGTCTTACCAAAGCACAGTCTCTCCTATTTCTGCCATCAGTACTCAACTCGACCATGGGAGGTCGAATGTCAGATCAAGAGACTTAAGCAAAGTTCTGAGGCTCTAAAGTTGGGGATCCTGGCTGTAAAGGAAGCACAGTGTCACGAAAGCATGAAGCCCGGAGAGGGTGAATATCGTGTTTGGGGTACATGGAGCAGAGAGGGGGGCTGCCACCACAGTCAGACCATCCCAGAGCCCAGAGGCCAGTAGGGTCACTGCCTGGAGGAATCCTACTAGTCTCAGGCATAAAATTGAATGGTACCCCCAAAACTCATCTATCAAGTAAATATTTAAAAATCAAAACACATAGAAAAAATATAGGATGAGAAGTTATCAAAATTTTAAATAAGGACAGGATCCAATAGTGCCATGTGCAGCCACACTGGAGCTTGAGGTTATAGGGAAACCATGCACCTTATGCTGTATGTGTGTATATATCTATTAACACACACACACACACACACACACATATTCACACTATATATCTAGATTTTTTTAAAAAATTAAATGTGTTAAGGAACATTGGTTAATAACATTCTATAACTTCCAGGTGTACAAGATTATAAATTGAATATCTATGTTTTCTATTTTGTGCCCACCATCAAAAGTCTAGTTTCCTTTCCTCTTTTTGTTTTTTCTGTACCATGTGTTTGATCCATTTACCCACTTTGCTCTATCCCTCATCCTTTTTTCTCTGATAACTACCATTCTCTTGTATCTATGAGTTTGTTTTGTTAGTTTAAAAAAAAAATTTTTTTTATTGATTTCAGAGAGGAAGAGGGAGGTAGAGAGAGATAGAAACATCAATGATGAGAGAGAATCATTGATTGGCTGTTTCCTGCATGCTCCCCACTGGGGATCAAGTCCGCAGCCCAGGCATGTGCCCTTGACCGGAATCAAACCTGGGATCCTTCAATCCACAAGCTGACACTATCCACTGAGCCAAACCAGCTAGGGCTGTTTTGTTAGTTTGATCTTTTTTTGTTTGTTTTATATTCCACATGAATGAACTCATCCAGTTTTATATTTTTTAAGTTATTTTCCCCCATAATGTTTGAGTTGTTGAAACAATATTAAAAATAGATGTTTTAAATTAAAATACAACAACCCAAAATCTAAGGGACACAGGAAAGCAGTCCTAACAGGGAAATTCATAGCAAATCCAGCCTACATCAAGAAACAAGAAAAACCTCAAATAAACAATCTAACCTTACCTAAAGGAACTAGAAAAAGGACAACAAAGCCCAAAGTGAGAAGAAGGAAGGAAATAATAAAGATCAAAGCAAAAATAAGTGAAATAGAGTCTAAAGTCAGAATTGAAGAAATGACAACTGACACTACAGAAATATAAGGGATTATAAGAAAATATTCCGAATAGTTATATGCCAACAAATTGGACAATCTGGAATGAATAGATTCCTAAAAACATACAATCTTCTAAGATTGAATAAAAAAACAGAAAATCTGAATTGACTAGTTACTACCAACATAATCAAATCAGTAATTAAAAACTCCCAATAAACAAAAATCCTGGACAAAGGTGGCTTCACAGCTGAATTTTACCAAACATTCAAAGAATTAACACCTATCTTTCTCAAACTATTCCAAAAAATTCAAAAAAGGAAAAAGTTTCCATACTCAGAATACTCAAAACAATCTTTGATTCAATTCAATCCTTATCTAAATACTGAAGACATTTTTCACAAAACTAGAATTAATAATCCTAAAATTTATATGGAAGCACAAAAGACCCTGAATAGCCACACCAATCTTGAGAACAAAGTTGGAGGTATTAACTACCTGATACTACAAAGCTACAGTAATCAAAACATCATCCGGCCAATGTCGCTCAGTGGTAGTGTCAAACCATGGACCAAGAGTTCACTGGTTTGATTCCCAGTCAGGGCATATGCCTGGGCTTCAGGCTCCATCTCCAGTAGGGGGCATGCAGGAGGCAGCCAATGGATGTGTCTATCTCTCTATCCCTCTCTCTTCTTCTCTCTCTAAAATCAATAGAAACATATTTCTTAAAAGACATTTCTACTTAAAAACAACAACAAACAGATACATAGATCAATGAAATAGATTAGAGAGCCCAGAAATAAACTCACCCCTATATGGTCAATAAATCTCTGACAAAGGAGGCAATATGCACCCCTATATTCATTGCAGCATTATTTACAATCCAAAATACAGAAGCAACCTGTGCCCATTGATGTATGAATGGATAAAAAGTGGCCCTAGCCCGAGCATTGTCCCGTGCACTGAAAGGTTACCGGTTTGATTCCTGGTCAGGGCAGCCTGGGAGGCCTGCACAGCAAAGGCTAGAAGATTTTGTAGCCCTGTCTCAAACTGGGTGACTGCAGCAGCACACATTGTGTGTGTTTTTCCAGGAACGGGTGGGAATGAGCCTGGCTTGGACGACAGGCGACTCACAGACACAGACATGGAAAGGAAACAGTAGGCCCTGAAAACCCCAGTTACAGCAATCTGACTTTATAAACCTGCCCCTCCTTCGCTCCCTTCTCTATAAATAATGCACTCCAACCTCACTCGTTGGTGCAGGCAGACACCGCCACACAGCAGCCTCCTGGTGACCCTTTCTGGAGTTGGGAACAAGCCCCTCTCTCCTGAAGTCCCTCACTCCCCCATGAATTCAACAGTGGGAGATAAAGGTGGCCAGACAGAAGCCCTGGACAAGGGGGACTGATGCCAAGGCCTCATCCACCTTACAGCTCACAAGCAAAGGCCAATCCTGTCCATGACTGTGGTGGGATACTAAAACACCATCCCTGCTCCAGACACCATTAACCTACTGACACCTAGACAGTAACAGAGTCCAAGGCCACTGAAAACCCAGGCATCACATGTCTGCTCTTCTTTCAGGGAGACCATGGTCACAATGCTGAACACCCTCCCTCTACCTTAGTTTTCTGACCTGTAAAACAGGGATAATATTCATACCCCTTGGAAGGCAGCTCTGAGGATTCACTGAGACACCTCATGCAAAGGCCTGGCACATGCTAGGTACTCAGTGGGACACAGCTGCAAAAGCTTACAATCCAGTTCAACATAACACAGATATGTGCATTTCATAAGTGGGGATGTATTTAGTATATGCCTTTAAACTGTAATTATATCTATGCTTTTTGTATTTGTATGCACTTTTGGATGTATTACTTATTTCACAGCAAAAACAACAAAAAGAATTTTTATATATATTTATATATATATATTTATTTTTATTTTTTTTATTGATTTTTCACAGAGAGGAAGAGAGAGGGATAGAGAGTTAGAAACATCGATGAGAGAGAATCATTGATCAGCTGCCTCTTGCACACCCCCTACTGGGAATGTGCCCGCAACCAATGTACATGCCCTTGACTGGAATCGAACCTGGGACCTTTCAGTCCGCAGGTCGATGCTCTATCCACTGAGCCAAATCGGTCCCAGCCAAAAAGAATTTTTTTAAATGATGGTCATTAGGTAGAGAGAAGGGAAGAGACTTCCTTCACTGTCTGTTCTTTTGAATGTTGTGCCCTGGGCCTATATTACCTAGTCTAATAATCTGTGCTGAGTTATCAAAAACGGTTTCTCCTTTTCAGTTTTGCTATTCTTACCTCCTAAATCAAGCTTCAAGTCGCCCAAGAAAATTCTTTGTTATTGGTGCTTTCTGCTTGCTTTCCTGATTGTAGTAGCTAAGTGCTGCTTTATTGAACTTTATGCAAACATGAACTTCAGTGAATGACTTTTTACAGGCCTCCTTGTGGGAGTGGATATGTAGGGCACCCTCCTCAGAAGGTAACGTGGCAATGTCCATAAAAAAATCGTAATAACTACCCTTTGGCCTATGACAGGAACTTTATCTACAGAAAGACTCACAGCGGTAGGCAAAGGATATACAAGAATATTCATGGCAGTACTGCCTGAATTTTTTTTAAAAAGAAAAGAATAATGCTGAAATTGGAAATAACTGTTATTAATTGGGGCAAGGGAAAGTGATGGTGCCTCCATATTTGAAAATGTGTTATAATTTCATATTTAAGAAATGCTCTGACAATTATGAAAGAGTGAGGTGCAGATGTGAAACAATCTCCAAGATATACAATACATTAAAAAATAAAAAAATAAAAAAAACAATGTACTTAAAACTTCTGCCCCGCCTGGGTGGCTCAGTAGTTGTGCATCGATCTATAAACCAGAAGGACACAGGTTCGATCCCGGTCAGGGCACATGCCCAGGTTGCGGGCTTGATCCCCAGTGTGGGACTTCCAGGAGGCAGCAGATCAATGATTCTCTCTCTTCACTGATGTTCCTATCCCCCTCTCCCTTTCCCCTTTCTCTGAAATCAATTTAAACTTAAAAAAAAAAAATTTCTGGGGGAAATTTTTAAAATTAAAAAAAAAAATCTTAAAGAGGGAGCAAGGAAAAGAGAGACAGAGAGAGCGAGAGAGTGAAAGATAAAACAATAATTGGATCACCCCAACAAGGATTGAAACCGCAGCCTAGGCAAGTTCCCTAACTGGGAATAGAACCCATGATTTTCTGGTGCACAAAATTATGTTCCAACCAACTGGGCCATACTGGCCAAAGCTGGGGGGAAAATTTTTTTAATTAAGTGGAGTGGAACATGAGCATGAGGAGTGAGACTTACTTTTTCCCTCCTGTCATTAATTTCCCATTCATATTACTTTTTAAGCCAAAAAGTCCAAATACAATAGAGGACAGTTTAATGAGCGCAGGAGACAATCCCACAAGACTATTCAACTCGCTAGAGGTGGAGGATACTTTATTCTCTTCCCTCCATCTGCCCCACTCCAAATTTCTCCCAATCTGCATTTTTCCCAATCCAGTCAATCCTTCCCTTTAGGCTCCAAAGAAAGACACCATTGTTTCCTCTTCTTCAATCAAAATGGGATTTGTTTGCCTTCTGTCCCTCTCAATGTGGCCGATGGAAGATAAGGTGGAAGGTATCCCAGGAGGCAGGACAAACTCTTCCCTTTGGCCAGTGCCCCCTCCCTGCTTCCCTGACCTCAAATCTGAATTCCTCCACTCCTCTCGGTGGAACTCAGAAGCTTCCCCAGGAACGGCAGGCACCTTGGACTCCTCTATGACAGAGTTTAAATTATAACCAACATGGGTGATTTCCCTGGCACCCTGCTCCCCAGAGACTAAGCTGGGATCCCACAGGTGTGTGTGCCCTTTTCAACTGTGTATAGTGGCTTACACTTTCTTCTCTACAGCTTTTGTATTGGCTAAAGTTTTTTTGTTTTGTTTTGTTTTGTTTTTTTTACAGAATAAGTATTCATTTTACAAAGGAGGAAAATAAAACACTTTCTATAAAACTGTACTTGTCTGACGAGCCTGGCACATCTGGTCATAGCCGTAAACAATGCCCAGACCATGCCTGACACGTGGCCCTCAATAAATATGATTGTGTGGTTCTAACATGCTCCCAGTGCTGCCGGAACTGCTGGGACACGGGCTACGGACACTGTGAGTAGTGAGGTTGCAGACAGAGTGCCGAGTCTGGCACAAGCAAGTGTTGGTAGTGTTATTTTCTACTCAAATTCTCCCCTCTTCTCCCCACAAAAAAAGCAAACCATCCCCTCAATGCATTCTTAGAATGCATCCCAGCTGGTTCAACTTAAACAAATCCAAACATGTATTCTCTGTAAATAGGCCCGCTATGTTTTCCATTGGCTGTTAACTGGATTTACATTGGTTTTTGTAAAGCTCATGCCTCCCCTTCCCCCGCACCATTTTGACCTAAGGTGGATCAACAGCCATAATTTCCCACGATAGCCTCAGCAATCCTGTCAGCTCAAATAGAGCAAGTCACTCTCTCATGTGTACTGGATGCTGTTGGGCCCCAGTCCAGACCCACATTCAGAGCCAGCGCATCGTCCCCCTCAGCTGCCATCGTGATGAGCTAACAGTGCCTGGCTGCCTCCTTCTCCAAGGAACGGACACTGAGTAACTGACCTCACTGCCCAGGAAGAGGCAGCCCTCAGCCAATGCCTGGCCGACGTGGAGTGAAATGTCCCCCGCTTGCCTGTAGACAGGACAAGGCATGGTGCCATCCACACTCCGGAACCTCAATGGGATCAGGGGTGGGCTGGACGCTAGCTGAGGGCACAGTCCTGCTCAGCTCTATCCTCTAACCTGTCCCTCTCCCTCCTCCCTTACAGGTTTCTTCTGGGAGCTCTCCCTCAACAAATGATTTTATACGAATTGCCATCCTAGGATCTGCTTCTAGGGAACCCAACCTAAGACAATATGGATTGAAAGTAGCTATTTGTTTCCTGAAATACTTTCACAAACTGTTATGGAGTTTTTTCTGCTGTAGTTTCTCTCTCTCCCAATCTTGAATCAGATGTCATTTGGCTAGCATCCCAGCTCTCCATCTCACACTCCTCTGATTTACTCTCCTCTTGGAGAAGTTACATCCAAAAAAGACAATCTTAATCTTTTCTTTCATCTGCTTAAATATTAAGGTAAGACATTTTCAGGCTCTGGTTTCCCTGGATCTTTTCCAAGATGTTTCCTTGGGTTTTGAGTCTTTCCTTAAATGCCCTGTCCCCTCAGTAGGTGCAGGGCACAGGAGGAGGTGGGGGTGGGATGAGATTAATCCTGAGTCTCTATCCCACTGTCTCCATCCACCTCATCAATATTGTCGCCACAATCTCAGAGGGTCCTGGGATCCTCGAGAAGTCTTTTCATCAGTCGTGGCCTGGCTAATCACACTATGAGCAAGCATACCCTTCACTCAACTGTCTGCTGTATTTGTGTGAACAGGGTTCATATCTTTGCTTCTGGTCTAAATCCAACATTCACTTAATAGCCAGCAGCAAAAATCCAACATTCACGTCTCAATCAAAGGCAAGATGGAATTCACAGAATTCTGGTGATATCTTTTGGAAACAGGAAAGTTGTTTAATGAACTAAAAAAAAAAAAATCTGAAAATCCCACATTTTTGCTCTTTTTACTGATTATCTGTTTTTGCACAGAGCTCAAGAGACAGCGGGACAGGTCTCTCACACTAGGAGGCAAGCCTGTTCCTCCAGCTCCAGGCACAGCAGCAGCCCCAGCTAACTGGTCAGTAAGCTCCTGGTTCCTCTTTCTGGTCCATTATCACTTGAAGGTACATCTCCATCCGAAAATAAACCAGGGCAGGGAAAACAAGTTGAAGACATTCTCACAATTTTATCTGTTTACCACTTTAAGAGTCAAAATTATGATTAAAATAAATAAATAAATCTGTAGATTTCAATTTTCTAAATTAGAATGCAAGCCACTTTGTAATTTTAAAATGTCTACTAGCCCATTAAAATAAGTTTTAAAAAAGTCAAATTAATTTTAATGATTGACATATTTTTGTCTAACCTAATATATTCAGATACTACCATTTCAAAATGAAATTAACATTAAAAATATTCTTGTATATCCTTTGCCTACCTGTGTGAGTCTTTCCTGTAGAATCCAGGAGGCTGGTCCCCCAAGCAAGGAGGGATGGGAGTTGATAGGCCAATACCTAGCTTCCTCACCTCTAGAGCAATTCTGGGGTGTATTCTATATATTTCTTCAGGGGACCCCAATGGGGTTGAGCGCCAGTGGCCCACAATGGTAACCTGCTCATGTGGTCACTTTTATTGGCTGTTTTCTCTTCATTGTGTCTCCTGGGATCACCTCCCAAATAAATGGCTTGCATAGTCAGCTAACTCATATGAGTTCTTAACTACTATACCAGTGACTTAATTTGTAAACTCTTGCCTGAGAAGCAGTCAGTCCCTAATATTTCCTGGTAGATTCTCCCTTGATGGCACTGATGAGTAAACAGCTCCAAGTGAAAGTACCAGACAGCCAGCAATGCTCCCTTTGTCTTAAAGGACAGGATTGAGGAAGTGACCACAGAGCCTACCAGGAGGAGAAATAGGCCATGTTCTCAAGGACATCTCAGACAGAGGAGTGGACGTTTTCCCATTCCCACTAAAATGCCAGGGGAAACCCTAAACTCTGAAAGGGCTTCAGGGATCAGGGACACTATATACAGTAGATTCTGTGAGGCTGTAGGGAGCGTAGGTAGTAACCAGGATGAGGTTGAATAAGCTGGGATGGGATGGAATTGAGATGGGCTGAAATAGGATGGGGATTTGAAGATGGGTCCCAGATTCTGAGGGGCTTTACATGAAGCCCCTCAAGACCTGGACTTTGGATTTCCTCCTGCCCAGAATTGGAGATATTTTTGGCAGGGAAGGAACATCCTCAGAATTCTCCTCAAGGGAACACTCTGGCAAAGGTGTGGACCATGGACCCAAAGGAGAAGCTTGGAGGCCAGATGTTTCTAACATAAAGTAAAGGAGGCTGTCACCAATCAGAAGAGCTTAGAGAGAGGCCTGTGAGCACTCCCAGGATTCTCTGTGTAATGAGCTGGGGAGGACCTAGTAGACTCCCACTTCATGAGAAGGGAAACTGAGGAAGGCCCAAGAAGAGGAAGGTGCTTGCCTGCCGGCCTCAGGTAGGGGGCTCAGTCAGCTCTAAGTGAGTGAGCATTTTCTTCTCTTTTTGAGTTCTTGGGAGGAACAAGATGCTATTTGGAGACAGGCTTACTTCCCAGGAAAGGGGCATAAAATAGCACCAGTGGGACCACAGGAACCACATCCCTGCATTCAGGCCGGACTGGGGCCAAACTATATCTCACAGCATTGCGTCAGGCATCATAATTCTCAGAACATCTCCAGCCACTGATTTGTCTTGAGTTATGCTAAAACTTGTATCATTATCCCCATCTTACAGGGGGCGAAAACAGGCTCAGAGAGGAGGCTTGCCTGGCCCAAGATGACACGGCTGGAAGTTGGCACAGCCTGGAGGTAAACCCGGATGGGCTGGACCCGAATGCCCCATCCTGTGGTCTTTCCAGAAATACAACATTGTCCCATCTGCCAACCTGGTTCTCTGGCCGGGAAGAAAGCAGGAGGAACTCCTGGGCAGAAAAACAAAACTAAAATTAAGCGCACGACCCGTTCTCACCTGTATGCGTGCGGACGTGCCTCTTTAGGTCAAAGGTGTCGTTGAAGCCCTTGCCGCAGAAGGTGCACAGGTGCCTCTTCACCTGGTTGTGGCACTTGAGGTGCCGGTTGAGCATACGCTGTAGGCGGAAGCTCTTGCCACACAGGTCACAGCTGTGAACTGCCGGGTCGCTGCATGTGCCTGTGGTGAACTGGGACAGAGAGAGAGGCCGTGAGGACCGCAGTCTCGCAAGCTTACTATGGGAGCCCACCTCCTTAAGTCTCTAGGCTTGGCCTGGCTGGGGCTTCTGTCTCCTAAAAACCACAAGCAGGTTTTGGCTTTGGGGAAGATGGAACAACTGGCAGTTCCTCCCAACATTCATTCTTCCCTTCTTCCTGAGAACAGGCCTCCAATTTCTTTCTTTTTTTTTCTTTTCTTTTTTTAAAATATATTTTATTAATTTTTTTTACAGAGAGGAAGAGAGAGGGATAGAGAGTTAGAAACATCGATGAGAGAGAATTATTGATCAGCTGCCTCTTGCACAACCCCTACTGGGGATGTGCCCGCAACCAAGGTACATGCCCTTGACAGGAATCGAACCCAGGACCTTTCAGTCCGCAGGCCGACGCTCTAGCCACTGAGCCAAACTGGTTTCAGCCAGACCTCCGATTTCTAGCAGGACATTGTCCTCAGCTAACCATCTGCATCCCCCACCAAGTTGTGGCTCTATGACTACCTGGCCGATGAAATATACTCTCCCTAAGTGGGGAGGATGTTACTCTCTCTCTCATTTTCTCCTTTCTTGGACCACAAGGGGAAAGCCAGTGATGAGGATGGAAGAGCAGAAAAGAAAAAAAAAGAAGCAGTCTAAGTCCTGAGAACAAAGAATCTGTGGTAGAAAGTTCCTAAAGACAGCCACAGTCATTTTCTTCCTCCCTGTTCCTACATATTGCTGTATCTATCAAGAGATGGAGACTCTCCTTGGACCAACTGGATGCAGAAATAATGTGTCAGTTCCAGGTATTAAGAAACCATGCAGCTTCTATATCCTCCCTCTAGGAAAGTCAGCTACCGCATCAGAAATCTAAGACCACCACGCTGTGAGGAAGCCCACGCAGCCATGTGGAGAGTGGAAGGCCATGTGGAGGAGCACAGAAGTACCAGGTATGAACAAAAAGCCTCACTGGACCTTCTAGCCCACCCATGGCTGCCACCAGATGAGTGAGTGACCTCAACTAATGCTGCCTGGAATAGAACTACCTAGCTAAGCCATGGCCCAGCTCCTGATGCACAAAATCATGAACAAAAAGAATAATAATTTCGGGAAGTGACTTGGTTGGGAGCCCACAGCTTCATTACCAGCAAACTCACAACTAAATTTTAGACTCTGGGCTTCCACTCCAGCATTCTCTCAAGTATGTTTGCCATCTCTAAGAAAGAAAACTGAGTCTATTATGGGAGTCCACCTGGATCATTCTTCGGTGGTGAAAACCACCAGATCTAAGATATTCATCAAAGGTTTCCTAGTTACCAAATCAAATTCTTTAGAGGAATGATCCAACTGTCCTGCCAAAATTCTACTCATAAATGAGCCTTCAAAAATGTATTTTCAGACCAATATCATTAGCAAGAAAAGTTGATCTTTCCTGGCTCGAAATCTTCCTAGTCCCAAATCCCTCCTCCTTTTATCCTTGGGTGTTACCCTCCGCTGAGACCCAGCTCAACTGTTCCTTCTCTGATGTAGCTTCTCTTACGACTACAGCCCTTGCCTACACTGTTCTCTGACCTGCAAGACCAGTGCCTCTCAAACCCAGAGTGCACACAAATCCCTGGGTGTCTTACTAAAATGCAGGATCTGATTCAGGAGGTCTGATGGGGTCTACACACTGCATTTCTCACCAGCTCTGCATGAGAAGTGAGGCTGGAACATTGGCCCTTACGCCATCCAGTACTTTATTCCATCTCATGCCAGAGGGTTCCATTACCCACAAATGTTTCCTCAGAGCTCATCCAGTGTCCTCAACAAAGTGCCTTGAGTCAGCAAGTATTTGTGCACATTCCTGCCTCCCACCCCCACATCCCAAGCCCAGGCCCAGGTCAGTGCACATTCAGAAAGTGCCGATGGGCAGTGGGTTCACAGGTGGCAAGATACAAAGAGATACAAAGAGACCTGAAAGAGGCCCAAGACTCCAGAACGGGATTTTCCAGTTAGCCTCCTCTGCACCAGTTCTTTTTCATCTGCTCAGAGCTTAATTTGTCTCAGCTGACCGACTACTCCCTGACCTGTAACTGGTCTTGTGCTCAGAGCTAAGGGAGTATAGTTGCCTGGACCACCTGTCCCCAAGAAGCTGCCAGTCTAGTCGGGGAGCGGGATGGTCATTAAGTCACTGACATCTGGAAAGCCCCTGTGCAATGCGCATCTCGGAGGAGCACCGACCGCTGCCATGGGGCAAGAGGGAAGGTGCCTTTAGGGGCAGTGAGCTCCTCAGCCAGCTAAAGATGAGCAGAAAGAGAGGAGGCATGGCAAAGAATATTCCAGGAGAGGACAATGGGAAACGGACTGTGAGTGGTTTCCACACTCCTAGCCAGAGCTCTAGGAAAGCAGATAATGAAGAGAGCTGTGGTAGCAGAGAATGCCAGGGTCCCCCTTGGGGCTCTACCTTGCAGGGACGTGAGCTTAACTCTGTTCTCTGAAACAGGGTGAAGGAGTTGGACATTGGAAGATGAAGGAGGACAGCTACTGGGTTGAGTTTGATGACTCAGATGGATAGCCATCATAGGCCTCCAACTTCCTCATGCCCCACCTCTGCCATGTGTTCCCCGAAGGGGTAGGACCTGGCACCCAGCCTGAAGGAGACCCAGCTGTGTCCAAGGCTTTCATATGCCAATCACCAGGACAGGTCATGGTCTCCTCCTTGTCCGGCAGACCCCATTCTGGTCTTGCCTCCCAGATGTGAAAAGACTACATGTGGCCCACGTCTTGGCAAACTGAGTACTTTGAGCTTCTCAAGGCCAAGGCTACTCATTTGTGAGGTAGTGAAGGGAAAATAGAATAGAACAAAGATAATTGAACCTGGTAATTCTAATTAAAAACATGTAGAAAGCTAGACCTGTCTTTTGAAAGTCCTATAGAATATGCCTGAGGACTGGACAACTACATTTTCAACCTGACCTCTTTCTTACTTTCATCACTTTGGTAAATTCCTACTTTTAAAATGCTCAGCATGTAATATAGATACCTTCTAATGTAGTCCATGATGAAAAAAAATCTCAAATCACTGGTATTATTTTGTTTGAAAAGAATAAAATCTTAAAGGGCAGAGGGAAGGGAGATTAGTGATAATTTAAGGGAGTGGAGGGCCAATGGATCATCTTACCAAGACACAGAAAACTTAACACAGGGGAGAAAATGAGAATGGGGGGAGCGGATGAAGACTGAGGACATCATTTCCAGGGAAAACTTTCATTTAGTTTTCTTGGAGCAAAAATAGAAGTTCTCCAAGTATGCTTCAGCAAAGGCAATTTTTAAATTTCTCCACCTTCATATACATCCCCATTTCACAGTATGAGTCAGCACAAGTGACTCACTTAGAGAATTCCCGTAAGATGCAACCACCAATTCATGAAGGGGTACTTGCTATCTATAAACATCTATGACCGATCTGGCCACTACACATTAAGTTATACCTAAAGCTTTAAGAGACAGTTTTGTTGAAACAAGATGTAAGGTTAATTAAATAGTAAAAGATCATGGCTGATGATGAAGCCAGCTTCTTCCAGACTAGTTCACTTCTCAGACGGAAGGAGATGGTTGTAGGATAAATTTTTTACATGTGAAATTTACCCCAGAGTGAATTTCATAGATTCTGCCTTGAAATGTGGTGTGTAATAGCAATGGACTGGAAACTACCTGTCAATAGAAACTTGTTAAAAAAAAAAAAAAAAAAAAAAAAAAAAACTTCATCAAAGCAGCTTGAAAAAGGAAAGCATCAATTGTCAGCCACGTGGGTGACCCCTCCTGGATGTCCAGTCCAGTCAAAAGGCTCAGAAGAGTCCTACCCCACCTGTCATCTGACTGTAGTAGCAAAAGAAGCCCCAGGGAAGACCAGCCCAGCAGAGATGAGTCATTCCACAGAACTAGAAGACATAATGACGAATTATGTTAAGGTGCTAAATTTGTGGTTATTTGGGAAGCAGCAATAAACTAAGTGGAATAGTAACAAACGTATCACATCCTCTCCGGAACACCAGATCTTCCACATTTCTGACTCCCAAGATGGGCTGCATAAGAAGAAGAGACACATCTATCTCTGGAATGACATCCTGTGAGCCAGAGGGACCAGACCCTCCCTGGGCACATGTCTGCTCACTACACCACTCTTGCTATGTTTACAACAGGTTTAGACCTTACACTCTACCTCCTAAAGTTTCAAAATAGGGTTAACCAATTTTACATTGTTACTCTACTCTACAAGTAGTAGACCCAAACTAGTTACCCTTTTAGTCATCTTAGTTACAAAATAAGAGTGGAATGTTGGGACAGAAATGCTAAGGATCAAATAAAAACCTAGACCTGGCTAGTTATCTGATGTCATGTAATATCCCAGAGCCACAACTTCCCGCATGAAAACATAACAAAATGGTATTGGATGAGCTCTATGGCAGAATAAGAAGCTAAAAGCATCTTTTTTCCAACTTCCTAAGTTCAGATCCTGTTCCGCCACTTACAGACTGTGGGATGTAGGCAAGTTACTCAACCTCTCTAAGCTTAAATTTTATCACCTGTAAAATGAAGATAATGATATTTGCTTCTTGGGAGTATTAAGGAATTAAATAAGAAAAACTACTTAATAAGTCCTAACTCTTATAGTTAGACCAGCTCCAAAATTCTGTGATCCTAACTAAAAATCAACTGGGCATGCCCTAGCTGGTTTGGCTCAGAGGTATAGTGTTGGCCTACAGATGGAAGAGTCCCAGGTTTGATTCTGGCCAAGGGCACACACCCGGGTTGTGGGTTCGATCCACAGAGTGGGGCTGCAGGAGGCAGCCAATCAATTATTCTCTCTCATCATTGATCTCTCTCTCTCTCTCTCTCTCTTCCTCTCTGAAATCAATAATATATATATATATATATATATATATATATATTTAAAATCAGTTGATAAAAACCCCTCGTTTACTTATTTGGCTTTTGAATTTTTCTTTCTCTGATTAAAGAAAAAGGGGATTAACTTTAGTGTGAGCCACAATTCCCCAGTCCTTCATCCAAAACTGAAATCCAAAAAGCTCTAAAAACTGACATTTTCTCCCATCTTCCTTGATAATAGAACCTGAAACAAGCAAGCATGGATCTACACACAGACTTTATCCCTTTGATAGCAATATTCATGTGTTTTGATAGAGAAATTATTAGTGTGTTTAATTACAGGGTACTGCTCCAGACCTGCCAGGGGTGGTATTTATACCATGCTACTTTCTGAAAGCTTAATAGTCTCACCTTTAATTCAAAATTAACACTTTGCAAAAGGCTTACTAACAAAGTGAGGAAGCTACCGTGGAGGGTGGGAAATGACATCAGTCTGCAGATTAATTCAGGATGAGAAAAATGAAGACAAAGAGCAAGCAATTCGTCAATCACTCAGCTTGGCACTATCTTGCCCGCTGTCCTGTTTTCTGCAAGGTCTCGGCTTTCATTTTAAAAAACACCCAAAGTTCCCCTCTAGCTTTTCTAAAAAACAGGCCTCTGCAGCAGAAACAAACCGATCATTGTATCAGTGCCGCTGAAAACTTCAGCAGCATCAGGGAGGTAGGTCTTCTGACCAACTTCAAAGCTGGCTATGGTCACTTACCTGTCAACCTTCTAAAGTAAAAAATATTTAAATCCTTTATTTTCTGCT
The DNA here is from genome assembly GCA_036971965.1 of Nyctalus aviator. Classification (NCBI taxonomy): domain Eukaryota; kingdom Metazoa; phylum Chordata; class Mammalia; order Chiroptera; family Vespertilionidae; genus Nyctalus; species Nyctalus aviator. The sequence continues at coordinate 102,939,076 of CM072925.1, read as the reverse complement.
GATGTTTCCATCAAACAAATTCATTAAATTAATGATCCTATTTTCTGTGGGAGGCTACTGTGAGTCCAGGCTATGGTATGGTGGCCACATGAACAAGACGTCCATGGGCACATTTGCTATGCTGGAGTGCTCAAACCATGCTAACAGTATTTTCCCAATTCCTTTGGGATAAAAATTTCCCTCCTGGTCCTAAAATAGCATTTCCTTAGGCTTCACCACTCTGCTATATGGCAGTGGAGAAGCTTCTCAAATGCACAGACGATGAAGGAATATATCCTTATAATCCATAAAAAACTGAGGCTCAAAGAGCTATACAATGCCCACGGCCATATGGCTTTTAGGTACCCACAATGAGATTTTGAATGTAGTGTGTCTGCCAAACTAGTGTCTACCGTTGAACTGTAAGGGAGAAGGAGGGAAGGACTCTGTTGTTTGTCTCATATGGTGAGAAACAGCTTCAAATTTTTAAAGTGTTTAAGACCGCCCAGAATGCAATACAATAACATTGAAAGAATAAGGATCCTTGGATTGGGCTTTGTCATTAACCGCTGTGAGGAATTCAGCAAAACCTCCCAGTCTTTATCTTTCTCCCCTTCAAAATGAGGAGACTGCCTTAGCTGCTTTGGCTCAGTGGATAGAGCATCAGCTTGTGGACTTGGTGGGGGTCCTGGGTTCAATTCCAGTCAAGGGCACATGCCTGGGTTGTGGTCTCCGTCCCCAGTAGGAGGCATGCAGGAGGCAGCTGATCAATGATTCTCTCTCATCATTGATGTTTCTATCTTTCTCTCCCTCTTCCTTCCTCTCTGAAATCAGTTAAAAAAAATAAAAACAAAATAAGACAAAATGAGGAGACTGGACCATGAAAGCTTTAAAGGTCCCTGTAGTGGATCCTATGTACACACAGTCAGCCTCCATTCCTACTCCTCTGGTGAGCCTTCCTGTACTGCAGAGGCCAGTAAGCTAGAAACTGCATTTTCCAGACTCCCTTGCAGCTATGATCTTTAGATGTAACCCAGCAGGAACTTACGTTCCACCAATTACTAGGTTAACTGAAGAGAGGAAGGCGCATGGCAATTGTTTTACACTCTGCATTAACAGAAGCATTGTGAGGCATGATTATGAAGCCATAGAGGCGGCAGCTGCAGCTCCCTAGGTTGCCCAGTTCTGCAGTGTGGCTCTCGGAGGAGAGCCTGGGAGCTCAGCCTGGTCTTTCTTTAGTTCATTTAATGCCTTATAGTCAACCATTCTCTGCTTAAGCAAGCTACAGTAGATTGTTTTCTGTAACTAAACCCATGCAGTCCCTTCCAACAATAAATACCCACTTCAGTGCTTGCTTCGGCAGCACATATACTAAAATTGGAACAATACAGAGAAGATTAGCATGGCCCCTGAGCAAGGATGACACGCAAATTCATGAAGCATTCCATATTAAAAAAAAAAAAAAAAAAAAAAAAAAAACCCACTTCAATCTAGCGAGTGTGGCTCAGTGGTTCTGTTTTTAACCATGAACCAGGAAGTTTGATTCCTGGTCAGGGCACATGCCCGGTTACGGGTTCAATTCCCAGTGCAGGAGGCAGCAAATCAATGATTCTCTCTCATCACTGATGTTTCTATAACTCTCTCCCTCTCCCTTTCTCTCTGAAATAAAAATAAGTAAAAACTTATATTCAAATTAAAAACTGATGCAGTTAATATATATTGTTCTCTTATGACTCTTTTTTTTTTTTTTTTACTCTTTAAATTAAACTTTTTCGAGCATCCATTCTAAGCATTTTCCCAGATCTCCCTTTTCTTCTTGCTTCCTGTTTTCCTCCAAATGCTATCACATCTAGGGACTGTTGACCCCCTTTTCCCTGCCTGGATTTCTGTTCTGTGTTGACTTTTGTCCTCCTATGAGTCAGAAATTGCTGTGCTGGATGCTGAAGATACAAGCCTGCCTTTGGTGTGTCCAGTTCAAGAGGCATCTGGTCAGCCAAATGTGCAGTCAAGGAGATGATCAGTGAGTTATAATGGAGGCAGGGAGAGGGGCATCCAATTATCTTGGGAGAAAGAAGACAATTAGGGACAGCATTTATGGTCCCTTCCAAAGATCAAATGGATGTTTTTATAAACTACTGTACTTAAATGCACAATTCACAATAATACTTAAAAGTAAACTAATTGGCCATCACTAAAGAATTCTGGTGAACCAACTGATTATCTTGAAAACTAGTAAATAAAAGGGATTTTATTCTGCCTTTCCTAAGTGAACTGTCTCACTAGGAAGCAAGGGAAGTATCTCTCCATAGAAGAATTTCAGCTAATAAAGAAGGGACAGGATTAGAATATTACTGATCTACAAACCCTAATAACCTAAAATATTTAGACCTTGAGCATCAATGGCTGCTAACATCACAAAGAGGCAACCAAACATTATGTAGCTCTTGATAGGAACAGACACCCCTACTGTGACAGATTTCAGCTACAATAAACTTGATCAAGCATCTACAGCAGTGTTGATGCAATACGACTTTCTGTGATGATAGGAATGTTCTAATTTGCACTGTCCAATACAGTAGGCACTAGTCACACATCGCTACTGAGCACTTGAAATATAAGTCATGCAAGTAAGGAATTTAATTTTTAATTTTACTTCACTTTACTTAATTTAAATTTAGGTAGTTATATGTGACCACTGCTACCATTTTGGACAGTGTAGCTGCAAATCCAACTACCATTTAGAGAAAACATATGGGTGTAAGGAGCAAAAACCCAGATTCCTGGACTCTACAATATAAATTAGCCATCTCTTCAACAATTAACTAAAAAAGAGAGGAAGGAAAAATACATAAAGTAAAAGATACATCAATGAATTACAATGTGTGGACATTATGTGGACCTGATTCAGTAAACTGAAAGAAAAAAAAATGAATTAGCAATGTGAACACCTTTGTTAATATGAGTATAATCATGTATTTTGGTCTTTATCTATTAGAGCCATATTTTAAATTATTTATGATGGCTGTAGATTTGTCTCAAAATAGTGTTGGGGGGTGGATGGAGGAAGGATAACAGTAGTAGCCTTGGGTTCATTGTTGTTAGGACCAGGTGACAAGTATTCCACCTTTGAAAACTTCCCTAATAAAAAATGATGGGACAAGAAAAAGACACACATCCACACACCCATGACTACTGGAGGACGCAGGCTACAGAGCCAGGTAAAAGGCCAAGAGTACTTTTGAAGGAATTCTAAACTCAATCCCTTTGAAGAATCCTTGGGAGAAACCAAAGGAAGAGAGAAAAGAATGGGATGGGGTAAGAAGACATTCACTTCTATTCTATACTTCACATGGGTCCCACCAGCCACTCTGAGTCAGGAATGAATAACATCAGTCAACTAACTGATTTAACTTCTGGGTTATTTGTTTCTGATAAGCCTTGGGAGGACAGTGTGACTGGGGTTGGGGGAAGGGGGTATCTCCCACAGCTAAAGACCTGCAAATGGATCCAGCTTTACAAAAGGGACTTAAAAGGACTTAAACCTCTGGCATGAATACTTTCCCAGAGGTACCCCATCTCCCCACCCCAAATCTGTTCTATAAATTACAGAATCCACAATAGTAAAGAAATAATTTCATAACCTACCCTAAGGCACATAGTTGAAAGACAGCTAGGCTGGGGAAATAAACCACTTAAATGGCACTTACGAGTCCTATCCAGATCTACTGATCAGCACAATCAGGTTAGCAAATCCCTTGTTCCTACTACAGGTAACAAAATAGCTAGCATCCACTGTCAGCTAACTTCCTATTGGGCACAAAACATGCTACACATTTTGCACCCATTATCTCATTTAATCTATGCAACACTTCTGAGAGGATGATTCCATTATTTCTATTATTTCTCCATTTTGCACATCAGGGAACTGAGACTCAAACAGGTCACATATCCCCAACCACAGCTGATGATATAGATCCAATTGAGGTTTTCCTTCTCAAAAACCTCCCAGAAAAAAACTCCCAGAGCCTCACCCACAACCCCAAGGGAATTTCCACATTTCTTGATTTAGCCTCACCTTCAACTTTTTCTGACCCCAATAGTTTCCCATCCTGTAGCCAACATAGCTGAGTTCTTGCCTTATTCAAGAGGGCAAGAACTTTTGGGCTGAGCCCATCCCTCTCCTTCTCCATAGGCCTCAAATCCACACAAGAAACCTTCCCCTGCTCAGGATTTATCATATCATTGCTTGTGCTTCTGGGTTAGCATTCACATTCCTGTGGTAGTTAATAATTAATATTTGAGTCTCCCCACCAACCCAACTAATTCTAGCTAGAGTTACTGGGCACCTACATCTTCCACTCTTAACTCACTTATCCATAACTCTCTAAGTACCCTTATTATCCCCAGTGTAAAAGCAAGAAAACTAAGGCCCAGAGGGACTGGCAATTTGCCTAAGGTCACACAGCTAGGAAGTAACAAAAGCCAGAGCCTAGAGGCTTAATCATGTCTGTCAATCGATTCAGGAACTCTAGGGTGGGAGCATTTTTATCCTGACTGCCTGGGGCATGCACAGCAGGCACTCCATACTACTGGATGGGATGTTACTTTTCTCTGCAGATCTCACTTGCCCTTCCTCTGGTCCTAATAGCCAACAGCCAAATGTCTTCAAGTCATTGAAACTATGGCCATTACCACAAGAGTCTCACCCTTGAGAGACTTTTCACTTCTAGTTAGAAAACCAATTCTTAGAGAGTTTAGCTTGCTTTGCATAGAACCCTAGCGTTATACAATGCGCTGAATTTAACCAGTCAACTGAAAATGGCCAATATCACCACTAATAATTCTGGAGGTTCAAAGCATCTTAAAGCCAAGATGCCTGCTATTTGTGGGTGAAAGCCAAGAGGGAGAAGGAACCAGACTGTCCTCCTGGGTAAACTAACACTCCTCTGGAAATTATGTTAACAGTTGAGGGGCAAACTCTATGCCCCACCCCTTCCCTGGGGCTGCACATAGGCAGTGATCATGGAAAACAAATTTGGTTTACTCATTCCCTTAAGCCAGATAGTGCTGTTTGCTTGAGGCAGCTAAGAAAGATCTCCTAAAATGCTGGTAACGGGACTGGATAGTTTTCCTCTGCCACTTTTTCTCAAGGGTAATCTGGGCATCCAGGGGCAAACTGTCGGCGATCCATTCCAAAACAACGTTGCAATTGTCCTCTCACCCAGGCGATAAATATGCAAGTGGGACACAGTAGAATTTCCTGGAGGGCAGAGGTACCAGCCTCAGGCAAACTGAGCCCTCCCACTTAACCCCATCTGGCCCACAAAAGCCTCAGACTAGCTGACTTTGAACCTCAGCAAAACCTTTGACTAAGCAGCAGGCCCTAGTTGGCATTATCTTTAAAAAGATGTCTTTCTTAAAGATTTCAGCACAAGCCTCTAGCCTCAATTCACAACCAAATGCACCCCCAGACCACCTCCAGCCAAGCCCTCTGGGCAATGCATCAGAAATATGCATAGGGGAGGGGTGATCTCTTCCAGGAGAAGTAACGGAGACTTTGTTAATCCACAGCAAACGCTAGGGGGATCTTCTTTTCCCCAGCTCCCCACCCCCCAGCCAAGGCCCAGGAGCCAGGCAGGAATATGCATAGGGGAGAGCCTGCCTCTCCCAGGAAAAGTAACTAAACTTTCCTAATCCATAGCAAACTCTAGGCCTCCTCCTCCCGATCCTCCCTATCCCCTCCTGGGCAGCAGGACTGCGGGAACGCCCAAGAATTATCACCTACGGCACGGACCTGGAGTTTGCGGAGGGTCACATTCTGGCCCGTCTGGCTAGCGACTCAGTTCATGTGATGCCTAAAACACCACTCCCTGACTCCAGGTGGCTGTGAGTCAGTGGATTAGGATTCCTTAACCTAGGGGGTAGCGGATACCTTTGAGCAGGCAATCCTGTAAGGGCAGAAGAGCATCCGGATAAGATGTAGCCTACCATTCTAGAAGACGAGGTGGGAGGGGGGGTTGAAGAGCGAAGATAAAGGGGAACAAACACTCCAACCCACTGAGGACGCGGCCGGAGGCAATTTACAGTTGACCTCCTTTGTCCATCATTTTAATTCAAGAAAATTTGAAACGAGACTCATGTAAAGGGCCCAGCAGACCTGATGTCTAACGGGCACTCCATAAGTGGCCATGGAAATCGCTGAGATGATAAGAGGCTCACTGTGGACCAAGCTGCCACCGCTGTCTCCAAAACTAAAGAAAGAGTGTGACATGTAGAATTCACAGAGCGCTAGGAACTGCGCCCCAGAGGCTGGCTGGGGGGTGCCTAGGTCCCTCCTCTGCACCGCTGGAACCTTGGCGACCTGACTGTTCTCTGGCCCCAGCGCACCGAATAGGAGGAAAGAAGCTGAACCTGAGCCTTCCAGGTAGTTCCCTAGGCCGCCGGCGGGCTGTGCCCGCGCAGGGAGCCGGCCTTGGGGGCGCAGCGGCGCGGGCGGGTGGCTCCCCCCAGCCGATCGGAGGACGCGCCCTGGCCGCGGCCCAGGGGCAGGTGCAGGGCCCGCGCGGCGGCCGCGCCGAAGGCACCGGAGCCGGGCGCGCGGGCGGGCGGGCGCGGCAGGGAGGGGCGCTGGCCCCGGGAGCCCGACGCCAGGGCGTGGTGGAGGCGGCGGCCCCGGCAGACTCGGCTCCGTACCTTGATTTTCGATCTGGCGACCGGGCGCTGCTCCGCCGCCAGGTGTCCGCCGGGGTCCTCGGCATCGCCCGGCTCCGGGGTTTCGCGCTCGGGGGTGCGCGCGGACGAGTTGCTCTCGGTGCCCCCGGGCTCCCCCGCGCAGCTGCTGCCGCCGCCGCTGCTGCTGCCGCCGTCGCTGCGGCAGTCCTCGGGAGGGTCGCAGAGCAGGCGGCCCAGACCCGCCGGGAAGGGAGGGGCCGCGCCTATAGACACACAGACACACGGCGTCAGGCCCGGGCGCCCTCGGTAGTTTGACCTGCGGGCGGTTCCGCCAGTGCCGCCCCGCCCCGGACCTGGGCACCTCGCCAAGTGGGCAACGCCGAGGGGGTGCGCTCGTAAGCCCCCTTCTTCCCCTCCACCCCCTCCCGGCTCGGCCTCCCGAAAGAGGTCGGCGTCCTGGGGGCCGCTGCTCAGTCCCGGTCCCCGGGCCACGAGGAAGTTCGGGACCCCGCGCGCCAAGTTTCCTCTACCTGGGATGGGGGTGGAGGGCTCTGATATCTGCATTCCCAGCCCCAGAGGGGATCACCGATCCTCGTGCAACCCACGAAGGCGTGGAGTTGGGGGTAGTAGCCCCTACCGGCGTTCAACCCCACCTCCAGTTTGGACCACCTCGGGCCCCGCCGCAGCCAACGGTCCCGCCGCCGCCGGGCAATTAGAGGCGCCCACTAGGGGGAAGGGGAGCACGATGCCCAGGGTTTCCCAGCCTCTCCCTCTCGTCTTCCCGCACCTCTGAGACTTCCTCCTCTTCTCCCCACCCCCAGCCGATGAGCAGAGGGAACCCGCTCACCCCAACCCTCACCCCAAGAAGAGCCCCGCGCCAGGCCTTGGCCCCCCGGAGCCGTGCTCACCTGGGATGTAGGTGTCCGCCCTCTCCTCGTCCGGGAGCTCATCCCAGCTGCGGACTGAGACCCCCTGGCTCCTCCGCTTTACCAGGAAGACTTTGGGCATGGCTAGGCTCCCTCCCGGCCCCCTGGTCCCGGCGGCTCCCCGCTAGGGACCCGCAGCGATGTCTGTCTGGGTCGCGGCTGCCGGCGGCCAGAGCCCACCTTCCCGCCTTAGCCGACCCTCTCCCCCCGCCCCCCGCCGCGGCCGGCCCCGGCCTCTCTCCGGCGCTCCTGGCGGCTCCCAGGCCCCCGGCTCGGCGACACCTATGCCTTCAACCGCGGGATGAGACCACGCCGCGGTAAAGTTTCATAAGGTGGAATAGAAAAGGCACCAGGAAACTTGGAGTGAGCATGCGCCCTGCAACATAACGGTGTCAACAAGCTCGCTTACCTGTCCGACCGGTTCCGGCGGCGGCCGGGGCTGCCTGTTCCAGCCCTTCCTTAGGCATGAATGTTTGCAAAAGAATTTCACGTCTGATTCTCCCCCCCTCCCCTTTTTAAAACGGGGAGAACTTTTTTTTTTTAATCAACCCCCAACCATTCCCCATCCCAGGCACCTCGGGGCAAACTTTGAGGTTAAACCTAAGGTCCGCTTCCCAGGGCATCCCTCCCGAGACTTAGGGCCTCCTGAGAATGCCCCCCCCCCCAAACACACACACACACCGCCCCCCCACACACACACACAAACACATACACACACCAATCCCCCCCACCCCGTTCCCCAAGAGCTTTTGTCTCCGACCAGAAAATGGACTTTGTGAAACGTTCCCAGCGGTTGCTGAAATCCTTGTGGGCGGAGGGGGGAAGTTGTGGGGAGACTTCCCAGGGCTGTGATCTGGTAAAAGGGGAACCTGAGGGCTTTCAGCTCCCATCCACTCCCACAGTCCCACCACATGAACACGGCGATAATAAATGGAAGAGCTCAGCATCTTTAGAACCCATTGTTTCGTACCATTCATTGAAAGAAACACAAGTCGGCTTGTTCCCCCAAAGTGGGTTCCACCTCAAGCCCTTGCACCCCAAGAGCCCCATCATCACCAGAAATGGGAACACAGCGGAAATAAAACGCCCATTGCCCTTGATGCAAACACACAGCTTGAAAACGAATTTCTTATCCTCGCCCGCTTCCACGATGGCCTCCCCTCACCGCCTGCCCCCTCCCGCCCCCCCCTCCCCCAATTCGGAGGCTGGGAAGTACCTTCTCAGGAAGCCAGCGAGAAGGCTACATCCCCTTCACTGCCTCAGCTGGGGTGGTGGCTGGAAATGTTATATTTGTTTTCGGCTCTGTGTTTCCCTATCTTTGTACCTGGAAGGGAGGGAAAAGAGAGAGAAAGATAACAAGTTTCCAAGAGCAGTCCTGCCCGCGATGGGGGGATACGCTCCCCTCCCACGGCCCCTGCTCTGTCTGGTGCGCCCAGGGGAGCACAGCTCTGCCTCCGCCCCTGTGGTCGGCGCGCCCTCCGGGGAGGTGGTCAGATGGGTGGTCAGATGGGTGCCAGCTCCGGGGGCGCACCTGGCCAGGGGTTCCCTCAGCTCGCCCAGGGGCCACACTCACCTGTGTGTAATCTGAGCCGCTAGGCGCCCAGCCCGCAGGCCCGGAGGCTGTGCACAGCGGTTTCCCCTGGAATGGCCCTCAGGGACACGGCCGCTGGTAACGGATTTCTCTCCGCTGGTGGTACGCTGGGGCGGAATGGAGAGGGGGCGCAGCTCCGGCCACCGCAGAGGGAGGGAGGGAGGGGCCGGGGGGGGGGTGCCTCAAGATCTGCCCTCAAGGGGTCGCCCTCTCTGGGCTCAGCCCTGTCGGGACTCCAGATTTTCTTTGAGAACTACTACCAAGAATGAGGGTTGGGGGGCAAAGACTTTGATCATTGTAGCCCGAGCGAGGGGCGGGAGGAGGACGTGTGTACAGCAGCCTAAGGAACGAGGCTCCCTCCCTTCCAGTCTCAGAGGCTGATGGCACAGCATCTGGGAGACTCTGCGAATGTATTTTTATATCTGCCAACAAACTAGAGATTTGCTGGAAAGAATGAGCTTTGGTTGAATGAAAGTAAAGATAGAGCAAAGCGACAAAATCAGATTATTCCTCGTCTTAAAAATATTTAAAATTTTGCTCAAAATTCCTTACCTCACAAAAAACTCCAACCCCATTAACAGAGCTTTATTTATTTATTTATTTTCCTCACTCAAAGTGATGAGTGACTGGTTCACTTTGTCCATTATTTGAAAAGATTGTAGCCCTGGCTGGTTTGGCTCAGTGGAAAGAGCGTTGGTCTGAGGACTTAAAAGTCCCGAGTTCCAGTCCAGTCAAGGGCACATGCCTGGGTTGCGGGTTTGATTCCCAGTAGTAGGTGTGCAAGAGGCAGCTGATCAGTGATTCTCTCTCATCACTGATGTTTCTACCTCTCTCTCCCTCCAGAATGACATAGGATCTTTCTTTATGTACTTCTTTTTTGAAATTATTTTTAATTTTTCAATTACAGTTTACTTTCAGTATTATTTTGTATTGGTTTCAGGAGTACAGCATAGTGATTAGATAATAATATACTTTACAAAGTGTTGCCCTGATATTTTCATTACTCACCCAGCAACCATATACAGTTATCACAATATTTTAACTCTATTTCCTATCCTGTACTTTACATCCACATGACTGTTCTGTAACTATCAATTTGTACTTAATTCCTTCACCTCTTTCACCTTATTCCCTAACCCCCTCCCCTCTGCCAAACACCAGTCTAGTCTCTATGTTTGAGTCTGTTTCAATGACACAGGCACTTCATGCCAGCCATTACTCGTCTAGACCAGCGCTGTTCAATAGAATGACAATGTAAACCACAGATATAATGTTAAAATTTCTAGTAGCCACCTTAAAAAATAAAATAAATCCTGAAATTGATTTTATTAGGGAGAGAGGGAGCGAGAGGGAGATAGAAACATCAGTAAAAGAGAAACATCAGTCAGCAGCCTCCTGCATGCCACCCACTGAGGATCAAACCCACCACCTGGGTATGTGCCCTGACTGGGAATTGAACTGGTGACCTATGGGTACACAGAGCTACACTCAACCAACTGAGCCACATTGGAGGGCTCGAAATTGATTTTAATGACATATTTTGTTTGACCCAGTGTACCCAAAGTATTGCTTCACTTATAACTCAACATCCAACACTATTCATGGAATATTTTGCAGTTTTTTGTTTTGTTTTGTTTTGTTTTTGTAGTATGTCTTCAAAATCCGGTGTGTATGTTATATTTATAGCACATCTCAGTTGAGACCAGCCCCCTTTCAGGTGTTCAGTATGACCAGCTGGGGATTCTCATTTTGAGCAGTTCAGGACTAGAGGCAGATTAGGCATACATTTAGGACACCTGCAAAGCAGGGGCATGAAAGAGAAGGGATGAAGGTAGAAAGAGATTTTGCTTCGGTGCCTAACCAGAATTTTGCAAATTAGTTTAGAAAGAAAAGATTTAAAATAAGCATATGTGTTTTGTGGTTTAGTACTGCCTTTATTTTGAATTATAGCAGGGTGGGAATGGTGGGACACCAACCTTATCCTTGATGAAGAGACAATACCAATTGCAGAATAGATAGCCTAAGATGTGGCAACAGAACCCACTATAGCTAGAAAAGATTGTAGAATAATGAAATATAAGGCTAGACACCTCAAAAATGCAAAATTTGGAGAATTGGGGATGGAAATAACATGGATAACTACACTTTAATTCAATGATTGTTGGATGTGCAACTATATGATATTGGTTGGGTGTTTCTGAGAGAAAGGAATTAAAATGTGTTATTTTTCTGGTTCTTGATCAGACTTGAAAAGGGTTTATAATAAAATATTATTATATTTTATAATAAAAGGGTTTATTATAAAATATTAACATTTTCAAAAGAACCAGTTTTGCCTCTGTTGACTTTTATCTGTTTGTAAAGTTAGTTTTCTACATATTATGAGGAGTTCATAGTGCACCCCCTAAAAGTGGAATAAGAGGCTGAAATCGGTTTGGCTCAGTGGATGGAGTGTTGACCTGCGAACTGAAAGGTCCCGGGTTCGATTCCGGTCAGGGGCATGTGCCTTGGTTGCGGGCACATCTCCAGTAGGGTATGTGCAAGAGGCAGCTGATCGATGTCTCTCTCTGGTCGATGTTTCTAACTGTCTATCTCTCTCTCTCTTCCTCTCTGTAAAAAAATCAATAAAATATATTTAAAGGGAAAAAAAAGTGGAATAAGAGCCCTAACCGATTTGGCTCAGTGGATAGAGTGTTGGCCTGCAGACTGAAGGGTCCAAGGTTTGATTCCAGTCAAGGGCACATACCTTGGTTGCGGGCACATCCCCAGTAGGGAGTGTGCAGGAAGCAGCTGATCGATCAATGTTTCTAACTCTCTATCCCTTTTCCTCTTTGTAAATAATCAATAAAACATTTAAAAAAAAAAGTGGAATAAGAAATAAATCCAATTATTTAAAAACATCAAAGCTTGTAACTGGAAGAGAAAAAAAGATATGACATGGTCCACACCCTGCCTACTATTAGGGAGAAAAGATGGCCCTGCATATAATGTAGTATCCTTGGTATGTGTGTATCCAGTACTGTTAGAATATTCCAGTGCTGGCGAGCTCACTTTTTCAAAAAGCAGACTGTTCTCTGCTTAGGCAATGATGTTAGAAAGCTTTTCCTTCTACTTCATGGAAATCTGTTTCCCCATATTTTCACCTCCTCGCCCCATTTTGCCCTCAGGGACTGCTGAGACTATGCCTGGGCCCCTTCTCCCTGATAGTGCTTCAAATGTGTGAAAGGATCCATTAGTGTTCTCACTTAAGACTTATTTTCTCCAATAATGTATAGTCAGGTACAGCCCTAATTTGTTTGGCTCAGTGAATAGAGCATCTGTCTGTGGACTGAAGTGTCCAGGGTTTGATTCTGGTCAAGGGCACATGGCAGGGTTGGCGGCTCAATCCCAGTGGGGGGCTTGCAGGAGCCAACCAATCAATGATTCTCTCTCATCACTGATGATTTCTCCCTCCCCCTTCCTCTCTAAAATCAATTAAAAATATATGTTTTAAAAGAAAATAGACAGGTACAAACCTGCTCAGTGGCATCCTTAGAGCATACAGTTATAAGAAAAGGTTAGGATGTTGGGGAAATATTCCTAACTTTTTACAATTTAATTTAGGGCAGGGGTGGGTTGGAGGGGGTCGATGGGGGGAAAAGGAGGACATATGTAATAGTTTCAACAATAAAGATTTAAAATAAATAAATAAAATTTCATTTAATTTTTTCCATCACCATTTATCCCTTCTATACCCTCTTCCATCTCAAACTGCCCCCCCATAATCACCACACTGTTGTCCATGAGTTCTCTTTTTTTTTTTCTTTTTTGCTCAATCCCTGCACCACCCACCAACACCCCTGCACACACAGACGCACAGACACCAGAGCTGTCTGCCTGCTGTCTAGGAGTCTGTCTCTATTTTGCTTGGTAGTTCAGTTTGTTCATTAGATTCCACATCTGAGTGAAATCATATGGCACTTGTCTTTCTCTGGCTTATTTCATATTAGCATAATTTTCTCCAGGATTCCTAAAATTTTAAAAACCTTTTATTGAGGTCTAACATCGTGTTAGAAAAAAATGCATAAATCATAAGTACACAGCTAGATAAATTTTCACAAACTGAAGTCACTTGTGGAGATAGCACCTCCAAAAAAGACAAAGTTGCCTGCTCTTATCACTCATTTCAACGGGAGACTGGCTTCCTTGCAGGTATAAATAACATTAAAAAGAAATAAAAATATAAGGATTATAACAGAAAATACAAAAATCTCATTATTTGTAGTTAACCTGATTGTCTATGTGAAAAACTCAAAAGTATATATCGATAAATTATTAGAATTAATAAGATAGTTTTGCAAGGTTATGAACCAGGAAGCTGACTGAGGTTTTGGACTCAATCCCCAGTGCAGGGAGTATAGGAGACAGCTGATCAATGATTTTCTCTCATCATTGATGTTTCTATCTCTCTTATCTCTCCCTTTCTCTCTGAAATCAATAAAAATATTTTTAAAATGAAGATTTAATAAAAAAAAATCAAATAAATCAAAAAATTTTAAATTAAGAATTACAAAAGGGAAATAGGCAGGATCCTTGGGCTATGGAACCGTTCAGTATCTGTGGTAGGTGATACACATATCTACAAATGTGATATAATTGTATAGAACTAAATACATACACAGCACTGGCCAGTTTCGCTCTTTTGTTACAGCGTTGGCCCTTGGACTGGACACAAGTACCTCAGTTGCAGGTTCCCAAGCCGTGGAAAGAGGGAGTGCAGGAGGGAACCTATTAATGTGTCTCTCTCTCATCGACGCTTCTCTCTCTTCCTCTCCTCCCTCCCTTCCACTCTTTCTAAAAATCTATGGGAAGCCGAGACTGGTTTGGCTCAATGGATGAATCTATGGGAAGCCGAGACCGGTTTGGCTCAATGGATGAAGCGTCGGCTTGGGGACTGAAGGGTCCCGGGTTCGATTCCGGTCAAGGGCATGTACCTTGGTTGCGGGCAGGTCCCCAGTGGGGGGGTACAAGAGGCAGCTGATCGATGACTCTCTCTCATCAGTGTTTCTAACTCTCTATCTCTCTCCCTTCTTCTCTGTACAAAATCAATAAAAATATATTTAAAAACAAAATAAAAAAATAAATAAAAATCAATGGGAAAAATATCTGCAGGTGAGGATTAAACAATAAAAATAAAACACACACACACACACACACACACACACACACAATGAGTACAAGTAAAACTGAGTAAATCTGAATAAGACGTGTGGATTGTCTCAATGCCAACACCCTGCTGGTGATACTGTACTGTAGTTCTGTAAAACTTACCACTGGGAAAACTTGATGAAGAGAATACAACTGCATGTCAATGTGCATGATCTAAAAATAAAAAGTTTAATTTAAAAAATTGGAAGTTGCTAAGATCTTTAAAGTTCTTATCACAAGAAAAGAATTGTAATTATGTTTAGTTAAGATGGATGTTTAAAAAACGTGTGGTAGCCGAAACCGGTTTGGCTCAATGGATAGAGCAGTGGCTTGGGGACTGAAGGGTCCCGGGTTCGATTCCGGTCAGGGGCATGTACCTTGGTTGCAGGCACATCCCCAATAGGGGGTGTGCAAGAGGCAGCTGATCAATGACTCTCTCTCATCGATGTTTCTAACTATCTCTCTCCCTTCCTCTCTCTAAAAAATCAATAAAATATATTTTTTAAAAATGTTCTTAAAGAGTTACTTTAAAAAATATAAAAATAAAATAAAATAAAAAATGTGTAGTAGCCCTAACCAGTTTGGCTCAGTGGATAGAGCATCGCATCGTTCTACGGACTCAAGGGTCCCAGGTTCAATTCTGGTCAAGGACATGTACCTTGGTTGCTGGCACATACCCAGTAGGGAGTATGCAGACGGAAGCTGACAGATGTTTCTAACTCTTATCTCTCTCCCTTCCTCTCTGTAAAAAGTAAATAAAATATATTTTAAAAAAAACACATGTGGTAGCCTTGGCTGGTGTGGCTCAGTTGGTGGGCATCCTCCTATGCATAGAAAGGTTGCCAGCTTGATTCCCAGTCATGGCACATGCCTGAGTTTTGGGCTCAATTCTCAGTAGGGGGTTTGCAGGAGACAACCCATTGATGTTTTGTTCTCAGATTGATGTTTCCCTCTCTCTCTCTCTCCCTCTCCCTTCCTCACTCCCTAAAAATCAATTTTTAAAAAACACACACTTATAATCATTTTGTAACATATACAAACTCATTATATTAGATACCAAAAATTAATGCAATGTTATAGGTCAATTATATTTCAATTAAAAAAAAAAACCACAACATAGGCAGCCTAGCCAGTTTGGCTCAGTGGATAGAGTAATAACTTAAGGACTGAAGGGTCCCGGGTTTGATTCCCATCAAGGACACTGGGTTTTGGGATCAATCCACAGTAAGGAGCATGCAGGAGGCAGCCGATCAAAGATTCTCTCTCATCATTGATGCTTCTATCTCTCTCCTTTCTATCCTGCTCCCTTCCTCTCTAAAATCAATAAAAAATATATTTTAAAAAAACATAGGCAAATCAAGAAAATGATTGATATTGATATAGAAGTCAGGATAGTGGTGATCACTTGGGAAGAGGAGCAGGTATATAATTAGGGAAGGACAAATGGGGGTTTCAAGGTAAGCTGTGTCTCCCGCCCCCCCCCCCTTATCCACAGTTTTACTTTTCATGATTTCTGCTACCTGTAGTCAACCACAGTTTGAAAATATTAAGTGGAAAATTGCAGAAATAAACAATTCATAAGTTTTAAATTACTGTTCCAAGTAGCGTGATGAAATCTTACTCCTGCTGGGGATGTGAATCACCCCTTTGTTTAGTGTCTCCATGTTGTAAGAGCTCTCTACCCAGTAATCACTTAGTAGCCAGCTAGGGTATCAGATCCACTGCCTTGGTATCATAGCGCTTATGTTCAGGTAGCTGTTATTTTACTTAATAATGGTCCCAAAGCACAAGAGGAATGATGCTGGCAATTCGGATATGTCAAAGAGAAATGGTAAAGTGCTTTTTTTATGTGTATATGTGTATAGGAAGGGTACATGGGTATAGGGGAAAAAAAACATTTTATATCTATATATAAAAACCTGAGTGACCATTCAACCATTTGACACACTGACCATCAGGGGAAAGACACTCAATGCACAGGCATGGAAACATGGAACAGACTGATGAATCTCAGAGAGAAGGGGGTAGGGGAAGGGCGGGAAAAGATTAACCAAAGAACTTTTATACATACTAGAGGTCCAGTGCATGGATTCGTACACAGTGGGGTCCCTCTGCTTGGGCCAAAACTGGCAGTCTGACATCCCCCTGAGGAGTCCCAAACTTCTGTAATGTCCCTGGTGTCTGGCATCCTCTGGGGGTCTTAGAAAGTATCTCCTGCAGGACTATTGTACTGGTAATGCCGAATTTCTTAACCTGGAGGGTAAAAATAATTATTTTACCATGTATACATATTATAGTTCTCTTGTCTGTGTTATATATGTCACAATAATTTTTATTCTTTTTTTAAAAAATATATTTTATTGATTTTGTACAGAGAGGAAGGGAGAGAGATAGAGAGTTAGAAACATTGATGAGAGAGAGTCATCGATCAGCTGCCTCCTGCACACCCCCCACTGGGGATATGCCCGCAACCAAGGTACATGCCCTTGACCGGAATCGAACCCGGGACCTTTCAGTTCCCAAGCCGACGCTCTATCCATTGAGCCAAACCAGTCTCAGCTAATTTTTATTCTTTTTTAACAAGTATATTTTATTGATTTTTTACAGAGAAAAAGGGAGAGGGACAGAGAGCCAGAAACACCGACCAGCCGCCTCTCGCACAACCCCCACCGGGGGTGTACCCACAGCTAATGCACATGCCCTTGACCAGAATTGAACCTGGGACCCTTCAGTCCTCAGACCGACGCTCTATCCACTGAGCCAAACCGGTTTCGGCTCACAATAATTTTTAAATAAGAAAACCAAATCAGTTGGTATAGTGAATATGGGGCCATGCTTGAGGAAACCCAAAATCTTTTCCACACCTCTATTTTTGAATAATTTCCCCGTATGAGTGAGTCTCTCTTCCTCACGAGGACACAGAAAATTGCTCTCCCAGACTTCCATGCTCTGAATGCAAGCATGTGACCCAGGTTCTGCTATACAGGCAAACTCCAGTTAGGAAGGCTGCAGTGCTGAGGGAGAGGACAGCCACAGAACCCCTACTGGAGAAGCCTGGAACTGCAATTTGAGCATTATTTCAGGCGACTCCCTTCAGAGACTGAATTTTTGGTTTCCATGAGCTACCTACCATCCTATATAATAAAGGCTAATATTTAAATTGTCCCCTCAGCTGGGAGTTCTACCATGGTCCCTCCCCCCCTGGGATGGCCCTGACCCCAATGACTACCCCCCACCCCAACTGGCCCCAATCAGGATAGACCTGTCAGACCCTACCTGTGCACAAATTCATGCACCGGGCCTATAGTTCTTTAATAAATTCTTCTTCTGATTAAACTAGCTAAAGTGGGTTCTGTTGCCTCATCTTAGGTCATCTATTCTGCAATTGGCATTGTCTCCTCATCAAGGATAAGGTTGGTGTCCCACCATTCCCACCCTGCTATAATTCAAAATAAAGGCAGTACTAAACCACAAAACATATATGCTTATTTTAAATCTTTTCTTTCTAGACTAATTTGCAAGATTCTGGTTAGGCACCGAAGCAAAATCTCTTTCTCCCTTCATCCCTTCTCTTTCATATCCCTGCTTCGCAGGTGTCCTAAATGTATGCCTAATCTGCCTCTAGTCCTCCACTGCTCAAAATGAGAATCCCCAGTTGGTCATACTGAACACCTGAAAGGGGGCTGGTCTCAACTGAGATGTGCTATAAATATAACATACACACCGGATTTTGAAGACTTACTAAAAAAAAAAAAAAAGACTGCAAAATATTCCATGAATAGTGTTGGATGTTGAGTTATAAGTGAAGCAATTCTTTGGGTACACTGGGTCAAACAAAATATGTCATTAAAATCAATTTCGAGCCCTCCAATGTGGCTCAGTTGGTTGAGTGTAGCTCTGTGCACCCATAGGTCACCAGTTCAATTCCCAGTCAGGGCACATACCCAGGTTGTGGGTTTGATCCTTAGTGGGTGGCATGCAGGAGGCAGCTGATTGATGTTTCTCTTTTACTGATGTTTCTATCTCCCTCTCTCTTCCTCCCTCCCTAAAAAAAATCAATAAAAACATTATTTTAAATCAATTTCAGGATTTATTTTATTTTTTAAGGTGGCTACTAGAAATTTTAGCATATATATCTGTGGTTTGCATTGTCATTCTATTGAACAGCGCTGGTCTAGACGAGAAATGGCTGGCATGAAAAGCCTGTGTCATTGAAACAGACTCAAACATAGAGACTAGACTGGTGCTTGGCAGAGGGGAGGGTGCTTGGGGAATAGGGTGAAAGAGGTGAAGGAATTAAGAAGTACAAATTGTGGATGTAATGTGGATGTAAACTATAGCATAGGAAATAGAGTTAAATATTGTGATAACTGTGTATGGTTGCTGGGTGAGTAATGAAAATATCAGGGCAACAACTTTGTAAAGTATATGATTATCTAATATAAAGCCAATATAAAATAATACTGAAAGTAAACTGTAATTTAAAAATTAAAAATAATTTTAAAAAAAACTACATAAAAAAAAAGAGCCTATGTCATTTTGGAAGGCTATCCCTTCGGCATCCATCCCCACATTTTCTTGGTCAGCATTGTGATTTGGGGGCAGCAGGTAGGTAGCACTGAGAGGCCAATGCTTTGCGTTGAAACCTGGCTCTGCCAACACGGCAACATCATTAAAATTCTCTGAGCCTCAGTGTCTTCCTTCCTAAAATAATATCTCATTTATGTGTTTTTCACTGTCCTCTCAGAGAATCAAATGGGACCATGTTTGTGAAGGTGCTTGTAAAAAGCATGTTTCTATTGTTTAAATAACAATGACCAATGTTAATCAAATGCTTTCCATGATGTACATAAGATTGTTTCACAAAGCAGCCCTTTGTGGGAGAGAACTACTCCATATCTCAAGTGAGTCAACAAACAGAAAGGTCAAGAATCCCTGTCTCGCCCAAAACTGGTTTGGCTCAGTGGATAGAGCGTCAGCCTGCAGACTGTAAGGTCCCGGGTTCGATTCTGGTCAAGGCCTGTTGCGGGCACATCCCCGGTAGGGGCTGTGCAAGAGGCAGCTGATTGATGATTCTCTCTCATCGATGTTTCTAACTCCCTCTCTCTTCCTCTCTGTGAAAAATAAATAAAATATATTTTTTAAAAAAGAAAAAAAGAAAAGAAAAAGAATCCCTCACACTGCAGCAGGACGCCAAGAATGCATGTTATGAGCTCAGCAGAAACCAGCAGTGTGTCCATCAGGGCCCATGGTCGACTTCGGATGTGCCATGTGTGGAGCCCTCATGTCGGAGGGTTACTTAGTCTGTAGACACACTCAGCATTTTCCTAGAACAAGATTCAGTGTCTCCTCCACACTAACAAGCTCTTCCTGCTTCTGGTCGCACCTGTGTCTGGGGAAGGGAGGAGTCTACCTGAGGAAACCTGGTGTTTTCACCTGCCCTCCAGCATCCATTCCCTTACCTTCCAGTAACTGAGCATGCAGTCTGGGCAGGCTGACTCCGCCCCTCCTGCGGTAGGTGGGCATTTAGAGCCTTCCATTTGGCCACGGTGGCGGCGATTGCTTCCAGGGCGGACTGAGATCCTAACTGAACCAGCTCTGGAGAGGAGTTGTTGTTTAGACTCCCTGTTTCTCCCCCCGCCCCCCCCAAGGCTGAGAGAGGATGAGATACAGGCCCCGGGCAGGTAGCCAACTTTGCCACCAGCAGCTGCCTGAGAATGATGCCGCCACAGAGGAAAGCAATGCCAGGAGATGGAGAGAATAAGAGTGAGTGCTCATGACAGTACTATCCCTGCCTGAAGCAAACCTACTGCTGGAGTGGTCAAATAAATTCTCACCCTCTTTCTTGCTTAAGCCAGTTGGAGTTGTGCTTTCTCACTTTCTACCATCTGTTTCAACTAAATAGCTATTAGGATGGTACTTGCTCACTATTTTGCTCTCCTGAGACAAGGAAAAGACATGTCCTTTCCCAATGAACTACAAAAGTCACAAGATCGCCGAAACTGGTTTGGCTCAGTGGATAGAGCATTGGCCTGTGGACTGGAAGGTCCCGGGTTCGACTCCAGTCAAGGGCATGTACTGGTTTTGGCCTAAAGTCCTTTTAATGAGCAATCCAACCTCAGACTTTCATCCTCTGGCAAGCAAGGGATACATGACTGAAATTTAACATCATTTTGTTGGTCCATGTCTCTATTTTCAGTTGCTCTTTGTTTGTGACAAGTGATATTGGCTTTCTGTTTCTAGTAGTGATATAAAATTTCCTTTTAAAATACATTTCTTTAACGATGACTTTTACGTAGATGAGTATTACGTAGGCAATATGTGTTAGTCTAGATTGTTTAAGAAGCAGATACTAGGAAGGGACTCAATATGCGAGACATTAGGGAATATGCCTGAGGGAGAATGGAGCGGGAATTGGAGGAATTTGTAGAGCTGTCAGACCAGGATAGATGTCTGATCCCAGTGAAGGAAAGTGGGGAAGGGAAGGAGGAGGTTCGGTGGAAGTGTCTTCAATGGCTGGACAGCTTTAAGGAAGGTTCTGCAAGGCTTTCAGGGAGTCCTCAGCCGAAGTCACGTGTCAGAGGAGTCCCATGTCTCCTGGGTGGGTCTGCCTCAGTTTCCCTGCTGTGCTCAATCACTGGCTGGAGCAACCCATGGGGGAGCATGGCCTCCTCCTCAACTCAGTGATGGACTTCAGAGTGTAGTGGCTGAAGCTCAGAGTCAGTCACACTTCCTACAGTCAGAGAGTTAGAGTCACATGGTCATGGCCACCATATGACAGAATTGATAATGCACACATAAAGCAGAAATCTTTTAGGTCATGTCAGAAAGAATGATTTGGGAGGGCAGTACTATTCTAAAGAAAGGTGGCCTTTCAAGTGGGAGAAGCTGGCAAGTTGATGTCCTCACCTCTTTTCCTTCCTCTCTCCCGCTGAAGTAAGCTAAAAAATGCCCCCTCCCTAGAACATATTCATGCCCTAACCTCTGAGACCTGGGAATATTATATTATTTGGGGAAAGGGTCAGTTTGATTAAATTGAAAATATTATCCTGGATTACCTTGGGGGTGGGGGACTTAAATGCCACCACAAGTGTCCCTATAAGAGGGGATAGAAAGAGATCACATGGACAAGAAGAGGCCATGTGACCACGGAGTTGGAGACCGGAGTGATGTGTATAAAGAATTGTGTATAAAGAATTGTTCTCTTCCCGCAGGCATATCTTAAATACAATAAAAACTATTGGTGATGATAAAACTGTCAATTGTCCTTTTGGTGGTGAATATCTTCAGATGTCTCTTGCTGTGTAACAAAACACCCCCCAAACTCAGTGGTTTAAAAAAACATTTCATTGAACCTGATTTTGTGGGTCAGTACCTTGATCAGAGCTCAGCTCTCTTATTTGATGTCTGGAGCCTCAGCTGGAATGGCTCCAAGAGCTGAGGTCTGGTTGGAACAATTGGGGTCATATGTCCAGGCCTCAGCCCTTGCAGTCAGCTGGGTTCTTCAATTCTCCACTGCATGGTCTCTCCATGAGGTTTTCTTGGGCTTCTTCACAGCATGGTAGTCTCAGGATGACTGGACTTCTTCCATGGGGTTGGCTTCCCCCAGGAAGCAAAAGCAGAAGCTACCAGACCTTCTAAAGCATAGGCCTGGACTTGCATCATGCTGCTGCATTCTACTGGTTAAGGCAAGTCACAAGATCAGCTTAGATTCATGGGAAGTAGAACTAGACTCTGTCTCTCGGTGGGGAAAAACCACAAAGAATTAGTGAATCTTTAATTTACTCCACCTTCCTCCCTCCCTACCTCTCTTCATTCTCCCTAAGCCTTCTCTGCCACTCTGCTTTCCACAAACATATGTGGGGTCTTAAAGTCACTATGCTAATTATAGGAGGAGAGATAAAGCATAGTCCTTGACCTCAAGAAGCTTACAATCTAAATGATAGAAATTAACAAACCAACAATCACAATAGAGTGAAAAGTGTAATGGTATGTGTACACCCAGAATCTTTAAAAGAGAAGTCAATATGTTATTCATATTTGTAATTCCCACACCTTATTTAGAGCCTGGGTCAGGCCCTCTACAAACACTAATTGAACCAAAGAACTCATGACTGTCACTGGTTTGGCTCGGTGAATAGAGCCTCCGTCTGTGGACTGAAGGCTCCCATGTTCAATTCCGGTCAAGGGCACATGCCTGGGTCGCAGGCTCAATCCCCAGTAGGGGGCATGCAAGAGGCAGCCAATCAATGATCCTCATCATTGATGTTTCAATTTTTCTCTCTCCCTTCCTTTATGAAATCAATTTAAAAAATATTGAAAACAAATAAACAATAAAAAACCTGAACAAACCTGAAACCGGTTTGGCTCAGTGGATAGAGCGTTGGCCTTCGGACTGAAAGGTCCTGGGTTCGATTCCAGTCAAGGGCATGTAACTTGGTTGCAGGTATATCCCTGGTAGGAGGTGTGCAGGAGGCAGCTGGTCGATGTTTCTCTCTCATTGATGCTTCTCGCTCTCTATCCCTCTCCCTTCCTCTCTGTAAAAAATCAATAAAATATATATATATTTTTAAAAACAACCTGAACATGGATGAGTTTATATGATCACTGAAGAGAATAAGTTTTTTTTTAATTTATTTATTTTATATATAATAAATCTTTATTGTTCAGATTATTACAGGTGTTCCTCTTCCCCCCAATAGCTCCCCTCCACCTGATTCTCCACTCCACCCCATGCCCTTACCCCCTGCCACTGTCTTCATCCATAGGTGTAAGATTTTTATCCAATATCTTCCTGCACCGCTCATAACCCCTTCCCCTGAGAATTGCCAGTACACTCCCTTTCTATGTTAGTAAAATTAACTGCACAGTTATTAATTTACCTAATGATAAAAATCTCAGGAATTAAAATTTCTATTGTTTGGCACAAATGTTAATTTGTGTGTGCAGAGTCTTTGAAGCACCCAAGTAACTAAAAATTCTCAATATTTTTACTGAAAATGACTGGACGGAGCATTCAGACATCACTGGGAATCATGGGGGAAAGCAGGAGGGGGCCCAACAGAGGCAGAAGGGTCCTGACCGTGAGTGGTGTGGTCAAGGGTAATTTCATTTATCTCCTAGTTCTGCCTGGAAAACTGCCACTTCACTGGCACTTGTCACATTGAGGCAAAAGTTGCTGGAGAAAACACACAGATCCTTGTTTGTTTAAGCCACCGCTTATCAGGTTATCTGGGAGCTGCAGTCAAACATCTAGTTTTCCTAACAGTATACACACAAAGTGGGGCCCTTGGGCCGGAGGATGGAGAAATGCATGTTGCAAAGCTGTGTGGAGTCAGGTTCCTTAGCAGCAGAGCCGAAAATGGGAGTTCTTGCCTAACTTCTTTATAGGGGTGGTGCTCACAGGAAAACCTTGTAAGGGAGTGAGGGGAGTAGGACCCCACAGCCAAACGAGGATGTGGTTTCAGGTGAGGTCACTCACAGCCTGATCCCTGGGGAGCTCAAACGTATAAATTGCATCATTGTGAAAGTCTGCCTGGAAACAGGGGAACTGGGCTTTTGTACCCCCTCACAGCCAGGACTACCTGCGACCACCCCTGTGTGTTTGAGGCCTCGGGGAGGGCGAGGAGAACTGTTGGCAGCTCTATTGGTCCAAGGGCCCCATGCTGGATAAAGTCCCAGGTGTGAGCCATTAGCAACAGCACCTGCAGCAGCTGTGGGACAGTAAAAGGGATCCCAGGGAATCTGGGCAGGTCACCAATAGCATCTGCTACAAAAGATGGCTAATTCTTTCCATGATTTGTGACAAACCTTAAAGTTGAATTTGCATACACACCTATCAGAACAACTAAAATTTTCAATCGCACTGGCCAAGATGTTTCCATAGTGCTGGTGAAGACAGGGAGCGATCAGAACCATCTCGCATTGCTGACTCAACCTTGTAGGAAAAGTATTTGGCTGTACTACTAAAGTTAAACATCTGATGAAACTATGACCAAGCAGTTGCCCTCCTTGAAGTATCCCCAATAGTTGTGACATCTATGTGTGGTGACAGTTTGGGTACTGAAAATATTGAGGGGAACACTATGTAAAGTATGTGATTGTCTAACCACTAAGCTGTACACCCAAAGCCAATACATAATAATAATTTAAAAAGCTAAAAAAGAAATAGTATAGCCAATAGAAGTGAGTACGATGTCTACCAAAAAGCATGTAATAATGTCAGCAATAAAAAGGAATTGATTATTGATGAATATCAAAGGAATTATTTGAGTGGAAGAAGCCAGCCTCCAATGGTTACATATACAATTCCATCTTTTTTTTTTTAATATATATTTTATTGATTTTATACAGAGAGGAAGGGAGAGAGATAGAGAGTTAGAAACATCGATGAGAGAGAGACATCGATCAGCTGCCTCTTGCACACCCCCTACTGGGGATATGCCCACAACCAAGGTACATGCCCTTGACCGGAATCGAACCCAGGACCCTTCAGTCCCCAAGCCGACGCTCTATCCATTGAGCCAAACCGGTCCCGGCTACAATTCCATCTTTATGACATTCTTAAAAAGACAAAGCTGTGGTAATGGAGACTAGATTGATGATTGTCAGGGATTAGGGGTGAGGATTAGCAGGGAGTTCTTTGGGGTGACAGACTGTATCTTGATTGTTCGGTGGTTGTATATATTTATACACATCTTAAAATTCATAAACGGTGTACCAAAAAGACTATAAATAAATAAAATAATTTTTAAAAGAATATGTGTACAGCCCTGACCATTTTGGCTCAGTGGATAGAGCATTGGTCTGTGGACTGAAGGGTCCCAGGTTTGATTCTGGTCAAGGGCATGTACCTTGGTTGCAGGCACATCCCCAGTAGGAAGTGTGCAGGAGGCAACTAAATCGATGTTTCTCTCTCATCGATGTTTCAACACTCTATTCCTCTCCTTCTCGCTTCCTCTCTGTAAAAAATCAATAAAATATATTTTAAAATATATGTGTACAAATGTTCATAGCACCTTATTTATGACAGCCTAAACTGGGAACCTCCCAAGTGTCCATTCAGGAGAATATGTAAATTGGGTTATGTCTATGCTAAGAAACCTTGCCCAGCACTGAAAAAGAACAAGCTAGCCCCAGCAGGTTTGGCTCAGTGGATAGAGCGTCAGTCTGCTGACTGAAGAGTCCCTGGTTCTATTCTGGTCAAGGGCATGTGCCCAAGTTGCAGGCTTGATCCCCAGTGGGAGGCGTGCAGGAGGCAGCCAATCAATGATTCTCTCTCATCATTGATGTTTCTATCTCTCCTTCCCTCTCCTTTCCTCTCTGAAATCAATAAAAATATATATTTTTAAAAAAGAACAAACTATTGATACTGTGCAATAGCATGATAAGTCTCACAGAATATATGTATTTTTTATTGGTTTCAGAGAGCCAGGGAGAGGAAAAGATAGAAACATCAGTGATGAGAGAGAATCATCATTGGCTATCTTCTGCATGCCCCACACTGGGGATTGAGCCTATAACCTGGGCATGAGCCCTGACCAAGAATTGATCCATCACCTCCTGGTTCATAGGTTGAACCACTGGGCCACACTGGCTGGGCATCTTACAGAATATTAAGTGAAAAAGGCCAGACACAAAGGGACCACATTGTATGATCCCATTTATATAATGCTCAAAAACAAGCAAGATGAACCTAAGACGATACAGGCAGGATCATGACTGGAATGGGACATGAAGGTACATTGGTGGGTACATAGAAACGTGCTCTATCTTGATTAGGGTGGTGACTTCATGGACGTATTCATTTGTAAAAGTTCATTAAGTTCTATACTTCAGATGTCTATTTGACTTGTATAAGTAATACCCCAGTGTTTTAACATGCTTATGAAATTTAAGGAATTATTTTAATCTGCCTAGATCCGGGGTCGGCAAACTGCGGCTCTCAAGCCACATGTAGCTCTTTGGCCCCTTGAGTGTGGCTCTTCCACAAAATACCACGTGCAGGTGCATACATACAGTGCAATTGAAACTTTTTAGCCCATGCATAGAAGTCGGTTTTTAGCTCAAAAGAAATTTCAATCATTGTACTGTTGATATTTGGCTCTGTTGACTAATGAGTCTGCTGACCACTGGCCTAGGGTGATGTACAAAAATACTGAACTTCACTGTGGATTATTGGTTCCTTGAGAGCAGGTTCCCTATCTTCACTTGACAAATGGACAGGGCACCGTGCTAGGCTCTGGGGACCCAAGAGAGCAAAGACTTGGTCTCTGCCCTCAATCACCAGGTGTCAGAAGGTTGGGGCACTGGGTGCCCACAGGATGGCCTAAAACAGCCCAGATTAGCAGAAAAATCTAATTCTTGGCTTGGAACATATCTGTCTCTCTGTTTATGGGGAACCAGTCAACAGTACCTCCAGCTAACAGTTTGGGATGCATATTCACCAGCTGGAGAAATTTGACCCAGTTCCTCAAGCTTCTTTTCCAACATAGGCTGGCCCCACTAGGAAATGGGCAGTGAAAAGGTCTGGCCACGTCATGGCACCATTAACTTTAATTTTACTATCTTACAACTAGACCTGTTACTAGTGAGACCAGGGGACCTCGGTTCTTGTCTTCTTGAGGGAAACATTTCAAACAAGAGACAAAGTGTAGAAAAGCAAGCAGGAATTTATTGACTGCAGAAAAAAACTTACTTGGGACGACAGTGAGACAATGAAGGACGTAGAAATAACAGGACAGCCTAGACTTGCTTTATTTTTAAAAAAAATTTTATGTTCTTCCATTTTATTTTATTAAGGTATTATATATGTACATGTCTTACCATTGCTGGACTTGCTTTACAAAGAAGCCTTTTCAGAGCTGCTTTGGCTCACATGGAAGTCAGAGAAGAGGGGCCCTGGAGACAGGTTCAGGGGTTTAGCCTGGGATGATCTGCCACTGTGCATTGCTCCCTGGTTTGCAAGTTTCGTGGGCCCTTAGAGGTTAAGAAATTTATGCCTGTGCAGGAAGGAGAGGAAGAAGAGAATGGCATGGGTGTGTTCCCTGGAAGGAGAGCATTCTGGGACCTTCCTTTTCATGGGTTTTGGGGGATGGGTGTTTGGTGGAGGTCTTAGAGGAGAATCACTAGAATATTCATCAGCTCTGTGCTGAGGTACCAAGGTGGGATTTATTCTCTTAATTTGTCTGTCCTTGGGTGTGGTTGGTAAATGGCAATTAATTGGATTTCTGTTTTCCTGAGTGGGGTGTTCTGAGAGCGATTTGCCCTCCGGTTAGGGAGGAGAAGTGCAAACTATTTGCTCTTGGGTGTCTCTGGTTTAGGGAAGATGGAAATTACTAGGTGCCTGCAAATTGCTGCTTAACTATCTGTCTTAGTTTTCCTATTCCTGAAAATTTCCTACCTTCTTACTATGCAGACCTGTTTTGGTCTTCCCAAGGGAAAGGAATGGAGGTTAAGGCCTCTTAGATCAATGTGTCTTCCACAGCAAGCCTTTATGGATCTCAAAAAATGACCCTCAGCTATGTACTATAGGTAAACTAGATCTCTCTGTAATACAGAGCCTGAAAGAAAAATGTACCCAGATGGAAAGAAACATTCAAAAAATGGATGAATGAATTTGTTAGTCCTTTGCCAACATCTGCCAATCCTTGTCATATTAAAAACGACTGTCCTTGGTTTGCAAATAGTCTTTACATAGCCCGAAATGTGGCTTCAGAACATCAACGCCCACTAACTCCTGTTGCCTCCCCCAAAACCTGCACTTGGCTCAAAA
Organism: Nyctalus aviator; assembly: GCA_036971965.1. Taxonomy (NCBI): domain Eukaryota; kingdom Metazoa; phylum Chordata; class Mammalia; order Chiroptera; family Vespertilionidae; genus Nyctalus; species Nyctalus aviator. The sequence continues at coordinate 102,910,947 of CM072925.1, read as the reverse complement.
TGCTTATAGATAATTGGCTTTCTGAAATCAATGTCCTCCTAGGAGAAGCTTGCATATCTTTCTCTGTTCCTGGTCTTCAAGAACTCTATCTGGGCCATCTGTTTTTATTTATTTTGTTGTTGTTAATTCTCACCTGAGGATATTTTTTCATTGATTTTTAGAGAGAGTGGAAGGGAGAGAGACGGAGAGAAAGAAACATCAATGTGAGATACATTGATTAGTAGCCTCTAGGGATCGAGCCTGAAACAAAAATATGTGCCCTTAAGCAGAATCGAGTCTGGGACTATTCAGTCTGCAGGCTGATGCTTTATCCACTGAGCCAAACCCACTAGGATTGGGCCATCTTTTAAAATGAAAGTTTTAGGGAGGTAATCCTTATTGAAAAGAAAAGAAAAATCTTAGTCACTTGAGCAGATCCATTAACTTATTTCAGCTGTTGCACATTGATTGTTACCCTGTTTCCCCGAAAATAAGACAGTGTCTTATATTAATTTTTGCTCCCAAAGATTTTCAGGGGATGTCTTATTTTTCCATGAAGAAGAATACGGTACACATTTATTGTTAAATGAAAATAAAGGAAATTTGTTACCTGTATATGGTATGGTAGTACGGTAGTTATCAACACAAACCAGACAAACTGTGAATCCTACAGTATAAAGAATTTACTCATTTATTTAATGACAATCATGTCATCATTTTCTGGAACATCATCATAACAATCCAATTCCTGAATTTCTTATGACTCCATTTCTTTCAGAACCAGTGGACCAAATCTCTCATGTTTAGCCTAGGGGGGCCTTATTTTCAGGGGGATGCCTTATATTTCACTCAGAAGGAAACCTGTAAGTAGGTCTTATTTTCGGAGGATGTCTTATTTTCGGGGAAACATGGTAGACATGTCTTAAGTTCACCTATTTTGGGCCTTTTATTACAGAAAAGCTAGAAAATACACTTGAAACTTAGTGACTGTTTTATACTTTATTGGAAACATGTCTCTCAAAAGTGTAAATGTGTTTACCAATAAAGGAGACTGTTTCTAGAAGTTATAAAATCATATGAATACATATAATATAATATAATATTATTTAATCATAAAATAAAATGAAATTCTGATACATGCCAAAATATGGATGAATCCTGAAACATTATGCTACATGAAAAAAGCCAGATGTAAAAAATCAAATGTTGTACAACTCTACTTATGTGAGGTTCCTAGAGTAGGCAAACTTATAGAGACATGGAAGTATAATAGAAGTTATATGAGGGGGCTTAGTTGGGGGGGGGGATGATGGGGTATTAAATATTTTATAGATATAAATTATTATTTAATGATACAGAGTTTTTGTTTGAGATAATAAAAAGATTCTAGAAATAGATGGGATGATGATTACAAAACATTGTGAATGTATTTAATGTCACTCTTATTTACCACAATGAAAAGATAAAATATGAGTTAGTAGGGTTGAGAAGTCAATGCCAAATGAAATTTGTCAGAGTATGCACTTTGAGTATTACTCTCAGTATAGAATAGACACTGCTGATAATAAAGCAAGAGACCTAAGGAATAGATTTAAATAGACTAAATGTAATTGAAATAACCAGAACTTAAAAGAATTAGAAAGAAAATTATAGATGTGAAAAATAGGCAGAGAAAATCCAATCCTATATAATAAAAGGCTAATATGAAAATAGACTGAACGGTAAAATGACTGACTGTTATGACATTCACTGACCACCAGGGGAAGCACTGCTCAGCCAGAAGCCGGATTCACAGCTGGTGAGCACAGTGGTGGTGGCAGGAGCCTCTCCCACCTCCGTAGCAGCGCTAAGGAGGGTGCAGGTTGGCTGAGGGACCCACCCACCTAGTGCATGAATGTCACGCACCAGGCCTTTTATTTATTAAGAGTTAGTGTCCCTGAAAGAGAAAACGAAAGACATAGAACAGAAAACATATTTACAGGTTTAATTTAAGAAATGTTTCAGAAATAAAAGAAGTATGAATGTACAGAATAAATGGGAACATCATGTCCAAAAATAATTTATCTCAAAAACATATTCAAGTAACTGGATTTAAAAGATAAAGGGTGTATACTTAAGGCAAGCATGCTAAGTAATTAAGTAACTGAAAGGAAAAATTATGCTGTCCTGAAGTCTCCACAGCTATTTAATATTAGAAAATAGATGAGCAAAGTCTACAAAATCCTCGCAGAAAGCAAGTGTGACCAAAAAATTTATACCCAGCTCAACTGTGCTTTATGTACAAAGCCAACACAAAAAAAATTTTTTTAAGTGTGCAAAAATTCAGGAAATACAGTTTCCTTTAAAGCTTTAAGAGAGAGAGAGAGAGAGAGAGAGAGAGAGAGAGAGAGAGAGAGAGAGAGAAATATGTTTCTTAGAAATGTATTTGAGAGAGAGAAGAAGGGAGAAGAAGAGAGAGAAAAGCATCCTGTATGCCCTGAGTCTGCAGCCCTGACTGGGAATTGAACCAGTGACCTCTCAGTGCATGGGACAATGCTCAACCAACTGAGACATACTGACCAAAGGAGGAAATACAGTTTTTATAACCCCCCCCCTTTTTTTTAAGGTGCTGATAAATGATGGAGAAACAACACTGAAAGGACTGTTAATAACCATGAAATACATTGAAATGTGAGACTAAGTTGAAAACAAATGTGGGAATTATGGTTATAGAACAGAATGCAAAGGTTATAAGTTCTGGCAGTGAAAAAGTGATATAACAGGAGAGGAACAAAGATGGTGGCATAGGTAAACACTCCTAAACGGCTGTGCCGTGTACAACAAGTTCAAAAACAACTATACAACAAACGTCTATCTCCCCCAAACCAAACAAAACCTGGCTGAGAGGAAGCCCTATAACTAGACTGAAATGAAAGAGGAGAATCCAGGGTACAAGCGCTGAAAAACTAAGGTAGGGGGGCGAGGACGTGATAAGGTCTGAAGGTGGCGGAGGGCGGTGCTTTCTTCAACCCAAAGAGAGACAAGCGCCCGATCTCTCTGAAATTTAGTTTCTGGGGAGAGGCTAGATTGTCTGCCATCGGGTCAGAAAGTGAGGGTGGCTTGCTTGCAGAGCTGAGATTGTTTGCTGTTCTGTGGTGCGAGTCTCAGAGAGATGCAGGAACGCCATCAGAGAAGCGGTGGATGGCAGCCAAGGCTGTTGGCCACGCCCCAGCCTAGTGACACCCTGAGACTCTGCCCTGAGACTCCACCCCTCACAACACATCCAAGCTCCAAGCAGCCAACTTTGCATATGAATGGCCCTCTCTGTTGCAGTTTAGCAAAATTGCAACCTGGGCAAACAGATCCAAGGAAGACAGGACTGTGGTTCATGCTGTAGCTTCTGCGACAGTACTGGCCTCAGACAGTAGCTGAACTGAACCTTATTGAGACTCAGAAACCAGAGTTCTGGTGTTCAGTTTCAATCCCTCACACCCATAAGTAACACATTTGGGAGATGGTCTCAATGAGCACCAAAGCCCCACTGAAACAAGGTGTGTCTCCAGCACAGCAGTTCTTCCTTTATAGATACAGCAGGTTCTCACAGACATTTGGCCTGGAGGACAATTCCTCCCAGTGTACCAACAGCAATCAAGGCTTAATTACACCAAGACTTTGCACTAAGCCCACAAAGGGATATAGCAAAAATGACCATCTCAGGTGAGTGAGGAAGCTGAGCTACTGACCCCTATAGGTCACCGACCACACAAAGCTACTCTGTCAACACAGGGAGGCAGCCAAAATATGGAGACACAGAAGCATGACACAAATGGGAGAGATGGAGGAGAGTAAACTACTGGACAACATACAGTTCAGAATCACATTTATAAGGTTACTCAAGAATCTTCTAAAAGCCTTTGAGAAACTTGATGAGACCTCCAAGAAGCTTTGTGAGACCTTCAAGGACCTTAATGATAATACAAAAAAAAAAAAAAAAAAAAAAAATGGAAACGGACCAGCCAGAAATTAAGCATACAAAGTCTGAAATAAAGAATATACAGAAACTCAACTATAGATCAACATGCCCCAAGAATCAAACCAAAGATCTGAAATATAAGAAAGCAAAAATCACCCAACCAGAAAGGCAAAAAGAAAGAAGAATCCAAAAGTGTGAGGATAGTGTAAGGAGCCTCTGGGACAGCTTAAAATGTACCAACATCCGGATTTTTGTGGTGCCAGAAGAAGAGAAAAAGCAGATTATTGAAGGCTTAAAGGAAGAAATGACAGAAAACTTCCCCCACCTAGTGAAAGAAATAGACCTACAAGTTCAGGAAGTGCAAAGGACCCCAAACAAGAGGAATCCAAAGAGGAACACACTAGACACATCATAATTAAGATGCCAAGAGCAAAAGACAAAGAGAAAATATTACAAAGCAGCAAGAGAAAAACAACTAGTTACCTACAAGGGAGTACCTATACGACTGTCAGCTGATTCCACAACAGAAACCATGCAGGCCAGAAGAGAGTGGTAAGAAATATTCAAAATGATGAACAACAAGAACCTACAACCAAGATTACTCTACCCAGCAAAGCTATCATTCAGAATTGAAGGTCAGATAAAGAGCTTCACAGACAAGAAAAAGTTAAAGGAGTTCATCAACACCAAACCAGGATTACATGAAATGTTGAAGGGTATTCTTTAAGAAGAGGAAGAAAAGAAAAAGGTAAAGGTAAAAAAAATTATGAACAACAAAAAGGCATCAAATACATACCTACCAACAAATGAATTTAAAAATCAAGAGAATAAAAAAAAATCTGAAGAACAAAATGGACTGGTGAATACAATAGAATCAGGGACATAGAAAGAGATTGGACTAACATTTCATAGGGGGAAAGGCGTTAGAGGGGTGTGGGAAGAGATTGGACAAAAATCTTACACCTATGGATGAAGACAGTGGTGGGGGTAAGGGTGTGGGGTTGGGTTGGGAATCAGGTGGAGGAGAGCTAAGGGAGGGAGGGGAGAGGAACACCTATAATAATCTGAACAATAAAGATTTATTTTTTAAAAAAGTGATATAACTAACAAAAGCTGAAAAGAGAAAGAAGGCTGAAATAGGTACATATATTGATTTCCTCAATGTTTAGAGTGGCAGTCAGAAAATATCATTTAAGTTGATAAATCAAGCACCGAAGTCTCAATGTATTTAAAGCTTAAAAGGTAAAGGTTAAGCCGAAACCGCTTTGGCTCGGTGGATAGAGCGTCGACCTGCGGACTGAAGGGTCCCGGCTTCAATTACAGTCAGGGGCATGTACCTTGGTTGCGGGCATATCCCCAGTAGGGGGTGTGCAAGAGGCAGCTGATCAATGATTCTCTCTCATTGATTTTTCTACCTCTCTATCCCTCTCTCTTCCTCTCTGTAAAAACATCAATAAAATATATATATATATATATTTTTTTTTTTTAAAAAGGTAAAGGTTAAAAACAATATTAACTACTACTAAAAGGTTGTTGGGAGAGTGGATTTATGCCATTTCCATCATGTTTATAGAAGTGAATAAAAAATACTCTGAAAAGATCCCAGGAAAGAATGCAGATTGTGACAAGAAGATCTAATAGCTGTATTTTTTTAATATATATTTTATTGATTTTTCACAGAGAGGAAAAGAGAAGGATAGAGAGAAACATCGATGAGAGAGAATCATCGATAAGCTGCCTCTTGCACAACCCCTACTGGGGATGTGCCCGCAACCAAGGTACATGCCCTTGACTGGAAATCGAACCTGGGACCTTTCAGTCCGCAGACCGACGCTCTATCCACTGAGCCAAACCGGTTCTGGCAATAACTGTCGTATAAATATATGAAACAATCTCACTGACAGGAGTAGGGGGAAAAGTGTTGACTTAATAACTTTGGAAATTCATGGAATCCTTAAGACTAAAAGCAAAGGAATTGCAAAAAAAAAAGCATGCTGTTCTCATTGATAACGTGATTCCCCTTGAGGGTACAGGTTAACAACACTGAGACTACGCTACTAAAGTATACCAAAATGTAACAATTAAATAAATGTATGGAGACTGATGGAAGCCAGGCATATCACTATTGGAGAGGGAATTTACAGATAAACAAAGGGAGGAGACTAAAATGATCCATGTAAGGATGAATTATAATTGGAGACATTATGTTTAACTTAATATAGATTCAGATAGTTATATATAGAGAAATATTTATAGCTACGTGCATATTTACAGGTTAGTATATGCAAACATATTTTTTTGGTCTGTCATCTGACAGGGCCTAAACAAAACAATACTCCAGCGGCAACAAGCACACATAGACCCAAATCTTGGTTTTTAGTACAATCCTATATAATAAAAGCCTATTATGCAAATCAGCTGAATGGCAGAACGACAGGTTGGTGGGGAGGGGGGCCTGCAAGCGAGTGGTGCCAGGACAGCCCAGGGGAGTGCCAGTGGGCAGAGGGGCAGAGGGAGGGGATGACGATGGGGGGGAGGGGTGCGGGACAATGGGGGGTGGGGCCAGAGCTGCCCCTTGGTGGTCAGTGAGCTCCCACAGGGATGTCTGCAAGGAGTGGGCCTAAGCAGTCGGACACTCCCCCCGACCCCCCGATCCCCAGGGGTCCCAGATTGCAGAGGGCGTACAAGCCAGGCTGAGGGACCCCTCCCCTCAACTGGGCCTTTAGTTACTCAATAAAAGGAACCAGGGATCCTTGGAGAAATAGCTAATTCTAGGACTGGGACTGAAAATATCCAAGATGAGCCTGGAGCGTATGGTAGTGCCAGAAAATAAGAAGTGTGAAAAAAGCTGAAACCGGTTTGGCTCAGTGGATAGAGCATCGGCCTGTGGACTGAAAGGTCCCCGTTCGATTCTGGTCAGGGGCATGTAGGGGGTGTGCAAGAGGTAGCTGATCAATGTTTCTCTCTCATCGATGTTTCTAACTCTCTATCCCTCTCTCTTCCTCTCTCTAAAATATATTTTTTTTAAATAAGTATAGAAAAAGAAAAACCCACATTGATTGGGATAAATCAAAGGTTACAGAAGCCAATGAAAAGAGCTCCCAGTGACCAAAGCTGAGCAACCTGAGCAACGGAATAAAGTAATATTGCATTATAACCCAAAATATAAAATAAGTGTCATGAATCATGAAACTGATACCAATAAATGATACTAATAAATGGGGAAGAGAAGAGACGAATCTCTTATGCAGAATTCCAAATCAATAAGGTAGCTCCTCCATTGAATTCAGTGATCAATTCCAGTGCCAGAGGAAAAACTGTGTTGGACTTACCAAGGGAAAGTCTATTGTCTCCAATATGTCAGCTTCCTAAAGTATTTTCAAGAGAAGTTTTGACTGTGATTTTTTACTTACATGCTGATGGCTGACTTCAGAACCTAAGTCTGAGGAAGATGGGGCCCCATAGCATTAGCCACCTGGAGAGCCCCCTTCAGGCCCATACACAAGGCAGAACTTTATATTTGCATTTTAAATAGTCATACTGGTGCATTAGGGGGTGCCAAGTCACGCGCTATTTCGGCAATCAATGGGTGCTGGCATTGTAACTTTTACACAATTAAAAAAAAAAAAAAAAAAAAAGTTGGTCACTGGCATCATTTCAGCTGACACTCTCCACCTTATTCCCAAACAAACCACTTCTCCCGGCCTCCTCTTTCTTTCTCAGCCCTGCCCCACACAGCTTCCTAATTCATTGCCTCATGCCTCTGCCCTCACCTGTTTTAGTTGTGCCACCATCTATTCCACTTTAAACCTCCCAATCCCTGTGTTCTCTTTAATGCCTCCCACTAGAGTGCTGGTGATTAACGCTCTCTGAGACAGAGGTGACTTGGAAACCAGCTCTCCCATATTAGCTGTGAGGACCTGGCCCTGATTCAAGCCCACATAACACAAGCCAAATTACACACTCAGTAGTGGAGGCATTTTTCAAGTCCCACCCTTGCCTGAGTGAAAGTGGACAAGCATTATGTGACCACGTTGATCAAACAAAGGGACATGACTGTACTCCCCTCCATTAGTTCTCATTTCTTGGTTCTTCTCCAAGCCTTCTTTTTGATGTTTCCTCTTATTTGGACGAGGCTGAGGCGGGGAAGTGCATAGGGCAGAGTGCTATTCTAAAGAGTTTGGGGTTTTATCCTATAGAAATGGAGGGCCTCTGAGAGGTTTTTAAGAAAGTCAGCTTCGCCGAAGCCGGTTTGGCTCAGTGGTAGCGCGTCAGTCTGCAGACTGAAGGGTCCCAGGTTCGATTCTGGTCAGGGGCATGTATATTGGTTGTGGGCACAACCCTGGTACAGGGTGTGCAAGAGGCAGCTGGTCGATGTTTCTCTCTCATCGACATTTCTAGCTCTCTATCTCTCTCCCTTCCTCTCTGTAAAAAAATCAATAAAATATATATTTTTTAAAAAAGAAAGTCAGCTTCATATTTTTGTCTCAGAAGGCAAGTTCAATCTGGTGGCAGTGGTTTTGTCTTCTAGTGATTTTGCATAAGAATTATCATGCAAACAATCAATTTCTAAAGGACTTCAAGTTTTTAAAAAAAAATTTTTAAAAATATATTTTATTGATTTTGTACTGAGAGGAAGGGAGAGAGATAGAAAGCTAGAAACATCGATGAGAGAGAGTCATCGATCAGCTGCCTCTTGCACACCCCCTACTGGGGATATGCCCGCAACCAAGGTACATGCCCTTGACCGGAATCGAACCCGGGACCCTTCAGTCCCCAAGCCGATGCTCTATCCATTGAGCCAAACCGGTCTCGGCTAAATAAAATTGTATTTAAATTGGCACCATAAGAAAAACTAGAGCTTATTTCTCTGAGTCTAAAATGTTTAAATTTTATGTTTAAAATGTCTGTACATAGCCCTAGTGGGTTTGGCTCAGTGGATAGATCAGGTTTGATTCTGGTCAAGGGCATGTACCTTGATTGCAGGCTCCATCAGGGCACGTGTAGAAGGCAACCAATGGATGTATCTTTTCTTTCTTTCTTTTTTAAAAAAATATATTTTATTGTTTTTTTACAAAGAGGAAGGGAGAGGGACAGAGAGTTAGAAACATCGATGAGAGAGAAACAGCGATCATCTACCTCCTGCACTCTCCCCACTGGGGATGTGCCCGCAACCAAGGTACATGCCCTTGACCGGAATCGAACCTGGGACCTTTCCAGTCGCAAGCCAACACTCTATCCACTGAGCCAAACCGGTTTCAGCTGGATGTATCTTTTTTCCTGTTTCTCCCCCTTCCTTCCACTTTTTCTCTAAAAATCAGTGAAACAATGGGGGAATTAAAGGGACATTTGTAATATTCTCAACAATAAAGAATTATTTTTAAAATAAAATAAAATAAATATAAATGGAAAAATATTCCCATGTGAGGATTAACATAAAAATAAAATAAAATGTCTACACATAATTCCTGATCAAGATGTTTTAAATGATAATCTCTTCAATTTATGATAGTCATCATGAAGGAAAAAAACCTTTCTTGGTGCGAGAAATAATTATAAAATATAAAACCATCTTTTTTTAGTTCATAACTTTACGTAAGGTTTTTCTAAGAAGTGGGTCATACATATAGATATGAGCACAAAATGTGTGTGCCACTTGATTGATTTTCATACACAATTTGTACCAGCAAGCATATCAAGCAACAGAATGATACCAGCATCCCATTTGTCCTCTCCCAACAAGTACTCTCTCAACAAGATGACCGGCGTGCTGGCTTCTGTAAGTGGAATTTGCACAGATATACTTGCACATGTCTTTTGGTGCTCACATGTGTGCAGTTCTGTTGCGCTTGTGTTGAGGGGTAAAGTTACTGACTTAGAGGGTTCGAGCCAGTTCAGCTCCAGCAAATACAAGAAAAGTGTTCCAGTGACACTCCCAACAGGACACAGAACATTCAGCTATTCCACGTTTTTGCCAACATGTGCTATTGTCAGTGAAAGCCATTGTTTTATTTTAACAATGATTTATAAATGTACAGCACTCAGAAATTATTTTGAAAGGATCTAATAGCTCTTTTATTCCGTTAACAATGCTAATGTTGACTTTTTTTTTTTTTCTTCCTGACAATGTGACTGGGTTTTGAATCTGAAAGAACTCAGTCACACCAAGTCTTTGGAAACAACGAAGAAACTCCAATCAGGGGCAATAGAATGGGAGGGGATTGATAATTCTCAAGGGAAAATGGGTGTTTGTGTGGGGGGTATGGGAAGAGACTGGACAAAAATCATATACCTTATGGATGAAGATGGGGGGGGGGCGGTAAGGGCAGAGGGTGGAGTGGGGACCAGGTGGAGGGGAGATATGGGGGGGGGGGTGAGGAGAAACAGTTGTAATAATCTGAACAATAAAGATTTATAAAAAAAAAAAAAAAAAAAAAGAAAGAAAGAAAGAAAGAAAGAAAGAAAGAAAGAAAGAAAGAAAGAAAGAAAGAAACTCCAGTCCACAAATGTGGCCAAGCACATTGAGAGGTGAGAATGCTCATGCTGGGATGTCACCCAAAGGCCCACTTAGCTGCAAGCAAACAGACATCTCCTACATTTGTGAAGACAAGAATTCAGGGCCACTGCCCCCAGGGGTAGTGACAGGAGCCCTCTCCAGGTAGCGAGTTTTAAGGCCTCCCAGAGGGGGCCACTGGAGACTCTCTGGCTGGGATGCTGTGGCATGCACTATCACCACATGCTGATCTGAATGTAGGCATGGTATTTTTTTTATATAAATATATTTTATTGATTTTGTACAGAGAGGAAGGGAGAGAGATAGTTAGAAACATCGATGAGAGAGAGTCATCGATCAGCTGCCTCTTGCACACCCCCTACTGGGGATATGCCCGCAACCAAGGTACATGCCCTTGACCGGAATCGAACCCGGGACCCTTCAGTCCCCAAGCCGACGCTCTATCCATTGAGCCAAACCGGTCTCGGCTGAATGTAGGCATGGTATTAATTAATCATCTCAACCAGTAAGCCAAGGAGGAATTGGACATATCATTGCCCCAATAGTACAGAGGACGAAACTGAGGCCCCAAAACCTAAAGGATGAGTGAAGCCAGAAGTTCTGCTTTCCACCTCTTTGTTCCAGCAGAGCTTGGCTCAGAGACGCCAACTTCTGAGAACAATATCCCAAGGGAGGGCAACAGGGCTCTCCTATTGAAGGAAGGAATGTAAGACCCCAAAACAGAGATGCAAAGGCCACGACAATGGGCAGGTCCCTCAGAAATCCCCCTGAGGCAAATCCTGTTGCCTCAGAACCTACTTAAGAGTTCCAGTCCATTTTTCTGTTCTCTTCTGTTTATCTCTCTCCCCCATCCATGCATCTCCTCACATCGCCTTCCCTCTCTTGCCTGCCTCTCCCCTCCCATTTTTAAGTAGCTAAAAGATGGAATTGGAAAATTCTAAATTTACACATTATTCTTTTATCTGTTGACTAAAGATATATGTTCTCTGTTTAAAATGTTTAAACCAGGCACATTTAATCTGTTACGTCTTTTGTAGACAAAACTAAAAACCAACCAGATTGCTCTATAACTTTTGGACACTGGGCACGTTACCCACTTCTCTGTGCCTCAGTTTCCTCACCTGGAAGATGGGGATACTAACAGCATGTATCTTATAGGGTTATTGTGAAGATGAAATTAGTTGATATATATAAACACCTTTATTTTTCATTCTTTTAACAGCTTTATTAAAATAATAATGTACCATAAAATTTACCCTTTTAAAGTATACAACTTAGTGGTTTTTAGTGCTTCACAGAGTTGTGCACTCACCATCATGATCTAATTCTAGAACATTTTCATCACCCAAAAATGAAACCTGTTAACAGACCCCAATCATTCCCACCCTCCCTTCTCCCCGCCAACCCCCGGCAACCAGTGTTCTACTTTCTGTCTCTATGGAATTGCCTATTTTATATAAATGGAATCATATAATACCTGGTCTTTTGTGACTAGCTTCTTTTATTTAGCATGATGCTTTCAAGATATCATGGCTCATCTCTTATAGCATGTATCAGAACTTCATTTTTTTTCCTGAGTATGTGTATATATGTAAATATTTTTTTTCTGCTTAATGCTTTAAAAATATATAACTTTTCTTTTGTTTCTGGCTTTATTGGAGCATAACTTACAAAGAAAAATTGTACATATTTAAGGTGTATAATGTGATCATTTGATATACCTATACATTATGAAATGATGACTATAATCAAGCTATTCACACACATCCATCACTTCACATACTTTTTTTGTGAGAATGCTTAAGATCTACCTGCCTAGTAAGTTTCTGGTATACACACAGTATTATTAACTACTAGGGGCCCAGTGCATGTATTCGTGCACTTTAAAAGAAACTGGGGGCCATGAGGCTGTGTTGGGCACAGGGGCAGGTCTCAGCCAATCCTCCACAGCCCCACCCAGCCCCTCCTGCCATGGCTCCAGTCCCATGTGTGCCTTTAGCCCTGTTCCCCCCTCAGTGCACTGACAATGTGGGCCCCACTCTCACCCACTGACGATGGGGTGGCGCTGGGTGCCAGGCGGGACAGTGGTGTGTGGGAGTAAAGAATTTTCAGTAACCACCAGAGCCTCGCCCCAATGACAGCAACCAGTGCCCTGCCTTGTTCTGGTGCCCCACTTACCTGCTCCACCATCCTGCCGCAGCCAACACCTGCCATGTTCCACACTCTGCCACCTGCTGCTCACTCCCACCATGTTCTGCACATGCTCCCCTGCTGGTCAGCACATGTTATAGTAACTGGTTGTTTGGTTGTTCCACTGTTTGGTCTATTTGCACATTAGTCTTTTATTATATAGGATAGTCACCATGGTGTACATTAGATCCTCCAAATTTATAATCTTATTAGAGGCCTGGTGTACGAATTTGTGCACCAGTGGGGTCCCTCAACCTGGCCTCCGGGATTGGGCCTAAACTGGCTCTCTGACATCCCCTGAGCTGTCCTGGATTGCAAGAGGGTGCAGGCCACGCCAAGGGACCCCAACCGGTGCACTTAGGGCCGGAGAGGGATGTAGAAGGTTGGTCAGCCAGGGAGGGACCATGGGAGGACTTCAGGGCATGTCCAGCCTGTCTCGTTCAGTCCCAATTGGCCAGATCCCAGCAGTAAGTTAACCTACCAGTCAGAGCATCTGCCCCCAGTGGTCAGTGCACATCATAGTGAGCGGTTGAGCAACCTTAGCATATCATTATCATATTATGCTTTAATTAATTAACATCATTCTTACAATCAGATCAGGTTGAATGGATGACCAGAAGACCAGACACTTAGCATATTAGGCTTGTATTATATACTGAAATAGTCAACAGGTACATTAAAAAAATACTCAACATTACTAATCATCCCAAATGTGTGCCTGAATGTGCTAATGTTTGCTAATGCTATGAAGTCATGTTTTTTACCCTCTCTGTGGATGAGTTGGCTTCAAATTTAAGTCTTAGACCTTGTAGTAGAAGTTCCACCTGTGAGTATATCTGTGATTATTTCAGAAGCACCTCTCACCCAGAGTCTCCAATGGTTAAGCAGGATTTTTCCCATCTAATCAGCATTAGAGATGGTTTACCATTGAGAGAGAAAGAGAGAGAGAGAGAAAGATAAGAATTTAAGAGCAGATAGCACCTGGTTCCTGTAGGAGAATTGCTGGAAGATTCTGACAGAGCACTTGGTCTTGAATTTTCTTTGTTGGGTGACACTGACTCTAGAGCAGTAGATCTATGCCCACACTTAGGGGGAACAGTTCATTGTTGTCTCAGTTGTGGCCGCTATAACAAAAAATACCATAGACTGATAGATTAAACAGCTCTGGAGGCTGGGAAGTCAGAGATCTGGTGCTGGCATGGTTAGGTTCTAGTGAGGGCTCTCTTCCTGGTTTGCTGATGGCCACCTTCTTGCCATGTCCTTACATGGTACAGAGATAGCTCGAGCTCTAGTCTCTCTCTCTTCTTACAAGGACAGTAATCCCATCATGGGCTTTACCCTCATAACCTCACCTAAACCTAATTTCCTATTAAAGGCTTTTCCACCTGATACCATGCCATTGGAGGTTATGGTTTCAACATAAGAATGGAGGGTGGGGGGGTCGGGAGAACACACAAACATGCAGTCCATAACAATTCCTATTTGTAAACTGCTTTTTAAATTGTGCTTATTTGATATGCCAGTCGGTCTTCCTTGCAGAAATTAAGCTGCCTGAGGGATGAAGTGGCGATGGGGGAACCTTGAATCCATTGCTCCTGGCACATTCAGTAAAAGTTTGTTGGAAAAAATAAAATAAAAAGTCAATTAGCAAGTCTGGGCTTGTATTCATTACTAGAAACTCTTCAAGTTGTCCCAGAAAACTTCTTTTGTTCAAACACACTGCACACACAGAAATATAGTTAGACTAGATGGAAATCATGTTAACGATTTAAAAAAGCTGGCTTTAGCCGAGACCGGTTTAGCTCAATGGATAGAGCGTTGGCCTGGGGACTGAAGGGTCCCGGGTTCGATTCCGGTCAAGGGCATGTACCTTGGTTGCGGGCATATCCCCAGTAGGGGGTATGCAAGAGGCAGCTGATCGATGACTCTCTCTCATTGATGTTTCTAACTCTCTATCTCTCTCCCTTCCTCTCTGTACAAAATCAATAAAATATATTAAAAAAAATAAAATAAAAAAGGTGGCTTTAGTGTTTGATGGCATGCAGTCATTCTCTCACATAGTAATTTATGTGACAATAATCATACAATACATCCTGCTCAGGCTTATAAATACTTAAACAGATAACCCATCATTTAATTTGACACTGTTAACATTTAAAGGATTTTTCAAAAATATAACAAAATATTTTAAGAAGATGTTGAAAAATTAGCGACGACAGGATGAAAGACCATCTAACTCTCTACCTACAGTCTAAGGACATGTTGAAGGCTTATTGATTTAAAGGGAAATTATATCTGGAGAAGACAATATAAAAGTAGTCTAATTGTAGACAATTAAAAAATAGTCTAATAATTTTTTTTTCTTTACAGAAATATGCAAATACACCCTGAATCAAATTACTTCCAACTTCAAGGTGTATTAGGGCAAGACTCCTGCTTTCCAATTCAATGGTACATTCCTCCAGCTGAGAAATATGTTGTGCACAAAATGACATTTGAAAGGGTATTTTTACCTTTTTTTTATTATTTAGTCATTGTATTACATTTCTTAAGAGCAGTCTCAATCATGCCATTTACACTTGCATAACTTAGGCTGGAATAGCAAAGCACTACAGAAATGAATGTCAAAGGAGCCCTTGGATGAGGTTAAGATCGAGCCCAAGTTAATATCACCCTAAGTTGTTTCCATAGGAAAAGTTTGTCCTCTGTGAATTCTAGTAAGAAAGAATAATTTAATGACAAAACTTCATTAGAAAGCCAAACGTCTTTCTACATCTTGGACAGTACCATAAGCTATTCTCGAAGCACTCCCTCATTCCATCATTTATCTTTCTAGTGATGTGGGCTCAGGAATCCTGTTTTATAAATGGCGGGGAACTGAGGCTAAGGGTGTCAAAGTGATCTCTTAGGGATTCCCTGGACAAGGAGGTAACCAGCTCTTTTCACATCATGGGGCAGGGAGGTATCGCTCGCTGCCCAGTCAACAGGCTCTTTAGGCAGAAGACTACGATTTTAAGAAAACCAGTCCCTGACCAGCCGCCCCACAGCGTCAAGGTGAGAGCAGGTGACTGTGTCTACATTTAACTAGCAAACCTCCATCTCCTTGCGGCACCTGCCCCGCCAAAGGGACAATGAGGGCTGAGTTTGGTGAAGCTGCCATTGAGCAAAGCACCTGGGCCAGCATCTCCACGGGCGGCGGAGGAGGTGATACAATGAGGAGGTGCAGGCTTGGAACCCTCCATCCAACTCACCCCGACGAGGTGCTGGGGCTCTAATTTAGAATTTGAATTGGGAGTGCTTTAACCCTGCCGCCTGCAGGGTAGAGAGAGCATCCCTCCCTCCCTCCCTCCCCTAGGTCCCACCCGCAGCCGCATTGCCGCGGAGCCGCTCGGCTCTCGATTGCTCGCGCCTGGCGGCGGGCGGGCATCGCAGTGGCTGGGGATCTGCGCTCTAGGGGTCGGGTCTGGCTCGCACTGGCGGCGGCGCATGCTCGGCGGCACCCAGGCCCTCGCGTGGTGGGAGGGGGCGCCCGGCGCGGGGATGTCGAGGAGATCGAAGCTGGTGCTGGGCCTCTCGGTGGTGCTGACGGCGGCCACCGTGGCTGGCGTGCATCTGAACCAGCGGCAGGACCGGCAGGTTGGTGTCACGTGACGGTCTCTTCCTGGCCCGGCGGCGGCCTTGGGGCCGGGGGTGGGGGGGTGGGGGGGGTGTCTCTGTTCTCTCCGCGTGGTTTCCCGCTGGTCCAGGTTTTTCCTTCTCTCCCGTCCTGTCGCTCTCCCCCGCGGCGGCGGCGCGGCCCGGCTGCAGCCCCCTCGGCCGCGTGCGCCCTCGAGGTGCGGGCCACCGTCCCGCCTCGGGCGCCGGGAGCCCGGGCCTCCCGCGAACGCACGCCCGTGGGGCGGTGAGCGGCCCCCGCTTTCTAGTGGCAGCCAGCCTGCAGGGAGACGGCCTTCCAGACTGTCACTGGGACCCCAGAGAATGGAGGCGGGAAGGCGTTTCCTTGGGGTGCATTCAGCAGGTGATGGCCTCTCCTCACCCCCAGGCCCAAGGTTGGTTGGTCCTACGGTGTTTTAAGTCTAGTAAGACTTGATCCCACGATAAAGAAGCATTCCCGCATCCGCCTTCGTAATTTGGGGAGATGCTTGTATGCTGTTTTGTGGTTGTGTGTTGTTGTTTTCTTTATTGTTGAAAGCAATACACGTGTCCCTTCTCTTCCCTATTGATCCCTTCTAGCTTGTCCCTCCCCCCCTTCCCCGCCCCCGGCTTTCTCCTCACTATTGTCTGTTTCCACACACACAAGTTCTTGGTTGATCTCCATGAAAACTAGATTTTGTGGATGTCAACGATACCAGCCTCCAAATTTCCCTTTTTTTTTTTCTTTTTTTTTTTGTACTTATATTCCTAGAAATATCCTGACTTACTGATCATTGGCCTGGTCGTCCATTCTGTGTCTCTCTGCCCATACTTTCTTATTCAAGTTAGTAAACGCTTAATGACGGGTCACTGTGTGCCAGGAACTTTTTGGGAAACACAGACAAGGAAGCAGAGCCGCTCCGGAGACAGACTAACTGATTGAAAACAGCGCTGAATGTTGAGTGTGAGAACAGGAACTGGATCATAGGTGACCTCTCAGAGGACACCTTGGCGCGGGTATTGGTAGAGCCTAGTGTGCCAGGAGTGAAAGCAGTGACCTGAATCAGTAGTAAAGTCATCGCTTGCATTGGAGTGTGCTGTGTGCTGGGTATTCAGACATGAAGCAGATGAGGTCTTTGTCCTCAGTGATCACAATCCACGGAAATCAGAGGAGAGGAAGCCCGTGAAGATACAAGAATTGTGTGGAGAGGAGGGAATGGGATGATGATTAATGATGAAAGGGCATTGAAAGAGACTAGAGATTTGGGGTTCTAAAGGGGTAGCTCTTGTAATAGAGGCAGAAGTCTTCCTCCTAAGAAGGAAAAAGATGGTGATCCCAAGAAAAATTGAGATGGAGTAGTGTGTGTCAGATACAGCTCTGAGGTCAGTGAACAGGGAATTACCAAGAGAGTGTCTGGTAGGGCTGGGTTATTAGAGTTTGGTTCTGAAACCTAGCCACACACACCCGATGTTCCTGGAAAGTTTTTACAATGCAGCTGAGGCTGGGCTCTACTCCAGGCCTATTAAATCAGAATCTCTTGGGCATGAGGATTCTGCTTAGATATGTTTTATTTATTGATTTCAGAGAGGAAGGAAGAGAGAGAAACATCAGTGATGCCATTGGTCAGCTGCCTCCTGCACACCCCACACTGTGGATGGAGTGGGAAATCCGGAGCGAGTGTGCTGACCTGGATTGAAACTCGGACCTCCTGGTTCATAGGTTGAAACTCAGCCACCGAGCCACATCAGCTGGGCTTACGTATGTTTTAAAAGCAATTAAGTAGGTTTTAAACGCTACCCAGCCCTAGCCGGTTTGGCTCAGTGGATAGAGCGTCAGCGTACGGACTGAAGGTTCCTGGGTTCAATTATGGTTAAAGGCACGTGCAGGGGTTTGGGCTCGTGCAGGGGTTTTGGGCTCAATCCTCAGTATTGGGCTTGCAAAAGGCAGTCAAACAATGACTCTCATTGATGTTTCTCTTGCCCTCCTCCCTTTCTCTCTGAAATCAATAAAAAAATATTGTTTTTAAAAAAAGTAAAAGCGACCCAGAGGATACTAGCAGGCAGCCAGGGTTAAGAACCCCTGGCTAAAAAAAAAAAAAAAAACCCTGGCTGCCTGCTAGAGTGGAAGAACAGGTAAAGTTAGATATTTGGAAGTTAGAGATGAAGAAAAGATTGACCAGAATAACCTGGGTTTATCTTACATCCAGTCATTCATGTGGGCTTACTTTCTCTCTAGTAGTGGGAAAGAGCTGGTAGATATGTAAGAAGAAGGTTCAAATGATTGACTGGGAGATATGCGAGAAGGTTCAAGGAAGCAAGAAATAAATAATGACTATTGTTTCTTGACTGTCTACTACATACCAGGCACTGTATTAAGCATTTTATATACATTACCTTTAACCCTCATGGAACCCTGCAAACCAAGTAGTAGTACTTAGGTGAGGAGTCAGAGTTCTAGGTGTTAGAACTGGAATAGTGGACAAGCTGTAATGGTTAGTAAGTGAGGTGGTTCGTAAGGTAGTAGAGTGGACCTCACAGGAAAGATGTGGGAGACAGTCGGCATACACATTGAAACTTGGAGGAAGATAGCAAATGATGGATGCAGAGCAAGATCCTAAGCATGTACTAAAGTCTCTGCAAAGGGTAGGATCTCAGATAGGTGTGGAAGGTGTGAGCTTTGGGGGTAGGAGGGTGTAAGGAGCACAGGATCAGAGGAATTGGGGAGGGAGGAGTGGAATGAGCACTTCCATTTCTGTCTCTGGAGTTCTTGCCAAGGGTTCAGTGATCAAGAACGTTGGTTTTCAGTTGAGTTATTAGTCTTAGAATCCTCTACTCCCCCTAATAGGGAATGCAGCTCTAGGCCTCGAGGTCCAGCAAGTAGATACTTGGTGAAAGTGTCTTAAATAGACATCATAATAATTTAAAAAAAAACAAAAAAACAAGTTCAGACTCCTTCCCCTACCCCCATTAATTCTGCATGACAAGGCTATTAGAAAAATTATTAGAGCATTTTGTAACCTGTGACTATAAAATGTTATTAGTCATGACTGGATTGATGCTTTAAAAAGTCATCTTTGGTACCATGTTCTTTAGTGCTTATCAAAGTAACTTACCATTGATGGGCCTTTAATTTTTCCTCTGTTAGTGGCATTCTATTTTTCCCCCATCCCTCTCTGTTACAAATTGATTAGTAATTTTTACTTTTTCTCTTTGTATACTAGAAGCTGGGGTTTTTTTTGTTTTTGTTTTTGTTTTTGTTTGCATCTACCTTGTAGCTTGTTCATATTTTAGCAATCCTTTTTTTTTTTCTTTGATGTTTATTCAGCTAGGAAAATTGCTAACAGGAAAGTATTTCACAGAGTTACTATAGTAATTCTTACCAAATATTTTAAGTGTCATATATCAATTAAACTTTTAAAATTCAACATAGTGATAATTTTTTAAAATTGTTATTAAATTTTCTATAATAAATGTTCAGGAATTTCTTAAAATATGGTCAATAGTCATTTAAGTGATAATGTTATAACCGCAGATTAATTTGATGGGGTTTTTCAAATTACATTTTACATTTATAGAGAAAGTTAAAATAGTTGTTGGGTATTTGGAGTCTGGAAGTTTTAAGTGTATTTTAGTAACACTGTTATTTGATTTTGAATGTAACAAGGATGGGAACCACCTGTTCAGGGTGCTACTGAAATCTGTTTCTTACATTTTTAGAGGCTTCGTGACGGAGTGATCAGAGACATTGAGAGGCAAAATCGGAAGAAAGAAAACATCCGTCTTTTGGGAGAACAGATTATTTTGACTGAGCAACTTGAAGCCGAAAGAGAGAAGATGTTACTGGCAAAGGATCTCAAAAACCATGACTTGAAATGAATGTGAAATATTGATGTGTGTGTGCATTGAGTGTGTTGATGGAGAATAGCTTAGTAAGATTTTCAACCTTTTTTTTTTGGCCACTGTCCTTTTAAACTCAATCAAGGAAAAGGGCAATGGATTATACCAAATTATTACTTTAAAAGTTCCTTATATCTGATTAGAGAATAGGGCAGACACTCTTCTGAAGTTTTTGTATAATCCTGATAAAAGCCTCTTTAAGCTTGGTCAGAGCTTAGGATTGTTACGAAAGCACTTCTGACCCTCTGAGAAAGAAGGGATGGATAGTAACATCCATTTAGGTAGTTTGATAAGTCGCCATGATGATGAAGCCACAAGAACCTCTACCTCAGAAGGACTGGAGGAGGGTGAAGTGGAGGGCGAGACTCTCCTGATTGTTGAATCGGAGGACCAGGCATCTGTGGACTTGTCTCACGATCAGAGTGGGGATTCTCTCAACAGTGATGAAGGAGATGTGTCCTGGATGGAGGAGCAGCTGTCCTACTTCTGTGACAAATGCCAGAAATGGATACCAGCCAGTAAGGAGCTTCTCGATTCCTTTGATCTGTCAGTTTCTATGTGTTTGTTTTCCTAACCTGTGGAAAAAACAAAAACAAAACATGAATGTAAATAGACCTAAATAAAAGGATAATTATATTTATTTTTAGTTTAGTTGATTTAACTACAAATTTATATAAAACAAACACATTTATACTAATAAGAATTACTGTTGATATTTATCACATTGTTAAAATAACGTTCTTTTTTTTTTAATATATTTTATTGATTTTGTACAGAGAGGAAGGGAGAGAGACAGAGAGCTAGAAACATCGATGAGAGTCATCGATCAGCTGCCTCTTGCACACCCCCCACCGGGGATATGCCCGCAGCCAAGGTACATGCCCTTGACCGGAATCGAACCCGGGTCCCTTCAGTCCCCAAGCCGACGCTCTATCCATTGAGCCAAACCGGTCTCGGCAAAGTAACGTTCTTGATGGTAACCCAATAAAGACTAGAAAATTGGATATCCTGTGTTACTTAAGAAATTAGCCAGATTTTTCTTAAAAGGCTATGTTAAGACTTTGGGGCCCAGTGTAGAATAAAAGTTCAAGTTCATAAAAATTATTCTTAGTATTTAACTCACATGGAAAATTCCTGCTACTGTAGGCTGATGTAAGGCCAGAATTAGCAGATTAAAGTGTTTTGTGCTCTTTTTCTCCTAGGATCATTCTTCTTTTCTCTTGTTGACCTCAGTGATCTGCTGGCAAGAGATCTATACACACACATGCTCCCCTGATACTTTAGTTTTTCAACTCAGTCTTTTCAACTGCTAGCTTCCTAGTTCTCAAGGAAGATATGCTTTGCCATTCATCATGAGTCTTACCACAACAGGATTTTCCTATTAGGCAGAGACTAGTAAAGATGTACGCACTAGAGGAATTCTTTGTGTAATGGAATTTGTAACTAGGTAATTGTGAAGTGGGTTATTTTCTGGTTATGTGGAAATGTTTTTGTTGAATATTCAACTATTCAGATTAATAGTTACTACTAACATAACTTTTCACAGAAAACAAATCTGGAGTTTATTATAAGTAGCTTTTGTTTGTGAGGTGTCTCTTTTTGCTTATTAATTCAGGATCCTGCCTGAGAATCTAAGTGGCTTTCTCTGTCCTTATGGTATACATCTTAACCTGCCCTTTATGATTATGCCCTTGCTAACTTCTTTAGCCTCTCTCTCTAGTATCCTGTTATCCTCCCACATAAACAGACCTTTGCTGTTAAGATGAGCTTTTAATTCTCTACAAGTCTTTCTTATCCCCGAGACTCAACACATTTTAATTTCCTTTCTGGAATATTCATCTCTAGCCTCCATGCCCTCCCCCTATATACACACAAGCTCCTCTCTTCCCCTGGCCATTCTAGTCATCCTGTAGAAGCTACTTTTTCTAGCTCTCCCTATCTTCCCAATATGGGTCGGGCACCCCTTTTATGTGCCGTCACATTGCCTTTACTACTGCAGTGATTTTCATGTTTTCCAGAGCGTGTGTCACTTTAAAAATCTGGACCCAGGCTCCACTTCAGAGATTGATTTATTTCACATGGGATAAGCCAAGACATTAAAACAAAATCATTCTGATGTACAGTGAGGATGGAGAACCACTGTGCTGTTGTGATTACCTATTTCCTTGTTTCCCCTACAGAATTTGTAAAGTGAGAGCAGTTACTGTGCTTGTCTTGTGCTCAGTATTCCCAGTTCCTAGCCGAGTGCGTGATACTCGGTGGGAGCTTGGGTATTTTTGAAAGAATGTGTGAAGAGACTGTAGGAGTCTGGAATGTTAACAGTTGGAAAATCCAGTGAGCAACAATAACTGCTTTTTTTCAGTATCTTTCTTCTAAAAGTTAGGGAATCAACGATCTTCATGGGCATACACTGATGTTGGAAAAAATAAAAAAAATCTCTATTCCTTTCCCTGCCTCTTTCTGTCATGAACTGGCTGAAAATAAAGAAAAAACAGTAGGGGAAACTTAAAATCTGGTTGCTAAAAGAATTAAACTTTTGAGTTACCCCTGTTCTTAGATAAATCTATGATACACTTTTTTGTTTTTCTCCTAGGTCAGCTGAGGGAACAGCTCAGTTACCTTAAGGGTGATAATTTTTTTAGGTTTACTTGTTCCGATTGCTCAGAAGATGGCAAGGAGCAGTATGAAAGGCTGAAGCTAACATGGCAGCAAGTGAGTAAAGGCTCTTCTTACAGAATTCAGGAGGTTGGTCCCCCAAGGAATTTACTGGAATACCCACAGAAAGAGGAACTTATATGAGATTTTGAGCTGTTTGGAGGGTTTTTATTTCCCCGTGAAAATTATATATTGAATGTGTGGAGAAAGTAGTTCTTGGACAGGACTCACTGCTAACTTAGTGAATTGGGTTTGAGATACTTGAACACTTAACACACGATATCATTTTTTCTATTAATACCAAACTTTGATTTTAATTGAAAATGAGGTTCACGTTTTTTTGAACGATGAAACCTTTTTAAAAATTGTAGAGATGGCCACATAGGAAATAGATCTGGAAGACATAATGTGGTTGATTGCAGAAACCAACATAATCCACTTTTCTGTGTTTAAATGCAAACCTATTTGAATATTTTTTGTGTCTGCTTTTTAAAAAATTCTCACTCTATTAATTTAGAGAGGAAGGGAGACAGAGAAACATCAATCTCTTGCCTCCCGCATCCCACCTGGCGATCGAACCCACACATTCAAGGTAATGTGCACTGACCGGGAATTGAACCCACAATTTTTTGGTGCCCAGGACAGCACTCCAACCAGCCTGATCAGGGCCCTATGTCTACTTTTAACCATCTTCAATACTAATACCATAATCCAACTATATAGCATGAATGGTAGCTTTTTATTGATCTTTGGTTATATTAATTTTTTTGGTTTGTTTTTATATTAATACTAGTGTATCTATAATAGGCACAATGTACATATAGTTTTTAAGTTCTAAAAATGAATGAATTATGCATATTCAATTTTATGTTTATTGATTCAACAAATATTGAGTGCCTGGAAACTACAAGAGAGCTATAATCCCTACCCCCTAGGTGTGACATTCTAGACGTTTATGTTGTAAGCAGACAAGTTAGTTACCTATAGCACATTTTTTGCTATGAAGGAAATGAACGGTAATGAGAAAGATTATACCATCTAGGCCTCTTCAGGTGTTCTTGTAAATTGTAGTTGCTTTAGCAACCTTAGGTGTCCTAGTTATCAGAGCTTTATTAGACAGCTCGTCATGAAATCTGTTGGGGCTGAATGGAGAGAGTGAGTCTTTGATTTGTCTGAAAATATATGAGTAGAAAATGAAAGGTAGTTTATATTGAGGATATAGTCTCATGAATATTGTAATTCTAATATTTTTTTCAAAGCATACATGAGACCTGCCTCTAGCCAAGATCAGGTTAATATTAATAGGTTATTCTGATATGTGCATATGTAGGCAGATTTTCATTTGGCCTGCAAGTAGCTTTTCAAAAGCTTTAATATGGAAGAGCAAATATATGTATTTTTGTTATTTTCAAGAATGTGAGTTTTCTGTGAAGGTTCTTTTTAAAAGAAAAAGTAGTTTTTTTATTGTGTGGCTCAGAATTTGTAATATTAGCTCAGTTTGCATATTTAGTTAAACTAACATCCCTTGAAAATTATTTTTTACTTCCAAAAACACATTGGTGATAGATGATATTGGTCTGATGAAATCATAACTTGGGTCAGACCCATCTCATTCTTGGCAAGCTACCGATCAGTGTTTCTGTTGCATCTTAAAAACTCAATCTCGCCCTGACCAGTTTGGTTCAATGGATAGAGCGTTGGCCTGCAGACTGAAAGGTCCCAGATTTGATTCCAGTCAAGGGCATGTACCTTAGTTGCGGGCACATCCCCAGTGGGAGGTGTGCAGGAGGCAGCTGTTCGGTTTCTCTCTCATCAATGTTTCTAACTCTCTATCTCTCTCCCTTCCTCTCAGTAAAAAATCAACAAAATATATTTTAAAAAATTAAATTAAATTTTAAAATAGTGTCAGAAATAAGTAAATTAATAGATACTTCTGTATCTACCCCTGATATTAACAGTGAATCCTGTTTCTGGGTTACTCTAGGAGTCTGAGAGTGGGCAGAAGTTCACTTCATTCTTTCCTTAAAGTATTTCTTGAACAGTCACTTTTAAAAATTGAGGTAATATATACATAGTGTAAAAGTTTAAGATTTTAAGAATTTTTAAGTGTACAATTCAGTGGTATGAAGTATATTCACATTGTTTGGCAACCATCATCACTATCCATTTTCAGAGTTTTCTTATTTTTCCAAACTGAAATTCCATATTCATTAAATAGTAACTCCTCATGAACAATTACTGCTTTTTGGTTGATGTAGACCCGATGCAAAAATCAGTGAAAGAATTTGAAAAATCTGTTCACGGGGTTAATTATTTGTTAGGCCATCTGAAAGTTTTACAAGTTTAAGGTTGGCGGATGTTGAAATTCAGTGGAAGCAGCAGAATTGCCTTCAGGCATAAGTCTCGTTGGGAGTTAATGCTGTGAACCCACGTGATAGGCCATGAATTGCACTTTATTAGATTCCTTACAGCTTCAGGACCCTCTTTATTGAAATAATTATTTAAGGATTAAAAATTAAAAAATATATTTTTATACATATTTATTTATTATTGATAGTATTACAGATATCTCCCATTTGTTCCCTCTTTGCACCCCTCCTCCTAGTCTTTCCCACTTCCCAGGTCTTCACCTTCCTAAAAAATATATTTTTATTGATTTTAGAGAAGAAGGGAGAAGGAAAGAAAGATAGGAACATCAATGATGAGAGATAATCATTGATCAGCTGCCTCCTGCATGCCTCCTACGGGGCATTGAGCCCATAACCTGGATATGTGCTCCGACTGGGAGTCTAGCTGTAACTACCTGGTTCATAAATTGATGCTCAACCACTGAGCCACACCTGCCAGGCAGGATTTTTTCCTTTAGATTCTCTCTGCCCTTTTCAATTTCGTTGGCCCCAAATTAATCATTATTTTTATTAGGTTGAATACATGGTTTTGAATAGCTTGTATAGTTTTGTTCATTTACATAAAATTACATAATTATAAAATTACATGTAGACACAAAAAGAAATGTCCGAAAGGACAGTCACTAAAAATGTTATAAGTGATTATTTCTTTTAACATATTTTTAATTGTTTCAGAAAGGGAAAGAGATGGAGAGAGAGAGAGACATATCAGTGATGAAAGAGAATCATTGATCAACTGCCCCCTGCATGCCCCACACTGGGGGTAGAGCCTGCAACCCAGGCATGTGCTCTTCCTGGTGACCTCCTGGATGCTAACCACTAAGCAACACCGGCCGGGCTTATTATTTCTTGATGGATTTAAAGTGATCTTTACGTACTTCTTTTCTCTTTTTTCCTATTATTAAGTCTTTTACAGTGAGTATGTGTTATTTACAGTCCTAGAAGATATTTCCCCATTCGGGGCCATGAATTTATTGTCTGTAAAATAACCAGGTTGTTCTAGATTAGGAGTTTTCAGATTGAACTCTGGGGAGTGAGCCCTTTGAGAAGGGGCAGAGCAGCCAGGCCTTTTCAGGTCTCTGCCCCTTGTTGATTGCTGGTTTCGTTTGAAGAAAGGTTTGCACAGCTAAAAATGATTAAATACTGAGTAGATGGTGTGTCACATTATTTTCAGCTCTTAAATTCTGAGAGTCATTTGTTTCTGCCCTCTAAAGCCCTTAAAAGAATATGCGGGGATGATTTTCAAAATATTCAATAAAGTTAACACTGTTGGTGAATATGCTGGCTGCAGTAGATACCCAGAGACCTCCTGATGGCCAGTAGTTAACACTTTCATTAGTTCTGCATTGTGTAGGATGGAGGGCTACTGGGCTGGGGATTCACCCAGGACAGTAGTTATTTATCATAATCAGTCACCCACACAGCAACCCTGCATGTGTAACACGTAAAGCAAGACTGCACATAACTAAGTGGATCAGTGAGACTCATCTGAGAGCAAAAAAAGAAAGTAAAATTCTATACTGAGACTATTCCAAGATACTATCCTTCCTTTCTCCCTCTCCCCCTCTGTTCTCCAGCATGACTATTTAGAATATGAATCAAGATTAACACCCTTAATCATGCTTCTGTCCCAGTCCTTGTTTGGTTTGTTTTTCAGGTGGTCATGTTGGCAATGTACAACTTGTCTCTGGAAGGAAGTGGACGTCAAGGTTATTTCAGGTGGAAAGAGGATATCTGTGCTTTTATTGAGAAACATTGGACTTTTTTACTAGGGAATAGGTAATGTGATTTTTAAAAATTTTTTATACTTGAACAAAGATGTAAAGAATGAATATAAGATTTGAGCCAGCCTAGTGTAGCCCTCTAGAGCAGCAATTTTCAACCTTTTTTATCTCATGGCACACGCAAACTAATTACTGAAATTCTGCAACACACCAAAAAGTACATTTTTGCCAATCTGACAAAAAAAGAGAAAAGGTATAATTTTGATTTATTCACACTGGATAGCTATTGTTGTATTGGCTATTGCCATTCTTATTTTTATTTGACAATCTAAGGGAAAAGAGGTCAGTGCCCCTGACTAAATAATCAGGTATTGCATGTTCTAAAAATTCTTGTGGCACATATGAAATACTTTCAACAATAATAATTATTATTATTTATATTTTATTGATTTTTTTACAGGAAGAAAGAGAGAGGGATAAAGAGTTAGAAACATTGATGAGAGAGAAACATCGACCAGCTGCCTCCTGCACTCTCCCCTCCCCAATGGGGATGTGCCCGCACATGCCCTTGACTGGAATCGAACCTAGGACCTTTCAGTCCACAAGCCGACGTTCTATTCACTGAGCCAAACTGGTTTCGGCTAAAGAATTATTTTTAAAGATAAAAATAAAAATGCTTATGGCACACTAGTTGAAAATCACTGCTTTAGAGAATTAAAGTATGCATTTGCTAGTGGCAATTACAGAGAATTTTGTAATCCAGAAAATATTCCTTTTTTAGGTTAAAAAACTTATGAAAAACCAAAGTGGAAGTATATACTATTAAAAGTGTAGTCACTCATCCTATTTCGAGAAGTAACTATTTATACTGAGCATTAAGAGATTTTGAAGAGATTTGTAGAATGTTAAAACGTAGTTTGATTAAGTGAGGCTGTTTAATAGTTGGATGAGTAACTATTTAATTGGAGGAGATAGTATTATTACTATCCTTTTAAAATCATTGCCTTATCAGAAGAAGAAAAATAATGGCAGTTATTGACTGCACCCACATATATATATTGCTATTCATTAATAAAGTCTTATTTTTTTGTATTTATTTTTATTAACTAGAAGGGAGAAACAGTTTTAAATTTTTTGGTATGACAGTGATTACCAAGATCTAGATACATTATTATATATATGGCTTATTCATTCCTCTTTTCATTTTTAAAAATATATATATTTTATTGATTTTTTTACAGAGAGGAAGAGAGAGGGATAGAGAGTTAGAAACATTGATAAGAGAGAATCATCAATCAGCCGCCTCCTGCACACCCCCCACTGGGGATGTGCCCGCAACCATGGTACATGCCCTTGACCAGAATTGAACCCGGGACTCTTCAGTCCGCAGGCCGATGCTCTGTCCACTGAGCCAAACCAGTTTCGGCTCCTCTTTTCATTTTAATGCCTTTTTTTTTTTTTTTTTTTTTTTTTTGCTGCTAAGTACACTCCTTCTTGGTAGCTGCTTTAGTTCATCAGACTTAGGGATGTCAGTGCACAGATATTGAGACCATATGGTGTTTTTTTGTTTGCTTGTTGTTGTTTTTAGAGAAGGAGGAAAGGGGGAGTGGAGAGAGAAATATACATTAATCGGTAATCTGTAGCCTTCTGGATATGCCCCAACTGGGGATTGAACCTGCAACCCAGTTATGTTCCCTTGTTGGGAATTAAACCTGACCTTCTTGTTCACGAGACAGTGCTCCAAACAACTGAGCCACACTGGCCAGGGCTTGAGACCATATTTTTTAACTAAAGATTCATGTGAATCTACTAAGATTTTTATTGCTATCCTCATTGCTATTTAGAGATTAATGAGTTTACAACTGGATTGGACGGTTCTCTTTGAGATTCTGATTGTTAATTGCCATCTGAAGTCCTGTGTGAGATTCGTAAATCTTGCATATAGGGTCATTGTAGACAAGATAGGTAAAGGCTCTGATCACAGCAGGTCAGAGCAGGGAGTTTGTACACATCCTCACTCTGAACTCACTGCAGCCTCTATTTCCTCTGGTGCTGAGAAGTTACAGCTCTGCTAATGCTGCTGGGAAATCAGGGAAGGCATTTAAAAAGAGGGACGACATTCTGAAGGCTTGCTGTGAGGAAAAAAATAGAATAGATTCAGTACATTTTTACAAAAGTAGTTCTTTTTGTTCTTGAGTAATTTTAGTGGTACTAAGAAAAGAATTGACAGTATAATTGCTTCTTTTTCTTAAAGAAAAGAAATCTGTTGTCTTAGTTCAATGATTTAGCACTATTTGTGGGACTTAATACATCCCATTTATAAGGGACAAAAAAGGGAAAAAACAGATAAAATTAGATCTTGGAATGTTTTCATGATCTCAGTGCTACTCTGTTTAATGGATTGTCTTCTGGAAGAACTTGGATTTAAATTGCCTGTTTTTAAGGATATTGCAGTTATTTTAACAGAAGTTGTTCGTGTCATTTGTTCATTTCTAGTGCCTGTTTTTTTTTTGTTTTGTTTTTTAATACGTTTACCAAAAGGCATTAATTACTTTCCAGCTGCTGTGTATTTTAACCATTAGACTAGCGGTTTGGGCCATAATAATGTATCACCTGAATTATTATTTACTTAAAACAAGTCACTTAAAAAATACATTCACTTTAAAAAGAAACTTCACACCACCATGGTGGCAAAAAATCCTACCTAATAAAAAGAATAATATGCAAATTAACCATCACACTGCTACACCTACAAGCCACACCCACCAGCCAATCAGACTGAGTATGCAAATAAACCCAACCAAGATGGCTATTGTCACAGAGAGCAGGAGGGAGGCTTGGGTTTCCCAGGGAACGGAAGAAGCCAAGCTTTCCGCCTGCCCTTGCCAGCCTAGGCATCCACTCAAGGCAACAAAGTTTCAACTATAGAAGGTAAACAAATCCAAACTGAAATGGCAGCAGCCATGGAGCAAGCAGGAGGCTTGGCTCTGCTCCAGGCTACAAAGTTTCAATTGTAGAAGGTAAATAAATTCCAGATACCAGGGGCTCTGCTTGGGTCACCAGGGGGCGTGGCTGACCTGCAAACCACCATAGGCCCCTCGCCCAGGCCACCCAATGCCCAAAGGGAACCCCCACCATAATCCGAGACACCCTTCAGGGCAAACAAGCTGGCCTCCACCCGTGCACCAGGCCTCTATCCTATCTAATAAAAGAGTAATATGCAGATTGACCATCACTCCAACACACAATAGCTGCCCCCATGTGGTCAAAGATTCTGCCCCCATGTGGACACAAGATGGCCAGCAGGGGAGGGCAGTTGGGAGGCATCAGGCCTGCAAGGGAGGACAGTTGAGAGGGACCAGGCCTGCAAGCGAGGGCAGTTGGAGGCGATCAACCCTGCAGGGGAGGGCAGCTGGGGGTGACCAATCCGGCAGAGGAGGGAAGTTGGGTGCAAACAGGCTGGCAGGGGAGCAGTTAGACATCAACCAGGCTGGCAGGCAGAAGCAGTTAGGGACAATCAAGAAGGCAGGCAGGCGAGCAGTTGGGAGCCAGCAGTCCTGGATTGTTGGAGGGATGTCCAACTGCTGGTTTAGACCAGATCCCACTCTAAACTGGCAGTAGGACATCCCTCTAGGGGTCCCAGATTGGACAGTGTGCAGGCTAGGTTGAGGGACACGCCCCTCCCCAACCCCGTGCATTAATTTCGTGCACTGGGCCTCTAGTATGTATATAATTTGCCATAAACATAATGAAACTATAAAAATAAATGCACTAAAAATAAAACAATGCCATTAAGTTGTAGCTGGAGCCCATGGCCTATTGAGGCAATCTGAGACCTTCTTTCTTGATCAAAAGGGGTGGGTACATGTTAGGATTTCAAGCAACAAACTTTCTCCTTGATCTAACCAGAAGGAGTGAAAGAGAAGGAAAAATTACTCTGTGATTCCTTGCCACTCAGTTTCCTGCACAATGCTAACCTTTACTTTGGGAACTCTGCTTTATTTTATTTGGTTTTGTTTTTGTCTTTTCTTTTCTATTTGTTTGTTGTTG
Organism: Nyctalus aviator; assembly: GCA_036971965.1. Lineage (NCBI taxonomy): Eukaryota > Metazoa > Chordata > Mammalia > Chiroptera > Vespertilionidae > Nyctalus > Nyctalus aviator. The sequence continues at coordinate 102,879,945 of CM072925.1, read as the reverse complement.
TTGTTTTGTCTTTTGTTTTGTTGTTGTTGTTGTTATTGTTATTGGGAACTCTGCTTTAAACATCAGTGATTGCAAAGTCACCTGAAGATGCTCCCTGATGTGCTCAGATGTCTCTGTATATGAACATACACCCCAAAGGACCATGCTGCAAAAGAGCACTTACAGTCCAACATTTTTTATAACTAATAAAGATTTTAATTCTGCTATCCATAGACCATATTTTAAATTCCTAACAATAATAACCATTTCTCATTTGCCATAAAAGCTAACCAAATAGCCCTGGCTGTGTGGCTCACTTGGTTGAAGCATTTTCTGGTGCACCAAAAGGATGTAGGTTCAATTCCCAGGCACATACCTAGGTCGCTCTCAACATCGGTCTTTCTCTCTTAAATCAAAAAAAATTTTTTTTTTTAAAGAGCTAAGCAAATAGTATACTGTGTAATGAAGTTCTAAATTTAGGTACATTTTCTTCCAGATATCTATAGGACTTGCTTTTATGTCTTTAATTTTTACCAAAGTTTAAGTGTATAAAGACTTATTTAGGGCTAATTTAAATAACTTTATGTACCTATTGTAGAAACAAAAAGTATACAAAAGCTTTATTAATTACTATAGTTTAATTAGCATTGTGTATGATCATTTAATTTGCTTTTACAATCCTAGCCTTAAATTCTTCCAGAAGGTATAACTTTGATTATACCTTTGAAGAATAGTTGGAATGCTTTATTCTGTTACCATAATAGATTTTAAGATGCATAATATTTCATTAATTTTAAGATGCATAATATTTCAAATTTTTATTTCTCTGACTGCTGGATATATCTTATAAGTAGTGATGATGTATCAAAATTTGATAGTTTCCTTTCTTGTACATAAAATGATGTATCTTAAAATCAGTAGATCTTATATTTGATAAAATATGAGACAGCACATTCATAGTATTTAAAATTCAAAGCAATTACATGACTATTCTGGGGAGATGGTAAAGTAGGAAGTACCAGAAATCTGCTTTCCTATTTAGACAACAATTGGAATTGTAGACTCTGTCTGCTGTAACTATTTTGTTTTGTTTTTTTAAAAATATGTTTTATTGATATTTTACAGAGAGGAAGGGATAGAGATAGAGAGCTAGAAACGTTGATGAGAGACACATCGACCAGCTACCTCTTGCACACCCCCTACTGGGGATGTACCTGCAACCAAGGTACATGCCCTTGACCGGAATCGAACCCGGGACCTTTCAGTCTGCAGACCGATGCTCTACCTCTGAGCCAAACCGGTTTCAGCTATTTTGAAATTTTGGAGTCTGTTGAAGACTTGCAACTTCCCAGGGGAGGGTTTATACAGAAAATTTCTGTTCATTTTAATCAATTTCAACTCTTAGCACTATAGCTTCTGCCTATCCCAACACCTTTCAGCCTTCAGCAGGCAACAATGTGCATGCTCTCAGAGCAGCTTGCATACAGTTTTTGGGAGCCACGGCATACAAAAAGAAGACTCCTCCAAATATTGTGATCTGTGCTTTGATCACTGATTACTGCTGCTGATCACAAGGTTGCAGACAAAGGTGGACAGCCATTGTTGTTGCGCCTTCCCTATTGTGGCAAGCCCCTTTCCCTCTGGTTGAACCAACTTTAGGGATTAACAGGCTGGTGCCGAGTGAATCAGGAAACCAAGATGGCGGCGTAGGTAAACAACTGAACTGCCGCCATGCACAACAATTTCAAAACTACAGCTAAAAGACAAACCGTCTACCACCCAGAACCACGGGAAAGCTGGCTGAATGGAAGTGTTAATAACTAGATGGAAAGAGAAAGGAGCACAAACACTGAAAAACTGAGGTATACAGGCACACGAATCGGGCTGGTGGCGGGCGACTGGGCATGTAGCTTTTTGTCAACCTGAATGGAAACAAGCTCATGATCACTCTGAAATCCAGTTTCTGGGGATATGCGGGAGACCCAGATGCCTACAGGGAGAAACTGGTCTGTCGGCCATGGGGTCGGAAAGTAAGGGTGACTTTTTTGCAGAGGTGCACGCAAGAATCATTGTTTACTGTGCTAGAGCCCAGGGACGCGGGGACTTGGAAACACGGAAAGGCAGGGAAGGCTGACGGCAGCCATCGCTGTTTGTCACGCCCCAGCCTAGTGACGCCCTGAGACCCCGCCCCGTCCTGAGGTCCTGCTCCTGCACATTCTACAAACCCACCCTGGCTCCACACAGCGGCTTTTGCATATAAATGGGCTGCCCTATGGCAGCTTAAGGAAATAAACTGCAGCTCCAATCAGACTGCTCCAAAACCACCAAACCCCAAGCAAAGAGAAGAAAACTGTAGTTCTTGCTGTAGCTCCTGCTGGGTGGCCTCAGACAGTAGCTGACCTACACCCCATTGGAGATCCAGAAACTAGTGTATCTAGTGGTTCGTGTGAGATGACACCAGATTTCAACTACTCTCATAAGGGACACATTCAAGAGTCAGACTCAGTGAGCACCAAAGCCCTACTGGAACAAATCCTGCCACATAAACGTGTTTCCAGCACAGCAATTGTTCCGTTATAGACACAGCGGGTCCTCATAGCCAATTGGCCTGGAGGTTAGTTCGTCCCAGTGACACCAACAACAATCAAGACCTAACTACAACAAGGCTATACACACAGTCCACAAAGGGGTGCACCAAGAGTGTCTACCTCAGGTAACTGGGAGGCTGACCCATAGAACCATATAGGGCACCCAGCACACAAAGCTACCTTACCAACTCAGGGAAGTAGTGAAAATGAGGAGCCAAGGAAATAGATCACAAATGGAAGGAATGGAGGAGAACGAACGATTGGACATAGAGTTCAAAACCATAGTTATAAGGTTTTTCAAGAATTTCCTAGAAAAGGCGTATAAATTTAATGAGACCCTTGAGGATATGAAAAAGGACCAACTAGAAATTAAACATACACTGTCTGAAATAAAAAAAATATACAAAGACCCAACAGCAGACTAGAGGAACGCAAGAATCAAGTCAAAGATTTGGAATACAAAGAGGCAAAGGACACTCCTACGCAGAAGCAAGAAGAGAAGAGAATCCAGAAAGTTGAAGATAGTGTAAGAAGCCTCTGGGACAACTTCAAGTGTACAAACATCCAAATTATGGGGGTGCCTGAAGGAGAGAGAGAGAAAGACACTGAAAACCTATTGGAAGAAAAAATGACTGAAAACTTCCCCCACCTGATGAAAGAAATAGACTTACAAGTCCAAGAAGTGCACAGAACCCCAAACAAAAGGAATCCAAAGAGGACCACTCCAAAATACATCATAATTAAAATGCCAAGAGCAAAAGACAAAAGAGAGAATCTTACAAGCAGCAAGAGAAAAACAATTAGTTACCTACAAGGGAGCACCTATCAGCTGAATTCTCAACAGAAACTATGCAGGCCAGACAGAAGTGGCAAGAAATATTTAAAGTGATGAATAGCAAGAACCTACAACCAAGATTACTCTACCCAGCAAAGCTATCATTCAGAATTGAAGGTCAGATAAAGAGCTTCACAGATAAGAAAATTAAAGAGTACATCACCACCAAACCAGTATTATATGAAATGTTGAAAGGTGTTCTTTAAAAAGAAGAAAAAAGTAAAGATAAAAATTATGAACAACAAATACATATCTATCAACAAGTGAATCTAAAAGTCAAGTGAATTAAAAATCTGAGGAACAGCCAAAACTGGTTTGGCTCAGTAGTAGAGCGTTGGTCTGCGGACTGAAAGGTCCCAGGTTCGATTCCAGTCAGGGGCATGTACTTCAGTTGTGGGCACATCCCCGGTGGGGCGTGTGCAGGAGGCAGCTGGTCGATGTTTCTCTCTCATCGACATTTCTAGCTCTCTAGCTCTCTCCCTTCCTCTCTGTAAAAATCAATAAAAAATATATTTAAAAATATATAAAAAATAAAAATCTGAGGAACAGAATAAACTGGTGAATATAATCAGGGGCATAGAATGGGAGGGGATTGATAATTCTCAGGGGGGAAGGGATCTCTTCGTGGGGGGTACAAGAAGAGACTGGACAAAAATTGTACACCTGTGGATGAGGATAGCGGTGGGGTGGTAAGGGCAGAGGGTGGGGTAGGAACCTGGTGGAGGAGAGCTATGGTGGAGGGGGGGCAAAGAAACAATTGTAATAATCTGAACAGTAAAGATTTATTAAATTAAAGGGAAAAAAAACAGGCTGGTGCCTTTCTCTCTCCCCTTTATTTTTCTCTTTATTCTCCTTTTGGAGCTAGATATTGAAGGCTAGCAACTATGTATATACTGTATATATAAAGGGGAAATTAGAAAGTCACTACACATGCATGGAAAGGTGCAAGCTCAGAAGTGACTTGAGAAGACCTTAATTTTATACAACTCATACTGATATTTGGCACAGGGGGACAGCCTACAACAGTAAGTAAATAAATAAATAAACAAACTAAAGAACTTTGGGGAAGGTTAATAATATAATGTCTAGAGTTACTACAGTATTAAATTAAATTTTCAATTAAAAAATTAGAAAGAATACAAAGAACAGCAAAAGGTATTGCCCATTCAAGGGGGGAAAAAAAACACCCAACCAGGACTTCCTTAAGAAGACATAATGGGGAATCTATGAAGAAAAGACTTTAAAACAACTGTCTTAAAGATGCTCAAAGAACTAAAGGAAGATGGGGAGAAAATATTGTCTGAACAAAATAGGAATATCAATAAAGAGAAAACCTAAAAAAGAGCTGAAACCTGTTTGGCTCAATGGATAGAGCGTCAGCCTGCGGACTGAAAGGTCCCTGGTTCGATTCCGGTCAAGGGCATATACCTTGCTTGCGGGCAAATCCCCAATAGGGGGTGTGCAAGATGCAGCTGATCGATGATTCTCATCGATGTTTCTAACTCTCTATCCCTCTCTCTTCCTCTCTGTAAAAAATCAATAAAATATATTTTTTTTAAAAGAGAGAGAAAAAACTTAAAAAGAAATTCTGGAACTGGACAAAGTATAATACTGCAGTGAAATATTCATTGGAGGGATTCAAAGGCAGATTTGAGGAAGCAGAGAAAGGTTCAGTGAACTTGAAGATGGGTCAATGGGAATTATAAGATCTGAGGAAAAGCAAGGAAAAAGATAAAAAAGAAGTGAACAGAGCCTACAGTACCTGTGGGACACCACCAATTGGACTAACATACTCATTGTGTGAGAAAGCAAGTAGAATGGCTTCCCCCTTGATCATATTCTTTGGGCAAGAGGAGGGGGCTTGGAAAGTTAGAAAAAGTTGAGTGGGGGAGACCAAAGGACTTAGAATGCTCTGGGACCAAAACATTGCCAGTGAAAGATAAGATGTTATTTGTCCCTTCACAGACAGTGCTTAATGGCTGTTAAAGTTTTTTTTCTTCTGTGTGTTCTAGTACATCTTTTTGTTACTAAGAATACTTTTTTCTTTTGCCCCTTAGCAATATTTTGGAATTGTTAGTCTGGCCTTCTTATGAAAGTATTTCTGGTGACTGACAATGTTTTCAAGATGGAAATAAAATAGTTGCCTTTGAAAGAATTTTCAACAGGAGGAATCTGAATAGTTGACATTTAACATATTTAAAAATGTTTGTTATATACATTCTTGTGTAGTTATTTTGAAATGCTTGCTTTTTTTTTCTTTTTCTTTTTTGTGCCAAAGTTATTCCCCCAAAGTTCAGTTGTTTGTAGAACATACAATATAGTTTTATTCCCATTCTGCTGTGTAAAGGAAAATAAGAACAGATTGAGAGATATATCTGATACCTGGGTAAAAAGAAATACAACAGTAAAAAAAAAAAAAAAAAAAAAAAAAAAAAGGGCTGATGATTCTCCTGCATGCATTTTTGAGAACTGTATTTAGTTGACATATAAAAGCAACTCATTTAATTAAAATTAACTTATAGAACTTGATAATCATGATGATTGTGATCAGGATTGTTTTATGAGGTTTGTTTGAATTATTTCATTTAGTTCCCACAATGACCTAGTGAGGTAAGTTCTATGATCCTAATTTTAAAGTTGAGGAAACTGAGGCAGCTAGAAAGCGGTAGAGCCAGGATTTGAAGCCAAACAGACCTCAGAGCCTCTCTTAACTTATGTTCCTTCCAAGTTTTCAGGTTCAGAGCATATTGTAGGCTAGGAGTCACAGGGTATACATAGAATGTATTTTCTATATAATGATAGAATTAAAAAAAAAAACAAAAAACAATCATTTTTAAATTCTTGGACTCTCCAGGAAAAAAACTTCGACCTGGTGGAGCACAGTAGCAGGTTGCCTCAGCGTGGGAAGTCCTATGTACTTCCGTTCAGGTGCTCAGGAATTCGGAGAACCAGGATGGTGGAAACTTGTTCACAACAAGCCTCCGACAATGAAACCTGAAGGAGAGAAGCTGTCTGCCTCTGCTTTGAAAGTAAAAGGTACTGCTGTGAGAGCAGTGTAGGAGGTGCTAGCCAGCCCAAAGCTGAGCAAGGGTGAGCTCAGGCGACAGTCCCACTGTACCCGGCAGAGCTCATCTGCCTCTGGAGGGACTCTGCTTGGCAGTTTTATTGTGACACATTTTTTGTATCCTGTAAATAAATACTAAATAAAAATAGGATAATCTCCTAATGAAGTTACCAGTTTTAATCAAGTCCCTTTGATATCTGAAAGGTTCTCTATTTTAATAAGATTTTGTTTTTAAACTTTTTATTATGGAAAAGTTTTTTAAATGTGCAGAGAGTAATATAATGAATCTCCACATACTTTTCACGTCACATCAACAGCTAACTGCTGGCAATCTCATTTTATCTAGAACAGGGGTGGGGAACATCCAGCCCTCATGTCATATAAGGCCCAATTAATCATTTAGCCTGGACCTGCCAAGGCATTAGGGGTGAGTTAATTAAATGTTTGATCAAATACAGCAGGCTAATTTTTAAGTTGATACTTTGGTATGGCCTGTGAATGATGTTATAAATATCAAAATGGCCCTTGACATAAAAAGGTTCCACATCCCTGATCTGGACCCTGAGTACTTTCCCCCAACCCTCTACCCATCCCATCCTTGTAGTCTTTAAGAGCAATCCTAGGCACCAACATAGCATTCTTAAATATTTCAGTATGTTTCTCTAAGTGGTGTGAACTCTTTCTTTTTTGTAATCTAACCATAATATCATTTTCACAATTTTAAGAGAATTAATAGTAATTCTTTACTGTCACGCATTGGTCTGATTTTTTTTTTTTAATCTAAAGAGGCTTTAATGAGCTTTTACATTTTTTAAAAATATAATTGGGAAGAAAGTCAAGTAGGATTGAGGGATATAAGGTGTGGAAGTTGCTCCTCTGCACCCACCCCTTCCTGCAGTTTCACTTCCAGAGTAACCACTGTTGACTCTTGTGAATGCATTTAGAAATCGTATGCACATTTAAGCATTTTCTTTTTTTTTAAAGAAGAACTGTAAATGGACTCACAATATCTATTCTGCATTTTTCCCTCCACTTACCAGTAAACCTTGGATATCTTTCCATAGTAGTAGAGGCAGATCTGCCATGTTTTCTTCCTCTTTTTTTTTTTTATTAGCTTTTTTTAATTTCAGAGAGAAAGGGACAGGGAGGAAAGACAGAAACATCAGTGATGAGAGAAATTCATTGACCAGCTTCCTCTTGCACAGTCCCCACTGGGAATCAAGCCCATAACCCACGCATGTGTCCTGACCAGGAATCAAATTATGATCTCCTAGTTCATAGATCGATCCTCAACCATTGAGCCACGCTGGCCGAGCTGCCATGTTTTATTTCATTGCATTCCATTGAATGGTTGTATGATAATTTATTAAACCCCTGTTGATGGACATTTTGGTTATTTCTAGAACCTTTTATTGTTGTTATTTTAAACAACAATATAGTCCCAGCCAGTTTGGCTCAGTGGATAGAGTGTCGGTCTGCGGACTGGAGGGTCCCAGGTTCGATTCCAGTCAAGGGCATATGTCCTGGTTGTGGCTCAATCCTCATAGATGTGCAGGAGGCAGCTGATCAATGATTTTCTCTCATTGATGTTTCAGTTTCTCTCTTCCTCTCCCTTCTCTGAAATCAATAAAAATATATATATATAAAATAGACAACAATATAACTGCACATATTTGTGTGCATGTGCAAATTTTTGTATGATTAATTCCTGGAAGTGTGTTACTGGATTAAGTGCATGCTCATTCAGAACTTTAATCAGTATTGGCAGGCTACCTTCCAAAAAGTTGTAATAAAATATGCATCCTGGTATGAAAATGTTCATTTCCCCATATACTTGCTGAGCATCATTAAACTTTTAATACTTATCTATTCCAGTCTGTGAAAAATAGAGTTTAATTGTTTAAATTTTCATTATAATTTTTTTCTTGTTAAGAGATATCTAAGTCCTCATTTAAGGCATTCAATTGAACATTTCTCTATTTTGTGTGTTTTTTTAAAAATATGTTTTTATTGATTTTAGAGTGAGAGGGTGGGAGAGAGAAAAATACCAATGTGAGAGAAACATCGATTGATTGTCTCCCATATGGTCCAGGGTTGAACCTGAAACGTGGGCATGTACCCTGACCAGGAATTTAACCAGTGACCTTTCAGTGCATGGGACAACATTCAGCCAACTGAGCCACAGCTACCAGGGCAAACATTTCTCTATTTTGACTGTGGTCGTAAGTTTACAGCAATAAATTAGCAAAAGAAACTAAAATTGAGTGGTTATTTAAAAATTGAGATATTTGTTCTTTTCCATCAGCCTCAAAACCAACTTTAGATCCCATCATTACTGTTGAGGGACTCAGAAAACGGGCGAGTCGCAATCCTGTGGAATCAGCCATGGAATTAAAAGAGAAAAGATGTCGGACTCAGGAAGCGAAAGACATCAGAAGAGCCCAGAAGGAAGCTGCTGGCTTTCTCGACAGGAGCACGTCTTCGACCCCCGTCAAGTTCATAAGCCGAGGCCGCAGGCCAGATGTGATTCTAGAAAAAGGCGAAGTAATCGACTTTTCATCCTTGAGCTCCTCTGACCGCACTCCGCTGACTAGCCCGTCCCCGTCTCCCTCTCTGGATTTCTCTGCCCCCGGGACCCCTGCCTCTCACTCAGCCACGCCCAGCTTGCTTTCAGAAGCAGATCTGATTCCAGATGTGATGCCACCACAAGCCTTGTTTCACGGTAAGTCTTGCCTTTCATGGGTGTTCTTATGCATGGCCCATGATACACAAGTGTATGTTTTCACCTTGTGTGTGGTGTGCTCTGTATTTCTGCTGTCCTGTTTTATACGTTCACAGATGATGATGAGTTGGAAGGTGATGGAGTCATAGACCCAGGGATGGAGTATGTCCCGCCCCCTGCTGGGTCAGCCGCTTCTGGGGCAGTGCCTGGGGGCAGGAAGAAGGTGAGAGCACCTGAACATATAAAGCAGGAGGTCGACAGTGAGGAGGAAAAACCTGACAGGATGGACATTGACAGTGAAGACACAGATTCCAACACATCTTTGCAAACAAGGGCTCGAGAAAAGAGGAAGCCACAGCTGGAGAAGGACAGGAAACCCAAGGGGCCCAAGTACACCCCTGTTAGCATCTATGAGGAGAAGCTGCTCCTGAAGAGGCTGGAAGCTTGTCCCAGTGCCGTTGCCATGACACCAGAAGCTCGGAGACTGAAGCGCAAACTGATTGTCAGACAAGCAAAAAGGGACAGGGGATTACCACTTTTTGACTTGGATCAAGTTGTTAATGCTGCTCTTCTGTTAGTTGATGGGATTTATGGAGCCAAAGAAGGAGTTTCTAGGCTTCCAGCTGGCCAAGCTACATACAGAACCACCTGTCAGGACTTCAGAATCCTTGACCGATACCAGGTGAGTTAACACACATGCTGAAACTCTTGACGCAGGAGTGGAGGTGGGGTAGGCAGCACCAGGGGTTGGGCACAATTAGGCAGTGACTATTCGAGTCCTGAGTAATTTTGGGAGAGAGAAAAATACAAAAATTGCTGGGCTTTATTTTTTGAAATTGTTCAGTATGAATGTCTCTTTTTTTTAATTTTTTTTATTTTTTTAAAATATATTTTATTGATTTTTCACAGAGAGGAAGAGAGAGGGATAGAGAGTTAGAAACATCGATGAGAGAGAATCATCGATCAGCTGCCTCTTGCACACCCCCTACTGGGGATGTGCCCGCAACCAAGGTACATGCCCTTGCCCAGAATCAAACCTGGGACCTTTCAGTCCACAGGCCGACGCTCTATCCACTGAGCCAAACCGGTTTCGGCAACATTTTCATTGTATCATTTAGTCTCTAAGGATAGCCATATATGGTTTGTGTCATGGCTCTGACTGATAGTTTTATTGAGAACATAGTGTATCAGACCGTGTGCTGAGCAGGATCTGAAAACATGTAAACATTTGTGTGGTTAGAAGACAGTGTAGAGACATAGAAGCCAGGGCATCAGTGTGTGTCAGCGTGGCTCAAGGTGACTCAGTGGAACCCAAGGATAAGTGTGCTTCTGGAACAATGAATTCCACTCAGAGCTGCCAGAACACACCTTCACACAGCAGGAACAAGAGGTCTCAGATTCCCTGTATCTGCGCTAGCACTGCTCTTAACCAGCCTTCTGCTAGTTAGCTAACTGAGAGCTGTAAAGTGAAAACTTGTTTTTTATTTACTTTTCTTTGATTACAGGTGAGAAACGAGGGAACATAAACATAATCATGTTCCCTCGTTTCTCTGTGAATTGCCCATTGGATTCTTTGGACATTTTTCTGTTTTGTTCTTCTTTGGCAACGAAAGTGGGCTCTTCTTTTGTTGCCATTGTTCTGATATTATTCAGTGTGTACCATGTGTGGGGGCTTTTGTTTCATGGTGCTCAGCATTTGGTGTGTGGGCCCTTTCTATTTGAAAGTCCTTGGGTTCTGGAAAGTCTTCTTAATTTCCTGTCTTCTGTTTTCTCTGGTCTGGCTTATCAGAGCACCGCTATTAGGACAAGGGTTAGCAGAATTTTTTTGTAAGGGATCAGATAGATAGTAAATAGTTTCTGCTTTGCAAGCCACACAGTCTCAGTTGCAACTATTTAACATTGCTGTGGTAGTATGAGAGCAGCACAGGGAGGACATAATGAATGGGCATGGCTGTGTTCCAATAAAACTTTACTTACCAAAACAGGCTGGATTTGGCATATGGGCTGTAGTTTGCCCATGACCCCTACTCCGGATGGATCCCCTTAATTTTCTTTTTTTCTCCTATTCCTCATCTTTCCTGGGAAGTAGTAACCTGCCTCCCTGCATCTTAGGAGCCAAGTAAGGGAGGCCAGGAGCCAACTTTTCAGCTGGAAAATTTCCATTAACTGTCCCTGTTTTTGGACAGTACTTCCACCCTTGGCTGTGCCAGGACCCCTGTTACCAGAATCTCTCTCCTTTGAGCTTCTGCAGAGTCTAGTCTTCTGCCCATGGAAGGAAAGATCATTTTTGGATATGGGCATTGGGGGCTTTAACCTCTGAAGTAAAGGACTCTCAGCTTTAATAGGACCTGGCCTTTCCGATAGCTGCCCTTTCCTGAGGCTCTGAGCTGCACATCCTGCTGCTCCTGGCCTGTCCTCCCTGCTGCCTTAAGATTTGTCTCTCAAGTCTAAGTCACTTGGCACTTTTTCATATGCTTTTGTTGCCATCATCTGTTCTTTATTCTCATGAGTTTTTCTTTATAATATCTATACTTTATATTTTTAATTATGAAATGTGTCATACCCATAGAAGATGCCCAAGGAGAGTGCATAGAACATAAGAGTATAGCTTAGAGAATAATAAAATAAATGACTGTGCTTCTAGCTCCTGGGTTTAGAAACAGCATTCCAAACACCTGAGAAGTCTATATACTGCCTGCTCCCCCACAAGGGAGTCATTCTCTGACTTATTGTTATTCGTTCTCATACTTTTTTAATGACTATATTCCTAAACACTATACTTTCATTTTTTTAAAAAATGAAGTGGGAAACACTTAGCTGTGGAAGGAAATTGCCTCTCAGACGAAGGTTTCCAGAAGATAAAGCTAAGTAGTCTGTGGGGGGTTGTTGTAGATAAACTGTCCCACAAAAGGACATATTGTAGTCCTAACTCCTGCTACAGGTGAATGTGACTTACTGAGAAATAGGCCCTTTGTGCATATAATTAGTGAAGACGAGATCATGCTGGAGTAGGTGGGAATGAGACACAGAGACAGGCACCTGGGGGAATACCATGTGATGACCGAGGCAGAGTGCTGGGTCCACAGCAAAGGGATGCCAATGATTGCTGGCAACACCAGAATCCAAGAGGAAGGCACGGGACAGACTGTCCCCCAGAGTGTTCAGAGAGCATGGCTCTGCTGACACCTTGACTTCTGACTTCCAGCCTCCAGAACTGTGACGGAATAAATTCCTGTTTTGAGTCACCCTATGGATACAACAGCTCTAGGAAACTCATACAGTTATGTTCTGGTTGTCCCTTCCATGAGCCCGTCCTGGAGAAGTCAGTGGTCAAGGTCACTAGGGAGCTATGGGTAACAAGGCTCACCGAGGCTGCCGTGTATCCCAGAGAATGTGACAGAAGTCTGGGCCATGGCGATGGGATCCTCTGCACTTCCTGCTTGGGTTGACATACTTCCTTCCAACTCATGGGAGCTATGAGGGGGAAAAAGAGGAACAGTTATTTGTGGGGCAAGTATCCTCACCTGATCCAGGGAGTAGAGTCGGAGAGTGCTTGGTGAAGACCAGCAGGGCACAGGTGCGATTCTGGGCTACTATTCCATGGGGTTAAAAGATGGTCCAATAGTGGCAGGGATTCTCACAGCCTTTGTGTTCCGTCTTCCCTCTCACTTTTTGACGTCTCCCACATTGGGTTGGGGACGGGAACCAACAATCCATCTAGCTCCTCTTTTTGTTTAGAACCAGAGTTTGGGGAAGCTCATTTAACATTTTCCAAACTTATTTGACTTTGGGACTTCCCCCCACCCACTCACCATTTTGTTATTCAACTAATGTTGAGTACCTCATACTAGTATGTGCCAACCACTATTCTAATGGGCAATACTGAAGTGAATTAAGACAGATAAGGTTCCCCACCCTGTGGAGTTGCCACTGGTGAGCGTGGAGGTAACAATACTAACTCCCTTAACAAACAGGATCACTTCCCACAAGGTGAGTCTGCAGTGGAATGGAGGAGCAGAGGGCAGCAGCCACTTTGGACAGTGTAATTAAGGATGCTTTTTCTGTAGATATAACACTTGAACCAGGTTCTGATCCACAAGCTGGGCTGAGGAAGGTTCAGGGCAGAAGACTCAGGCACAGGACCTAAGGTAGGAATTATTTTGGTGTCTGAGGCTGGAACTTAGTGATGATGGAGGAGGGGGGTGATGGGAGATGAGTCCACAGAGGGTAACAGGGCTAGATCCTGCAGGTCACAGCAAGGGGTTTGAATTGTATTATGAACTTACAGTGGAAAGCCAGATAGGAGCTTTCTTCACGGGAGGTGAATTTGTTTTTAAAAGGAAAATCTGGCTCTGTGTGGAGAATGGATGATATGGGATAAGAGTGTCAGGCAGCAGGGAGACTGATAGGAGGCACTGGTAGTGATCTGGACAGAAGTTGAGGGTGGTTCAGATTTGGGAAAGCAGTGGCAATGGAAAGAAGTTGGGTCACTGTGTAATATCTACAGAGTTCCACAGAACTCACAATGAGACATTGAGTAGATAATATTTCGTGGGCTAGTGGTTCTATCGCTGGTGTTTCAGCTATCTATTGCTGCATTACAGATCATCCCAAAGCTTAGTGCCTTAAAACAATGCTTATTTAATATTTCTTCTGATTCTCTGAGTCAACTGGACTCAACTGGGTGGTTCTTCTGTGGCTGTGTTTAATTTATTTTTTTAAATAAATTTTATTGATTTTTTGCAGAGAGGAAGAGAGAGGGATAGAGAGTTAGAAACATCGATGAGAGAGAATCATCGATCAGCTACCTCCTGCACACCTGCTACTGGGGATGTGCCCGCAACCAAGGTACATGCCCTTGACTGGAATCGAACCCAGGACCTTTCAGTCCACAGACAGACGCTCTATCCACTGAGCCAAACTGGTTTCGGCCATGGCTGTGTTTAGCTGAGAGCTGGGTCAGTAGAAGCTACCAGTCCCCTAAAGCCTGGGCTCAAAAGTCCCAGAATGTTACTTCTGCCACTTTGTGCTTGGTCAGTCACAGGCCCACCAGATTCATGGGGAGGAGAAATTGACTCTGCCTTGTGATATGAGGAGCCACATGTACCCAGTGTTGGGGAAGAACTGTTGGGGCCATATTTGGAAACTGTAACACACAGCTTTCAATTTCACTTTGAAACTTTAAAGTCCTGGAAGAATTTCAAAGTTAGCTTTTGAAAGTTTTGGTGTTCAGTTTGGTAAGATCATGAGAAAATTATAAAACAGGGAATTTTTGCTCTTCTTCCAACAAAGTTATTTTCTAGTCACTAAGAGCAAACTGATTCTACAAAAACAACTCGAGTTTCTAAACTTTATCCATTCCTTGGCAAACCACTTAATAAGTGTGCCTTTTAATCTTCCATTTGAATTCTTCACTATAAAACCCTAATTGCACATGTTCTGTTACTACATGACTGAGGGCCCTGGAGCAGCACTCACTGAAGAACAGACGTCTCCGATCAGACTCCCAGGGCCAAATCTACCTGTTCAGTTAGGACACCGGCCTAAGGAGCAAAGAAAAACCACATTCTCCTTGAGCTTCCGGTAGGGCCTCTCCACTACAGTGAATTGTTTTAGGGATGATAATCTGTACGGTCCTACTTTTGTCAAATTTACTCAATGGAATAGAGACATATTTTAATAAGTTCATATGTAAGTACTGCAATAATTGGCCCCCATGGCTGTTTGGATAACAAATTACTACTCATAAAACCCAGCCTTCGTGTCACTGGTGCTGGTTAATATTTGATGAATTGACTGAAAGTGTAAGATAGATAAAATGAAATCCATAGAAGCAATAAATCCTGTGCTCAATCCTGCATTTCACTCACTTAACTGACTTTAAACATTTTAAAATTACTTAACATTTTAAAAAAATTACTTTGATTTGATTTTTTATTAATCCTCATCTGAGGATACTTTTTCCATTGATTTTTAAGAGTGGAAAGGAAGGGGGAAAGACAGAGAGAAACATTGATGTGAGAGAGACATATTGGTTGCCTCCCGCACATGGGGCCAGGGATCGAGCCAACAAATGAGGTACATGCCCTTCATCAGAATTGAACCCAGGACTCTTGAGTCCTTGGGCTGACATTCTATCCACTGACCCAAACCAGCTAGGGCTGATTATTTTAATTTGAAATTATTACAACAAGGATGAGTTTTCCATATCTTATTTTTTAAAATAAATCTTTATTGTTCAGATTGTTCCTCTTTTTCCCCCTCATAGCTCCCACCCAACCCTCTACCCTTACCTGCCCCCCACTGTCCTCATCCATAGGTGTACAATTTTTGTCCAGTCTCTTCCCGCAACCGCCACACCTCTCTCTCCACACCCCTTTCTTCCCACAACCGCCACACCCCTTTCTCCCTTTCTATGCCCCTGATTCTATTATATTCACCAGTTTATTCTGTTCCTCAGATTTTTATTTTTTATTATTATTATTTTTAATATATTTTTTATTGATTTTTTACAGAGAGGAAGGGAGAGAGAGATAGAGAGCTAGAAACGTCGATGAGAGAGAAACATCAACCAGCTGCCTCTTGCACACCCACTACCGGGGATGTGCCCGCAACCAATGTACATGCCCTTGACCGGAATCAAACCTGGGACCTTTCAGTCTGCAGACCGATGCTCTACCACTGAGCCAAACCAGTTTCGGCTGTTCCTCAGATTTTTAATTCACTTGACTTTTAGATTCACTTGTTGATAGATATGTATTTGTTGTTCATAATTTTTATCTTTACCTTTTTCTTCTTCTTCCTCTTCTTAAAGAATACCTTTCAGCATTTCATATAATACTAATTTGGTGGTAATGAATTCCTTTAGCTTTTTCTTATCAGTGAAGCTCTTTATCTAACCTTCAATTCTGAATGATAGCTTTGCTGGATAGAGTAATCTTAGTTATAGGTTCTTGCTATTCATCACTTTGAATATTCCTTGCCACTCCTTTCTGGCCTGCATAGTTTCTGTTGAGAAATCAGCTGACAGTCATATGGGTGCTCCCTTGTAGGTAACTGTTTTTCTCTTGCTGTTTTTAATATTCTCTCTTTGTCTTTTGCTCTTGGCATTTTAATTATGATGTGTCTTAGTGTGGTCCTCTTTGGATTCCTTTTGTTTGGGGTTTTATGTGCTTCCTGGACTTGTAAGTCTATTTCTTTCACCAGGTGGGGAAAGTTTTCTGTCATTATATCTTCAAATAGGTTTTCAATATCTTGCTCTCTCTCTTCTGGCACCCCCATAATTTGGATGTTGGTACACTTGACGTTGTCCCAGAGGCTCCTTACACTATCTTCAACTTTTTGGATTCTTTTTTTCTTTTTGGGTGTATTTTGCTTCTTTGAATTTCAAATCTTTGACTTGATTCTTGTGATCCTCTAGTCTGCTATTAGATCTCTGTATAATATTTTTTTAAATTTCAGTTAGTGTATGCTTAATTTCCAGTTGGTCCTTTTTCATATCCTCGAGGGTCTCACTAAATTTATCAGCAGTTTCTAGAAAATTCTTGAAAAACCTTATAACCATGATTTTGAACTCCATATTCAGTCATTTGCTTTCCTCCATTTCTGTCATTTGTGACCTGTTTCTTTGTCTCAGCATTTTGGCTGCTTCCCTGTGCTGAACACCTAGCATACAAAACTTCCCTGGGTGGCTTTGTGTGCTAGGTGTTCTATTGGGCCCAGTGGCTCAGCCTCCCCAATTACCTGAGGTGGACACTCTTGGTGCACTCCTTTGTGGACTGTGTGCACAGTCTTGTTGTAGTTAAGCCTTAATTGTTGCTGGTATCACTGGGAGGAATGGACCGTGAGGCCAGTTGGCTGTGAGGGTCAGCTGTGTCTACGCTGGGAGAACTTCTGACTGGAGACACCCTATGGGGCAAGACTTGCTTCCGTGGGGTGTTGGTTCTTACTGAGTCTGCCCTTGAGTGTGTCTCTTATGAATCTGAGGAGTTGTAATCTGGATGGTCCCACTCTGACCACTCGGAGATCCAAGGTGATGCAAATTTAGCTTCTGCGTGGGGCCACCCAGCAGGAGCTGAGGAGAGATCTGCAGATTTTTCTTCTTTGTTTGGGGTTTGGAGGTGCCCAGATGAGGCTCAGTTGTGAAGCATTACAAGCTGCTGTGGGGCTTGGGACTTATTTTGGCGGCTCTGGGGCTCTCTGATACAGCTTCAGTTTGTTAGGTAATTTTCTGTTGCAAAGGGCCAGGCCATTCATATGCCTCTGAGAACAGCTTGGGTGGGGCGGGGTCTTAGGGCAGAGCAAACAGCTATGGCTGATCCTCAGCCCTGCCCTACGTGTCCCCCGGGTCTCAGTGTTCCTCTGTAATTGCTGCAAGCACCTCTGGGAGAAAGCTGCCCTCAAGTTTTGTCCGAAGCCAGATAGTCCAATTTCTCCCTGTATGAACCTGGGTCCCCAGAGTCTCACCTGGAACTGGAGTCCAGAGCATTTGGAAGCTTGTGTCTCCCTCCTGGTTGAAAAAGATAGCCACCTATTCAATTGCCAGCCCCTTTCCACACGTGCGCCTCTGTATCTCTGTACTTTACTTCTGCACCTCCTTTGAGTCTCAGTGTGCTATTCTCTTTCCTTCTAGTTGTAGAATTTCCATTCAGCCAGCCTTCCTGTGGTTCTGGACGATGTCCATTTTTCTTTAAGTTGTAGTTTTGAAGTGGTTGTGTGAGGCAGCAATTTCAGATGTTTTCTTATGCGGCCTTCTTGGTTTTGTCTTCCATATTTATTTTATACAATGATTTTTTTTTTAAATCCTCACCCAAGGATATTTTTCCATTGAATTTTTTTTAGAGAGAGTGGAAGAGAGAGGGAAAGACAGAGAGAAATCTCGATGTGAGAGAAACATATCGATTGGTTGTTTCCTGCTCAGCCCTGACCAGGGCCCAAGCCAGGGAGGGGGCTGCAACCGAGGTACATGCCCTTGATCAGAATAGAATCTGGGGCCCTTTGGTCCATAGGCTGATGTTCTACCCACTGAACTAAACCGCCTAGGACATAATGAAAAATTTTTTTAATGAACTTTTCAAATATGTGATGTAACAAGACCTTTCCAATACATAAAAATGTGATAGTACTAATTATCTGTGGAAATTGAACCAATCTTTTGAATAATTGTGTTTCTTTCTTATAGACTGCCTTGCCATCCAGGAAAGGATTTCGGCACCAAACCACCAAGTTTTTGTATCGTTTAGTGGGATCGGAAGACTTGGCTGTGGACCAGAGTATTATCAGCCCTTATACTTCTCGGATCTTGAAACCGTACATCAGGTATATGGAGAAGAGTGTGATGTTGAGTGTGTCATGAGAAGTAATGTTTGTGGTTTCTGCTCTTCGTCTCTCTGCTGGAGTGAAGAAATACCAAAATCTGTGAGCAACAGTCATCAAGGGCTGAGCCTGTGCTGTGTCTAGCCTCAGCCTTGACTTGTTTCAACTGTACTTGTTTGCAGAAAGGATGGTCCTTTGGTAAAAACATAAAAAGCAAGGATAAGTTAACTCTGTTTGATATCATTACGATGATCATATTCACTGTTTCAATTAAAATTTTAAAGTTGTATATATTTAGTAGTCTGTGAAGTAAAAAAAATAGGAATGATGTCTCAGTTGGACCCATGTCTGGACTGGATGTTGGGACAGTTTCTAATGATGAATCTATGGTGAGTGAGGAACCTTTTTTCTGCCAAGGGCCATTTGGATATTTATAACATCATTTGTGGGCCATACAAAATTATCAACTTAAAAATTAGCCTGCTTTATTTAGTCAAACATTTAATTAGCTCACCCCTAATGTATTGGCAGGGCCAGACCAATGATTTTAGGGGCATATATGGCCAAGGGGCCCAACATTCCTTACTCCTGGCTAGGCTGTGCCGCAAAGCTGAACTGACAAGAGAGGCCCCAGTGCAATCTTGGATGTGGTGACAGAGTACATGGTCTCCGTTAATCATACTTGTTCTGCAGCTCATAGTCAACCTGCTCCCTGCACAGCACTGCCTCCCAGACAGTCACAGGGCCATGCTTCTCCTGGCGTCTGGTGGTCCGCAGCTGCCCTGGCAGGGTTGGATCTCCCCGACCTGGACTCTGTCTTGGTCAGAGCACTGAGGGTTAAGTTAGGATGCTCTTTGTTTCCTCACTCTGTTCATAACCCTCACCAGGACCAGTAGAGTTTCTATGGGTACAGTGGGGTTTGGACTGACAAATGTTGAAAGAGTAAATTTTAAATTTATACCAAAAAGTCCTATAGCTGTTATCAAGCTAGTTGTCATATAAAGTAGTGAAATCTTAATTCAAGATTTCAAGCAGATTAGAGTTTGGATGAATCAAATGGCTAGAAATAATATTGAATATTTTTATTTTTTTTTTACTTAAATTTGTTTATTTTCTGTGGTACTGGAGGCGCGATTATGAAACAAAGCCACCCAAACTGCAGCTCCTGTCACAGATTCGTTATCACCTGCACAGAAATGACCCTCACTGGATGCCGGAGCCCGATGCACCTCTCGATTACTGCTATGTCCGGCCAAATCACATCCCAACCATCAACTCTATGTGTCAGGAGTTTTTCTGGCCTGGTATGTTCCCCCTTCTCAAACTGGGCAGATGGGTTTTCTATAGAGTAAATTTTAATAATTTTTAAAATTAGTGTATGTCATGTAACCCTAACACTTTACTTAAGATTTTATTGTTTGTACTAATATAGAAATATTAAAATATAAGTACCTCTTTCTTTCCTAAGATCAAGAGAAAGCCTGCATTTAAATTAATAAACAGTGTTTTTGTTTGTTTTTCTTCCCTATTTGCCTCTGCTTCCAGAATTAAAAGATTCATCCTGCTTGCTTCTACATATGTTTAGATATCAGGTAATATCTATCAGCTAAACACAGACTTGTAGCCAGGGCATATGGACCCTTTTGAATTTGCTTAATAATTCTGTATGCTTTGCTTACTTAGCTGTTCCTTAGAAAGTATTAGTAGAGCCAAAAGGGATTGTTGTTTTTTTAGGTTTTTTTTTAAAATAAATTTTTATTGTTCATATTATTACAAATGTTCCTTCCCCCCCCCCCCACCCTTGCTCTCCTCCACCAGGTTCCCCCCCCCCCCCCTGCCCTTTCCCCCCCCCCCCTTGTCCTCATCCATAGGTGCACAGTTTATGTTCAGTCTCTTCCCACATCCCCCTCTCCCCTTTTCCCCAAGAATCATCATTTCACTCCCCTTCCATACCTCTGATTCTATTATATTCAACAGTTAATATTGTTCATCAGATTTTTTTTTTAATTTCCTTGGTTTTTAGATTCACTTGTTGATAGTTACGTATTTGTTGTTCATAATTTTTATCTTTATTTACTTTCTCTTCCGAAAGAACCCCCTTCAGCAATTCATATAATTCTGGTTTGGCGGTGATGAACTCCTTTAGCTTTTTTTTTATTAGTGAAGCTTTTTATCTGATCTTCAATTCTGAGTGATAGCTTTGCTGGGTAGGTTATCTTTGGCTGTAGGTTCTTACTATTCATCACCTTGAATATTTCTTGCCATTCCCATCTGGCCTGCATGGTTTCTGTTGAGAAATCAGCTGACATCGTATAGGTGCACCTTTATAGGTAACTACCTGCTTTTCTTCTTGCTGCTTTTAATATTCTCTCTTTGTCTTTTGCTCTTGGAATTTTAATTATGATTTGTCTTGGTGTGGTCCTCCTTGGATTCCTTTTGTTTGGAGTTCTGTGCGCTTCCTGGACTTGTAAGTCTAATTCTTTCCCCATGAGGGGGAAGTTTTCTGTCACAATTTCTTACAGTATGTTTTTGGTATCTTGCTCTCTCTCATCTTCTGGGACCTCCATAATTCTGATGTTGGTTCGCTTGAAGTTGTCCCAGAGGTTTCTTACATTATCTTCAATTTTCTGCATTCTCTTGCCTTCTTGCTTCTGCAGAGGAGTGTCTACTGGCTCTTTATGTTCCAAATCTTCAACTTGATTCTTGCGATCTTCCATTCTGTTTTTAGGACTCTATATGACATTTTTTTATTTCAGACAATGTATTCTTTATTTCTTGTTGATCACTTATCATTTCTTGTTGATTCCTTATTAATTCTAGTTAATCCCTTTTCATATCCTCATAGGTCTTATCGACCTTTTCTAGGAAATTCTTGAAAAACCTTATAAGCGTAGATTTGAACTCTATATCCAGTCGCTTTTTGTCCTCCATTTCTTTTGTTTGTGATCTGTTTGGTTGTCTAGGCATTTTCGCAGCTTCCCTGATGGGGCGGGGTTTCAGGGTGGAGCCTACAGCCTTGGCTTCCGTCAGCCCCGCCCTATGTGGTTCTTCAGTCTCAGTAATTCCCAGGGTCCTTCAGTACTCATTGCAAGCACCTCTGAGGGAAAGGTGCCCTCAATTTTCGCCTGCTACCAAACAGTCTCGGCTCTCCCCCACTGAGCCTGGAACTGGGGTTCAGTTCAGTTGAAAGTGGAGTAGGAGGTGGTGTTCAGAGCAGTCCGGAGCTTTTGTCTCCTTCCCGCCAGGGCAATCCCACGGCACAGCCAACCGTACCTTCTCTGCGCGCAATGTGCGAGCCTCCGGGACCTCCTTTCACCGCTCTCCCGGGGTTCCACCTTACAGCCCCGCTTCCTATGATGAGCCTGGGTTCCCGGGGTCTGGCCTAGAACTGGAGTTCAGAGCAGTCGGAACTGGGGCTCAGCACAGTCGGAGCTTTTATCTCCTTCCTGCTAGGGAACGCCAGCCAGGCACTCAGCCGCCCTCCTCTCCAGCTCCGTCCTCTCCGCGCGCGCCGCGTGTCTCTGTACCTTAGGCTTTTACAGCTCCTCTGCTCTTCCTTCTGGTTTTCTCTTTGCTTCTCATTGTAGAATTTCCAGTCAGTCAACTTTCCTGTAGTTCTGTGTAATGTCCATTTTATATTTTAGTTGTATTTTATTGAAATTGTTGTGTGCGGCTGCGGCTAGGTGTTTACCTGTGCAGCCATCTTGGATTCTCCCAAAAGGGTTTTTTAAAAAGCCAAATACCCCAGTCATAGACTTTAACTCATTATGATTTGTCATTTTATCAGCATTAATATACTGACTATCTCTAATGACCAGAGCCATCAATTAAAGAGGAGCATTTTCATTGCTAAACACACTTTTTGTGGATCTGCTTTACCACTATGCTTTGAAATATAAAGGAGGAAATACGTCTTCCAGATGTTAGATAAGATTCATCAGGATGAGAGCTTTGTCATTCTTATTGTCTGGCAATCATGTAGTAGTGCGTGTGGTGGCGGAGCTGTGCTTGCACTTTTGAGAGTATATGGGGGCTGAAGGAACATTCTGGGAACATTTACTATTTCCTGCCTGTACACTAGGTGACTTCCATCTGCTATGCAAGGACTCATTTCTTATTTAACCTTTTTATTGTAAAATGTAGCGTTTGTACAAATGAGCTTACAATTGAATATGTCTGAGGTAAAGAATACAATGATATGGACCCTCTCAAGGGATCTTCCCTTCAACTCTGTGAGGAGGTCTAGGGACTCTCAAACACCCCCCCCCCCCCATCCTGCCTCTCCATTTTTTAACATGTGTACTTAGAAAAGATGATGATAAGTTTGGTATATTCTAAAATTCACTTTTGACTTCTAATTTTATGATCTGAATGTGTGGTGTCTGTGGTACTATCTTTGTCTCATTTTGTTTTGTTTTGTTTTTTTCCTTAGCACACAGGTATAGCTGCAAGTACAGACTGAACAGTTTGGTGTTTATTAGTTTCAAAAGGCACATGGTTTGAATCTCTGATTGTTTCTTTTCCTTAGGCATTGACCTTTCTGAGTGCCTGCAGTACCCAGACTTCAGTGTTGTTGTCCTGTATAAAAAAGTTATCATTGCTTTTGGCTTCATGGTTCCTGACGTGAAGTACAACGAAGCTTACATTTCATTTCTGTTTGTCCATCCTGAATGGAGAAGAGCAGGGATTGCCACTTTCATGATTTATCATCTGATTCAGGTATGTGTTCCATGTTCATCTTCTACCCCCTTGCTTCTGTGCTCTTTGGAGAGAATCGGAGGAGGGGTGAATCTGAGCAGGGCCCTTCCAGCACAGCCCAATGGAATATGAGACCAGGTGACAGAAAGCCAGTCACCATCATTTGTGAGGTTATTAAAACACACAGACAAAAATCTTTACCTCTCTAAAATAAGATTGCTATTTATTTTTTTGTTAATCCTCATCCGAGGATATTTTTTCCCATTGAATTTTAAAGAGAGTGGAAGGGAGGGAAAGGAGGAAAGGCAGAGAGAGAGAACATCAGTGTGAGTGAGACACATCAGTTGGTTGCCTTCTGCAAGAAGTGGTATCAAACCTGCAATCAGGTACATGCCCCTTGACTGGGAATCAAACCTGTGATCTTTAGCCGACGCTCTAACCATTTAACAGCACCATTCAGGGCTAAGATTGCTATTTAGACCTAGGTTTTAAAGAAGTGAATGTGTGTAGTAAATAAAAAGAAAATGCCAAAGGGAAAGCATGAAACACTTGTACCATCCATGTTGGTAATGCTGCTGCTCTTAAAATCAGCAGCGCCACAACTCTGACATGGAGATGGAACTATGATTTTTTAGTTTTAAGCGTTTTAAAATATTTTGGCCAAGCTGTATCAGTCAGTATTACATAGTCTGTAATTCTTGATTGTTTTTTCATTTTACCATCACTTTATAACCTGGTAATGAACCTTCAAAGATTTGATTCTAATACCAAATTATAATTCATCCTTTGATATATCTGGATTGCTTTGAAGAAAGTATACTATATATTTATATACTAACATCAGAAAAAAATGCAACGATTTTTGTTTTCACCCAGAATTTTTCTGGTAACTTTTATTTAGAAACTAACTGGTATAGACAATTTTGTATTACTGATCAAAATTTCTTTTTGGTTTTGGAATTTTTTATTTTTTTTTAGATATAATTGACATAAAACGTTATATTAATTTCAGGTGTACAAACATAATGATTTAATTTTTGTATATTGCTGCAAAACAATCACTACATTAAGTCTAGTTATCATCCATCAACATACATACTTATAAAATTTTGTGTTTCTTGTGATTCTTGAGAAGTTTTAAGATTTACTCTCTTAGCAGCTATCAAATATGCAGTGTAGTATTATTAGCTATAGTTGCCATGCTATACATTTCATCTCATGACTTACCTATAACTAGGAGTTGGTACCTTTTGATTCCCTTCATCCATTTTGTCCACCCTCTACTTCCCTCCCCCCTCTCCCCTCCCCCCCAACAATCTCTGGCAACCACTAGTCTGTTCTATTTCTATAAACTTGGTTTTTAGGATTCCTTTCAAATAGAGGATGGAGTTGATAAAATGTTTATCCAATTTTTAATGAAACTTGCTCAGTAATTCCCAAGTGTTAGTCAGAACCTTGAGAACCATCTTGTAGAAATTGCTTTCTTCTCACCTCTCTCAGTAATTAATATGTGCTACCTTGTCTTGTCATGGACTGAGACCTTTTCAGTTATTTCTACAACACCCCCTTTTTCTCTGCCCCACTTCACTCACAGATTGACCTCTACTCTGTGTTCCTCCTTCTGTCCTAGCAGACCGCCTGCAGGATTTCTTTCTGCCTTTCCCTTCACTGGCAAGGACTTGGGAGCAGGGCAGGGATGACAGTTTATGCGTGTGCTTGTCACGGGCCTGGCCCAGGCAGTCCCCACAGAGCATTTCGTGGGTTGGAGGAAGAGTATTCATCTTCGTTAGCAGGTATTTAGCCCATAGCCCAGACCCAGACACAGTCTTCCTCAGTCAAAGCACTCAGTGTTGGCCTTGGTCAGACTGTGCATATTTGCGGTGGAAAGAATACTAGCCTTATCTCAGTATATGTTCTTGTCCTTGGTGTACTAAATGCAGATGTGAATTAAACAGAGAGTGGAAGGGAGCCGTCTGCCTTTGACAGAGTTCTTAATTGAGGCCTTGGGAAAACCATGGACTATGTCGTCTTAAGGGCCCTATCAACTTCAGTATTTCAGTGCCTTCTTCATTAAAGGAAGTTCTTTATTC
Source organism: Nyctalus aviator (assembly GCA_036971965.1). Classification (NCBI taxonomy): domain Eukaryota; kingdom Metazoa; phylum Chordata; class Mammalia; order Chiroptera; family Vespertilionidae; genus Nyctalus; species Nyctalus aviator. Next base: position 102,854,654 of record CM072925.1, on the reverse strand, counting down.
ATATTACTTTTGAGCTACTTCAGTCTGGGTACCTAATTAAAGGATCTAAGGACTTGCCTTGTATTGGTAGAATGATTATTACTCTTTTTCCCTAGGATTGGGCAATGATAAGTATAGAAATCTCAGATCTGAGAAGTGAATTCTGTCACTTTGAGGTGGACTTTAGGATTTTGTAGGTCTTATATAAATTCTTCAGGTTTTATAATTAAATGAAAGTCCTAATATTTCATATTTGGTCACATAATTTAACATCTAGTTGTTAAAAGCAGAATTAACTTTGTTCGCTATTTCAAAAATTTTATAGAGTTTGATATAAGTATGTTTGACATTTAAATGTAATTGAATTATAAATAATATAGTTGATAATGAAATATCTCCCTTGGCCCTTCACTTCTGAGAGAAAAAAGAATGCTCAGCATGCCATCAATTTCCTCAGTGTTGATGAATGCTTCAGGGAATGTTTTGATCAGTGGCAAAGGTGTCATTCGGTTTCCAGCTGTTGCCAGGCGTTCCGAAGTCTCAGCTTCAGTTCCTGATATCTCTGGTTTCCAGAACTAACTACCTCCCGTTAGAAGAGTTTCTTCACCTACTCATTTTCCCTCGGGCTTTCTCCTTTTCATCTTGTATTTTTCCACTCTTTTGGCAGACCTGCATGGGCAAGGATGTAACGCTTCACGTCTCAGCAAGCAACCCAGCAATGCTGCTGTACCAGAAGTTTGGATTCAAGACTGAGGAATATGTTTTAGATTTTTATGATAAGTATTACCCCTTGGAGAGCACAGAGTGTAAACATGCGTTCTTTCTGAGGCTCCGACGCTGATGGGACTTAAATAGAGCTCTTCACAGAGAAACACGTATGCTTCTACAGACAGGTCTTCACATAGACGTTACTCATTTCACTGTGAGTCTAATCTCTGCGATTAGATATTCATCGAAACTCTCAACTAAGATGAAAAAAGCGGTGGGCGGTGGAATGAGTAGTGACCAGCCCGACAGGAAGATCACTGTGTCCAGTCCTTTCAGGAGAGGCCTTCACCCCACATTTTGGGACTCCACAGTTAACTGACACTGAGATGCTGCTGTCCTCCTTCCATCGGACAGTTTGTAAGATTAAAAGTATCTAAACTGATACTATTGGTGAGACAGAATCCGACTGTCCTAATTTAAAGAATGAGCAAATGCGATCACTGCAGAGTTCTGGGATGATGAGAGATTATGAAATGGTTATGTAAAGGGATGCCAACCCTTTCCCCAGACTTCATGTGTTGTCGCTGAACCCAGCAGGACTTTAAGTCACTGAGGTTCTGTTGTGTCTCTCTGTCTTTGGCCACAGTCGAAATAAACTAAATGTCGTGTCTGTACATTACTTAGCCTGTTCTGTTAGCATCTCCCACCAGAGAGTGGCCTGGGAGTGGAGGGTCTCAGCTTCCCTCTGCCTGTGAAGTTGGTTTGTTGTTGGAGTGGCTGAGCCTGGATGGAGGTGTGCTGGGGGCAGACCTATATGGTCTGCAGGACTAGGCTGTTTGGTGTGTGGGGGGTGTTGGAGGAGATGGACTCTTTTTTTGTTTTTTGTTTTTTTATTTATTCACAAAGTATTTACTAATAGTTAATACATCCCAGACATTTTTTATGGTATTTGGAAGGTTAACATGATAAAAGTGAGTTCTCAGAATGCTCAGGCTTAGAGAGAATCATGAAAATGGGGAAATTATAAATGACCCCCTGAAAGTTGGCATGAAATGTGTAACTCGTAAAGACATTGCTCACAGGGATACATTTGATACAAATTTCCTGGATTACACACAGTTAATTTTGCTCATTATATTCCACCCATGAGTGTGATACTTGTCTTTTTCTGACTGGCTTATTTCACTTAGCATAATACTCTCTACGTCGCTCATGCTATCTCAAAGGGTAAGAGAGCCTTCTTTTTCGCAGCTGCATAGTATTCCATTGTGTACCACATCTTTTTTTATCCACTTATCTGACGAGCACTTGGGCTGTTTTGGAACTTAGCTATTATAAATAGCGCTGCTATGAACATAAGGGTGCATATATTCTCTCTGATTGGTGTTTCAGGATTCTTAGGATATCTGGATCAAAAGACAGTTCTATTTTTTTATTTTTTGAGGAAACTATATTGTTTCCCATATTGGCTGTACCAGTCTGCATTTCCACCACCAGTGTACCAGGGTTCCCTTTTCTCCACATCCTCACCAACACTTGTCATTTGTTGATTTATTGCTGATAGCCATTCTGGCAAGTGTGAGATGATACCTCGTTGTCATTTTAATTTGATGATTAGTGGCTTTCAGCATTTTTTCATGTGTCACTTGGCAATCTGTATGTCCTCTTTGGAGAAGTGTCTGTTTAGGTTCTTTACAATTTTTTGTTTGTCTTTTGTTAAGTGGCATGAGTTCTTTATATATTTTGGAAATTAAGCTCTTATCAGATATATCATTGCCAAATATGTTCTCCCTTACAATGGGATCCCTTTTCATTTTGTTGGTTTCTTTTGATGTGTAGAAGCTTGTTATTTTGATATAGTCTTTTTTTTTTTAAATATATTTTATTGATTTTTCACAGAGAGGAAGAGAGAGGGATAGAGAGTTAGAAACATCAATGAGAGAGAATCATCGATCAGCTGCCTCTTGCACACCCCCTACTGGGGATGTGCCCGCAACCAAGGTACATGCCCTTGACCGGAATCGAACCCGGGACCCTTCAGTCCGCAGGCCGACGCTCTATCCACTGAGCCAAACCTGTCCCGGCTGATATAGTCTTATTTGTTTATTTTTTTCCTTTATTTCCCTTGCCCTAGGAGATGTATCAGCAAACATGTTTCTCTCAAACATGTTTGAGATTTTACTACCTATGGTTTTTTCTAACAACTTACACTTAAGTCTTTTACCCACTTTGAGTTTATTCTTGTGTATGGTATAAGTTGTGATCTAGTTTAATTTTTTTGCATGTACCTGTCCAATTTCCCCAACACCATTTATTGAAGATACTATCTTCACTCTATTCTATGCTCATGCAAATGGCTTTCTAGATGTGAAGAGGAAAGCTGTCCAGGCTTCCTGGCGGAAGCTGTTTTTAGGGCTCGGATAGCAATGTCTGTTCTACACCGAGCACTGAGCTCAAGTAGAGCCTGGTATGCTAAGAAGGGCTTTCACATCTGTCAGCCTTCAGTATGATGCCGGCAAGTATTACAGCATTCCCACTGCACTGCAGGACAGAGCAGCAGGGTCGTGGGAAAGTGGAGGTACTTCAGAGCCTTATAGGTTGTGCATCTCAACATTCACCAGAACTATGTGACAACAAAAAGAATAAATGATGTCTTTGCTACCTATCGCTACATAGGAAACCACCACAAAAGCTAGTGGTTTAACGCCATACCAGTTTATTATCTCGGAATCTGTGGGTTTTCTGGGCAGTTCTCTCCACATGGTGCCGGCTGGGTCACTGGGGCAGCTGCCATCAACTGGGAGCTCAGATGGAGGTGCTGGCCAGGGATATTGATTCTCTCCCATGTGGGTGTCTTGGAATGGTGGCTGGGTTTCAGAAAGGAGCATTCTTCCAACATTCCAGGAGAACAAACCCCAATTGCAAGTGCTTGTCAAGCCTTTGCTTATAATATGCTTACTACTGACCCCTTGGCTGGGGCCAGGCACCTGCCCAAGCTTCTAGTCCACGTGGGAGGGCTTTAGAAGGGAAAAACAACAGGATATGTGGTTCATAAGAGGCGTCACCAAGGTACAGTCACCCACAAGAGGCCATTACAGAAAAGTCATCTAAAGCTCTAACACCGCCCTAGCCAGTTTGGCTCAGTGGATAGAGCATTGGCCTGCAGACTGAAGGGTCCCAAGTTTGATTCTGGTCAAGGGCACATGCCCGTGTTTCAGGCTTGATCACCAGTAGGGAGCAAGCAGGAGGCAGCCAATCAATGATCCTCATTGATGTTTCTCTCTCTTCCTCTCTGAAATCAATAAAAATTTAAATAAATAAATAAATCTCTAACACCTAACCTGTTTCCCCGAAAATAAGACTGTCATATATTAATTTTTGCTCCCAAAGATGTGCTAGGTCTTATTTTCAGGGGATGTCTTATTCTTCCATGAAGAAGAATACGGTACACATTTATTGTTAAAGGAAAATAAAGGAAATTTATTACCTGTATACGGTATGGTAGTACAGTAGTTATCAACACAAACCAGACAAACTGAATCCTACAGTATCAAGAATTTACTCATTTATTCAATGACAATCAGGTCATCATCTTCTGGAACATCATCATAACAATCAAATTCCTGAATTTCCTGGTGAATTTCTTGTGACTCTATTTCTTATAGAATCAGTGGACCAAATCTCTCATGTTTAGCAATAGCATTCTGAGACAGAGCCTAGGAGGGCCTTATTTTGGGGGGATGCCTTATATTTCACTCAGAAGGAAACCTGTAAGTAGGTCTTATTTTCAGAGGATGTCTTATTTTCGGGGAAACACAGTAGATGGCATCTGCCCAGCTTAGAATAGTTCCTGTTTGGGGCCTCTGGGTAGGCCATTGCTGGTGGACACCTCATTCATGTTGGAAATTTTAGTACGTGTGCTTCTAGTGTCTCTAATCATGCAGGAGCTCTGGAATAGACTATGGTCTTTTGTATTTTATTTTGTTTCTGGGTTACTCTTAAAGAGGAATGGAACAGAAAGAATGAGACTGTTGCAGACAGACATGAGGTGAGAGGCCTCTCTCTGAGGCCTGGTTGTGGTTTCTCCTTAGAATCTGTAAAGACACCTTCTTACGCCCATCCCATTCTGATAGTAAGTGGCCCCTCTCCCCTTTTAAAGTTTTATTGAGATAAAATTTACTAATTTTAAATGTACAATGCAATGATTTTTTAGTAGATTATTACAGAGTTGTGCAGCCATCATCCAATCCGGTATTAAAACATGGGATCAAAAAGATCCTGGTGCTCCTTTGAGGTCAATCCCCACTCCCCCGCTTCCCCAGCACTAGGTAAACACTAATCTGTGTCCTGTCTATAGATTTGCCTTTTTTAGGCATGTCCACATGTCAAAGGACCTTTTTTACGTTACCTCAAGTTGGTTTCTGTTACTAGCTACCAAAGAGGCTTCTCTAACCCAGAAGAGCCAATCACTGTGGATATATGGGTCTAACGCTTCCAAGGCCTTGTATGCACACAAGTCCTTGCATATGCCAACTTTTTTCCATGTACTAATTTTTTATATGAATTGTGATCATACTGTATCTTGTTCTATTATATATTTTTTTCTATTTTTTAAGTGATCATAGCTTTCCAAGTTGTCAAACATTTTTTATATATGTTTTTATTGACTTCAGAGAGGAAGGAAGAGGGAGAGAGAGGTAGAAACATAAATGATGAGAGAGAATCATTGACTGGTTGCCTCCGGCATGCTCCCCACTGGGGATTGAGCCTGCAACCCAGGCATGTGCCCTAACCAGAAATTGAATTGTGACCTAGTGGTTCATAGGTTGATACCCAATCACTGAGCCATGCCAACTGGGCTCAAATATTTTTTAAAAATCATGTATGATAGGATTGCATTTGATTACAGGAGTGTACATAATTAAAAAAACAAACAAAAAACCCTTGTTTCAATTTTACCATTGTAAAGAGTACTATATTGAACATTCTTGGAGCTAAATCCATGACTTTCTTTAGAACATATTCCCAGAAGTGGAATCGCTATATTAAAGGGGATAACATGTCTCAAAGTACAATCAATAGTAATAATAATAATGCCTAGGGTTGGCTGTTTCTCATTCTAAGAGCCTTGAATGACTCAGAAATATATTTAGGACTCAAAACAGCTCAGTGAGGGAGGTACTATTATGATTCTCATTTTTCCCAGTGGAAAAAAAAAACAAAAACTGAGGCACAGAGAAATTTACAGTAACTTAAAATCTCACAGATAGTAACTGGCAGGGCCTAACAGTCTGCTCCAAAACCTTTACATTAACTATAAAAATATTTTTTTAATTTATAATTTAACCCATTGCACTTATATCTCCAATCCTTGCTTTTCTTTTGAATAGACAGTTTATAAGGTTCAAGAAGAGATTCCGGAGCAAATTTGGAAAATCACAGTTCTCATTTTCAAAATTGCTACTATAAAGCTATAATGATCAAGGCAATATGGTGATAGCATAAGGACAGATACTACTAAACAGTGCCATAGAATTGAGCCCAGAAATAAACACTTATATTTATACTAGAGGCCTGGTGCACAAAAATTGGTGCACTGGAGGGAGTCCCTCAGCCCAGCCTGCACCCTCTCAAAGTCCAGGAGTCCTCAGGGGATGTCCTACTGACAGTTTAGGCCAGCTCCCAGGGAGCAGACCTAAGCTGCAGTGTGGCCTCCCTCTGAGGGAGGCAACCAGATGGGCCAGTCAGGGATGGTGCTGCCCATCCCCCCTCCACCAGCACTGCTTTCCTCCTCCCCCCATTATTGTTCCCTCCCTCTTGCCTGCTGGCACAGGCCTTGGCTGGCCTGGTGCCGCCTGCTCGCTGGCCCCACCCCCCACTGACTGCTCATTCTGCCATTTGGTCAATTTGCATATTATGTTTTTATTATATAGGAATGGTCTTTTTAGCAAAAAATAGTTATGATTTTGATTCATTCATATTGGATAGCTATTGTATTAACTGTTGTCATCTTTTTTTTTTTTTTTTTTAATTGATTTCAGCTTTAACCAGCTTGGCAGTGGATAGAATGTCTATGGCCTGTGGACCAAAGGGTCCAGGGTTCTGTTCCAGTCAAGGGCATGTACCTCGGTTGCAGACTCCTTCCCACCTCAGGTACATGCAAGAGGCAAACAATCGGTGTGTTTCTCTCACATCCATATTTCTCTCTGTCTTTCCCTCTTTCTTCTACTCTCTAAAAATAAATGGGAAAATATCCTTGGGTGAGGATTTTTTTAAAAAATGATTTTAGAAAGAGCAAGAGAGAGGAAGAGAAAGATAGAAACATCAGTGATGAGAGAGAATCATGGATCAGCTGCCTCCTGCATGCCCTCTCCTGGGGGTGGAGCCTCCAACCCCAGCATGAGCCCTGGCCCAGTCGAACCATGACCTCCTGATTCATGGGTCCACGCCCAACCATTGAGCGACACTGGCCAGGCATTGATTTTTCTCTCTTAATCATCATAGAGTTCCTTCCAGGTAAAAAAGCATAGGTTTAACTTACTTTTAAACAGCTGCAGCACATTCCATAGGTGTATAAGTACCACAATTTCTTCAGCCATCCCCCTATTGATGGATAATCCCACAGTTTCCCATTTGGGGCGACTACAAACAAGGCATCAAAAACCATCCTTATCCGTATAGCCCATTGCATTGGTGCTGAATATGAGTCACTTCTGAAATTAGATTTCAAACAGAGTCATGCAGCAATTCAGATTCCCCCAGTCCATTTTGTTCAGAGCTCTCCTGCAGAGGGAGTAAGGCTGGTCTCCAGGGACCATCGGATCACACCCCACGTCCAGTAGCATGCAAGCCTGGCATTTTTCAGAGCAGGACCGAAACATCCTCTAAGGAAGCTGGCCACACCACGTTTCTCCTTCAACACCAACAGACTGTTGAGACCTATCTGCTACCTTGTAGCAGATGCCTCATCTTTACATGGCAGATGAGTCCAACATTACCACCTGTTGGCTGCACTTCACACATCCCTTCTCAGCTAGTTCACGGGTGTCTGCTAATTATATACTTTAAAAAGGTTTTGCTAGAAATTTTAGGCAGAGCCCAGTCTTTTGTAGGTGGGACTACATATGGTCCACAAGCAGCCAGTTGCAGGCTCAGGTGGAATCAACTTCTATGACAAGTAATTTGTCTGAGGTCATAATTTTGATCTTCACATGGTGCACAGTGCCTTACACCAGGAATAATAGTTGACATTCATGGAATATTGTTTCATGTCAGGCACTGAATTAAACACTTTTACATAGACTGCCTCATTTAATTTCCTCCACAGCTCTGTTGTATACTTCTGGTCTGTTACCTATTGCCACAGTAATTCTGCATAAAGCTATGCCAAAAATTGTGGCAAAATACAGCCACCAATTTTTTGCTTATGATTCTGTGAGTGAATAACTTAGGCTGAGCAGTCCTTCTGGTCTCATCTGGGCACCCTCATGGGTCTGTGGTCAGCTGCAGGTCAACTAGGAAGCTCACCTTCTGGTAGTTGGCTGGCTGATAGTTACATTTTTAAAAATTTATTTATTGTCTGAAGTTTTACATGTCTCTTTTTTCCCCATTTGACCGCCACCTCCAGCCATTCCCACCCTGGGCAAACCCTCACTGCTCCAGTGTCTGTGTCCATTGGTTATGCATACAAGTCCTTTGGTTGCTCTTTGCTCCCCCCTCACCACCACCAATTGTCTCTGGATCTATTCTTATTCATCAAATTATGTTGATCATTATATCCCACATATGAGTGAGATCGTGTGATATTTATCTTTCTCTAATTAGCTTATTTCACTTAGCGTAATGCTCTTCAATTGTTTCCATGGAGAATACATTGGGGCTCTCTTATTCATATATGTGTGTGTGTGTGTGTGTGTGTGTGTGTACACAATTTATTGATTTCAGACAGGAAGAGACCTATGACTCAGGAGATCAGGAATCAAACCCTTATCTCCTGGTTCTCAGGTCAATGCTCAACCACTGAGCCACACCAGCTGGACAATTTCTGCAAAAAGTGTCATTGGGATTTTGAAATAGATTGTTCTGACTCTGTAGATCACTCTGGGTAATATTAATATCTTAACAATATTGTCTTCTAATCCAAGAACATGAAATGTCTTTCTACTTATTTATGACTTTAATTTCTTTTATTGATGCTTTGTACTTTTCAGTGCACAAATGTTTCCTCTCCTTGGTTAATTCCTAAGTGTTTTATTCTTTCTGAAGCAACTATAAATAGAATTATTCTTTTAATTTTCTTTTCAGATTGTCCATTGTTAGTATATAGAAATGCAACTGATATATGTGTGTTTGTTTTGTATAATGCTCTGTCTCTTGTTTTTTTAAAAAATAAATTTTTATTGATTTCAGAGATGTAGGGAAAGGGAGAGATAGAAACATCAATGATGAGAGAGAATCATTGATTGGCTGCCTTCTGCATTCCCCCTAATGGAGATAGAGCCCACAATTCCACAATCTGAGCATGTGCCCTTGACTATAATCGAACCTGGGACTCTTCAGTCCGCAGGCCGGGCTCTATCTACTGAGCCAAACCGGCTAGGGCTCTATCTCTCTCTCTTTTTTTTTTTTTTTTTTTTTTTTTTTTAAGATATTTTATTGATTTTTCACAGAGAGGAAGAGAGAGAGATAGAGAGTTAGAAACATCGATGAGAGAGAATCATCGATCAGCTGCCTCTTGCACACCCCCTATTGAGGATGTGCCCGCAACCAAGGTACATGCCCTTGACTGGAATCGAACCCGGGACCTTTCAATCCGCAGGCCGACGCTCTATCCACTGAGCCAAACCGGTGCCGGTAGGCTCTATCTCTTTAAAAATGTTTACATTGGGACTTTTCAACACAATCAATGTTTAGACATACCTCATCATACCCTGGATAGCATTACATGGAATGGGTATTCTAGCCTGAGCTGAGAATAGTTTTAAAGTAGTACCCATATAGCCCTAGCCAATTTAGCTCAGTGTATAGAGTGTCAGCCTGCAGACTCAAGGGTCCCAGGTTCAATTCTGATCAAGGGCACATGCCCGGGTTGTGGGTTTGGTCCCCAGCAGAGGGCGTGCAGGAGGCAGCCAATCAATGATTCTCTCTCATCATTGATGTTTCTATCTCTCCCTTCCTCTCTGAAGTTAATAAAAATATATTTTAAAAATAAATAAGGAAGTACCCATATAATTAACTCTCTTTTGCCTCTTGGCCCACAAAGCCTTTTTAAGAAAAAAATTGTCAAAACCCATTCTAGAACACATTTGGCCAGTTTCCTATTGAAAGGACTGCTGAGTTGTTTCCAACACAATGCTATTATAAACAACTAGTGGACCGGTGCACGAAATCCATGCACTGGGTAGGGGGAGGTGTCCCTCAGCCCGGCCTGCACCTCTCCAATCTGGGACCCCTTGGAGGATGTCCGACTGCCAGATCAGGCCTAAACTGGCAGTCGGACATCCCTCTCATAATTCAGGACCGCTGGCTCCTAACCACTCACCTGCTTGCCTGCCTGATCACCCCTAACGACTCTACCTGCTGGCCTACTCACCCCCAACTACCCCTGTACCGGCTTGCTCTCCCCCAACTCCCAACTGCCCTCCCCTCTTGGCCTGATCACCCCTAACTGCCTCTGCCTTGGTCCCACCACCATGGGCTTTGTCTGGAAGGTCTTCCAGTCTAATTAGCATATTAACCTTTTATTAGTATAGATGGTTCTCTAACATTCTCTTCACTGATTTGCCCTCATATATATCAATAGGGTAAATCTCTAGCAGAGGAAGAACTGCTAGATCAAAGAATACATTTTAATTTTGATAGTGCACCCCAATGGCTGGAAAAAAATACAGCCATTTATCTCTTCTCATCAGGAGTGGCTCTTTCCCTACATGTTTATAATGTGAATTATTGATTTTTTCCGTTATGGTTCCTGGGTTGTATGTCTTACTTAGAAAGGTCTCTTCTTGAATATGATTCTTTTTTAAAATGCATAAGTTTTCTTCTGGTACTTTTTTGTTTTTAAAAGTACTTTCATCCATCTGGAATTGACTTTGGTGTAAGGAGTAAGGTATGGCTCCAGCTGGCACTCAGCTGTCCCAAGCCATTTATTGAATAATCTATCTTTTTCCCCCCACTGCTTTGAAATGCCACCTTTCCATATGTATTTGGGTCTATTTATGGGCTCTCTAACTTGTCCCATTGATATAGCTGTTAATTCATTTGCTATTTCAAACTTCTTTAATTAACTATAGTTTTGTAATGCTTTTTATTACTTGGAAAGAATAGTCTCTCCGTATTAGCCTTCTTTGTAGTATTTTCTTAGCTTTTCTTGCACATTTTACTTTTCACTTGAACTTTAGAATCATCTTGTCTAATTAAAAAGTAGATCTTTTCATTGACTTTGCATTAAGTTCTTAGATAAATTTAAGGAGGAAAAGTATAATATTAATTTTTTCTATTTGAAAATAGGGTATTCATTAAATTTTAAAAAATCTTTGCTAATGCTTTATAGTTTTGGTTTATATAAATTCATTTTAATTGAGTTTATACCCAGGTATTCTCTCTTTTTATGTACTGTAAATGGGATTTTTCTTCTATTATATTATTCTAATAGGTTTTTTGCACATGAAAAAATATTTTTGCATATTAAATTTGCAATTAACCACATTACTGAATTTTTTTTTATTTCTATTCATTTCTTAGTCGACTCTCCTGAGTTTTTCAGATATACAGTCATATTGCCTGTGAGTAACAATTTTACTTTCTCCTACAAATTAGTTACATGTTTATTTTTACAGGATTTCATTGCAGGGTCATGTAAGGAGCTCTTAGTTCTGTCCTCCTAGAAGTCTATGTCTACAGTGGGATATACCAGCTTCAAATGGCTCTTCTCTCCATTCTGGGTCCCAGTGGCTGATTTCCCACAAGCATAAAGCTTTAACAGAAAGGAGTTTTAAGCAAAGGAATGACAGGATCATATCTGGAGTTAGGAAAACCACCCTGGCCAGAGTGAACGGACTGCCTAAAGGACCAGCAGAGTCTGCAGAAGACTGGTGAGCAGACCAGCACGGCTCTCATGATGAGAGGACCCAGCAGCTGAGACATGGGCAGAGGCCAAACCTGAGGGAGATCAAGGAGGTAGAATTTGTTAAAAGTTATTATTACATGTCACATATTAGCACTTGAAGCCCAGCTGTCCTAGGATCATTTCCCATCACTTACAGATGGAGGGACTGGGGCTCAGAGCAGTAATGTGCCTAGGTCTCCTGGCTGGCAGGTGATGTTGCCAATATTGGACTTAGCTGTTAAACCCCTGAGTGGCAATAGAGGGCAAGAGAAGTGGCCACTGAGGGCTGGAGGTTTTGGGGCTGCCACTCAGCAGGAAAGCTGGCAGGAGCATGGGTAGGGAGGAAGATTTCCACTCTGGATATGCTGTGTGGACAGTCTGACAGACAGTGGGGTCTCTGCTGGGTACTGAGACACCATCCTTTCTGCAGCCCTGAGGGTGGCTAACTCAAGATTAGGTGTCATTCAAGTTCAACAGTGGGAGCTGAACTTCACCACAGGCCATTCCCCCTGCAACATGCCCTGGGCGCTGCTCCATTTGCCATACTGACCCTCCTCATTGCACCCACCTGACCACTCTGCCACTTGCTATCTGGGAGACTGGCCAAGTTTTTTAACCTTTCTATGCCTCAGTCTCCCCATCTGTAGAGTGTGCATGCTAATGGTGCCTCCCTCAAAAGATTATGAGGATTAAATGATTTAATATTAATGCACGTGTTAGTGCTATTTAAGTATTTGTTAAGTAAATAAATGCAAGGAGAGAATTTTGTATGGGATTACTATGAGTATTATAGAAGGACAGTTTTATTTGGGGGTTGAAATGGTATCAAGAAAGATGATTTTGGGGTGCCTCCTACCTGAACCTCCTTGCTATGGGCCAGGTAGACCCAGAATTCATCTCTCCTTGTCAGTTAGTGTCTATGGGGAAGTAGTCCATTTTATGATTCTAATTTTTTAGTTCCTTCTCCCACTAACAGCTATGTCAGGCCTTCGGTAATCTTTTGTTTCTTATGTGATATATTTTTATCATTTAAAAAATTTTGTGAGGTATATAAACTCAGAAAAACAAATTGTAAGTGTACAATGCAATGCATATTCCCAAACTGAACACACCCTATCACCAGATCAAGAACCAGAGCTTGGTCAGCCCCTCCCAGTCACTCCAACCCCAGGGTAACCGCTGTCTGAGTTGTCATCTGACTGTGTGGTTGTGCTCTGACTGTTGTCACACTTGATATAGATGGAATCCCATGGTGTGCACTCCGCTGGCTCTGGCTTCTTAGGCTCCACACCATGTATGTGAGATACATTCATGCTGCTGAGTGTAGCAGTAGTGTATCTGTCACTGTGAATGTTTCTGTCACATATTTTCATTGCTATAAAAGATTGTTGTGCGAATAAACCAAGATTTACTTATCCATCCTTCTATTGATGGACATTTGAGTTGTTTCTAGCTGGAGGATGGTACAAACAAATACAGAGAACATTCTTTGGGTGGTTCCATGTACTCATTTTTCTTGCTGTAGAAGAGAGTCTGGGTGAAAATGGTGCCAAACAGGTTTCCAAGGTGATTATACCAATTTACATCTGCCTGGAATTAGTTAACTTTAAGAGGTTGGACCTTTCTTTAATAGTTCCTATATTTGAATAATTCAAGTGAGTCCTGGGATGGTTATAGTGATCCCAACTGTCTTCATTTTCTTTTCTTTTTTTTCTTTTTTTCCCCATTTTTTTTTATTCATTTATTATCTGTGTACATAATTTAACATTCCCCCCTTCCCATACATACCTCCCCTCCCTAGAGTTTTGTGTCCATTGGTTGTACTTATATGCATGTATACAAGTCCTTCGGTTGATCTATTATCTCCCCCAGATCTCCCTACCCTTCCTGCTGTAATTTGACAGTCTACTTGTTGCTTTACTGTCTCTATATCTATCTTTTGGTTCATCAGTTTATAATGTTCTTTATTATCCATAAATGAGTGAGGTCATGTGGTGTTTCTCTTTCATTGACTGGCTTATTTCACTCAGCATGATGTTCTCCAATTCCATCCAGGTTGCTGCAAATGATAAGAATTCCTTCTTTTTTATGGCAGCATAGTATTCCATTGTGTAGATGTACCATAGTTTTTTGATCCAATCATCTGCTAACGGGCACCTTGGCTGTTTCCAAATTCTAGCTATTATAGATTGTGCTGCTATGAATATAGGGGTGCATATATCCTTTCTAATTGGTGTTTCTAGTTTCTTGGGATATATTCCTAGGAGTGGGATTACTGGGTCAAATGGGAGTTCCATTTTTAGTTTTTTGAGGAAACTCCACACTGTTCTCCACAGTGGTTGCACCAGTCTGCATTCCCACCAGCAGTTCACGAGGGTTCCTTAATCTTCGCAATCTCACCAACACTTGTCGTTTGTTGATTTGTTGATGTTGGCCATTCTGACCCAACTGTCTTCATTTTCAATAGAGGATTGTAAAATGGTGCTCAAGGACTATAATTTGCTTGCCATTTACTAACAGTTAAAGAGAGAAGTTAATTTATTTACCCGAAGACCCAGAGAGCATTGGAGACTAGCATTCTTAAGTCACCCTTCACTTTATTAACTATCAGTTCATTAACAGCATGCTGGTCAAGATCTGGGGCTCTGGAGCGAGCCTCTCCGGTGTAGGTGCTGGCTGCCCCACCAGCTCGCTGGGCATCCCAGTGCAAGGGATTTGACCCCGTGTGCCTCTGTGTCCCATTGTAAAATTGGTATACAATAGTACCGTGTTTCCCCGAAAATAAGACATCCTCCGAAAATAAGACCTAGCGCATGGAAAGATAGATAAGACATCCCCTGAAAATAAGACCTAGCGCAACTTTGGGAGAAAAAATTAATATAAGACACTGTCTTATTTTGGGGGAAACAGGGTACTTACTTTATAGGATGGTTAAATGAGATTTTCTATGTGAGATCCTTAAAATAAAGCATGGCATACCATAAGTGCTCAATAAACATTAGTGGTGGTTGTTTTTGTATCAAAAGTGGATCTATAATTTAAAATAAGAATCAAGGCAAAATGAATTAAAACAGTGCTGTTAGCTGCTGTGCTTATTAACACACTGATCTCTCCTAGCCAGAAGCCTGGTATGCAGAAACACCACCTGAGAGAGCAGACATAGTGGGTTATGAGAAGCCAAGTCACCACACTAAGGCTCAAGTTCAGGACTGGAGCATACTTCTCACTGACCCAGTAGGGATGGTAGGCCCCAAGTGTAACTGAAACTAAGGCTTGGTTGCCTACTGCAACAAAAACCAAACTTGTGAGGTAGATGCTGGTGAAAAAGGAAAGAGGTTTATTCAAGTGCTGGGAACCTGAGAAGATTGGCGACTCTTGTAACAAAGCCCATCTTAACATCTCAGTGTAGGCAGAGGTTTTTTGTGTTGTTGTTGTTGTTGTTGTTTTTTAATATATATCTTTATTGATTTCAGAGAGGAAGAGAGAGATAGAAATATCAATGATGAGAGGGAATCATTGGCTGCCTCCTACATGCCCCCTACTGGGACCAAGCTCACAACCTGGACATGTGCCTTTGGTGGGAATTAGACTCTGGTCCCTTCAGTCCACAGGCTGACTGACACTCTATCCACTGAGCCAAACTAGCTAGGACGGCAGAGGTTTTTTTTTTAAGGAGGAAAAGGCAAAGCAGAACAACGAAATCAAGGGATAGGGGGCAAAAAATTCTCTATGTGCAAGTCAGCACAGTCAGTTCTGATAAGGACCTCAAAACTGGTCAAGTGATGGTCTGATGTGATCATCCTGGTCTTCATCATCCCGGTTCTACATTTGAAGGTGAGCAAATCTCCTGAAACTGGGGTGACTGAAGGTCAGAGTCTGCATCTTCTGAAGTTAGTTCTAGGATTCTTACACAAACATGCTGTTTATCTACAAGCTACATATTAGAGCCAGCATATACAGAAACAATGTCAAAAGAATGGTGGTGTGGCTTACAGTTCCCCACTGATACACAGTCTGGTAAGCAGCTTGTGTCAGCCAACTGCTCGTTAGAGGAGGAAGAGGGCCACTGCAGGCAGGTCTGGCCTTGAGGTGTGACCAACGGATCACAGGAGCAGAGGCAGAACAAACAAGATTAACAAAACCTCAGCTCAGATTTTCATGGTAGGAAGGCGCTGAAAAGATTTCCATTGTATCAGAGAACAGTATCTGGCATTTTAAGTGATAACCCCAAGGCATCAAGAAAAAGACAGATATTGTCAACTATAATTAAACATAACTTAAGAAAGAAAAAGACAAATAACATTCTCTACCCTCTGTCTAGAAAGTAAACAATAGATACTTTTTTTCTGATAAAGAGAATTTAGGGTTCTTCAACATTTTAAGAGGAAAAAGAGATGTAGGCCAAATTTTAGATTAGGGTACTTAAAAATCCTATCACAATTGCAAAGTGAGGTTCTTATTTGAATCTTGATTCTCTTTAAAAATATGCTAAACTGCTAGATGAACTAGCAGAGAAAGAGAAAGGTTCAAAACAAAAGGAATTTTATCTATTACATAAGAGAGTCTGAATCTGAACAGCTCACTATTTTAGAGTAGGATCTGGGGTTAAAAGATTAGCCAGCAAATATAATAGAGCAAGCATATGAAATGTATGAAGAGCATAGAGTATGAGTTCCTCCTTCCTAAGGTGTTTCTCTTTAAATGGTAAAGGAGAGAGAGCAAAAGCTAGAGCAAGAATGAAAGAAAGAGCATATTACAAGATATTTCTAGGTTTCCATTTCTTTCTCTTTTTTAATATATTTTATTGATTTTTCACAGAGATGAAGAGAGAGGGATAGAGAGTTAGAAACATCAATGAGAGAGAATCATCGATCAGCCGCCTCTTGCACACCCCCCACTGGGGATGTGTCCGCAACCAAGGTACATGCCCTTGCCTGGAATCGAACCTGGGACCTTTCAGTCTGCAGGCTGATGCTCTATCCACTGAGCCAAACTGGTCTGGCTAGGTTTCCATTTCCACATTGGGGCGGGGGGGAAGGGGGGGGAAAATGCTCCATCTCCTACAGGTAGGTATGAGAAAAGCACCCTGAGTGGAAACATGTTAGCAAAGGTAGATTAGCACCACTTATTAGAATACTAATAAGTATTCTAGAATACGAATAAGTGCACCTTGAAAGGAACTGTGGGCTAGGAGGCCCATAGTGGGTCTGGGCCCATCCTCCTCACCCCTGCCCAGCCCCTCCCACAGCAGTCCTGGGTCCTGTCTGCCTTCAGCCCTGCTGCCATGGCTCCCATGGTCTGACCCTGCTCACACCTGCTGCCAGTACAGAGCGATTGGGGCCAGGACCAGCAGCAGGTGCAAGCAGGCCCAGTGCTGTCAGTGGGTTCGAGCAACGGCTGCTGCCCTGATCTCCCCTTGGGATCAGGGGAGGTAGAGAAGCCCTGACGGGTGATCAGGGCCAGCAGCCACTGCTTGCACCTGCTGATGGCGCCAAAAACTTTGGGCCAGCCCCAGGCACTGGCAATGGGTGTGAGTGGCAGCTCCATCACCGGTAGTGGGTGCCAGCAGGGCCAGCACCTGCAGCAGGTGTGAGCACTGGGCGAGATATATATATATTTATATAATAGGCTGTACTATTTCAAACCCATGTTTCCTTTCACTTTTTTCATACTTGTTTTTCATTATAGAAGCACTGAATTCAAATTTTTTATATCCACAGGTATTCTGCTCCACTCCTAAATAAATGTATTTTAAAAAGTCTGCTAGCCCTTTGGCTCAGTGGCTAGAGCATTGGCCTGCAGACCAGAGGATCCGGGGTTTGATTCTGATCATGGGCACATACCTTGGTTGCAGGGTACTCCCTGGCCCGGGCTCTGTGCATTAGGCAACCAATCAATGTGTTTCTCTCACATCGATGTTTCTCTCTATCTTACCCTCCCCCACTCTCCCTAAAAAGCAGTGGGAAAATATCCTGGTTTGAGGATTAACAATAACAACAACCAAAAAAGCTACTCCAGAGTGCGGAATCTCCAAGAGAAGGCGGGAGTGGGGGTTTGGACAGGTGGGAGGTAATCAACCAAAGACCTTGTATGCATATATGCGTAACCCATGGACACAGTCAATAGGGTGGTGAAGGCTGGGGGTGAGGGGGGAGCTTGGAGAAGGTCAATGAGGGGAAAAAAGGCATATATGTAATACTTTCAACAATAAAGATGAAAAAAAAAAAAGGTAATACAAATAAGAGTACAAAGAGGCTGAAAATAATATAGGATAAGTGGGTGGCATGAACTTGTAAAAAATATAAAAGTAAAAATAAAAAGCTGCTCCAAAAGAAAAAATTAAGAAAATATATAATATATTTTTTAAAATTTTCTATTAATTGCTTTTTAAAATGTAAAAGAAAAGGAAGAAAGGAAAAGAAAGTAGAAGATAGTAATGTATTTTAAAAGAATGTTAATTCAAACTATTATTTAGGCCCTAACCAGTTTGGCTCAGTGGAAACAGCATTGGCTTGTGAACTGAAAGGTCCCAGGTTCGATTCCGATCAAGGGCATGTACCTTGGTTGCAGGCACATTCCCAGTAGGGGGTATGCAGGAGGCAGCTAATTGATGTTTCTAGCTCTCTATCCCTCTTCCTTCCTCTCCATTAAAAAAAAAAAAAATCAATAAAAATATATTTTTAAAAATATTATTTAGGCCGAAACCAGTTTGGCTCAGTGGATAGAGCATCAGCCTGCGGACTGGTTAAGGGCATGTACCTTGATTGCGGGCACATCCCCAGTAGGGGATGTGGAAGAAGCAGCTGATCGATGACTCTTTCTCATCGATGTTTCTCTCTCTCTCCCTTCCTCTCTGTAGAAAATCAATAATATATATATATATATATATATATATATATATATATATTATTTAGGAAGTTTTTGCCATATGGAGAAACAGGGGTTGAGTTTGTCAGCAACTTAGAATCTTTGATGAGTTTATTGCTGAGATTTGTGGGTAAACAAGTGGTGGATCGTCAGGGACCCAAGCACAGTCACTGAGGATCGCCCTGCCTGTGCCACACATCGGAGGCCACATTGCTGACCTCCAGGTACCAGATCAGCACCCACTTCACTGTATTATGAAGAATAAAAAGCATAATGGATGAAGGTGCTCTCGCTTCATGTAGGAAACTAAAAGGGGCAAGGAGACAGATTTGCTTGTGGAATGTTGCTCTGGGCGGGCAGGACAAGCAAATGGCAATTTCATTTGTTTATTTACTTAAATTTTTCAGTCACAGTTTAAATTTGATATTACTTTGTATTAGTTTCAAAGCATAATGGTTAGACAATCATATGCTTTATAAAGTGGTCCACCTGGCACCATATGTAATTATTGCAATATTATTGACTACATTCCCTATGCTGTATTTTACATCCCCGGAATTATTTTGTGACGACCAATTTGTAGTTCTTAATCCCTTTATTTTTATCACCCAGCCCCTCCAACCCCCTTCCCTCTGGCAGTCCTTTTAGAGAAGCACACAGAACCCTAATATTATAGTACAATTGTGTCCCCTTATCTGCAGGGTATACATGTCCCAAGACCCCCAGTGAATGCCTGAAATTGAACCTTATATATACTATGTGCATGGACCCTTTAAGTATTTCTGGGGCCAGGCCTACATTTGCAAAATGGCAGGACTCTGCCATGGATAGCTTGAGCACCTTTTTGCTAATTGATTCAGGCTGCACCTAATCAACGTAGCTAAGAACTTGAATTCCAAAATGGTCAAATAGATCTTTATTGGCGCTTCTATAGTTCCCATCCAAGGTGATGGGCCACTGTGACGCAAACCTCCATTCCCTCCTCTGTGAAATGGGTACACATCCTCAAGGTGGTCGGGAGAAGGTGCCACTCTGTTGTTAATAGGGAGAGGTCCTTGAGAAGAGGGCCTAGGGATCTGGGCCTGGGTAATTCTCCTTTTTGGGTGTGCCCCAGAAACTTCTGCTCCTGCCTTGCTCACTGTGAGGGACTGAGTGATTCACCAGGTTAATCTGGGAGCAGCACTGAGGGTCCCTCCCATCTTCCCAGACACACAGGATCCCATGTACCTTTCTTCAGCCAAAGTGCCTGGGCTCTGGCTGCAAACCGTGGGAGCGTGGAGCACCCACCGGCTCCTTTCTGTGGGGCATTGTTAGGGCATTAGTCACCTTAGAGCCCTCGAGCATTTGTTTAGGTAATGTAGCAACAAGAAATGTTCCATGCTGGCAGCTTCGGCATTTCAAACTGTCACTTCCAGAAAGCCCCATGGAGCCATTGCCGCTTACTCAAAGGGACAGTGGTCCTAAAAGCATAATGCCGGAACGTGGGCGGCATGCCTGGCTCTGCTGCTTTGGATAAGCCCAGGAAAAGGTACTCTTTGTTTCAAATGCCCTCCCGAAGTTATTGGGCTCAGGATGTTACTCCCTGGTCACACCTAGATTCTTGACTGATTTATTAAGTTCTATGGGGGAAGGTTCTTTATTATTTGCGTGGCTCCTGTTACAAGAAGCATGTGAAGATGTGGAGGCTCCAGTCACAGGTGGCCCCAGAGCTGCTTCAGCAGTTTCACGAAGCCTGAGGAGCCAGGCAGGGCTGAACCATTTCCCTAAAGGTTTGGACACACAGGCAAGTTGAGGGCAATGCTGAACATTCCCAGAGATCAGGCATCGGGGAGTGTTAGGGACTGTGGTGAGCTGGAAAATGCTTGCCCCTTCGAGAGCAGCCCATGCCCCTCCAGCTAACGCTGACTTGTGGGAATACGTGCCCAGCTCTGGCAGATCTTTTGATTTGTCATGCCCAGACAGTATGGCCCAGTGGTTGAGCGTCAACCTATGAACCAGCTGGACAAAATTCAATTCCTGATCAGGGCCAATGCCTGGGTTGAAGGCTCGATCCCCAGTAAGGGGCATGCAGGAGGCAGCTTAATCAATGATTCTCCCTTTCTCTCTCCCTCTCTTTTCTCTCTTAAATCAATTTAATTTCTTTTTTTAAAGGAAGGGTGTTCTAGCACATGTTACAACATGGACAAACTTGAGGACATTATGCTATGAGAAATAAGCCAGTCACAGAAAGACAAACTCTATATGATTCTACTTATATGAGATACTGTAGTTAGATTTGTCTAATTCTTAAAAATTCTACAGAAAGTATAGTGGTTGCCAGGCATTGGGGGAGTTCCTGTTTAATGGGGAAAGAGTTTCAGTTTGATGAGATGAAAAGCTCTGGAGATGGCTGGTCATGATGGTTGCACAACATCGTTGAGTGTATCTAATACCATCGAACTATATACTTAATATGGTTAAGATGGAAATTTCACGTGTATTATACAACATTTTAAAAATTGGGGGGGAAATTAAGTCTAGTGCAGGCCGAACAAAACTTGTCTTTGGGCTCAGCCAAGCCGCAGGCTGCTAGCGTGTCCCCTCTGCTGTGCGTGATCCTCCACAGCAACCCGCTCACTGGACCCACTTCCCTGCCCAGCCAGCTCCCCAGCCTCAGGGGCTGGCACACCTGGGTGTGAATCTGGCTGTTTCTTGCCAGTCATGAGATGTAGGATACTTCTATGGGCAGGTTGGGGTTATAAATGTTTTGTGTGTTCATGTTTGCTTCTTCCTGAAGGTTTCTGGAGGCAGTGACCCTCAAATGCCTCAGCCTGATGCCCTGGATTCATGGTCCAGGTGTGACATTTGTTGCTGATTGCAATATGCCCTGAAGGAAACTAACATTAGCTCAGTTCCTCATCACAGGAACTGGTTACCAACACACTGATTTGAAAAGGTTCTTAAGAATTACAGGCTATATGCCGAGGCTGGTTTGGCTCAATGGATAGAGCGTCGGCTTGGGGACTCAAGGGTCCCGGGTTCGATTCCGGTCAAGGGCATGTACCTTGGTTGCGGGCATATCCCCAGTAGGGGGTGTGCAAGAGGCAGCTGATCGATGACTCTCTCTCATCGATATTTCTAACTCTCTATCTCTCTCCCTTCCTCTCTGTACAAAATCAATAAAATATATTTAAAAAAAAAAAAAAAGAATTACAGACTATCTTTGAGCCTGTGCTTAACAATTTTAAAAAATATTTTTATTGATTTCTTTACAGAGATAAAGGGAGAGGGATGGAGAAACATCGATCAGCTACTTCCTGCACCACTCCCCACTAGGGATGTGCCCTCAACCAAGGTACATGCCCTTGATGGGAATCGAACCTGGGACCCTTCAGTCCACAGGCTAATGCTCTATCCACTGAGCAAAAACGGTCAGGGCTGTGTTTAACAATTTAAAAGGAGGGCAGCAAAATCTCCAAGGCAGACTGAAGGCAGATGTTCAATGGGGCCAAATGCAGCATTGTGAAAAATAGAGGAGGAAGAGAATACATTAGCAAAACTATTTTTAATTAATTTCCCCTCACAGTTTTATTTTTTTATTATTATTTTTTTCAATTTTAGGGAGTGAGGAAGGGAAAGGAATAAAGAGACAGAAACATCGATGAGAGAGAGAGATCAATTGGCTGCCTCCTGCAAACCCCCTACTAAGGATCAAGGCCGAAATCCAGGCTTATGACCTGACTGGGAATCGAACCCAGGATCTCTTGGTTGTAGGGAGTGGTTATAGGGTTAAGCCTCAGACTGACATGCTGTCAAAGCTGCAAACAAGTCCCAGCTTAGAGGGCACAGTCCTCTAAGAATAATTAAGCTTGATCTTGTGACTGCTCCCTAGATCTTTCCTGGGTAGCTAAGGGGCTGTGGGAGGTGCAGCAAGTGCTGCAAAAACAAGTAAACTTACAAGAACATTGTAAATTACCTTGTTTACATCTGACTATAAAATAAAGCATCAGCTTGCAGTCTGGATCTGTTCTGTGGTCTCAGTCACACACAGAAGATCCACCTAGACCCAGCTTATTCTCTTTGTCTGTCTTTGCTTCATCCTTTGCCGGCCCTCCCTCAGGCTCGCCGAACCCTTGGCTGTGCTGGCACGGCACACTTGGTCCAGGGGACAGTGTTCAATCCACTAAGCCACACCTGCCAGGCAGTTGTGGGTTTTTTTTATAGAGTTTAAAATTTTCCTCGTTTCCTGACTGTTTCCAACTGACTTTCTTTTTCTGACCATGTAAAATGTAGTAAAAGCAAATTAGAACTTTTTAGGTAAAAGTAAAGCTTTGCGTTATATTCTTAAAATGCCCATCTCTTCTTGAACAGCCACTGAAGATTTGAAACAAATCAGTTGTGCAGGGTCCTGCTCCTCAAAAGATTACAGTCTAGAGGAAAGACAGAAAATGAGATGTAATTGTTTTAGCCAGAGGGTGTGATGAGAGCTTCTTAGGATGGGTAAGTTACCTATCTGGAGGAGAGAGGTCAGGGCAGGTGTCTGGTGGAGAGGGTGCCGGAGCTAACCAGGAGTTAGTCCGCAGAGTCAATGGCAGAAGGGAGATGGAGAAGTGCACAGGGAAGACACTCGTGCCTGCGGTGTAAGGCCCCAAGTCAGGGCCCAATATTAGGTGCTGCTTTGACATCTGGTGAAAATTGGGAAAGCCTCAGATGCCCTAACCGCACGTTTCCCTCCACTCTGCTCCCAGGAAAAAGGGTCCCCTTGTAAAACCACCCTCGTCAAAGGGACCAGTCACAGTTCCTACTTAATCTCTGAGCCACGGGTTTCTGCTTCTTGTCAGCCCCTGAAATTGTTCAAACAAGAACAGCCAGTTGGCCAGGATCGGTTTGGCTCAATGGATAGAGCGTCGGCGTGGGGACTGAAGGGTCCCGGGTTCGATTCCGGTCAAGGGCATGTACCTTTATTGTGGGCATATCCCCAAAAGGGGGTGTGCAAGAGGCAGCTGATCGATGACTCTCTCTCATCGATGTTTCTTTCTATCTCTCTCCCTTCCTCTCTATATAAAATCAATAAAATATATTTAAAAAAAAAAAGGAACAACCAATTGTTCAAAAAAGCCTGAGCCAGAGGGCACCCCAACTTTTTGATACTGCAAAGTCAACCTCCTGAGGAAATAGGTTGTTCACTGTTTCCCAGGGCAGCCCTGTGTGGCCCTGCATAGCGTTGGTGTCCTCCTCGCTGGCCTGTCAATGTATGTGACCAATACACTGTTATCCATCTCACCTGTCCAGTGCCGTGTGTGTACTTGGCCATGCCCACCGCTGTTACTGGAGAGCTGCTCAAATCAGAGGGGATGTCTCCCCTCCTCGGCTCTTGTCACATTCACGAGAAAGAATTCAGACGAGCGGCAGAAAGCAGTGTTGAAGCAAAGCAACTGAATCTATTAAGGAGGCAAAGCCACTGAATTTAGTAAGAATACAGTTGGCATAAAGCACAAGCAGACAACTCAGCTAGTCGGTGGGGGTTCAACGGTTTTATACTTTCCCCCACTGGATATCTTGAGCAACAGATTAGATTTCAAAGTCCCCCTTTTACACTGTTGTAGTTTTCCCCAGAATTTATGACACTATCTGGTGATTTTTATTGACCAATGACTTTCTTGTTCAGGAGTGAGATAAGCTGCCCTCTCCACCCCGCTTCCCTTCCTCCTGCCCTAGCAGCTATCTATTCTGCCTGACAGAACCAGCAGGCAGAATCCCTCCTCCAGCATCGGGATGACAGGAAGTGATGGAAACAGTGACCGCAGGGATGTGCACAGAGAGTCACAAATCAGCATTGCTAGAGGATCTGGTGGGGCCAGAGCAATGGCGTGGCTGCTGAGGAAACCGTCTAAGAGAAGCTCAGGAAAGTCCTCATGTCTTCAGGAGCCTCTGGAGGGTGTTGGACAAGGATGAGAGCTGGCCACATCTGAGTGTTTGTTGTTTTCTTTTTAAATATTTTTGTTGATCAGAGAGGAAGAGAGAGAGAGAGAAAGAAAGAAAGAAATAAAGAGAGAGAGAGAGAGAGAGGAGAAACATCAGTGATGAGAGAGAACCATTGATTCGCTGCATCCTGCAACCTGGGCATGTGCTCTGGCTGGGAATCGGATTGACCTCCTTGAGGTTCATAGGTCTACACAACAACTGAAGCCATTCGGGCCCGGCTGAGTTTTAATTAGTTGACTCTGGCCAATGTGTGCGCTGGGTTTGAAAGGGATGAGATTAGAGGCAGCAAGTCTGATTTAGAGAGCTACTGCAGACGTCCAGCTAAGAGCCAATGAGCATCTCAATTAGGACCAGGCGTGTGGGATGGAGAGGAAAAGAGCTCCTCAGAAAGTGTTTATGACAGAAATGCAGTCCATTTGGCCCCATGTAATCAAAAGGCAGCAAATATGTACAAAACCCATTCATGAATGAGGAATATTAATCAGTTCCCTGATGGGTCCCGGCAGGGTGAGGTTGTGCAGGGTGATACTCCCCAAGGGCAGCCCGCCTGACAACGAGTGAAGGCTGTGGGCCCACCTAGCACTCCAAGGAGATCCAAGGCAAAGATACACCCCCCTCCGCACCCCGGGCAGTTTACAACTTCTATTTGTAAACCTGAAAGATGACTGTGATCACATGCAAACTGCTGATTCAGACTGGGCATGCAGAGTATTGAAAAGGCAAAATGCCATCTCTCTGTTTTCTCACATGAGATAAGAGTTGGCCTTTTTTGAACAAAAAAACCAACACCCAGCAACTTTCATTTCTTCCCTTTGGGCAAGATTAACCTTCAAACATGTTGACTAAAGTGTGAATCAATCAACCAACCGGTTCAAATTTAGGATTTTCTTTTAGCAAGGCTAGCGAGTGTTAACAGGTCCCTCTGGACTGTGATTTCAAGAGAAAATTTAGAAAGATGAGAAACTCAATGAATGAAACACTAAAAAACTCTGTGTCATTGATTCTCAGCCTTGCCATTATAAACATATGGGGAGCTTTTAAAAATTCTTGAACCCAACTCCATGCCCAGAGGTTGGGATACGGTTAAAGGAGCAAGGCCAGAGCAGCTGCATTATGTTATCTTCTTCAGAAGAGCTGCAGAAGGTGTGCCTACAAGGTCGTTAGCTCAGGCACTGATGGAAGAGAAAAGCATATTGTGAAACCAGCAAGGGATATTTTACATTGAAGGACTTTCAAAATCACTAAATTTGCCTTATCTGGTTTGGACCAGTGAATAGAGTGTCAGCCTTCCGACTGAAGAGTCCCGGGTTCAATTCCAGTCGGTCAAGAGCACATGCCAGGTTTCGGGCTCGATCCCCAGTGTGGGACTGCAGGAGGCAGCCAATCAGTGATTCTCTCTCTTCATTTATGTTTCTACTTCTCTCCCCCTCTCCCTTCCTCTCTGAAACCAATAAAAATATATTTTAAAAAGAAAAGATTTGTCCTGGCTGGTTTGGCTCAGTGGATAGAGCGTTGGCCTGTGAACTGAAAGGTCCCAGGATTGATTCCGGTCAAGGGCACATGCCCAGGTTGAGGGTTCTATTCCCAGTTGGGGGCGTGCAGGAGGCAGCTGATCGATGATTCCCTCTCATTGATATTTCTATCTCCCTCTCCTTTCCCCTCTGAAATCAATAAAAATATATTTTTAAAAAATTTTTTAAAGAAAAAGAAAAGATTTAACAAATTGTCCTCCATGATGTTGGCTTGGACTACCTGCGCAGACCTGGTGAGCAGCTATAAGATTTTGTGGCCTTCCAGAGAATAGCAATCGACCAACTCACATAAAGCAGGTCAAGTGACTAAATTGCTTGGAGTATCATCCCGTGCACCAAAGGGTTGTGGGTTCGATTCCTGGTCAGGACACCTATCTAGGTTGCAAATTCAATCCTCAGTCAGGGTGTGTGGAGTGTGTGTGTGTGTGCGTGCGCGCAGAAGGCAACCGATAGATGTTTCTCTCTCTCTCTCTTTTTCTCTCTCCCTCTTTCCTCTCTCTCTAAAAACAATAAAAACAGCCAAAACTGGTTTGGCTCAATGGATAGAGCGTCGGCTTGGAGACTAAAAGGTCCCGGGTTCAATTCTGGTCAAGGGCATGTACCTTGGTTGCGGGCATATCCCCAGTAGGAGGTGTGCAAGAGGCAGCTGATGGATGACTCTCTCTCATTGATGTTTCTAACTCTCTATCTCTCTCCCTTCCTCTCTGTACAAAATCAATAAAAACATAAAAAAAAAGAATCTGAAGCTCTCCTTAAAAACAATAAAAACATATCCTCGGGAGATGACTTAAAAAGCAATCATTCTCAAGTGCAAGAAGCTTTTGTTTGAACCCCTCCCCCCTTGAATGACCCAGACAGATTGAATTCTGAAACCCACCTAATCATCTGGAAGCCTCAGAATTGCTCAACTGTTGAAGTCAAATTCTCCCACAGTGGAAATGGACAAACAATGTGGCTTTCTCAGCCCAAATTTACTTACCTTGTCCTCCACTTCCCAAGACACTGGAAATACGCATTACAATGGTATACATTATATGATGAAGACCCTCAGAAGTAGATTGCTCGAAACAGAAATGATCACACAGGTGCCTCTGGAGAGAACCAGGTTAAAGATGGATGTAAGGAAAAATGTGTCATCATAACACACCATCCTACATATTGACTGCCATTCTTAATTCTTTTATCCTTCTACTAGAGAACTGGTGCATGGATTCGTGCACAGGTGGGGTCCCTCAGCCTAGCCTGCAGGGATCGGGCCAAAACCAGTTCTCTGACATCCCCCAAAGGGTCTCGGATTGTGAGAGGGCAGTTCTCGGGTGATGCACCCCGGAATTGGGATCTTTCCTCTCTGGTTCCAGGTGCGTCACCCAAGAACCACTGCTGCCAAGTCACCACAGCTCAGCAGCTCCTGTGTTGAGCATCTGCCCCCTGGTGGTCAGTGTGTGTCATAGTTCCTGGTCGGATGGGCTAACAGTTAGAAGATTGCTTAGGCTTTTATATATATATAATGTCTTCATAAAAACCTCCATTGTGATCTCTGTTAGAAAGCTGCTGGTTATAATGAAACCAGGCAGAGACAAAGTACACTAGAGAAGATTGCACTAAAAACAATGACTGCTGTAATTATTGTGGCTCCATAATCATCTTCTTCCAAGAAGCTGAGCTAATAGTCATTTGCAGGCATTATCTCATTTATCTATATGGCAAACCTATCCATAGGTGGGGTATTATCATCCCATTATGCCTTTTGCACTTAGGACTGTCTCAAAATCACCTGGGAAACTGGCCGTAAAGATGAAACTGGAAACTGTGTGCTGCAATTTTTCACTTTCGTTCTGGACCTGTTAGAACTTGTTGCCACTAGCTGCGAGGAGCAGGAGACATTGGGGAAAATGCGTGTGCATGTTGCCATCCAACTGTGAAAACAGCAATACCCAAGCTTGGGTGCTTGAAACAGTCTCCAAAAAAAGGAAACAGAAAAGATTCTAACACGTCACTAAAGGAAACTGTAGAATATCTCTAACACACATGCCAAAAGCACGTGAGTCTTCCAAGTGTTACACTATAAAAATAAAAGGTGGGGAAGGGGAGGGGGGAAGATACATGAATTAAAAAGATCATGAAATCCAGAAACTTTTCCAGGCAAAAAGAAAACAAATTTGATATCAACGAATTTAAACAGGCAAGGTAACAGGAGCCATTCATGGTTTATTTTAAGTAGAATTTTTAACCCCAAGGAATTAAAAATATATCATATAAACAAGACTGAATTAGCTTTTGTAACAATTTTGAGCAATAAATTGAAGAAACATAGAAAAGGCAACAATTTAATACCTGACCCCTTATTGGAGCTCATAAATCAATTCCATAATTCTAAACTTTCAATTCAGTGATTCCTCCCACCCCCTGGTGTCAGTCTTTCTTAAAGATAATCACTTTATAGTCAACAGCACAGATCCTTTTATTTCATTTTGTAAAGTCATGGTCTAACAGAACCCTAGAATGTCAAGTGTACAAAACAGGAAACTTTCTGGTGAAAGTTCTGATTTTTAATAATCTGAGTTTTGGCCAGGACTGGTTTGGCTCAATGGATAGAGCGTCGGCTTGGGGACTGAAGGGTCCCAGGTTCGATTCCGGTCAAGGATTGTACCTTGGTTGCGGGCAGATCCCCAGTAGGGGGTGTGCAAGAGGCAGTTGATCGATGACTCTCTCTCATCGATGTTTCTAACTCTCTATCTCTCCCCCTTCCTCTCTGTACAAAATCAATAAAATATTTTTAAAAATAATAATAAAATAATAATCTGAGTTTTGCCTAGCTGGTGTGGTTCAGTGGCTGGGCACAGATCTATGAACCAGGAGGTCACAGTTCAATTCCTGGTCAGGGCAAATGCCCGGGCTATAGGCTCAATCCCCAGCAGGGGGGCATGCAGGAGGCATCCACTCTCAAGGATTCTCTCTCATCATTGATATTTGTATTTCTCCCCCTCTTCCTTCCTCTCTCTGAAATCAATACAAATACATTTCTTTATAATCTGAGTTTCCTCGTTAGCTAACTAACCAGTGGCCTGACTGGGCAACAACAGTCTCCTCTGTTCCATTCCTAAAGCTCATCAAAAGTCTCCCAGCAGTCCCCGGAGTCACCTGCCTATCTCATCATTCTTATCTTTCCATTTCAAGGTTTCAACCAAGTCTTGTGGATTCGGAGTATCAAGTTCTGAGGATGTAGGGAGATACAATGACACCGAAGGCAGTGAGGAACTGCTGGAGGTTTACAAGCAGCTCGGGTGAGTGGTCAGATCTCTGTTCGATAACAGGAGCACAGAAAAGTGAAAGGTGAGCAGCCTTCCAAAGGCCAGAATACTGGCTGAGAAACTCTTGCCTTACTCCAGGGAGAAAGAATAAGGGACCAAAGCTACTTCCAACTCGGAGGCAATGGAACACAGGGGAGCTGACAGGTCTAAGAATTAGAGCAGACACTCTGGGGAGGGAGGGCATGTATGAGAGTGGGGGTGGAGAATTGGTAAGATATGTACACATATAATACCTTAATAAAAAAAAAGGGGGGGGAGAATTAAAGCAGACAATGGGTGCCTGATAAATGACTTAATATTGGGATGAAGGGAAAGGGATATGTTGTGAAAGACTCTAAAAAAGGTGATTAATCATTTGTGAAACTAAGAGGAGAGTAATGAAATCTATGGATATCAAGGGACTCAGGAGAAAAAAAAAAAGATTAAGAAGGAAAAGAATGGGGTAAATTTCAGACTTGCTGAACTTGAGATACTTGATGGTCAAGCAAAGACATCCACCTGGCATTGGAGATGAGGTCTGGAGTTCCAGAAACTGATATGGGACAGATCTTACACTCTCCCACGTATACAAACCGAGTCTGGTTTTGGTTCCAGAGATTGCAGAGCCATTGTAATTCCAAAATGACAGAACAATACTCATTCAGCAGAGGTGATAAAAGCGTGAAAGCTAATCTGGTAGCTGAAAAAGATGGCCCAATGCCAGCCAGAATTGGGATGTCTTCTGTGTTTTTGGTCGGTTTGGTTTTTGAAGGTGTGTGTGTATACAAATTTATTTGCTTGTTGTCTGTTGTAGTCATCTAAATATTAGCTAACTGCTTTCTCCCAAAAATGTACTTAATTGCTAGGATATGGTAAAGACTTTCTAATCACTGGCATGAATTTTTTTAAATAAATCTTTATTGTTCATAATATTACAAAAGTTCCTCATTTCCGCCCCCTCCATCAGGTTCCCACCCCACCCTCTGGCCTTTTCCCACTCCTCATTGTCCTCATCCATAGGTGCACAGTTTTTGTTCAGTCCCTTCCCACATCCCCCTCTCCTCTTTTCCCTAAGAATCGTCAGTCCACTCCTCTTCTATACCTCTGATTCTATTATATTCAACAGTTAATATTGTTCATCAGGTTTTTTAATTCCCTTGGTTTTTAGATTCACTTGTTGATAGTTACATATTTGTTGTTCATAATTTTTATCTTTATTTTCTTCCTCTTCCTAAATAAGCCCCTTCAGCAATTCATATAATTCTGGTTTGGCGGTGATGAACTCCTTTAGCTTTTTTTTTTTTTTTTGTGAAGCTCTTTATCTGGCCTTCGATTCTGAGTGATAGCTTTGCTGGGTAGAGTATTTTTGGCTGTAGGTCTTGCTATTCATCACCTTGAATATTTCTTGCCATTCCCGTCTGGCCTGCATGGTTTCTGTTGAGAAATCAGCTGACAGTCATATGGATGCTCCTTTATGGGTAACTACCTGCTTCGCTCTTGCTGCTTTTAATATTCTGTCTTTTGCTCTTGGAATTTTAATTATGATGTGTCTTGGTGTGGTCCTCTTTGGGTTCCTTTTGTTTGGGGTTCTGTGTGCTTCCTGGACTTGTAAGTCTATTTCTTTCCCCAGGTGGGGGAACTTTTCTGTCACTATTTCTTTCAGTATGTTTTCAGTATCTTGCTCTTTCTCATCTTCTGGGACTCCCATAATTCTGATGTTGGTTCACTTGAAGTTGTCCCAGAAGTTTCTTACATTATCTTCAACTTTCTGGATTCTCTTGTCTTCTTGTTTCTGTGGAGGAGTGTCCTCTGGCTCTTTGTTTTCCAAATCTTTGACTTGATTCTTGTGACCTTTCATTCTGTTTTTAGGACTCTGTATAATATTTTTTTATTTCAGACAATGTATTCTTTATTTCTAGTTGATCCCTTTTCATATTCTCATAGGTCTCATTTATTTTATTGGCCATTTCTAGGAAATTCTTGAAAAACCTTATAAGCATGGTTTTGAACTCTATATCCAGTCGCTTTTTGTCCTCCATTTCTTTCGTTTGTGATCTGTTTCCTTTCTCGGCATTTTCGCTGCTTCCTGAGTTGGTAGGGTGGCTTTGTGTGTTAAGGTGTCCTATATGTTTCAGTGGGTCAGCCTCCCAGTTATCTGAGGTGGACACTCTTAATGCACCTCTTTGTGGACTGTGTGTACAGCCTTTTGTAGTTAAGTCTTAATTATTGTTGGTATCACTGGGAGGAATTGACCTCCAGGCCAATTGGCTATGAGGATCAGCTGTGTCTATGCACAAAAGCCTCTGTGCTCAGCTTGAATGGGGAGGAGTTTCAGGGTGGAGCCTAAAGCCTTGACTTCCTGTCAGCCCCGCCCTATGAGGTTCCTGAGTCTCAGTGTTCCTCAGTGTCCTTTGGTACTCAGTGCTTTGGTACTTGTTGCAAGCACCTTTAACAGAAAGGTGCCCTCGAATTTTGCCCACTATCAGACAGTCTAGTCTCTCCCCCAATGAGCCTGGAACTAGGGTTCAGTGCAGTTGGAAGTGGGGTTCAGTGCATTCTGGAGCTTTTGTCTCCTTCCCACTAGGGCAATCCAGCGGCACAGTCAACAGTCACTCCTCTGCATGCAATGTGCGCGACTCCGAGGCTCTGCCTTTCGCCACTCCCCTGAGTTTCTGCCTTACAGCCTAGAATCCCTCTGTATGAGCCTGGGACCCCAGGGTCTCGCCAAGAACTGGGGTTCAGTGCAGTCAGTACTGGCTCAGCACAGTCTGGAGCACAGTCTTTTATCTCGTTCCCGCTAGGGAACGCCAACCAGGCACTCAGCCGCCCCTCCTCTCCAGCTCCGTCCTCTCCCCATGTGCACCCTGTGTCTCTGTACCTTAGGCTTTTACAGCTTCTCTGATTTTCCTTCTGGTTTTCTCTTTCCTTCTAGTTGTAGAATTTCCAGTCAGTCAAATTTCCTGTAGTTCTGGATAATGTCCACTTTATATTTTAGTTGTATTTTTTGAAATTGTTGTGTGAGGCTTCAGTTAGGCTTTTACCTATGCCACCATCTTGGTTTCTCTCCTAATCACTGGCATGAAATTTTGAGTTTGCCTTCAGGTGAGAGAAGACGTCACCAGGGGAAAGGTAGAAATAAGGCAATTAAAAAATTAAATTATGAGCCGAAACTGGTTTGGCTCAGTGGATAGAGCATCAGCCTGAGGATTAAAAGGTCCCGGGTTCGATTCCAGTCAAGGGCACGTACCAGTGGGGGGGGGGGGGGGTGCAAGAGGCAGCTGGTCGATGTTTCTCTCTTATCGACATTTCTAACTCTTTCTATCCCTCTCAATTCCTCTCTGTGTAAAATCAATAAAAAATACATTAAAAAAATTAAGTTATGAAATATTCTGCTCTTCTTCTCTCTTCCATGACTTGATTAGAACTAGCAAGAGACTTGTTTGATATCACTGTGCAGGGTGTGCACTGAACGAAATGAGGGTGTGCAATTCATATATTAAACCTTGTAGAAATGAATATCTATTAGGAAAATTTTCAGGAAGATGGAAGTAAAATGCCTTGAGGAAGGAGCATTTTTCTAATTTGCACAAAGAAGCTGTCTGGACGAGTGGAAGCTTTCCTTTCCTGCTGAAGGTAGTTGGTTTGCTGGTGAGAAATGTAAAAGCAGTAACAATAATGTGTATATTCATTTCACCCAAATATTAGAAGACTAAAAGGAAACACAATCCATTCCTTTGCTAGTTGCTGGACTTATACTATAGTGACCTACCCGGAATCCAGTTTTTAGTCAGAACAAACATAATTTATGATATACTCAGGCTTAAACTCTGAGTATGATATACTCAGGCTTAAATGCAATGTTCTTTTACCAAAGGGAAATGTGTAGGATCTCTAGCTTCTACTTATCTTGTGGAAGTGGACAAGGAGACCAGAAGATATCTTAAGTTTTTTTCTAGGACTCTAGCATCAGATCCTTAAGTAGAAGATGTTTTCTCACATGAAGACCCATCCTAGTCCATTTGGACTGCTATAACAAAAATACCTTAGACTGGGTGGTTTATTTATTTTATTTTTTTAAATATATTTTATTGATTTTGTACAGAGAAGAAGGGAGAGAGATAGAGAGCCAGAAACATCGATGAGAGAGAGTCATCGATCAGCTGCCTCTTGCACACCCCCTACTGGGGATATGCCCGCAACCACGGTACATGCCCTTGACCGGAATTGAACCCGGGTCCTTCAGTCCCCAAGCCGACGCTCTATCCATTGAGCCAAACCGGTCCCGGCCCTTAGACTGGGTGGTTTAAACAACTATTTATTTCTCAGAGTCCTGAAGGTTAGAAGTCCAACCAAGATCAAGATGCTGGCAGATTCTGGCCGGGACCGGTTTGGCTCAGTGGATAGAGCGTCGGCCTGCGGACTGAAAGGTCCCGGGTTCGATTCCGGGCAGGGGCATATACCTTGGTTGCAGGCACATCCCCAGTAGGGGGTGTGCAAGAGGCAGCTGATCGATGATTCTCTCTCATCGATGTTTCTAACTCTCTATCCCTCTCTCTTCCTCTCTGTGAAAAATCAATAAAATATATTTAAAAAAAAAAAAAAAAAGATGCTGGCAGATTCTGGGTCTGGTGAAGCCCCACTTGGCCAACTTACTGTGCTCTCACAGGGTAGAAACGGTAAAGGACTTCTCTGGATCTTTTTTATGGGCACACTAATCCCATTTATGGGGGCTCTGCCCTCATGACCCAATCACTTCCCAAAGGCCCCATCTCCAAACTCTGGGGATTAGGTTTCAACATATGAATTTTGGGGGGACAAAAGTATTCAGTCTATAGCAACATATTATCAAGAACACCGTAAATTATATATATATATATATATATATATATATATATATATATAGAAAGAGAGAGAGAGAGAGAGAGAGAGAGATTTTTTTCATTTTAAGAAATTCATTTTGCCATAGCTGTTTTGACTCAATGGATAGAGTGTCAGCCTGTGAACCAAAGGGTCCCAGGTTCAATTACAGTCAAGGGCACTTACTGCAGTTATAGGCTCCTCCTCAACCCAGGCCCTGGTTAGGGCTCATGCAGAAGGCAACCAATTGATGTGTTTCTCTCACATTGCTATTTCTGTCTTCCTCCCTCTCTTTTACTCTCTCTAAAAATCAATGGAAAAATATCCTCAAGTGAGGATTAAAAAATAAAAATAATAAATAAATAAAACAAAGGCACTAAGTACCCAAAACTCACTACTTTCCTGGATACACACACACACTCTCTCTCTCTCTCTCTCTCTCTCTCTCTCTCTCTCTCTGAGTGGCCAGATTATTATGATCTCTGAATGCATAATAATCTGGCCACTTGGTGTATATCCTATATAATATAAGGCTAATATGCAAATTATCCAAGAGTTTGACCATCAGGCAGGCCAGCCAAGTGCTGTGTCCCCTCCCCCTGGCAAAGCTGGTCGGACTCCACCCATGCACAAATTAATGTACCAGTCCTCTAAAATATATTTATACACACTGAGTGGCCAGATTATTATGCATTCAGAGATCATACTCTGACCACTCAGTGTGTGTGTGTGTGTGTGTGTTTGTATTTTTAAATTGGTCTCAGAGAGGAAGGGAGAGGGAGAGAGAGGTACTTTAATGATGAGAGAGAACCATTGATTGACTGCCTCTTGAACACCCCATATTGGGGATTGAGCCTACAACCCGGGCATATGCCTCTACTGGGAATCGAACAGATGACCTCCTGGTTCCTGGGTCAATGCCCAAACACTGAGCCACACCCAGCCAGGTTCACATGTTATATTTTAACTAGAGGCCCAACACACAGAATTCATGCCAGGGGCTCGGCCCTCCAAGCCCAGGCTGCCTTGGCCCTTGCAGCCTCGCTGCCTTTCAGCCCTGGCTGCCTCTTAGCCCCATGACCCCTAGCACTGGTCATTAGCCTTCCGGTCTAAATAGCATATTAGCTCTTTATTATATACAATGTTAAAATTAATTCCAAAGAAAGATATGCAATTTACATCTATTATATCTTCACTTGTTTATTTACCTTTTTTTAAAGTATATTTTATTGATTTTTACAGAGAGGAAAAGAGAGGGATAGAGAGCTAGAAACATCGATGAGAAAGAAACATCAATCAGCTGCCTCCTGCACACCCCCTAATGGGGATGTGCCCACAACCAAGGTACATGCCCTTGACTGAGAATCTAACCAGGGACCCTTCAGTCCACAGGCCAACCCTCTATCCACTGAGTCAAACTCAGGGCTGTTTGTTTACTTTTTTTTTTATAGATTTTTTTTAATTAAATTATTATCTGTGTACATATTTTAACTCCCCCCCTCCCATACATTCCCTCCCTCCCCAGAGTTTTGTGTCCATTGGTTGTACTTATATGCATGTATACAAGTCCTTCAGCTGATCTCTTTTCTCCCCCAGATCTCCCTACTGTCCCTGCTGTAATTTTACAGTCTGCTTGTTGCTTTACTGTCTTTATATCTGACTTTTGGTTTGTCAGTTTATAATGTTCTTTAATACCCATAAATGAGTGAGGCCATGTGGTATTTCTCTTTCATTGACTGGCTTATTTCACTCAGCATGATGTTCTCTAGTTCTATCCAGGTTGTGTTTATTTACTTTTTAATGTATTTATTGCCTGACACCCCCCTCCCTCCCATTCCTGGAAATCATAAGCCCCTGAGAAAGTAGACACTCTGCCTTGTTTGTTGCCAAATCCTCAATGCCTAGAACAGTGCTAGGCAAATAGTATTTGCTCAATATTTTATCTTTTTTTTTTTTTTTTGCTAAGAAAATGTATTCAGTTTTGTAAAACTACGATTAAAAAGAACTTAGGATGAAAAGAAATCAGGAACTTGACCAATTGAAAACTATAATAATCATCATGTTGATGAGTATGGTGATATTTATTGAGCAATTATTATATGTCAGGCCACTGTTCTAATGGCGTAAATATATGGACCCATTAAATCCTTACATGACTCATTGAAGGTAGATTAAAAAAATTTCCCCAAGTCAGCCAGTTGGTGAGTGGCATTCCAACTTGGACAGCTTAATGGATTTTTCTGAGGCCTTGGCTACCCAAATTGTTTAGGAAGACAGGCCTCTGGACAATTGAACCCTGACTTTTATTTTTTAACTATGTATTTATTAATTTTAGAGAGGAAGGAAGATGGAGATATAGAAACATAAATGATGAGAATAATTGATGAGCTGCCTCCTGCATACCCCCTACTGGGGATGGAGCCTGCAGCCCAAGCATGTGCCCTTGACTAGAATCAAACCCAGGACCCTCTAGTCTGCAGGCCAACACTCTATCCACTGAGCCAAACCAGCTAGGTCTGAATCCTAACGTTTGAGAAGTTGGCCTTGTTTCCATGCTGCACCTGATTTGTCAGAAGGGCCTAGAGGGAAAGGAATGGATCGCTGTGTTTAGGGCGCCCCCTGATGTTCAATGATGTTGAGGCTGCTTGGAAAACCGGCAGGGCTTTCAATGGATGAGTGTATTTGGTCAAAGGTCAGGAACCACCTACTGTGCTTTCATTCTTAGATAGGACCTTAGAAGTGATTAGATCAAGCTGACATTAGAAATGGGGAAACTGGCGCCCAAAGAAGTCAAATTTCTCACCCATGGTCGGTCATTCAGTTGGTTAAATCTCAAACAGGAAAGAAGCTGTATTCCCTCACCCACACCTCCCATCAAGGCAAACTAAACTCTCAATTCCAGTCTCTTCACCCTTTTTATATTTTTTTTTGAAAAATTTTAATATATATATATATTCTTATTGACAGTATTACAAATGCCTCCTGTTTTCTCCCTTACCACCCCCCCCAAGGTCTTCACCACCATATTGTCCATCTCCATGGGCTATGCATATAAGTATATAAATAGGGGTGCATATAATCTTTCTGATTGGTGTCTTGGCGGGGGGGGGGGGGGGGGGCAGGGGGGGAGGTTAGAATATATTCCTAGAAGTGGGATCACTGGACCAAACGGCAGTTCCATTTTTAATTTTTGAGGAAACTCCATACTGTTTTCCATAGTGGCTGCACCAATCTGCATTCCCACCAGCAGTGAACTAGTATTCCCTTTTCTCCACATCTTCACTAGCACTTGTTTGATGATAGCCATTCTGCCAGGTGTAAGGTGATCTCTCATTGTGCTTTAAATTTGCATTACTCTAAAGATTAGTGATTTTGAGCATTTTTTTTTTCATATATCCATTGGCCATTTGTATGTTCTCTTTGGAGAAGTATCTATTCAGGGCCTCTGCCCTTAGATTGACTTTCTTTTGTTCTATGAGTACTTTATATGTTTTGGAGATTAACCTCTTATCATATGTATCATTGGCAAATATGTTCTCTCATACAATGGATTCCCTTTTCATTTTGATGGTGGTTTATTTTGCTGTGCAGAAACTTTTTATTTTGATGTATTCCCATTTGTTTATTTTTTCATTTCTCTTGCCCTAGGAGATGGATTAGTAAAATGTTTTGTGATATGTCTGAGATTTTACTGCCTGTTTTCTTCTAGGATATTTATGGTTTCATGGCTTACATTTAAATCTTTTTTTTAAAATATATTTTATTGATTTTTTTAAGAGAGGAAGAGAGAGGGATAGAGAGTTAGAAACATCGATGAGAGAGAATCATCGATCAGCTGCCTCTTGCAAACCCCCTACTGGGGATGTGCCCGCAACCAAGGTACATGCCCTTTGACAGGAATCGAACCCGGGACCTTTCAGTCCACAGGCCGACATATTATCCATTGAGCCAAACCGGTTTTTCAGCTACATTTAAATCTTTTATCCATTTTGAGTTTATTCTTGTGTATGGTGTAAATTGATGGTCTAATCTCATCTTTTTGCGTGTGTCCAGCTTTCCCAACACCATTTGTTGAAGAGATTAGACTGTCTTTACTCCATTGTATGTTCTTGCCTCTTTTGTCAAATAATTGACATTAATGGTGTGGTAAATTTCTAGGGTCTCTGATCTGTTCCATTAATCCGCGTCTTTCTTGTGCCAATATGAGGCTGTTTTGATTATAATGACTTTGTAATATAGTTTGATATCCGGCATTGTGATCCCTATTCCCCTCACAGGAAGTCAGAAAGCCCCTCATCTTGTTAGTCTTCCTTGATCTCTTATCACCAGGATCCTTTGATCCCTCTCTTCCACATACAGGAAGCATCACTGGACACTTAAACATGGATGTCCCTGCATTGATACTTAGAACTTCTCTGTGTTAACAGCTAATTTCTAGGTAAATGACTGAGTTACAGGTGGGACTGTGAGAGAGACCTGAGAAGGTACTAAATA
Organism: Nyctalus aviator; assembly: GCA_036971965.1. Classification (NCBI taxonomy): domain Eukaryota; kingdom Metazoa; phylum Chordata; class Mammalia; order Chiroptera; family Vespertilionidae; genus Nyctalus; species Nyctalus aviator. Next base: position 102,815,856 of record CM072925.1, on the reverse strand, counting down.
AAACGGGCACTTATCCAGGGCCAGGGCTGAGTTGAAATTCACTATGAACTAGGCAGCCTGAGGGCAAAAGAAGGGAGTGGATCCATCCTGCAAGAGCTAAGAAGAAATTTTGGAAAATTCGCATCTCTTCCTGGTTTTCTGGGATATGTAGAAATGTTCTTGGTCTTCCTAGAGAAGGAGTAAGCTTTGGAAAGCCTACTCTGTAAAGTAGAGAAGTGAGAGGTGTCAAGGTGAAAATGCCCATCCACCAATGAAGTGGGGCTTGCTCTCCAGCACCTCAGTTGAGGTGTCACCAGATGGCAGCGGCACAACCAGTTCTCAAACAGAGACAAGACACACACACACACACACACACACACACCAAAAAAAGATCCAGAATCCTAGCCGGTTCAGTGGACATTTGATTCTGGTCAAGGACATATGCCCAGTTGTGTGTGGGCTGGGACCCCAATTATTCTCATCATGGATATTTCTATCTCTCTCACTCTCTCCATTCCTCTATGAAATAAATAAAAACATTAAATTAAAAAAAAAAAGGCTCAGCCCCGCGCTATGGCCAAAGAGGTCCCTCTTCTCCAGGAGAGAAATGAATTTGACTATAATTTCGTGGACTCCAAAGGAGGAAAAAGGTCTAAGGCCACCGGCAGTGGAGTGTTTGGGTTGAGGACTGGTGCTCTGATGAACCCGCGGAGAGAAGGCTGCACCCCTCCCCTCTTCATGTAAATGAAGTTAAAAGGGCATATGACCTGGACGAGCCCGCACACCTCCGGGGCTCACGGAATCCCGGGAACAGATTAGCAACCCGCAGCAGAAGCTGGGAAACTGGACTGCCCGACCTTCTCTGCCCCGCATCAACTCCAGAACCGGAAAAGCAGCTTCCCCTCGCTCCCTTCCGCGCGCCGATGGGCGGAGCCGGACATGGAAGGCACTGCGGGCGCCACTGGGAAATGTAGTCTTTGAGGCAAGGGCGTTGGAGAGGGGTCGGGCACAGCGGAGTACTACGCTCATGGCCCTGTACATGTTTTGTGAACGTGGTTTGAAGAAGAAAAAGTGTAAGCCAGGCGCCACACTGGTTATTCTCCAAGGACCGGAGTAAGTTATCCCGCTGTGCTCCCTCGGAGGCCGAGCCGAGCATACTGGGGGGCGTGGTCCCGGCGCCGTGGAGGATTCTGGGTAATGTAGTCCGTTCGCGTGGCTGGAGTCGGTCCCCAGCTGGTGGCTGCATTGACCCCTTGTTCTTCGGTGGCGCTGGTGAGTGAGGCTCCCGCGGCACTTTTGCCTCACCGTGCCCTTCCCTGCTCCGGAAGGTGGGTCTGAAAGGCTTGCTGGGGGCTGGGGCTGAGGATGGTGCTGTGGGCGGGCAAGGAGGTAAGGATGGGGGCGTGCTGTCGTGGCTCAGGCCGTGCGCTACCGGATGTCTTATTTGGGGGTGTGGGCGCGCATCTTCGACGTGAGTGAAGCTCAACCTTGAAGCCCAGGGATGGTGGGTGCTGAGCTCCGGCCTAGGTTCCCTGTGGGTTTGACATGTTTGGCCTTGGCCGAAATAAGGGTATTGGAGGGGGAGGGGGTGTCTCTCATGCCACAAGTCCCTGGGTTTTGAGAGGTTGAGTAAGTAGGCTCTGGGGATCCTGTCATTCCCCAGGTGGTGGAGTGGGGCTGCCACTGGGGTTTTGGTGGATGGGGGCTGACAGTCTTACTTCGAGCTTTGCTGAGGTGGGGTGCGGGGCTGGCGGGCTTGGCCAAAGGTCCCTGGCTTGGACTAGGTGTTGGAATGGCCATTTCTGGCGCGATCTTAGGGTCTCAAATTGGCAGGTCACCCCTAGGTTCGGGCCTTGGAAGAAGTGGGGCTGGGGGCCCCTGGGCAAGTTTTTCAGAGATCCGGAGGGCTGTCACTGATCCCAGGAATCATGAATCCCCACATCTCTGGTGTGGCCAGGCTTTGGGACTTTAAGCTTTATTTTAACTTTTTAATTACAGAAAATTTTAAGACGGAAGTAGATGGAACTTCATAGAACCATCATCCAGATTCAGTGCTTATCACCTCGTGACCCCTCTTGATTTCACCTCAGAATGACACACTGAGAGCCCTCTTAATCCACCGTGGTTTCATATCACCCACAGCCAGATTCCGTCCAGGCTCTGTCACTTTATAGCTGTGTCCCCTTGGTCAAGAGGCTGACCTCACTTGTGCCTCAATTTTCTTATCTGTAAAATGATAACAAATCCTTACTTCATTGGGTTGGGTAGGTAGAATGAGGTAAAGCTTGTACAGTGCCTGGAACAGTCTCTGGTATATACACTGAGTGACCAGATTATTATGATCTTTGAATACGTAATAATCTGGCCACTCAGTGTGTGTGTGTGTGTGTGTGTGTGTGTGTGTGTGTAAAATTAGAGGCCTGGTGCATGAATTTGTGCATGGGTGGGGTCCGGCCAGCCTGACCAGGGGGAAGGGACATGGGCCGTTGCCTCTCCTGCCTGTTGGTTGAACTACCTTTATTATATAGGATATACACTGAGTGGCCAGATTAGTATGCGTTCAGAGATCATAATAATCTGGCCACTCAGTGTATATACTAAGTGCCTGGTAGGTGTTAACTTTCCTCATTAGAGCAAAGGTGAGAGAGGATCAGCTCAGGGTCAGCGCCAATAGCATGTGGGAGCAGGCAGTGTTCACAGCCCACAGATCAGCTCTCTTCCCAGCAAGCTGCCCACCATCTTTTCTAATGTGACAGCTCCATTCTTGATGCTTTTAAGGACGAGGAAGCCCTACCCTGCTAGATTTTGAGGGTTTCCAGTGACGCTCCGTAATCTTTTTGTTCTTGATCTGCCCCCCCTACGTCTCCTGCTGCCCAGAGAGGACGTCCTATTAGGCAAAGGGAGGATCTGGGCTCTGGCAGCCCAGCTTCAGGGAGGGTCCTACTTGCCTTTTGCATGTGAACTCCTGGTGGGTTTCCTTTGCTCACCTTTGATATCCAGTGATCAGAGCCCCAGCTGGTTTCCCCAGGAAACAAGGCCTGTGGTGAGAGTGACATGTTTCGCAGGGACTGTTCTTCAGACCTGGGGCCCTTATTCGTGACCTCTCAGTCCTTAACCCCCGCATTTCTTCTCTCAGCATTTGTGCAGACTGCTCACTTCGGAGCTCGTCTGCTTGTGAAGTTGTCAGCATTCTGATTTTTTTTTCCATCCAATACCCTCACTTACTCTTTTTCCCTACTAGAGTGGTTTGCAGCAAATTGTCATAGCATTTCACCTTAAATACTTCAGTAGGTATGTCTAACACAGAAGAGCTTTCTAATTTAAGGGAATCACAGTTGTTATACCCAACAGAATCAATATTTCTTTCCCCGGTTGTTTAATTTTTTTTTCTTTGAACAGCCCTTGTCAGGAATGGAAGAGGAAGACATTTCTGGAATCTAGCATGCTGGTTTGTTTTTTTTCTCTTTCCTCCCATTTCTTCTGATCTCCTTGATCTAGGTCAGTGGTTGGCAAACTCATTAGACAGCAGAGCCAAATATCAACAGTACAATGATTGAAATTTCTTTTGAGAGCCAAATCTTTTAGACTTCTAATGCCACTTCTTCAAAATAGACTCGCCCAGGCCATGGAATTTTGTGGAAGAGCCACATTCAAGTGGCCAAAGAGTCGCATGTGGCTCGCAAGGCACAGTTTGCTGACCACGGATCTAGGTAAATAGCTGCAGCTGCTACCAGTGGTGCAAGCTGGGTCTCGAGTTTTCCTTGCCTCTTCTTTCCAAACCTCCCTCCCTTTTGATTGGCTGTTGTATCCTCTCAGTCCTACCTAATCGGTACCCCTTAATTCCTCCTTCTTCCCTTTGTCTCTACTCCTGCACTACCCTAGCTTCCTGTCTCCTCTCCACCTTCTTGCCTGTCTCCCCCGCCCCTCCTCTTAACTTGGGCTTCTAAAGTATAAATACAGTCTGCATTGCTTAGTGATGGGGGTATGTCCTGAGAAGTGTGCAGTCCGGAGATTTTGTCATTGTGTGAACATTATAGAGTGTACTTACACACACCTCGGTGGTGTACTAGTAAGAAGCTTCCATAAAAATGGGAAGTAAAAATGGAAGTTAGCAGGGTTGGAGGGTGAGGAGGGAGTTACTGTCTAATGGTTACAGAGTTTCAGTGTGGGGTGATGAATGAATTCTGGAGATGGATATTGGTGATGCTTGTACAACAATGTGAACATACTTAATCGTACAGAAATGTACATATAAAATAGTGCCCGACATAAAAACAGGCTCAGTGGTTGAGCATTGCCCTATGACCCAGGAGATCAAAGTTTAATTCAGTCAGGGCACATGCCTGGGCTCAATACCCAGTCGTGGGTGTACAGGAGACAGCCAATCAATGATTCTCTCTTATCATTGATGTTTCTCTCTCTCTCTCTCTCCCTCTCACTTCCTCTCTGAAATCAGTAAAAATATTTAAAATTTAAAAATGATTTTTAAAAAAGTAAAATTTTGTTTTGTATATTTTATGATAATAATTTTGAAAACCTACAGGTATCTACACTCCACCTATGCTGTTTTACCAGTAGGTGCCTATTCCTCCTGGGTAGTCCTCCCCGTCCATGTTGTGGCTTCCTTTCTCCCTTTGCTCACAGTCCTCTTCTCTGCTTCCTTTATCAAGACCAAGTTCTTAAGGACTCTCTCATGAAATCTTTCTTATTCTTTTTTTTTAAATATTTTTTCCCTTATTAAGGTATTACATATGTGACCTTATCCCTCCATGCCCCCCCCTTGCTGATTCCCTCACCCCCCAAGTGTCTGTGTCCATTGGTTATGCTTATGTACATGCATACAAGTCCTTTGATTGACTTTTCCCCTTTTCCCCACCCTCCCCTGCCTTCCCTCAGAGGTACTACCGTGTTTCCCCGAAAATAAGACATCCTCCGAAAATAAGACCTAGTGCATGGAAAGATAAGACATCCCCTGAAAATAAGACCTAGCACAACTTTGGGAGAAAATATTAATATTAGACACTGTCTTATTTTTGGGGAAACAGGGTAGTATGAAATCTTCAGTGTGCCCTCCATTTTGAAAAAAAATATTAAGGATATAAGTAGAACTGGACAAGGGGTTGAGAATGGAATTAGAAATTATAAATAAATTTGTAGATTGAATGGCCAAGAAGGTTGGCTCTGAGCATCTATTGTGTGGGGCTGTAAGTTTGCTGTTATCCACATTTCACAGGTGAGAAAATTAAGGCACTAGTTGACAGCAAAGTTGGGCCCCAAACCCAAGCATTTTGATTCAAATCCCTGCTCTTCACCACTTCCCGCGTGTGCCTTTCAGGACTGAGGAGGCTGAGGGGCCATGGGATTCAGGGGAAGGACTGACTTGTAGTTTGGTCGATGCCATTATTGAATGATATGAACTTAGTCACTCAGATGCTCCAGTATTTTGTTCTTGTTAATCCTCACCTAAGGATATTTTTCCATTGATTTTTAGAGAGACTGGAAGGAGTGGGGAGAGATAGAGAGAAAAACATCGATGTGAGAGAGACACATCAATTGGTTGCCTCTTGCACAAGCCCCGACTGGGACCTGGCATCAAGCCTGCAACCGAGGTACATGCCCTTGACCAGAATCGAATCCAGGACCCTTCAGTCTGAGGGCTGATGCTCCATCCACTGAGCCAAACCAGGTAGGGCCAGGTGCTTCAATATTGATTCATTTGGCTATGCTGTTTAATGTTTTAAATTCTTAAAACTCATAAAGTCTTTTTGTTTTATTATGCTTAATATATATATGTTGTCTGCTCTTCGCTCTGCCTAGATTTAAAGTTTCTGAGAGCTAGGGACTCTTTTTTTTACATTTACAGGGTGACCTCCCCAAAAATGTATATCCACTTTAACAGCTGATAGCTCAACTTTGAAAATGAAATGCATTTTAATAAACACTGCCTTTATACAAAGTGTGTATATACATTTTTGGGGGATGCCCTATATTCTCCAAACAGTTCACCCAGGGTCTTGAATGTGTAGATTCACAAGTGCTGCTTGCTGGATAGCCACAGAGGTTTACAGGTGGCTGCTGGCGCCAAGGTCGCAGTCAAAGGCAGGATTTAGATATCTCTCCTGCCTCCCCCAGGGTCGCTGTCTCTCTGCCCCTTACCTTGCGTCACGGGCAGGGCTGGCTCCTTGGTGAGCAGGGCTGTGTTTTGTTTTACAGGCACTCATGGCATTCAGGGATGTGGCTGTGGATTTCACCCAGGAAGAGTGGCTGCTGCTGAGCCCTGCTCAGAGGTCGCTGTACAGGGAGGTGATGCTGGAAAACTACAGCAACCTGGTTTCACTGGGTAAGCCTGGCATCTCTTTGGACCCCCATGCATGCTGCTGGGCATTTGAAGGTCTGCTTGAAGCAGCCATCTTGCCTTCTGACTTGGCCCTCAAGTCCATAATGTGCAACCACTTTGCTTTCTTTCTCCGTGAGTAGGAATCCCATTTTCTAAACCAAAGCTCATCACCCAGCTGGAGCAAGGAAAGGAAACCTGGAGAGAGGAGAGAAAATGCCCACCAGCCACTTGTCCAGGTGAGTGGGGAACTGGGCAAATGGGTCATAGAGCTGCGTGTGGGCAGCTCGGGGGTGGGGGAGAGGAGGCATTGCTCAGGTGGAGGGAGGGAAGACCTGCTCCTCACCCCCCAGGCTGCTGTTTGCATTGCCTGGCACAGCCGCCTCCCTGCCAGGCCTTCATCCCTACCCTGGGACGGGCCTTTCCTGGTGTGTCTTCCTCCCCCAGAAGCCTTTCTACCTTCTACTGAGTCTCCCTCTCAACCTCACTCATTCTCTTCATAGTCACAGACTTCTTTCTCTTTACTTTTTTTTTTTTTAAAGATCAAGCAAGAATGTGGGAAAATTCTGAGTGAGCTAAAGAACTAAGGCAAGCCCAGGGAGAGGGAGGAAGGCTAAAAATCCAACCAAGAAATTGAATTTATTTTTTTAATTGATTTTTTACAGAGAGGAAGGAAGAGAGATAGAGAGCTAGAAACGTTGATTAGAGAGAAACATCGACCAGCTGCCTCCTGCACACCCCCTATCGGGGATGTGCCTGCAACCAATGTACATGCCCTTGACCGGAATCGAACCCGGGACCTTTCAGTCCGCAGACCGACGCTCTATCGCTGAGCCAAACTGGTTTCGGCAAGAAATTGAATTCTTAAAAAACTGTGAGCCAGAAGTAGTTTTTACATTTTTAAATAGTTACATAAGTACATAATATCCTCAATTTTATACTTCTTACCCTCAAAGCTTAAAATTATTTCCTATCTGACTGTTTAAGAAAAAGTTTGCTGACTTATGCTCTAAGGAATTACAATATATAGCCCTAACTTTTCCTATCCTACTTATTATGGCTACCACTTTGTGTAAAAAATGTAAGAACATTGCAATTGCATAGTTCCACTTACCCCTTTCCCCAACATTCTTTATTCTATAGTTCTTATTTGTATTACTCTTATATACACCCTAATACGATCTGTTGTGTGTGTGTGGGTTTGTTTTTTTTTTTAATATTTTATTGATTTTTTTACAGAGAGAAAGGGAGAGGGAGAGGGAGTTAGAAACATTGATGATAGAGAAACATTCATCAGCTGCCTCCTGCACACCCCCTACTTGGGATGTGCCCGCAACCAAGGTACATGCCCTTGACCAAAATTGAGCCTAGGACCCTTGAGTCCCCAGGCTGATGCTCTATCCACTGAGCCAAATTGGTTAGGGCTCGATATGTACTTTTTTAATCCAGAAGAAATTATTTTATAAGCAATCAGATAATTTACCATATTCTGTACTCTTCATTTTCTTTCTAGGGATCTGAGTTTCCACCTGGTACCCTTTCTCTTTAGCCTAAGTAACTTGTTTAACATTCCTTGTGCAGGTGGCACTGTGTTTGCTTACATTTTGTTTTTCTGAATGTTGACATCTCCTACTTAAGAAGTATTATAAGAAGAAATTTTTTTCTTTTATATTGATTTCTGGGGAAGTCCACTTATATTAATTATAGAAATTAGCAGGGATTGAACTGATCAGGAGCTTCAGCAAGAGGCATCTCTCGAGGCTGTTTATGTTGCCCATTGCTGTTGACCTACTGCATTGTGGCACAAAGAAATCTTCTAACAAACATTCATTAATGGGTGGGAAAACTATTTAGGCATCTCACACACAATCTCTTCTTACACTAGGAGTTCTCCAGTCTAGAAGACTTCTCCCTCAATCTATCCCCTTGTCTTCATAGGGAAATCGGGAAAGACATGGCATTTCCACATGGGTCCTCTGGTTAGAGATCTCTCAGTCACCAAAAATACTTGTGGACCCAGTTTATATAAATGTGGGTGGTTGTGAGTTAGGAGATGGTTGTAGTGAGGGGGGAGACTTGCATCTTGGCCCTGTTTACAGATCTGAAACTGCCTATGATGATTTTACAGTGAGATACAACTAATAGAATAGGTTCAGGAATGGATTTTCTGGATTGTAGTGGAAATTGGAATATGTTGTGATGGGCTGGAAAAGGATCATGTAAAAGAAGGTCTTGTTTGGGTAGCACTTAAGTTTTAAGCATTTTGAAGAACAGGGAATTGAGTCTCTCCATCAGAATCAGCAGAATTACTTGGGTTGCCCTCCTGAGCCTCAGCTCTGGCTCTGCCTCTTCTCTCTGCAGGAGAACCAGCGCCAGAGCTCCACCTGTGTGCTCTCTGCCCTCCAGGTTTCTCCGGTCAGAAGTTCCACGTGCAGCACATGCTGTGTAGTCATCCCCCTTGGATCTTCCCACGCTTGTGTGCAGAAAATCACGTCCAGCCAGGGGATCTGTGCCAGGGGGACCAGAAAAAGCAGCAACAAGCCTCTGATCCAAGTTGCTGGAGTGATAAAGCAGAAGGTCAAGAGAAAGAAGGCACCAAGCCTTCATTTGGAAAGACAAAGAAAAGAGCTTTAACAGCATTATCCAAGCCACCCCAAAGGCAGCCAGTCAGCTCTAGGAATGGCATCAGAGGGGTGGAGACAGAGGCCGCCCCGGCCCAGACGGAGAATCCGGAGGAAACAGACAAATTACTGCAGAGGATAGAGGTCTTGGGATTTGGAACAGTCAGTTGTGGAGAATGTGGCCTGGGCTTCAGCAAGATGACAAACCTGCTCAGTCACCAGAGGGTACACTCAGGGGAGAAGCCATATGTGTGCGGGGTGTGTGAGAAGGGCTTTAGTCTAAAGAAGAGCCTTGCCAGGCACCAGAAGGCGCACTCGGGGGAGAAACCTATCGTGTGCAGAGAGTGTGGACGAGGATTTAACCGGAAGTCAACACTCATCATACACGAGAGGACACACTCAGGTGAAAAGCCTTACATGTGCGGTGAATGCGGGCGGGGCTTCAGCCAGAAGTCAAACCTCATCATACACCAGAGGACACACTCGGGGGAGAAGCCCTACGTGTGCCGGGAGTGCGGGAAAGGCTTCAGCCAGAAGTCAGCGGTCGTTAGACACCAGAGGACGCACTTGGAGGAGAAGACCATCGTGTGCGGTGATTGCGGACTAGGCTTCAGCGACAGGTCAAACCTCATCTCACACCAGAGGACGCACTCGGGGGAGAAGCCTTACGCCTGCAAGGAGTGCGGGCGATGCTTCAGGCAGAGGACAACCCTTGTCAACCACCAGAGGACGCACTCAAAGGAAAAGCCTTACGCGTGCGGCGTGTGCGGGCACAGCTTTAGCCAGAATTCAACCCTCATCTCCCACAGGCGGACGCACACCGGGGAGAAGCCTTACGTGTGTGGGGTGTGTGGGCGAGGCTTTAGCCTGAAGTCACACCTCAATCGCCACCAGAACATACACTCAGGGGATAAGCCCATCGTGTGCAAGGACTGCGGGCGGGGCTTCAGCCAGCAATCCAATCTCATCAGGCACCAGAGGACACACTCCGGGGAAAAGCCCATGGTGTGCGAGGAGTGCGGGCGAGGCTTCAGCCAGAAGTCAAACCTCATTGCACACCAGAGGACACACTCCGGGGAAAAGCCATACGTGTGCAGAGAGTGTGGGCGAGGCTTTAGTCACCAGGCAGGTCTCATCAGGCACAAGAGGAAACACTCGAGGGAGAAGCCATACATGTGCAAGCAGTGCGGCCTAGGCTTTGGCAACAAGTCCGCTTTAATCACCCATAAGTGGGTCCATTCAAAAGAGAAGCCCTGTGTATGCAGAGTGTGCGGCCAAGGCTTTATCCAAAAGTCATACCTCGTCTTACATCAGACGACACACCAGGAGGAGAAGCCTTAGGTGTGCAAGACGTGGGCAAGGCTCACCTCAGCAGACACAGGAGAATGAAGTCTCTCCACCACAAACTGCCACTCTAGATTGACAGACCTATTGAGCAATCAAAATGGCTGGGATGTATTAACTCTTAGCAATCTTCTGACCGGTTACACACTCTTTAAAAATGAAAATGCTGGTGAGGACTAAATAAAAATTTTTACCCTTTGATGAAATCGGGTAGAAAAATGCATTCCATAAGTGGTCAAAGGACATTTGGTTCATTTCCTTTCTTCACACAAAGTCTTCATGTTTTGTGGCCTTTAATAAACCTTGCTTCTTTACAACTCTCTAATCTTAGCTGTGTATCTCATTTACTCATCTATAAAAATAGGGAATCAGGAGTAGTACAGATCATCTTGATTTCCTAAATCCACTATTCTACAAGAATTCAATTCTTGCCCTGGCGGGTTTAGCTCAGTGGATAGAGTGTCAGCTTGTGGACTGAAGGGTCCCGGGTTCAATTCTGGTAAAGATCATGTACCTTGCCAAAACCGGTTTGGCTCAGTGGTAGAGCGTTGGTCTGCGGAATGAAAGGTCCCAGGTTCGATTCCGGTCAAGGGCATGTACATTTGTTGCGGGCACATCCCCGGTAGGGGGTGTGCAAGAGGCAGCTGGTTGATGTTTCTCTCTCATCGACATTTCTAGCTCTCTATCTCTCTTCCTTCCTCCTCTCTGTAAAATATCAATAAAATATATTAAGAAAAAAAAAAAAAAGATCATGTACCTTGGTTGCAGGCACATCCCTAGTAGGGGGTGTGCAGGAGGCAACTGATCAATGTTTTTCATCAATGTTTCTAACTCTATCCTCCCTTCCTCTCTGTAAAAACAATTTTATATATATTTCCCCCCTCCCCCCAATTCTTTGGAAGACATAGTCACGAGTATATTCATTAGAAAGTCTAGTCCCTTACATAGGGAGAAACTTTAGGAGCTGTATTCAGAGATTTCAGATGAAGGGAGGAAACCTTCCAGGTTTCTTCCAGAGAATATGGCTTCCTCTGGAGTCTACCTGTATCTGGAGCTGCCCTCCTCCCTCGGCCGCTGTGACAGCTCCCCTTCGTGCATCTCTCCTCTTAGCTCTCAAATGTCTATTGTTGCCTTCTTAAACCATCTCCTAGCCACCTTTCTTGCTTTTTGTCAGGCTTTTGTCCCTACTTCTCCCATTATGGAGCCTCCTTAATAACATACTGACCCCAGCACTCCAATCCCGGGGGGTCTTCCCTCTTTGACCAAACAGTTCCTTGGTGTCAGAGCCTGGGGTCTCCACACCCATCTCAGAACACCCACTTCGGAGAAATAAGGTGCAGGTAGTGATAGCAACCACTTAACAAAGTCTGTTATTTATTGTGCTAAGTTATTTTATATTAATGAATATTCTTGTGATATACAGTAAAAGAAACAATTTAGGGACTCCACGATTCAATCACCAAAGACTGAAATATTCTAAAAAAAAAAGGAATAAGTCAAAATTCATGCAAGTACTTTATTTAAACCTTGTTTGTCACCAAATTACAAGCCATAACAATAGGAATGTCCACGAATTCAACACAAGAAAAACATTTTTAATAAGCCAATCTGAGAAAGACAAATATCACATGATATCAGTGGAATCTGACGAACATGGAACAGAGACATGGAACAGACTGATATACCTTGATGTGAGGTTGGGACGGGGGGTGAGAAGAGATAAACCAAAGAACTTATAAGCACAGCCCACGGACACAGCAACATGGGGGTGAGTAGTGAAGATATGGGGGTGAGTAGGAACTGGAAGAAGAGAGGTAAAGGAGGGGGGAAATGGGAGTATTAACAATAAAAGATATATTAAGAAAAGAAAAACATTTTTAAATTCAGTCTTTATATACTAATTTGGAACCACCTACAAGACACATTAAGCAAAAGAACAAGATAGGACAGTGTGTAGTTCACTACTTCTTGTCTCACAAGAGGAGAGATAATATATGTGTGTGTTATCTATATTTGTATTCATGCCTACTCTATATACCTGCACATGCATGCACTACACACACAGCTTATACAATCCTATACTATTTCTGGAAAGACACAGTTGACACTACCACTGGCTACCTCTGAGGAGGGGAAGTGGGTGGCTGAGCTTCAGGGATGGGAAGCAAACTTTTCACTACATGATACTTTATACTTTTTAGTTTTGCATTATTATCTATTGAAAAAGAAAATCTAAAACAAGCAGCAATAAGACATGCATCAAGTTCATCACCATCACATTACACTGTCATATAATTAAAAGACAAAAACATATGAGTTCATCTTAACCACAATTGCCAAACCTCAAATACACATTTCAGAAGGAAACGAGCAAAGAACTGCCAGGTCTGGATGGTTTCTTTACGTGAAGCTCCGTGGATGTCCTAGCGCCTAATAGTCATCGAGGCCAAGCTTAGCAGCGAAGAGCGAGGTGATGAGGTCATCCCCAATTGACAGAGCTAGGTCACGGGGTGTGTGGCCTCTATTATTCTTCTTTCGGATGCTTGCATTGCATCTGGGAAAGGAATGGGGGTGAACTGAAGGACGTAGGCACTTGGACTTGAACGCCTGGCTCTTCCCTGACTCGGAGGCCAGTCTGGGAGCCTCCTCACCCCACCTTCCCAATTCTGTCCCCAAGAGGCCACCATGACCCTCAGCCTCAAGGGTTGCTCTTAAAAGGGTGAGTGAGACCTTTTGAGGGACTTTCTGATTTCAGATGTTCAATTGCCAATCCTGGCCATTGCATCAAAGTCCTACAACTAAAGGTGTTTAAGAGGTGGGCAACATTTTATTTATTTTTAAAAATATATTTTATTGGGGGTTTTTTTGTTGATTTTTTTTTTTTACAGAGAGAAAGGGAGAGGGACAGAGAGCTAGAAACATCCATGAGAGAGAAGCATCGACCAGCTGCTTCCTGCACACCCCCCACTGGGGATGTGCCCGCAACCAAGGAACATGCCCTTGACCAGAATCGAACCTGGGACTCTTCCGACTGCATGCGGACGCTCTATCCACTGAGACAAACCGGTTTTGGTGGTGGGCAACATTTTAATTGTGTGTTTAAAAGCTCCTAGTGGCCCTAGCTGGTTTGGTTCAGTGAATAGAGTGTCAGTCTGTGCACTGAAGGGTCCCGGGTTCGATTCTAGTTAAAGGGCCATGCCCGGGTTGTGGAAGTGATCCCCAGTAGGGGGCATGCCGGAGGCAGCTGATCAATGATTCTCCCCCAGCATTGATGTTTCTATCTCTCTCTTTCCCTTCCTTTCTGAAACCAATAAAATACATTTTTTTAAAAGCTCCCAGTCCCAGAAGCCATGGTGAGTGGTGCCCCCATTCATTGGACTAACCGTATTTATTAGGAGATCTGGGGGAAATAATAGATCAACCGAAGGACTTGTATACATGCATTTAAGTACAACCAATGGACACAAAACTCTGGGGAAGGAGGGTATGTATGGGAGTGGGGGAATGGTAAGATATGTACACAGATAATAATTTAATTTAAAAAAAAGAATGCTGAGTAGCTGCAACAGGCCAGGGGCCTCAAAAAAAAAAAAAAAAAAAAAAAAAAAAAAAGAGTGAAGACAGCCCTAACCGGTTTGGCCCTCTGATATCACCCCGGGTCAGCAGGGGGAGCACTGTGGCCCTCAGAGGTCTTCCCAAGCGGCCAGGGAACTTACCCCAGTAAAGCAGCAATACACTCCCTTCCTGCCATGCCAAGCAGAGTTGCTTCATGAAGAGCAGTATTTTGGTACCTGTTTGGAGAAAAAAAATCACCCTGGCTAAAAAAAAAACTGGACAGGGAACACATGACCACAGGGGCCTTGGTTTCACCCACTGCCCTATTTAACAAATTGATATAATCTCTTGAGTCTCCCCTCACTGCCGCTTCCCTTGGAGAAATACTGTGATGGTGGCTAAGCTGTGATGTTAGATAGAAAGTGAAAGTCTCTGGACACATTCATTTTTTATTATGTGTTTTTAAAAATTTATCTGACACATTCATATTTTAAAGTGAGAAACTTCACAAAGATCTGGTTTGTAGGTGATTTAACAAATGCTAATAAATACTCTTTCAGTAAATTTCCTACCAGAGTTTATGGAACATATTAGACATAGTCTTAAACTCTGGCTTGGACCTCTTGGACATTGTCTATATCAGCGGTTGCCAACCAGTGGTCCATGAGGTCTGAAAGGTTGGTGACCACTGGTCTATATGATAATAACCATTCAGAGTTGAAGCTATTCCTCTTTAAAATATATATTTTTTTATTTCAGAGAGGAAAGGAGAGGGAGAGAGAGATAGAAACATCAATGATGAGAGAATCACTGATCAGCTGCCTCCTGCACGCCCCCTAATGGGAATCGAGCTGCAACCCAGGTATGTGCCCTGACCAGGAATTGAACCATGACCTCTGGTTCAAAGGTAGACTCAACCACTGAGCCACACAGGCTGAGCGGAAGCTCCTATTCTTGTGTAGGAAACTGACTTTGGCTTCAGTGAGTTGGGTTGTAGGCTATGAAAATAAACGCCAATCTTAGAATCCACAAAGCTAGCTCGAGAGGTGAGACAGAGCATATTTTGCTGCATGCCAGACTGTCTCTCCACCTTGCCTGGCCAGGTTTGGCCCAGAGAGAGAGCAGTGGATGCCTAAAATGATGGATGGGGTGATACCTGCATCCTAGAACTCATGGAAGGATCCTGATCAGAGATGGCAGGAGTGATGGTACATGGGAGTCACAATTGGACTAGAAAGGGGATGAACAATGGAAGTTCTGCATTCCCCCGGGCCTGCTCTTTCCCCTGATACAACCGTTCCATCCCCTGCACCTGCAAATATACCTGCAGCCATCAATTTATCCCAAAGGAAAGAAAAACATGGTGGTCTCTACTCTGAAAAAGATAAATGGTGCCCCCAGAAAAAAAATCAGGTAAGCAATTGCCATGCTCAGAGGGAAGTCTGAGAGAAGCTTCATCTACCCCAAACTCCCCAGTTGACCCACTCATTTAGCTTATTCCCCATTTTAATATGGATAGACAACAAGGGATCACAGGCATCTGAGAAATACCAAAACATGCAACATAAATTTTTAAAAAACAAAATCTAATTGGTATCCTAAGAATGATTGAAGACAATATCAGACAAAAACATGAAAACAAAACAAAGCATGAGGCCATGAAGAAGAAACAATAAACACAGGGAGACAGAAGAAAACCATGTGATGACAAAGGAAGAGACTGGAATGACGCAGCTACAGCCAAGGGATGCCAAGAGTTGCCTGGGACTACGAGAAGCTAGAAGGCAAGGATAATTCTTCCCTGAGGCTTCTGAGAAAATATAACCTTTTGACACCTTGATTTTAGACTTATGGTCTCTGGAACTTTATAAGAGTAAATCTGTTGTTTTCGGTCCCCCAAAAAAGGAAAAACAATAAGAACAAAAAGTAGCTCTTAGAAAGTAAACATATGATGATTGAAATCGAAAGTATTAAACAGGTGGGTTAAGAAATTATCTTAAGAGAAAAAGGGAGATGAAAATATGGGGGAAAGTATATATATATATATATATATATATATATATATATATATATAATATCATCAACTCAAGAGGTCCACCATCAAACTAATAGGAGTTCTAGAAGGAGAGAACAGAAAAAATAGAGAGATAAAAGAAATTTCCCTTGAGCTGAAGAAAAACATGATTTTTTAGACTAAAAGGACCAATTGGGTGAATGAAAAATGGCACATGAAAAAAAGACACCCTTGTGAAATTTCTGAACATCAAGGATAAATGCTTCTAGAAAGAATAGGTCATAAATAAAGAAAAAATTTGCTGTAAAATTTTCATGGCTATATGGGATGCTAGAAAGTAAGAGAGCAAGGCTTTCTAAGATTTGAGGAAATTTTATTTTGAATATAAATTAATAGTAGTCAAAGCATTAATCATGAATGAAGACAACCCTAACGGGTTTGGCTAAATGGATAGAGCTGATGCCTGTGGACTGAAGGGTCCCAGGTTCGATTTCAGTCAAGGGCATGTACCTCAGTTGCAGGCATATCCCCAGTAGGGGTGTGCAGGAGGCATCAGATCCATCAAGGATTCAGAACGTTATTTCTACACACCCTTTCTGAAGAAGTTACCTGAAGCCACACTTTATCCTGACAAAGGTCAAAAGCAAGAAAGAGGAAAATGTGAACAATAACTACAGGTGAATTCCAATAAAATAAAAATCCCACAATCACCATTGTACAGCAGAGCTGAAAAGCTATCAGGCAAAATCCAAATAGGAAATGTACTCCAAGAAGAATGTCTCTAAGAACAACACTGAAAAGGTAAGAAGTGAGACAGGATTCTGAATTTGGTAAAGCCATGTTCTTTTTCAAGCCTGAAAAAAACAAAGGCAATCATAAATTCAAGGAAAATCAAAGATACAAAAGTTATATGTTATTCATAGTTTATGAAAGAATATGAAATGCAACAGGATTTTGAACAATTCATGGTGTGTAAAGAGAATCAGTTTGGCATTTCTAGTAAGAAAATTTTACTTTGGCCTAGGGGTCATTATCTTGAATCCACAAAGAAGGAAATGTAATCACAACATATCTCTTAATTCTTCAACGAACAATATTTATATAGCTATTACAATGCAGTTGTTCTTTGTGCTTCTCAACTACTGAAATCAATGATTAGAATAAATTATAATTAGGATACCTAATCACAAGAAATATGTCTTCATTATGTTAACACGAGAAAATATAACTGATCAGCCTCGTAAAAATAATAATAGAAATAAAAGAGTAATATATTGTGAGATGGAAGGGGAAGAAGGGGTAGAGGTAAAGATAGGAAGCAGTAATATATGCATTAATATACAAGGCAGTCAAGAGATACCATTGAAAAATAATGGTCAAGGCCCTGGCAGGGTAGTTCAGTTGTTTGGAATATCACCTTGATATGCCAAGATTGTGGGTTTGATCCCTAGTCAGGGCACATACAAGAATCAACCAATGAATGCATACGTGAGTGGGACAACAAATCTCTCTTTCTCTCTCTCTCTCTCTCTCTCTCTCTCTCTCTCTCTCTCTCCCCTTCCCTCTTACCCTGTCTCTAAAATAAGTCTAAAAAAGATAGCAATCAAAATATGAGTTTAGGAACATTATTTATAGCAGGAATTAATAAAAGAACCAAAAATAATAATAGAATTATTAAAACATTAATATGAGGATAGAAATAATCAGGTGGGGTCAGTGAAACAAATCATCATCTGGCATGGCAAGATGATAATACCTAACCATGATAAATCAGGAATTGGCAAGATGATAATACCTAACCATGATAAATCAGGAATTGGCAAGATGATAATACCTAACCATGATAAATCAGGAATTGGCAAGATGATAATACTAACCATGATAAATCAGGAATTATCAGTTTAATCATATTGTTTAGTGACAGATGTAGCTGACTCCCAGGAGAATTAAAAAATGTTTCAATGTAGCTCTAGCCAGTTTGGCTCAGTGGATAGAGCATCAGCCTGTGGACTTGAAGGATGGTCTGGGTTCAATTCTTATCAAGGGCACATGCCCAGATTGCAGGCTCAATCCTCAGTAGGGGGATGCAGGAGGCAGCCGATCAATGATTCTCTCTCATCAGTGATGTTTCTATCTTTCTCACCCTCTCCCTTACTCTCTGAAATAAAAGAAATATATATCTAAACAACAACAAAGTATCTCAATGCAGTTGTCCCTAGGAACAAGAAATGGGGATTAAGAAGTGAGGACATGATATTTCATTTGCATAATAATCTCCAGGTCCCTCCAAGCTATCTCAAAGAGTAATAGATTATTCTTTTTTACAGCTGCACCACAGCTTTCCAGTTAGCAAAAGACAAATATCACATGATCTCACTCATATGTGGAATCTAATGAACAAAATTAACTGATAAACAAAATAGAATCTGAGGCATGGAAACATGGAACAAACTCAGAGGTAAGAGGGCAGGGGGCAGGAAGAGATTAAGCTAACAACTTATATGCATAGCTGCCTTTCCCATGAACACAGAAAATAAGCTGGTGAAGGCCTAGGGCAGGGTGGGAACTGGGTGGGGGGTACAATAGGGATAAAAGAGAGGACATCTGTAATATTCTCAACAAAAAAGATTAAAAAAATAAATTCAGCAAAAACAAACAAAAAAAAGAAGTGAGGGCAGAGGAGGACTGCTAATCCCTTCTATAGGATTTGACTTTTCTAACATGTGCATGTCTTACTTTGATAAAATTAAAAAATTATTTGACATGTAAGAATTGTTTTCAATAAACAAATACAAATTTTTAAAATCTTTCTGCCAGCCCAGATGGTGTGGCTTAGTGGTTGAGCATAGACCCATAAACTAGGAAGTCACGGTTCAATTCCAGGTCAGGGCACATGCCCAGGTTGCAGACTTGATCCCCAGTAAGGGGTATGCAGGAGGTAGTGATTGATGATTCTCTCTCATCATTGAGGTTTCTCTCTCTTTCTCCCTTTCCCTTCCCCTCTCTGAAATCAATAAAAACATATTTTTAAAAATCTTTCTACCAGACTAGTCATAAATAAGGAAATCTCATTTTGGAACAACCTCTCCAATAGTCCTCTGCACCTAAAGTCTCTTCCAGACTAAATGTGTCACTGGTCCAAGTGGATAGGTTTGGGTCCTTTCCCGACCACACCCTCTGTTCTTCTAACTGGCTTTATTATCTTTGCAGCACTTATTCTCCGAAATTACTTACTCATTTGCATGTTTATTGATTGTCTCTCCGCTAAACTATAAACTTCACAAGGGAAGGAATTTTGTCTTCATCACTGCTGTATCTCCATTACCTAGACCCGTGGTCAGCAAAACTGTGGCTTGCAAGCCACATGTGGCTCTTTGGCCCCTTGAGTGTGGCTCTTTCACAAAATACCACGGCCTGCGCGAGTCTATTTTGAAGTGGCATTAGAAGAAGTTTAAGTTTAAAAAAATTGGCTCTCAAAAGAAATTTCAATCATTGATATTTGGCTCTGTTGACTAATGAGTTTGCCAACCACTGATGATTGGCATATAGTAGATGCTCAATAACCACTAGTGAAATGAATATATCCACGAAAAGAATGAACAGACAAATTAAAGGAAGAAGCATTGCCTCCAAGATTGCCTCCTATGAGTTGCAAGAATTTCAGGTAAATATAAATATGACCCTCCCCATATAGATGTGGAAGGGTTAATCCTCTGATTTGGGCACCAGAATCTGAACTGTCCACTTAAATAGATGCCTCTCCTTTTTCCAAAGTAAATGAATAACTGAGTACTTTCACTGATTTTCACTGCAATAGCACTGTAAAAGCATCAAACAAACCTAATAGTTCTGGATCTTATCTAGTTTTAAATCTTATCATGCACATGGTTTGTTACTTAAATAACTTATTTGGCCAAGGCTCCTGGTGTCAAGCAAATCTGAATGGTGTTTTTCCTCCTATTTTCCCAGAGGCAATAGATGGAAGTGTCAAAGCAATGTGCCTTTGCCAGAATTTCCAAAGGTCTGCTCATTGGTTCTATATAGTTTCTTCAAGCAACTAAGCTTTGGTGATCAGCCTTCATATTGGTGGTGGTGGTGTTGATATTATCATCATCATCATTATTTTTTAAATCAGGTCAACATACTGACCTCTCAGGTACAGGGGGAAATCCCCAGTGTCCAATAGCATTATGAGGCCATTTCTTTACCAAATGCCATAGTTGGCTATCTCTAAGTCAATGCATATTAACACATTGTGGACAGATCACGAGAATTCTCATGTTTTCTGTTCTACGGCTTGTGGCCTTAAAAGATATTAGCTTGTAAGAACATGTAATAAATAACTTCAAAATGCAATGGAGCCCTAACCGGTTTGGCTTAGTGGATAGAGCGTTGGCCTGTGGACTGAAGGGTCCCAGGTTCAATTCCAGTCAAGGGCATGTACCTTGGTTGTGGACACACACCTAGTAGGAGGTGTGCAGGAGGCAGCTGATCGATGTTTCTCTCTCATTAATGTTTCTCCCTCTCTATACCTCTCCCTTTCTCTCTATAAAAAATCAATAAAATATATATTTTAAAAATGCAATGGTTATTTAATTTTAAAGCGTGCCTTTAACATTTATGTAAAACATTTTTTTGTACTAGTTTAATAGAAACTTATCTGGCCACTGGGTAAAGCTTGCAATAAAACTACTGGTCCACAATGTGTTAAAAACAATCTCTATATCCTCACTACTCAAACTATGGTACCTGGATCAGTGGCATCCTCCTGGATTAACTGTATATGCATCTTAACAAGATCTTTGGGTGATTCATATATGAAGTAAATTATGAGAACCTCTTATCAAGTCCAACTTCTTAGAATTTGATATATTAAAAGACTAGTATAACATGCCTTTTTAAAAAATATATTTTATTGAGTTTTTTACAGAGAGAAAGAGAGAGGGATAGAAAGCTGGAAACATCGATGAGACAGAAACATCACTCAGTTGCCTCTTGCACACCCCCTACTAGGGATGTGCCTGCAACCAAGGTACATGCCCTTGACCGGAATCGAACCTGGGACCTTTCAGTCCGCAGGCCGACGCTCTATCCACTGAGCCAAACCGGTTTCAGCTCTTTTTTTTTTTTTTTTTTTTTTTTAACATATTTTATTGATTTTTTACAGAGCGGAAGAGAGAGGGATAGAGAGCTAGAATCATTGATGAAAGATAAACATCAACTAGCTGCCTCCTGCACACGCCCCACCGGGGATGTGCCCGCAACCAAGGTACATGCCCTTTACTGGAATCAAACCCAGGACCTCTCAGTCCGCAGGCCGACGTTCTATCCACTGAGCCAAACCAGTTTTGGCAATGCGCTTTCTTAATTATGAAAACTCAGGCCTAAGAAGACTTGGTGATATCTATTAAGAATAATAGAATACAGCCGAAACTGGTTTGGCTCAATGGATAGAACGTCGGCTTGGGGACTGAAGGGTCCCGGGTTCAATTCTTGTCAAGGGCATGTTCCTTGGTTACGGGCACATCCCCAGTAGGGGGTGTGCAAGAGGCAGCTGATCAATGACTCTCTCTCATCGATGTTTCTAACTCTCTCTCTCTCTCCTTTCCTGTCTGTACAAAATCAATAAAATATATTTTTAAAAAAAAGAATAATAGAATATATAACTTTAACTTAGACTGTATTATCCAGTTCTAACACCTTCCACCCTGGGTTTCATCATGCAGTCCATATTTCCTATTCAAAGCCTGTTACCATTTACTAATGTCCAATTATTTGACTCTTCCTAGAAACTACAAATACCTGGTCTCATTTTATCCTCCAACCGATTCTATAACAGTAAGTATTATTGTCTCTATTTTATGAATAAAAAGGCCTAGCAAGAATATGCTCATTTTCTCTACATTTTGCTCTCTTCTGCTCTCCCCTGTCCTCTGTCACCACAGAGGAGTCTATGTGCTCTTCTCTAAGAGCAAAATTTCCAGTGCTAAGTTTACACTTTTCATGAGTTCTATTGGATTACTTCTGCCTGGTTATCAGTCATTCTGATCTATTCAGCACACATTTGAATGCCAGCCTGATGTCCCCATTTGTGCCAGGGCCGGGGTCCTCTCTCTGGGAGCTCAGGATACCAGTTGTAAATGCAGGCAGAGGGGTACACAGCATGTGATGGGAGCACTGACAAAGGATGTCTCAGTCACACCAGTGACACCAATCTCCTCCTTATCTTTCAGCTTTCCTTCTCTCTAGTAGCATATGGCTTAACTCTTTGCCACTTCACCCCTCAAGTTCCTTGGGTCTTTATAAGACATTTACCATTTGAATTTAGATATGCCGATGGAGTCACCACATTTCCTAAGTAGACATATGATAGTCTTTCTTCACAACTCTCCCCAGTCTGAGCAGAATGTGTATTCGATTTACAGTTTAGTTTTGGAAAATGAAGAATTGTGACTGCCAAAACCAGTTTAGCTCAGTGGATAGAGCGTAGGCCTGCGAACTGAAAGGTCCCAGGTTCAATTCCGGTCAAGAGCATGTACCTTGGTTGCAGACACAACCCCAGTAAGGGGTGTGCAAGAGGCAGCTGATCAATGATTCTCTCTCATTGATGTTTCTAACTCTCTGCACCTCTCTCTTCCTCTCTATAAAAAAAATCAATAAAATATATTTTTTAAAAAAGAATTGTGACTCTACCAATTCTAATTTTATATACTGCTCATCCAACAACTTAACTCAAATATGGAAAGTGGAGGTGGGGAGTGAAAAAGGGAATAGAGGGGATAAATGGTGGAAAAAATAAAATAAATATATGGAAGGTGTGCTAGATGGAATATACCTCCTTGTCAGAACCCCATGCTTCAGATTAGTTTGAGTTTGTTCCTATGAATAGTGGTGTTCTCTCATCAGACCTTTCAGAACATGTTTTATACAATAGTTATACCTTGGTGTTCCTGGAATTATTATTTTAAAGAAATTTTACTCTTGACCAACAGACAACTCAAACTATTTATTCAAATCTAAGCATCATAGTGGATTAAGGTACATTCTCTTTGTAAATCTTGAATTACCTAACACTGTGGTCAGCAAATTGTGGCTCGCGAGCCACATGTGGCTCTTTGGCCCCTTGAGTGTGGCTCTTCCACAAAATACCACAGCCTAGGTGAGTCTATTTTGAAGAAGTGGCGTTAGAAGAAGTTAGAAGAAGAACTTTTAAAAAATTGGCTCTCAAAAGAAATTTCAGTCATTGTACTGTTGATATTTGGCTCTGTTGACTAATGAGTTTGCTGACCCCTGACCTAACAGAACAAATCTCCACAGATGAACCTCTAAGAAGTAGACTGCGAGTTGCATTTTCTCTACCTGGAGCAGATCTGAGAGATTAGTTGTCTGAAACTCCCGTGAAGAAAGGCAACTACTGTCCAAAACAGACAACCCTCTTCTGTGTCCTTCTCCCAGTGAGACCTTGAGTCTGTTTCTGAAGTCTACGAAGAGGTATCAGCTTTGGTGGAGGATGTGTACCTAGCCCTTTCCTTCCTGTTGAATATGAGTTTATTCTGATAGAAATGACACAAACATGGTAAACAGAAACACTAGGGAGGCCTCTGCTACCTGCCACCTCCTTAATGGAAGTGACCTCATGTGGAAGCCAGCGGGCTGCTTCTCTCCACTAGCCAAACGTGCCTGGGAGGGAAGGCGCATTTCAATCCAGGGGGTGCTGAGGACAGTTCCCTGGACCTCTTCTCCAGGATAGCCAGGTCCCCTGCTGGCTTATACCTGGAGAGCAGTAGGGTGAATGGAAACTTGAGGATGTGTTCTTGGATCCAGAGATCCAGCTGTGGGGCAGAGGGCAGGCTGACCTAGGCCTAAATACTTCAAACGAACAAATATAAACCAGACTTGCATAATTTGGCTTCCGGTGGAAAAATCTGCTTTCCTCCACTGGCATAAACTAAAAAGGAAGAAGAGATCTCTGAGCTCTATTTAGGGGGAAGGCATTCAGTCTAGCTCTCCTCCCTCCCCCCATGTGAGCTAAATTCTGCTACTAGTACCCAGGAGCACGCAGTAAGAATGGCAAAGGGCTATTATACACCCTCGAGACAGATGGCATAACCAGAGACTTAGCAGAAATGCAATGAGATCACATGAATAAACAGCATGGTGGGTTCGAATGGTGATAAAGCAAAAGTAAAAACTGAAGAACACCAAAGAAAACCAGTGAATCTGTTGCCAATCTAAGATAGTTTCATCCTCTTAGGTGGGCTTTTCATAAAGCTAGGACTCACCAGACTTAAGCATCAGCTCAAAATGCGCTCAATATATTTTTGTATTAACCATAACATACTTAAATGCTATAAGAAAAGATTATCTGAATCATACAAATATAAACTATACCTTAACACAAAACAAGATAGTAGTATTTTTATTGTTAATGATGATACAGTGTGGAATAAAAAATCTGACAGAGTATGATGAATGTGAACCCTAAGAAAACTTAAGAAAGTAAACTCCAGCCATCAAATGTTTACACCAGTGTGCCAAAATCCTACTATAAAATAAAACTAAAAAGGGGGTCAAACCTACTGGTATAGTATAGCTGTCTTTTGGGGCAAAGACTGATAAAAATGCACATCTAAAAATTAAGAGGGATATATTTTGAATAAAAACACTAGAAGAAATTTTGAAACAGAGAAAAACAGAAGCAAAACTACTGAACTTTTGTCCCCTATGCTGGCTTGAGACACTCAGCAGTATGATTCGATGACCTGGGCTTTGAATAATTCAGAAGGCAGTAATGTTAGACACCTGGGATGCCCCTAGAGACGTCTAGTTCAACAGCTTGGTCAGCAGGATAGGCAATTAACAGGAAGGACCCATACTCAAGGAATTTTCTACTATTTTCAAGGTTTCCTACTATTTGCAAGACAGCAACAGGAACACAGGCTGGGAGAGGTCAAGAGGCAGAACAGCACCAAGACCAGGACAGTAGGTAACAAAGTCATCACACATGATGTGGTATCACTCTGTCCTGCTTCACAGCTGGGGAAACCAAGGCACCAGGAGATTATGTGTTGAGCTCAGATGGACCCATCTCCTCCCCAATGATGTTAACCTGTGAGACAAGTGTATATCATTTTATTTGTGCATTAACTTTGTGGGTATATTCCTATGGGGCTTTCTTCTCTGACAATTCAGATCATGATGAAAGCATTGCTTAACACCCTAGGCACTAAGAACCTGCCAGCCCCACGATAGTATAAATTAATGAATTAACAAAATGTACCATCCTTTGTAAAAGCTACTAAAATTTAGGCAATCCAAAGGTCCATTTTGAAGACTTCATTCTAACCAGATTTAGAAAATATGAGCTATTGAGTCTCTTACTAAGGCCACAATGGGTGCGGATGGTGCCTAAGTGGGTGAAATTGCACAGGGCGTGCAGGTAGCTGATCCTGCTGCAGCAGAGCTTAAGGTACTGGCTGGCTGCCGCATGGCGCCAGAACTCTCCTCCATTGTGTCTCACTTACGGTCCCCACGGCCGCTCGAGGTCTGCTCCTCTCTGCACGAGGACTGGGATCGCTTCATGGTGCCTATTGATCACAGCCACGGTAATAACGGGTCGGTCTTCATTGTCACTGCAGTTGGGATCTGCTCCCTGCAGCACACGGAAAAGGACAAGCCTGCCACAAAACCCTGCACTCAGGAGCATCTAATCACCTTCTTAGTCACAAACAAACATCCTCGATGGAACTAAACAGCTTTAAGTCCACAGAGAAGGGAGTCAGGAACCCCGAGACCCAGCAAAGAACAGACAGAGCTGCCATGTCACTCGAGTGGTAAAACTTCTGTTTCCACATCGGGAGGAGTAGGCACCCAGACAAGCTTGCCTCTTTAGGAAACATGGGATCTCACAGACCAGGGATTCTGTCCATCTTCATGCCTGTTATTTGGGCTCATATGCAGGTTTCTGCCTATTTCCTTTGTAATGAAAACTAGCAACAGGTAACAACAATTCATGTAAAGGTTTGGACTCGCCATTTAATCCATTCCCAGCATTAAAAAATTAACTGGCCCTGTGATAATCACAACATTGAACAGAACTTCCATCGGAAAGAGACAGAGATGACACACAGGCTGGAACCCCCAGGGAGACTTGCTCTTCGGTTGCACTTACTTCATCAAGCAACTGTTCAATCACAGAGACTCTTCCTTCCCCTGTCGGTCCGACTTCCTTCAGCAGGAGCCTGTTTTCGGGCTGCAGCATTACAGAATGTGGTCATTTCCACTGCCACAAAATATCTTCACTGTCAAGTCCCTCTTACCCAGGCTCAACCCTCGAGGTAAATGTCTCCTCTCCAGGGTTAAGTTCTGAGCCCCAGGGACAGGGGAGCATGAGCATGATCGTGTGTGTGTGTGTGTGTGTGTGTGTGTGTGTGTGTGTGGTCTCCAACAGCCAGCAGCACTGATAAACACACCTAATGTACATTTTCCTGGTCTTTGAAATACTGCCTTGATGAAGGATAACACACTCACATTGTTTTATATTATTAAGGACAGGGATGCAAGGAGAAATCTCACCAAAACCAAGAAACACCACACTGGTTTTATTATGACTATTTCTAGGAAAAGCAACCGGGTGAATCCTAAAATTTACTTTGCATACTGTTATAAAGTGCTCAAAGTCAGCCTAAGTAAGACATCTCACAATACATGCTCACCTGAGGTGTGAGAGAACCAATAAAGTCGATTTCTTGCTTGGGGGGGAAATAACCTCTCATCTACCTATCATCAGAAATCTGAAAATTTTATTATCCTTATATTTTCAGAATGCAATGAAATTTATTTTTATATTATCTTTCCTTATAGAGAAAGGATTGCAAATGCTGGTTACTGGAAGGCTAAAGAAAGCAGTTTAGAAAGCAGGAGACATTACCTCTAGTAGATTCTGCCACTGGATCCCATCCAAGGGTGACTGTGGGATAGTTCCAGGACCACCATTTACCTGTCTATAAAGTGGAAGTAGTAATACCACACCTCCCTGGCTCCCTGGAAGCCACCAGATGAGGACACTGGCCAAGGCCTCTGAGCGTTTTGGAAGAAGATGCAAGGTTCACCCTGGGTCCTCCCAGTGAGCAGCTCAGAACAAGGTGCTCTAATCCATCGGGGGGAGGGGCAGGGGGCAGTTGTTTATACTGAATTCCATTCCGTCTGGGGGGGAAAATGTACTAGAATGTCAACTTCATGAGGTCTGAGAACTTTAAGGCTTTTGTTTATTTTCAAGACCTAGAACTGCACCTAGAATAGATGTGCTCAAAAGTAATCACTGAATGAATGAACAGATGGTATAGCTCCTGCCACTTGTCCCCTAAAAGAGAATGAGAAGATAAAGGCACATAACACTGGGGAATTCAGATTACATCTAGAATAAGTGGGTAGAATTTCCAAAATGGTAAAATTGTTATGAAGTTTATGGAATTCTATACTTCTGTTATACGTACTGACAATATTTCAAACTGGGAGAAGGCAGAGTACAAGGAATCACAAGCAACTAAGTTTTAAGCAATTCTCAGGTATTCTTCCCACATTTATTAGGGTTTATGACAAGATGAAGAGCAGAGTCCCTGCCTCCAGAGGAATCACAATGCAAGCTAGGCGGCGGGTATGTGTGTCCGAGGACCCTGAGGGCCTGGCTTAACTGAAAGCTGGAGGGCAGGACTGACTGCAAGAAGCAAAGATACCCACTGTCTCTCTTTGCAAACCTCCCACTGAAATTATTTAAACTCTACCATCTGTGGAAACTTTGAAAGGATGCCATCAGAGGATCAGAAATGGTGAGGAATCCAGAGATGGAAAGTTGATGGGATCTGACAGACAAGGAACTCTAACCAAAGAAAGAACCCGGGTGAAAACCAGGGTGAGTGTGCTTTCTTCAGGGAGCCCTGCGCATGCTCAGAGTTAATCAACAAGGAGGGTAGAAGCTGAGTGCTGGGCCGCATCATGTGCGTGTCATCAGAGGGCTTTCTTGTAAATATCTGAGATGGCTGGTGTCCTCCTCTTCAATGCAAGGACAGGGGCTTTTGTTCTCTGCTTAAGCCCCGATAACTACTCTCCAGAGAGTGCATGATTTGCCTCACAGGCACTTCCTGGGAGCACTTGGGCCCAAGAAGGGCAGAGCCCCAACCTCTATGACAGATATAAGGAAGGGTCTGGAAGACAGCTCACACCGGAGTACTTTGGAGCACCACCCTCATCACCAGAGGAAATGCCGTCTTGTACTTTCTCCTGCCTCTGCCCACAACCCCCCAGGGAAGCCTGCCCCCACACATACCCATCCACCCACACAGAGACTCCAGACCCACCCATGCTGGGCACCCATGCCAGGTGCTTGTGAGAATCAAACTAGCTCTTCAGTTGTTAATGTGACCAGACAACCAAGGGTCATCACATTTGAGACAAACCAAAAACAAGAACGTGAAAGATGGGCACATAGAACTGACACCAGAGGAAGAAGAGGTGATTCAGGACACTGATGAGAATTTTTAAATAATTCTAATTAATAATCTTGAGATATTTTAAAGGATTTCAAAAAAAATCAATACAAACTGTCATGAAAAAAGGAACAAAAAATGAAAACAATTCTTCCATTGAACAACAACAACAACAAAAATCTCAAAATAAAACATTAAGTAGACAGGCCAAAGAAGACATCTGTTAAGGACCAAGGGATACACATACTGTAAGCTGCTCCTTCCTTTCTTGAAATGTTCTGGTCTTGAAAGTCTTTGTCCTCTTGATTTTTTCAGTGGTATCGGAGGTGCTGTGGCAGTAGTCACTCACTGGAACGACAAAGAGTTGCGGATCAAAATGATGTCCCAGCCTCTCCCCCACCTAGGCACAGAACTAGAGTCTAGTGCCATGCCTCTCAAGAGGATAAAATAAATTTTGTAGAAATTTCTGTTTGAATAAATTTGGTAGGAAGGATTCTGGTAGCCATTCATCTCAGTCCAGGACCAGAGAAGATGGGGGGAAGGAGAGGAATAGAAATGACTATAGTTTTTAGGCCCCAAAGAGCACTCCACCCCTGTTTATCTTCCCAAGCCTGTGAAAGACTTCAAAAGTCTCATCCCTGCCTTCAGGGAAGCCTGATAAATAAAATGGCTGGCACATGAAAGTGAGACATATGGTTGGGCTGGCAAATTTTAAGCAATTCTGCCACCCTTGCCAAGTCTGTGTTCCTGGTAAATGGCTTTAAAATCAATGGAAGGAGCCTAGCTGGCTTGGCTAGGTGGATAGAACATTGGCCTGCAGACTGAAGGGGCCCTGGTTTGATTCCGGTCAAGGGAACATGTGTGGGTTGTGGGCTCAATCACCAGGAGGCAGGCAATTAATGATCCTCCCTCATCACTGATGTTTCTATCTCTCTCCCTCTCCCTTCCTCTCTGAAATCAATAAAATATATTTACAAATAAATAAATAAATAAATAATATCTATCATACCAATGTTAATAGTAATGTATTTACAAAAAATAATAAAATAAAATAAATGGAAGGGTACAACTTACCCAAGCTATACCTGCTGCCAAATATCCCGTGACCACCCTCGGTGACGGTGCTCAGAAAGTGGTCGCTGAAATTCATCGCCTTACTCATGTAAAAGTTCTGGCCAACAAAAACATGCAAGCACCATGACGATGAGAATGCTGTGTCCTAACACCTCCCTGCCAACCTGCTCCTCTTTCTGTTAATGACAGCTCTGTCCACACCTGGACATCCTTCCTACAATTCCCTCACACTAGGATGTTCTGATCATTCAGCCTCTTAAACAGGTCCTCAGTCTGGCCCCTCCTCTCGGTCATTACAACCTCATACCGGGATTATCACAATAGCCTCCCAACAAGTTCCTGCCAGCCCACCTTCCATGTGCTCAAAACGCTTCTGTGTCTTGGAATTAGGGACCTTGGAAGAAGCAAGTTGCTTAACTTCTCTGAGCCTTTCAGTTCCCTCACCCACAAAGTGTAAATATTAAGATCTACCTCAAAGGCATGTTGTGAAAGTAAAATGAGGTGAAACAGATGTTTATAAAATGAGGATAGATAATGCATAGGCCGGACTTGAAATCCTGTATCCACCCTACCCTCATGTGGCTGCCGGTTCCTGCCTGCCACAGGGAACCACCTGCTACTTTCTGAACACAAACTGCAGGCTAAGAAAAAAACAGTGAACCTGGGCATATTTACTTCCCCCTTCTACTTGATAGATAGCATGTTGTAGATGCTATTGGTGCCCACCCAGTCCCCCCTAACTGGTCAGCTGCTGTGTTGGTTACAAACAGCTCACAGCTGACCCCCTTCTCCGGCCAACTGCCATCAGTAGTTGGGTGCTGCCTTCCTGTAGAAATTATGCCCCTCGCCCCCCTGCCTCAACTGGGGACAACTGTGTGGTGTCATTCACAATCCAGGGCTCCTCACGGATCCAGGTAAAGCCAGACATTACTTGCGACCACTTGCTCATTTAGCTCCTTCCCCTGCCTTGTCCCAAGTCCTTCACTCCCCTTCTCCCGAAATACCTCCCTGACCTAAGCTCTGCTCTGGCCACACCGGAAACGTGGCATTTAGTGCTTTACTTGGTTTCAAAGCGCTTTTGTATGCATTATCCCCTTGGATATGCCCAGCCTCCCTTTGAGGTAGGCAGGGCCCATAAATCTATCTTAATTTTAAAGACATTGTTAACACCCTGCTGGGGATGGCCAGGACCTTATAAATAGTAGTTTCCTTGCCTTCTTTATCCATCTTCTCAATCCACTGATTCTTCTTTTGTATATTTTGACTTTTTGTCCAATGACACTAAAGCTGTCAATATCAATCAATATTTGTTACACACTTAAGGCTCTGCGGCAATGCCCCAGTCACCTTATAGAGGGCAAATCAAAGGAGAGAGACATAGCCACAACACTTGGTTTCTTTTTTCCAGGCAAACAGGTCATAGTACATATCAGCAAACAGTTTTGTGAGTCTTTTCCCAAAGCAGTTGTATCACAGACCTGCCATCAGATGTCAGTGAATAGAAATAAGCCTGAAAATCACAGGCCCAATCGGGTGGGTGACAATTCCTGTTCTCACTGTATCACTATGTGCCCTAATGCTTCTCTCAGGCTTAGCTCCATTATTTACCTAATTCCATGAAAGTGTTGGCCTACATTCAAGTTCCACGATATTTGAAACTTTCCCTTTCTATGAATTACACAGAAACATTTCAACAAATCATAAGCCACAATCAGTCAATTCCCCAATAAATAACTTCTGAAGGTTTCACTCACCTTGTTTGAGACTTGAACATAATTCAGCCTGATGCTAACTTCATAGCCATCTTCGTGGACAGTAGCAGAAAGAAGCTTTTAAAAAAGTATGAGAGAGGAGTCACAACTGTGGGTATGGAACTCAGTGCCCTGAGCTACAACAAAGAAATTCTGAGATGTTAAACTATAAATTTAATCAAATATTTAATTAACACAAAATAAGGCAAAAAAGATAAACAGAACAAAAACAGAACAAATAGCAAAATGGGTGAAACAAATCTAGCCATATTTATAATTTCATTAATTATAAATGAACTAAATAAATACTCCAATTAAAGAGCAGAGACTGCCCTGGCTGGTTTGGCTTAGTAGGTAGAGTGTCAGCCTGTGAACTGAAGGGCCCCCGGTTCGATTCTAGTCAAGGACACATGCCTGGGTTACAGGCTTGGTCCTCATGGGGACGCTGCAGGAGGCAGCCGATTGGTGATTCTCTCTCATCATTGAGGTTTCTATTTCTCTCCCTCTCCCTTCTTCTCTGAAATCAATGAAAATACTTTTTTTTTTTTTTTTTTAAAGAGCAGAGTCTACCAGAATGGATAAGAAAGCAAAATCCAACTTTATACAAGAGACATGCTTTAAGTTTAATCAAGAAATATAGCTAGATGCCACCATCTTAGGAAAGGTGTCCTGGAGGCCAGGTTTTGGCAATCAAAGGTAATTCTATATACTAAAAGCATAATACTCAAATCAACCAAATGATGGGTCACTATGATACACATTGACCATTAAGGGGCAGACAGACGCTCAATGTAGGAGCTGCCCCCCAGTGGCCAGTGCACTCCCACAGGGAGAGCGCCATTCAGCCAGAAGTGGGGCTCATGACTGATGAGTGTATCAGCTGTGGCGGGAGCCTCTCCCACCTCCACTGCAGGCAGGCAGTAAGGAACAAATGGTCCCAGACTGCGAGAGCCCTGACTGTAAGAGGGATGTCCACCTGCTGGCTTAGGCCTGATCCCCCTGGGGACATTCCCTGATGAGTGTGAGAGGGCACAGGCCAGGCTGAGGGATCCCTCCCCTCCCCAATGTACTGGGCCTCTAGTGTATTATAATTGAGCAGCTTTCTCTGTAAGCAGTGGGAGGGATTTAGATCAAACCAGAGATCAGCTAATGTTTTAAGGATCATATAGTAAATGTTCTAGGTTTTGTGGGCCATAGAGTCTCTGTCATGAATACTCAGCATTGCTATTGGAACACAAAAGCAGTTACAGAAAATAAGTAAATGAATGAGTCTAGCTGCAATCTGACAAAACTTTATTTATAAAATTGGCAGGCTAGAATTGTCCCACAGGCCATAGTTTGCAGACCCCTGGATTAGGCCAAAAAAACTAATAAACTATCAAAATAGATGATCAAAGGAAATTGAGCAATACTTGACCATGAAATAGTTTCAATGTTGGCCTTTTAGGGTCAGAGAAGCAGACAGGCTGATTTTCAAAGGTTCCTCTAGTCTCATGACAGAGGAACAGGTCTTCTTACAAGGTGTCTCTTTACAACAGCAGGTAAAGGCCATGGTATTTGGGGTCTGAGACCTACTTCAAAGCCTGAATCCCCCCGAGACTTAGCAGTATGGTTCTAGGGGAGTCACCAAACCTCTCTGAGCCAGTGTCCCCAGGTGTCAGGTAAGGTTTGTTCTGATTATCTACTGCAGTGTAAAAAGTCCCAGACTCAGTCACCTCAAACAACTTCCATTTTTATAAGTTCATGGATTCCAATGGGGCCCAGCAGCAATGGTTTGTTTTGTTCCATATATCTGAGGCCTCAAAGACTCACATGGCTTGAGGTAGCTTCATGTTTGGGAACTGGAATAGCCTAAAGCCTCATCACTCATTGCCTGGCTCCTGAGCTGGGATGACTCTAGGATTGAATTCAGCTGGACCTGCAGACAGGTGCACCTAATGTGGCCACGCCTTGGGTCTGGGTTTTTGCTCCAAGGAGTTTTGAGATGAGCATGCAAAGCCATAGGAAGCCATGTGCATATATGACCACCACTTGGGACTCCCATAGCATCATTTCTTACATACTGTTGCCCAACAGTCACAAGCCCACCAGACTCAAGGTGAGGAGATATAGATTCCATCTTCTAAAGGGAAGACTGTTGAAGAATCTGTGGCCATGTTTTAAAAAACTGCCACAGTGCTAATACTCCTACCTTGCAGATTTGTTTTGAGGACTAGAGATGATAAACATGATATATATATATATATTGTCATATGGTTAAATCTCTTAATTACTATTGATAATATAGTGTAGCGTTTAAGAAGACAATTTGGCTGGATTAAACTATTCTGGGTCATTTAGCTCTGACCACCAGGATTTCCACAGCCTGTGAATGCTCACAATTTATTGTCTTAGGTCAGATGTCCAGGAGCAAACACTAGGACAAGACTCAAGTGCAGGTGATTTATAAAGGCAGTGACTGCAAGGGAAGGATAGTAAGGAAATGTAGAAAGCAGGACAGGAAAGGGAAAGGAGCCAAGCAAAGAACATTTTCAGGTGAAGCTGGCAGAGGGTATTTCAGCCTGATTCCATGGGACACTGTGAGGTGCAAGTTCCACTCAAAGTCCACTCACCTTTCCCATCCTGGGCTCGGCAATCAAGGCCCGGAACTCAGAGTTGTTCTGAGTATAAGCCCTGAGGTGAGCAGAGATGTGATCCAACTGTTTTCTCCAGTATCCTAAGGAAGAAGAGAAACCCATCCACCTGGTTAATTCTTCTGAGGCTAAGAAAGAAAATGCTGATGTGGATCATGTATTCTCAGAAAGGTTGTTTTCCTTTGTAACTTTGTGATGGTTTTTACTTACTTGAACCCCAGCTATGTACTATAAGTTCCATTTTTGTTCCCAGATTCTTTTTACACACGATTAATTATAGAATATTCTAGAATCTCAAAAGACCATATTTTGATTTTTTGTGCATTGGGTCTTTTTCATTTATTCTTATAAAATTATGTTTAAAGTAACCAACCATATTTGATTGGAGCTTCATTCTATGCACCAAAGGGTTACGGGTTTGATTTCTAGTGATAGCACATATTGTGGATTAATCCCCATTTGGGGTTTGTACAGGGGACAAGCAATCAATGTTTCTCTCTCTCTCTCTCTCTCTCTCTCTCTCTCTCTCTCTCTCTTTCTTCTCACTTCCTTTTCCTCTCTCTCAAAACATATCCTGGATGCGTATTAACATATGAGTATTAACATATATGTTTACATAACCTGTATATAAAATTTACAATTTGAGCTTTGGCAAATGTCCCTATCAATATGTAGAACTCTTGAACATCTCAATTATAAAAGACAAGCAACTGAATTTAAAAATTGAACAAGGATATAAATAGACATTTCTCCAGAGAAAAAATACAATGGCCAAGAAGCACATGAAAAGACAACATCATTAGTCATCAAGGAAATATTAATTAAAAGCACAATGAGGGACCACATCACCTTACTAGGATGGTGACAATGAAAATATAGTAAGTGTTGGCAAAGACGTGAGAAATCAAAACCCTCCTACAGTGCTGGCAGAATGTAAAATAGTGCAGCCACTTTGGAAAGTAGTATGGAAATGTTAAACATAATTTTATCATTTGGCCCAGCAATTGCACTCCTATGTATATACCCAAGAGAAATGAAAACATGTCCATAGAAAAACTTATACATAAATGTTCACAGCAGTATTATTCATAATAACCAAAAGGTGAACAAAATGCAAATGTCCACCAACTGATAAACGAATCTACAAAATGTCATAAATCCTTATAATAGATTATTATTCAGCTATAAAAAGAATGAAAAGCTAAAACATGCCAAAATATGGATGAATCTTGAAAACATTATACTAGGTGAAAGAAGCCAGTCACAAAAGACCATATATGCTTCCATTTGTATAAAATGTCCAGAACACATAAATCCACAAGCATAGAAAATGGATTTATAGTTGCCAAGCACTTGGGAAAGGAGATGTGGGAAATGACTGCTTAAAGAGAATATGCTTAATATGCTTTTATCACACTTAAATTACTTTGGTGTGATAAAAAGTTCTGGACATAGAGTCATAAAGGTTGTATAATATTGCTAATGTACTAAAGCTTGCTGAATTGTACACTTTAAAATGGCTAAAGGGTGAATTGTTATGTCAATGTTACCACAATAACATAAAGGGATAATAGCAAACAGCAGTGACGACACAGGTTAACCTTTCTGCCACAATAGAAGTCCATGTGTGTTATTTAATTTATAGACTAGATAAGGGGACTGTGAGTCAAAACATCACAATACTAAATGTTAAAAGAAGAGCAGTTTAATTCAAATGAAAATTACTTTAAAAAAGTAAAATAACGAAACTTATTTCTTATATATAAAAATAAATCTAAAGGAAGAAAAATTGAGATTTTCTTTCTTTTTTTTAAATTTCTTTATTGATTAAGTTATCACATATTTGTCTTTATTCCCCCATTCCCATCCCCAACCCCTCCCCACGTATGTCCCCACCCCTGAGATTTTCTTTCAAAGAAAGAGTGAGTTCTCTCCTGACAAGAAAGCATATTTTTATCCTCACCTCTTCCTGGGCTGACAGCTGTAAGGAGAGGCTTATGGTCACTCATTTTCTCCTGTCTCTGCTGATGAGAAGCCATTTCCATTTCCTTTTTTGCTAGTAGGTTGCCAGATGGGTAGAACAGGCCAGTGGTCTGTGTACCTACATTCCTCCTAGACCCATCATGTTTGGGTAAAGGACCGTTTACGGACTGCCAGGCAGACCGGGACTACAAGTGAGGCAGAAACATAAAATATTATAATACAATTTAATTAATCCTTCAGATTACCCACAGAAAACAATTGTAATCAGAACTCAAATTACAGCTCAAAGAACAACAGTATTTTAATCTAAAAGAGGGTTTTCAGCCTTTGCCTCATCTTCCTTTCTTCTGTTTTCTCAGCAACTCCTAGCCCCATCTCCTTAGCCACTTACTGTCTCAAATTCAGCAAATTAACTGATGTTCCCTGTTCTTCCTGAGGCCTGGAAGATATCTATCTTCCCAGCCCTACACTTCATTAAAGCACAGACTTTACTATCCATCCACACCCAATCTCTGGGCACCAATATTTCCTGTGAAATAGTCCCCTGTGTCTGGACCTGAGGATGTAAGAGAACCAACGTGTAAGGTTATCTAGGTTGTGTACTGCATCACATAGTGGACATAATATATTTGCATATTTATTAGGATA
This sequence comes from Nyctalus aviator, assembly GCA_036971965.1. Classification (NCBI taxonomy): domain Eukaryota; kingdom Metazoa; phylum Chordata; class Mammalia; order Chiroptera; family Vespertilionidae; genus Nyctalus; species Nyctalus aviator. Next base: position 102,779,435 of record CM072925.1, on the reverse strand, counting down.
ATTTTTCTGGTGGATAGAAAATGTCTAACAAAATTAGTATATTATAATCAATTTCCAACAGATGGCACTCAAGTGTCTTCAGGAAAGAACACATTTGCACAAAGGTGTCATGGAGACTATTGGCAGTCCCAGAATGTATAACCCAATTTCTATTAAGAAGACTATGAATTTCCTAAAAATGAGCACAAAGTTACTAAAAATGAACACAAAAGTTACTAAATGTGTTAGCCTTCATGAAAGGTTAACACAAAGTTGGTGAGTGTTCAAGTCCTTCTGAAAATAACCTTGTGAAATTTTCCTCAAACCATGTCCACTTTTTATAAATGGAAAAAGCAATTTTATATGCCTGATCTAAGTTTCTAAAATATAAAAGAACCTTGGGAAAGTTCTTGATGTGCTACATAAGACATCCAAGAGAAGACATCTAACTTTCTATCTCATATATGTATTTTATTTTTTATTTTTTTAAATATATTTTATTGATTTTGTACAGAGAGGAAGGGAGAGAGATAGAGACTTAGAAACATCGATGAGAGAGAGTCATCGATTACCTGCCTCTTGCACACCCTCTACTGGGGATATGCCCGCAACCAAGGTACACGCCCTTGACCGGAATCGAACCCGGGATCCTTCAGTCCCCAAGCCGACGCTCTATCCATTGAGCCAAACCGGTTTCGGCTTGTATATGTATTTTAAATCCACTTCTCCTAAAATATATTATATCTATTGCCTTACAAATGCAATTAGATTTCAATCTATGGTAAATAAATGATATATACTTGATTTCTGAAGAAATCACTCGAGTGTTTAAAACCCAAATTAATTAATTTTATTTCCACATCTAGTTGAAAAATCCATGTGAAAGGTCTAAATGTTTTGGCTCTCTTTCCCTGGCTTGATTCACAGAGTAGCAGACACACATTCCATACTACCTCTTCCCAGGCACCAGTTCTTACAGTGGAGGCCTCACCTCAGCAAAAGGGCCCTGTTCTCCAGCAGCTAGAGCCCGGCTGTTCTCCGCACTAAGTTTTGCCAAGGACTTCAGGTAAATACCACAGGAGCCACAGAATCGGGCAGATGGGTGATTGTTGGCCCCACATTTGAGGCAAACAGAGAAGCAGGTAGCAACGACAGGCTAGAGGACAGAAAATATTTTTATAATTTCATATATATTAGGGTCATACTTTTCCCATATAAATTATTTCCATACCAGTCATCAAAATAATACATGCCCATACCTCTATCCCTGCAATTCTACCTTTTAGAATAAATGTGTATTTTATCCCATGGATGGGCAAGTACACAAAGAAGTGTATTCAAGACCATTCCCTGAAGGATTGTGATTTTAGAGAAAATAACTGGAAACAATCTAAATGTCCAACAAGTGAGTATGGCCTAACGATATCATGGTACATACAGATAGCGAAATGCTATAAAACTGCTGAAAAGAATGAGGAGGTTACTAACTAGACATATTGCTAGGTGCAATATATCCAAACTACCACCAGTTTACTTATTAATGCATTAAGGCTGAAAGAACAGCTCACAAACTAGGTAACAATGGTTGCTTCTAGAGAGAGGAGATGTGGGGCTGGGATGAGAAGAAAGACTAACCCTTCACTAAATCTTTTGTGTTATTTACATGAAACACTCAGATAAATAACTTTGAGTGTTTTATTAAACGGGAAGGCAGACAATTCACAAAAGAAAAAATATCAACAGTCAACAAATGAGTGAAAAAGTTTAATCTCAAAGAAATACAAATTAAAACAGCAATGAGAGACCATTCTCAAATCAAGAGAATTAATTATCCTTGTCTCCAGATTCTTAGGTGCTAGGACCCAAATCCCAAGATGTGATTTCAGCAAAGTCGTGGAAGAGGGGGAACCTGGCTCTTTCTAGGGTTGGGATGAGGGGCTCTGCACCAAGAAGCACAGTGTTAAAATACCCACCGTGGCTCCACACCAGTCACAGAAGAAAGCACCCGGGCGGTTCTGGCGACCGCATTTGGAGCAGGAAATGGTCTCCCCTTTCCCAGGACCACCTTTATCTCCACTGCACCTGGACTAGTGAACACAATGGCATTGACAGGCAGATTAATACTATATTCTCCAATCCTCCCACAGAAAAGAAAAAAGCCCCAAATCAACACAAGACCTAGAAATAAGATATTTCCTCACAAAAGAGAAAAACTATCATAAGCTTCACCAATTAATAAATTTGTACAAAGAACATGCATTCCTTCACAGAAAGTTGACGAAACTGCTGCCTTATACAACTTAATATTCTTTAGTATCTTTAATACCTGAGGTAGCAAGCCGATTGTAGATTTACTACACCAACATTAACAAAGAAAGAGGGTAGCAGAGGACAGCTGAGCTAACTGAGGTGTCACCATTGAAGTTTATCTTCTACCATTTGGGATTCCAGTTTCCATCTGGAAATATTAATTTATTTTCCATTCCTGACACATGTAAAGAATTACTTTGGGAAGGAAGATAGAATTGTTTCATAAGAATTTCTGAGACTTTGATAGGTAGACCTATATTAGAATCTTTGCTCCTACTATTTACTTGTATTGCCTAGTAAAAGATTTTTCTTGCCCTGACCGGTTTGGCTCAGTGGATAGAACATCAGCCTGTGGACTGAAGGGTCCCAGGTTCGATTCCAGTCAAGGGCACATACCCAGTACCTTGGTTGTGGGCACATACCCAGTAGGGAGTGTGCAGGAGGCAGCTTATCAATGTTTCTCTCTCATCAATATTTCTAACTCTCTATCCCTCTCCCTTTATCTCTGTAAAAAAATCAATAAAATATATTTTGAAAGAAAATAAATTATAATAAAAATATAATAACACTGAACTGAATTATAATAAAAATACAATTGTTATACATTTCTGAGATGTTGCTAAAGAAATTCTTATATATAATTTATATTTTATTTTAGAGAAAACAATTTTTATTTTTTAGGAAAAAAAATTTTTAGTTGATAACCTGAGTTCTCATCTTAAGAAATTAGAAAAAAGCCTTTTAAATTAAACCCAAAGCAAACAATGGAAGGCATGGAGGATCCAAGATGGCTGCACAGGTAAACACCTAACCACAGCTGCACACAACAATTTCAATAAAATACAACTAAAATATAAAATGTACATTGCCCAGAGCTACAGGAAAGTCGACTGACTGGAAATTCTACAACAAGAAGTAAAGAGAAAACCAGAAGGAAAGGCAGAGCAGCTGTAAAAGCCTAAGATACGGAGACACACTGTGCATGCAGAGAGTACAAAGCCAGAGAGGAGAGGGAGGCTAAGTGCCTGGCTGGTGTTCCCTAGCGGGAAGGAGATAAAAGCTCCGGACTGTGTTGAACCCCAGACCCGACAGCGCTGAACCCCAGTTCTAGGCCAGACCCTGGGACCCAGGCTCAAACAGAGGGAGCCTGGGCTGAGAAGCGGAATCCCAGGGGAGCGGCGAAAGGCAGAGCCCCGGGAGTCATGCACATTGCGCGCAGAGGACGGACTGTTGACTCTGATGCTAGATTGCCCTAGCAGGAATGAGACAAAAGCTCCGGACTGTGCTGAGCCCCAGTTCTGACTGCTCTGAATCCTAGTTCTAGGCCAGATCCCGGGGATCCAGGCTCAAACAGAGGGAGACTGGGCTGTAAAGCGGAAACCCGGCGGAGCGGTGAAAGGCAGAGCCCCCGGAGGGGCGCACATTGTGCGCAGAGAAAGGACGGTTGGCTCTGCCTCGGGATTGCCTTGGCAGGAAGGAGACAAAAGCTCCAGACTGCTCTGAACCCCACTTTCAACTGAACTGAACCCCAGTTCCGGGCTCATTGGGGGAGAGACTAGACTGTTTGGTAGCAGGCGAAACTCGAGGGCGCCTCACTCTCAGAGGTGCTTGCAGAGAGTACCGTAGGACCCTGAGAAACAGAGGCTCAGGAGCCGCATAGGGCCTGGCTGACGTCGCTGATGGAAGCCAAGGCTGTAGGCTCCACCCTGAAACTCCACCCCATCAGGGAAGCTGCGAAAATGCCCAAACAACGAAATAGATCACAAATGAAAGAAATGGAGGACAAAAAGCGACTGGATATAGAGTTCAAAACCACGCTTATAAGGTTTTTCAAGAATTTCCTAGAAAAGATCGATAAGTCCTATGAGGATATGAAAAGGAATCAACTAGAAATAATAAAGAATCAACAAGAAATAATAAGGGATCAACAAGAAATAAAGAATACATTGTCTGAAATAAAACATATTATACAGAGTCCTAAAAACATAATGGAAGATCGCAAGGATCAAGTCAAAGATTTGGAACATAAAGAACCAGAAGACACTCCTCCACAGAAGCAAAAAGAGAAGAGAATCCAGAAAGTTGAAGATAATGTAAGAAATCTCTGGGACAACTTCAAGCAAACCAACATCAGAATTATGAGGGTCCCAGAGATGAGAGAGAGCAAGATATCGAAAACATACTGAAAGAAATAGTGACAGAAGAGTTCCCCCACCTGGTGAAAGAATTAGACTTACAAGTCCAGGAAGCACACAGAACTCCAAACAAAAGGAATCCAAAGAAGACCACACCAAGACAAATCATAATTAAAATTCCAAGAGCAGCCAAGACTGGTTTGGCTCAGTGGATAGAGCGTTGGCCTGGGGACTGAAAGGTCCCAGGTTTGATTCCGGTCAAGGGCATGTACCTTGGTTGCGGGCACATCCCCAGTAGGGGGTGTGCAAGAGGCAGCTGATCGATGATTCTCGCTCATCGATGTTTATAACTCTCTATCCCTCTCTCTTCCTCTCTGTGAAAAATCAATAAAATATTTTTTTTAAAAAATTAAAAAAATAAAATAAAATTCCAAGAGCAAAAGACAAAGAGAGAATATTAAAAGCAGCAAGAGCAAAGAAGGTAGTTACCTATAAAGGAGCACCTATATGATTGTCAGCTGATTTCTCAACAGAAACCATGGAGGCCAGACAGGAATGGCAAGAAATATTCAATATGATGAATAACAAGAACCTACAGCCAAAGATAATCTATCCAGCAAAGCTATCACTCAGAATCGATGGCCAGATAAAGAGCTTCACCAATAAAAAAAAAACAACTAAGGGACTTCATCACCACCAAACCAGAATTATATGAATTTCGGAAGAGAAAGTAAATAAAGATAAAAACTATGAACAATAAATACGTAACTATCAACAAGTGAATCTAAAAACCAAGAAAATTAAAAAAAAAATCTGATGAACAATATTAACTGTTGAATATAATAGAATCAGAAGTATGGAAAGGGAGTGAACTGATGATTCTCAGGGAAAAGGGGATAGGGGGATGTGGGAAGAGACTGAACATAAACTGTGCACATATGGATGAGGACAATGAGGGGTGGGGAAAGGGCAGAGGGTTGGGTGGGAACCTAGTGGAGGGGAGCAATGGGGGGGGGGAAGAGTAACATTTGTAATAATATGAACAATAAAGATTTATTAAAAATAAATTAATAAATTAATTAAACCCAAAGCAAAGAGGAGAAAGGAAATAATAAAGAGAAAAACTCAAAGAAGGAAACCCCGCCCCCCCCCCAAAAAAAAAATAGAGAAAATAAATGAACTAGAAGCTAATCAAATAAAATTTACAAATTTTTAGCTGGAGACAAATTGAGAGAAAAGATAGTAAGGTAGAAAGAGAACACAAACTACAAATATCAGGAATAAAAGAGTAGGAGTAACACTACAGTTCCCATAGACATTAAAATCCTAAAAAGAATTCATGAATAAAACTGATTTTAAAAAGAAAGAAACTAGAGGCCCGGTGCACAACATCTGTGCACAGGTAGGATCCCTAGGCCTAGCAGATAATCTGGGCTGACCAGGGCCTTCCATGTGCTGGCCAGGGCCTCCCTTCCCTGGCTGCTTGCTGGGGCCTTCCTTCATTCCACACCACCCCCTGGTGGTCAGCACATGTCATAGCAAGCAGTTAAACTCCTGGTATCCCAGTCAAACTCCCAAGGGGACAATTCGTATATTAAGCTTTTATAGATAGATATAGATAGATAGATAGATAGATAGATAGATAGATAGATGCCTGATAATACCAAATTTTGGTGAAGACGTAGAGAAACTGGAACCTCTGTATATTGATGGTGGCAATTTTGGAAAAAAGTGTGGCAATTATCTTACAAAGTTAAACATGAATTTAGGTAGTATCCAGAAATCTTACTACTCAGCATTTACCCAAGAGAAATGAAAACTATGTCCATACAAAGTTTTGTATGTAAATGTTCACAGCAGCATTATTTATAATAGCCTGACACCAGAAATGAACACAAGTGCCCATTTTTGGTTAATAGTTGTATTTATATCCATTCTGTGGAATAGCACGCAATGATCAAAGTTATTAATACATATAACAACTGAATGAACCTTAAAAACATTATGCTAAGTGAAGGAAATAAAATATAAAAAAACAAACAAACGAACAAAACAAAAAAACACACAAAATTACATACTTCTGTAAAAGGTAAAACCACAGTGTCAAAAGAGATCAGAATTTTCTGGGGTTAGGGGAGGATCTCAAATGCAAAGGGACATGAGAAAACTTTTTAGGGTAATGAAATTGTTGTGTAACTTCATTGTGGTGGTAGTTTGAATGATTATGTATAATTACTGATATTTATTAACCTGTATAGAATGAGTGAGTTTTATTGAATATAAATTATGCCTCATTAAAGATTGTAACAAAAAGCGTTCCTTATATTGTCAGTAGTTAGACACAACCATAAAAGACATCTTGTTCAACTCCCCTTTTATGGAGTTAACAGTGTCTCCTCCAAAGAGATACGTTGGAGTCCTAACCCCCATACTTCAGAATATGCACTTATTTGAAAAATAGTAACTTTATAGAGGTAATCAAGTTAATATGAGGTCATTATGGTGGTCCAGAGACAGACACACAGGGGGAAGAAAATGTGAAGACACACAGTGAGAAGGTGGCCATGTGGCTGAAGTGCTTCGTGTACCGGCCAAGGAAAGATTGATGCTAGGCGAGAGGCATGAACAGTACCTTCCCTAGAGCTTCAAAAGAAGTGCGATAACACCTTGATTTTGGACTTCTGTCCTCCAGAAATGTGAGATGATAAATTTCTGTTGTTTTAAGCCACTCAGTTTGTGGTGCTTTGTTTTTAGCAACCCCAGAAAAACCAACACACCCTCATTTGATACTAATCATATTGATCACAGTAATCATCACTCATTTGTCCAGTTTCCCAAGGAATCTCTCTGACATGAAAACAAATCCCCCAAAGTGTCAAGTTTTTTCCTTCAAAGTTGGCTAGGAAATAGCGACTTCTCTTTGGTTATTGGTAGGCCAGGGCAAGAATTTTTAAAAACTCATCTTCATCAGAAATATTTTATAAACATAAAACAGATCATCTAAACTGAACCCGTTCGCTCTACTTAAGTTGCATATACTCCTATTCCTTCATCTTAAACACTCGAAGTAAGCTGGTAGGAAACTCAGAAGTGGGTGCCGGCAATGTTCTCAATTTCAAAACAGAGCATGGTACAGTTAAATACAGACATACCTGACTGTAAATGAAAGTGAATGGTCCATTAACCAATGGTGCTGCCAGCCTTCCATGCAAACTTAGTAAATAAAATTATAAGAAATTGTAGATTTTATTGAATCCCCATGAAGACTTTGAAAAAAAAATTTGTGTTGGTAAATATATAGAGTTCTCTCCACATTTAGAGACATTGCTCCTGCCCTGTAGATTATATTTCTTCATTATCATTAACGCTGAACCTTAGCAGCCACTAAATATAGGACAGGCACATACCTCCTTTGATGAAGGCAGGGTGCTCTCACAGGTGAGGCAGTATTTCAGGTAAGGATGATTCCCTGTGCCACAGGTGCGACAGATTACTTTCTCCTTGAAAACAGAGAATAAGAAATTCATGTTCCTCTGAGCAAAGAAATGTGCAAATAAAGCAAACAAAAGCATGAAGCCACTTTATGAACAAGATTAGAAGTCAACATCAATTGCAATGTTGAAGTTTAAATATATGAAGCAAAGAGTTGTCTAAGTAGGCTGTCGTGCAATTTGTCCTCTAAATCCATATTCAGAGAACACATTTCTTTTTTTCTTTTCTTTTCTTTTTTTTTAATATATTTTATTGATTTTTCACAGAGAGGAAGGGAGAGAGATAGAGAGCTAGAAATGTCGATGAGAGAGAAACACCGACCAGCTGCCTCTTGCACACCCCCTACCGGGGATGTGCCCGCAACCAACATACATGTCCCCGACCGGAATCGAACCTGGGACCTATCAGTCTGCAGACCAACGCTCTACCACTGAGCCAAACCGGTTTCAGCAGAGAACACATTTCTATGTATTCTTTTTGTTTGTTTAGTTTCTCTCTCTTTTTTTTTTTTCTTAGTCCCTCCACCGCCACTGATATCTGTCCGTATGCTCTCTATGAGTGTAACTATTTTGCTTGTAAGTTCATTTTGGTCATTAGATTCCACATTTTAATAATGTTAATTCTTCCTATCCATGAACACGGTATATGCTTCCACTTTTTTGTATTTTCTTCAATTTTTTTCTTCAGTGTCTTATAATTTTCTAAGTACAGGTCTTTTGCATCCTTAATTAAATTTATTCCTAGGTATCTTATTCTTTTTGAAACAATTGTGAATGAAATTTTTTTCTTAGTTTCCCTTTCTGATACTTCATTATTGGTATATAAAACGCCAACTGATTTCTAGATATTTATTTTGTATTCTGCTACTTTCCTGAGTTCATTTATCCATTCTAGATTTTTTTTGTGTGGAATTTTTAGGGTTCTCTATGTACTATATCATGTCATCTGCAAATAATGACCGTTTTACTTCCTCCTTTCCAATTTGTGTGTCTTTTATTTCTTCTTGTCTCCATATTTAGAAACATTGTTCTCTGTTAATCATGAGAGGCTTGGTAATAAGAGTGGTGAAAGCAAACATTCCAGTCTTGTTCCTATTCTTAAGGGAAATGCTTGTAGTTTTTGCCTATTTTTATTTTTTTAATTTTTTTATAGAGCTTCTTCACAGCCTGTTTGCTCTGGTGTTGGTTGGCCTTGACACCATAGTGAACAGTGTATTGTTGTCTTTTATCTTTATATATATATATATATATATATATAATTGATTTTTTTTTTTCCACACAGAGAGGAAGGGAGAGGGCTAGAGAGTTAGAAACATCGATGAGAGAGAAACATCCATCAGCTGCCTCCTGCACACTCCCCACTGGGTATGCGTCCGCAACCAAGGCACATGCCCTTGACCAGAATCGAACCTGGGACCCTTGAGTCTGCAGGCCAACGCTCTACCCACTGAGTCAAACCGGTTAGGGCAGTTTTTGCCTATTGAGTAAGATGCTGGCTCTGGGTCTGTCATATATGGCCTTTATTATAGTGAGGTATGATGCCTCTATTCCCACTTTGCTAAGAATTTGTTTGTTTGTTTGTTTTTGTTAGTCCTCACCCGAGGATATTTTTCCATTGATTTTTAGGAAGAGTAGAAGACGAAAAGACAGAAACATCAATGTAGAGAAACACATCGATTGGTTGGCTTTTGCACAAGTTCCAACCAGGACCCGAAGCAGGGAGGAACCTGCAACCAAAGTATGTGCCCTTGACTGGAATCGAACCTGGACCCTTTGGTCTGCAAGCCGATGCTCTATCCACTGAGCCAAACCGACTAGGACTTGCTGAGAGTTTTTACCATTAATGGTTGCTGAGTATGTATTCTTCTTAATATTATAGATCCCATTGGGAAGTTAAACTTTTGGACAACATGCCTTTCCAAAAATTCGAGTGGATTTTGTTCACAGATATTGGCTTATCACTTGTTAGCCAATTCCATCGACTGAAGAAAGACAATTGCTCAAGCATTACTTTCTATATATTTCATTCATGTTTTTACAAAGTTGCATTTCATTACCTTCATGTGGAAGCTGGCCGGTGGTTGCATCTGCAGAGCAAGAGGAGCCTCACACACCACACAGAAGGAAGTGTTCATGGGCACCATGCTTCCACATTCTAAACACAAGCCCAACTGGGCAAAGAAAGAGGTCAAGTTTGTCATGGGATGCAAAACTGAAGGTATAAGTAGATCATAGAATGTACGGTTTAATTTGCTTTTGTAAAAACATTTTTAAAGTAATTATCTCTATTCTTATTTTTTCATATGAAGATTAAAACCATGTTTATTTTAGAAAACAGAGAGAAAGAGAGAAAGAGAGAAAGAGAGAAAGAGAGAAAGAAAGAAAGAAAGAAAGAAAGAAAGAAAGAAAGAAAGAAAGAAAGAAAGAAAGAAAGAAAGAAAGAAAGAAAGAGAACCGAAACCGGTTTGGCTTAGTGGATAGAGCGTCGGCCTACGGACTGAAGGGTCCCAGGTTCGATTCCAGTCAAGAGCATGTACCTTGGTTGTGGGCACATCCCCAGTGTGGGGTGTGCAGGAGGCAGCTAATCGATGTTTCTCTCTCATCGATGTTTCTAACTCTCTGTCCCTCTCTCTTCCTCTCTGTAAAAAATCAATAATATATATATATATTTTTTAAAGAATGAATGTGTTTTGGTAAAGGTATTAATTTTTAGTAAGCCAAGTATGTTTTCTAACTAACTGCAAACTTAGTAGTAAGATAATATAAATTATTATTTATATTTGGCTAAAACTTTTAAATTTAGATATACTAATCTATCTTTAGCCTATATAAACAGCTTCTTTGGACAGAATGATGTATCTTATGACTATATATAGACCTGTAATTAATACTTATGATTTATTTCTAGAATATATTTCCTTACTATACCCAGATTATAAACAGAAATATCACATAAATAGGAAATTAATATTTATCCATTTATGCATCGTTGAAACAATAAGATTTCACTATTTTTGAGTTTGTGCTTCTACAAGGCCACACACACACATACACAAAAAATTAAGTGCATTGCAACCAAGTTTGTTCATTAGTTAGACAGTAAGAGATTAACCTGCCAGTAATATTTTCAACAAGTATTTATGTTTGTGGTTTGTGCATGCCAGGTACTATTCTGCTGCTGCAAATAAAGATCAGATAACCCAATGAAAGAAACTTTTAAGGACTTTGCTGCTCACCTGAGCTCCTTCTGAGGGTGAGAGACGACAACCAAATACAGGTGGAACAGGAAAGCCACAATCTTGACAGAAGCGAACCAAGGGATCAGATGGGCGAAGGGCGAGGCACTGGGCACACCTAAAACAGAAAAGATTCCTGACTGATCATGTAAGAAGTCAGGTGAAAATCTGTAAGTGTTCAAGAATCTTTAAAAATAAAAAAAGTAAAATACTCTCATAGGCTATGGAACAAGTTTTCTAGTCATTTTATTACAAAGTGGACTCAAGCTGGAACCACTGGTACCTTTCACCTACAGGCCATCTCCCTTCCTGAATGCAGCTGAAGTCAGCAGCAGCCTAGATCCCACTTTTTGTGGGGATCTGACTTGTCCTATCACATTGGATTTGGCACTGGATTTGTGAGGATAAGCCAAGGAAATTCTAGTAATGTCTACATTGCACTTTTCTAACTTTCTCCCTGAGCACTGAGCCCAGTCTGTGTGACTCTCTGGAGGGTCACTGTCTGTTAAGCTCTGCCTTCGTTCCCACTCACCTGGTTAGCGTGCCAAGGCCCTGCCGCAGCAACATCTGTCCCAGTTTCCTAGGCAGATGAATCCCATCGTGTAGCCCTCACCAACCTACCAGGGTTCTGAATATCAGCCACAGTGAGAGCATTGACAAAACTCAGCATTCTTTTATGAGTAAAAGCACTGAATACACTAGGAACAAAGGAAAACTTCCTCAACATTCTAAAAGTCACATACAAAAACCCCAGAGCTAACATCATACTCAGTGGTGGATGACTGAAAGCTTTTCCCCTAAGATCAATAACAAGACCAGAATACCCACGTTCACTGTTTCTATTCAACATAGTATTGGAAGTTCTATACAGAGCAATTAGGCAAGAAAAAAATAAAAGGCATTAAAACTAGAAAGAAAGAAGTAAAATTATCTTTGTTCATGAATGATAGGATCTTATATGTAGAAAACCCTAGGGTGTACACACACACAGCTAATAAGAAATTTAGAAAAGTGGTAGGATAAAAAAAAATCAACACACAAATATCTGTTGTATTCCTATGAACAATTTGAAAAGGGAATTAAGAAAATAATTCCATTTATAATAGTATCAGAAAGAATAAAATGTTTAGGAATCAATTTAACCAATGAGGTAAAACATGTGTACAATGAAAGCTATAAAACTTCTCAGAAAGAAATTTTTAAAAGACATAAATAAAAGGATAGACATCCTATATTCATGAGTCAGAAGACTTAATATTAACATGAAAATACTAACTAAAGCAATCTACAGATTCAATGAAATTCCTATCAAATTCTCAATGACATTTTTTGCAGAAAGAAAACTCATCCTAAATTCATATGGAATCTCAAGTAACTTCAGATAGTCAATATAGTCTTTAAAAAGAACAACAAAGTTGGATGACTCACACTTCCTGATTTCAAAATTTTCTACAAAGCTAACTAATATATATGAAGTATTGTTCTAACATAAGAACAGACATATGGCCGAACCGGTTTGGCTCAGTGGATAGAGCGTCAGTCTGCGGACTGAAAGGTCCCAGGTTCGATTCCGGTCAGGGGCATGTACATTAGTTGTGGGCACATCCCCAGTAGGGGGTGTGCAAGAGGCAGCTGGTCGATGTTTCTCTCTCATTGACATTTCTAGCTCTCTAGCTCTCTCCTTTCCTCTCTGTGGAAAATCAATTAAAAAATAAATAAATAAAACAGACATATGGACAAATAGAATAGAATAGAGAGCCCAGAAATATATCTTTGTATGTATGGGTCAAGTGATATTTGGTGAAGGTCAGGGGGAAAGGACAGTCTTTCTGACACTGGTGCTAGAAAAACTGGATATCCACATGCAAAAGAATGAAATTGGACCCCTCCTTACAACATATAGAAAAACTAACCTAAAATGGATCGAAGATCTGAATGTCAGAGGTAAATCTATAAACCTCTTAAAAGAACACATAAAAGACAAGCTTCATGACACTAGGTTTAGCAATGATTTCTTAGATATGCCACCCAAAGCATAGGCAGCAAAAGAAGAAATAGATGCTTGGCTGGCATGGCTTAGTGACTGAGCGTCAACCTATAAACCAGAAGGTCACGATTCAATTCTTAGTCAGGGCATGTGCCCGAATTGTGGGCTCGATCCCCAGTGTAAGGTGTGCAGGAATCAGACAATCAATGATTCTCTCTCATCACTGATGTTTCTCTTTCTCTCTCCTTCTCACTTCCTCTCTGAGATCAATAAAAATATTTTAAAATTTAACTTTAAAAAACCTTTTGTGTATCAAAGGACACTAACAAGGGAGTGAAAAGAGAACCTTACAAATGGGAGAAAATATTTCCAAATAATATACCTGATAAAGAATTAATGTTCAGAGTATGTAAAGAACTCCTAAACTTAAAAAACAAATAACCTATTAAAAAATGGGCAAAAGACTTAAATAGACATTTCTCCCGAGAAGATTTACAAATATCCAAGAAACACACGAAAAAAAAAGCTCAATATTACTTGCCATTCTGGAAATGTAAATCAAAAACACAATGAGACTTTATACTCATTAGAATGACTATTATCCGAAAAATAAAAAATGAGTACTGGTGAGAGTCTGAAAAATTGAAACCCTTGTGCATTTCTGATGAAAATGTGAAATGATGCAGCTGTTGGAGAAAACAATTTGGCAGTTCCTCAAACAGTTTAACACAGAATTGCTATATAATCCAGAAATTCCACTCTTAGTCAAATACCCAAAGGAACTGAGAGCAGGGATTCAAAACAGATATTTGTGCATCAATGTTCATAATAGCATTATTCAAATAGACAAAAGGTGGAAATGTTTCTATCTATTAACAGAAAACAAATAAACAAAATGGGGTATATACACACAATGAAATATTATTTATATTTAACTGAAGGCCCAATGCATGGAATTCATGCAAGGGGCTTAGCCTTGCAGCCCCAGCCCTCGCAGCACCAACTACCTCACTGGCTGCCCTGCCCACTGATTGTTCCAGAAGGTCATTCCAGAAGGTCATTCCAGGAGGTCATTCCAGAAGGTTGTTCCACCATCCGGTCTATTTAGCATATTAGCTCTTTATTATATAAGATAAGAAACGAAATTCTGATGCATCCATGATAACATGGATGAACCTCGAAAACATTATGCTAAGTGAAATCAGACACAAAAGAACAAATGCTGTCTGATTCCATCTATATGAAGTAACTAGAATAGACAAAGTTATAAAATCAGAAAGTAGAACAGAGGTTACTGGAGACTGAAGGGAGGGAGTAATGAGGGCTTATTATTGCTTAATGGGAATGAGGTTCTGTGTAGAATGACAAAATAGTTCTGGAAATTGATAGTGAAGATGGTTGCACAACATTGTAAATGTACTTAAGGCCATGAAATTTTACACTTAAAATGCTAAATTTTATTTATGTATATTTAAGCACAATAAAAAGTATACAGGACTGCAAAAATAATTAATTATCTATATAATAAAAGCCTAAGCAACCATTACAACGGAAAGGCTAGAACAACCAGTCACTATGATGCACATTGGCCATCAGGGGGCAGATGCTCAAGGCAGGAGCTGCCCCCTGGTGGTCAGTGTGCTCCCACAGGGAGAGCGCCACTCAGCCAGAAGCCAGGCTCACAGCTGGTGAGTACAGTGGCAGCAATGCTAAGGAGCAGCGAGCCAAGCAGTGAGGAGCAGCGAGCAGGCCGGTGGTAAGGAGTGAGGGGTCCCGGACATCCCCCAAAAGGTCTCAGACTGTGAGAGGATCGCAGGCCAGGCTGAGAGACCCCTCCCTCAGTGCACAACTTTCGTGCACTGGGCCTCTAGTATAAAAGTAATAATGTATTATGGGTTCATAATATTTGTAAAAATAAAATGTATGACAATAGCACAAAAGCTCTTGATATTCAGTTATTGGGAATATACTGTCATAATGTTTTTATGCTATATATTAAGTATAATATTACTTGAAAATAAACTATGATAAGTTTTAAAAGTACATATATTATAAAGTCTAGAGCAACCACTAAAAAAAGTTATTGCTAATAAGTCAACAAAGGAGATAAAATGGAATCATAAATCATACCAATTAATCCAAAAGAAGGCAGAAAAAAAGGCAACAAATAAAAAATAAGATAAACAGAAAACAAATAGCATGATGGCTGATTTAAATTCAAACATATCAATAAGTAAAATAAATAGGCTCTCAACATCTGAATTAAAATGCAGGGATTGCCTGGTACAATTTTTAACAAAGCAAGACCTAAAACACTAAAAGATACATCATGCAAACATCTTGAGAAAAAAGGAGTGGCACAAGAACACGCATACTCAGAAATAAATCCATGCCTTTATGGTCAATTAATATTTGACAAAAGAAGCAAGAAGATACAACGGGGTAAAGAGAGTCTCTTTAATAAATGGTATTGGAAAAATTGGACAGATACATAGATACAAATGAAAGTAGACACCAACTTACACCATACACAAGAATAAACTCCAAATGGATAAGACTTAAATGTAAGTTATGAAACCATAAAAATCCTAGAACAGACCTAACTGGTTTAGTTCAATGGATAGAGCATCGGCCTGGGGATGGAAGGGTCCCAGGTTCAATTCCGGTCAAGGGTATGTACCTCAGTTGCTGGCATATCCCCAGTGGTGTTGTGCAGGAGGCAGCTGATCAGTGTTTCTCTCTCATTGATGTTTCTAACTCTCTATCCCTCTCCCTTCCTCTCTGTAAAAAAGTCAAAATAAAATATATTTTTCTAAAAATCCTAGAACAGCTGAAACCGGTTTGGCTCAGTGGTAGAGCGTTGGTCTGCGGACTGAAAGGTCCCAGGTTCAATTCCGGTCAAGGGCATGTACATTGGTTGCTGGCATATCCCCGGTAGGGGGTGTGCAAGAGGCAAATGGTCGATGTTTCTCTCTCATCGACATTTCTAGCTCTCTATCTCTCTCCCTTCCTCTCTGTAAAAAATCAATAAAATATTTTTTTTTAAATCTTCTAAAAAAAAAATCCTAGAACAAAACATAGTAAAATTTCAGACATCTTTCATATATATATATATATATTATTGATTTTTTACAGAGAGGAAGGGAGAGAGATAGAGAGCTAGAAATGTCAATGAGAGAGAAACATTAACCAGCTGCCTTTTGCACACCCCCTACCGGGGATCTGCCCGCAACCAATGTACATGCCCTTGACCGGAATCAAACCTGGAACCTTTCAGTCCGCAGACCGACGCTCTGCCACTGAGCCAAACCGGTTTTGGCTAGACATCTTTCATAGTAATATTTTTGCTGGTATGTTTCCTAGGGCAAGGGAAATACGAGGGGAAAAAATAAACAAGTGGGACTTACATCGAACTAAAAAGCTTCTGCACAGCAAAAGAACCATCAAAAAAATGAAAAGGGAGTCCTAACCGGTCTGGCTCAATGGATAGAGCGTCGACCTGCAGACTGAAAGGTCCCAGGTTCGATTCCGGTCAGGGACATGTACCTTGATTGCAGGCACATACCCAGTAGGGAGTGTGCAGGAGGCAGCTGATCGATGTTTCTATCTCATCGATGTTCCTAGCTCTCTAACCCTCTCCCTTCCACTCTGTAAAAAATCAATTAAAATATATATTTTTTTAAATGAAAAGGGAACCCACAATAAGAGAGAAGATATTAGCCAATGATATATCTGATAAGGGGTTAATTTTCAAAATACATAAACAACTTATACAATTTATCACCAGAAAGACAAACAATCCAATTTAAAAAAGCGCAAAGGATCTAACTAGACACTTCTCCAAAAAGGACAGACAGATAGCCAATAGACATGAAAAAATGCTCAATGTCACTAAACATCTGAGAGATAAAAATTAAAACCACAATGAGCAAAAACCGGTTTAGCTCAATGGATAGAGCGTTGGCTTGGGGACTGAAGGGACCCGGGTTCGCTTCCGGTTAAGGGCATGTACCTTGGTTGTGGGCATATCCCCAGTAAGGGGTGTGCAAGAGGCAGCTGATCGATGACTCTCTCTCATCAATGTTTCTAGCTCTCTCTCTCTCTCTCTTCCTCTCTGTACAAAATCAATAAAATATATATTTTTTAAAAAAATTAAAACCACAATGAGATATCACCTCACACCTGTCAGAATGGCTACTATCAATAAGTCAACAAACAAGTGCTGGTGAGGATGTGGAGAAAAGGGAACCCTGGTTGGTGAGAATGCAGATTGGTGCAGCCACTGTGGAAAATAGCATGGAGTTTTCTGCCTTTTGACCCAGTATCCCACTTCTGAGAATATATTCTAAGAATTCTGAAACACCAATTCAAAAGAACATAGGCACCCCTATGTTCACAGCAGCCTTATTTACAATAGCCAAGATCTGGAAACAGTGTGTTTACAAAATTATTTACAAATGCCCATTGGTAGATGAGTGGATAAAAAGGTTGTGGTACATTTACAACAATGGAATAGTACGCGGCTGTAAAAAAAAGAAGGATCTCTTACCCTTTGTGACAGCATGGATGGACCTGGAGATTATTATGCTAAGTGAAATAAACCAGTCAGAGAAAGACAAGTATCATATGATCTCACTTATAGGTTGAATCTAATGAACAAAATAAACTGATGAACAAAATAGAAACAGAGGCATGGCTACATGGAATGGACTGATAGCTATCAGAGGTAAGGAGAAAGGGAATACTGGATGAAAGAAGGTGAAGGGATTAGGCACAGGATATATATGCATAACCCATCAACTACACAACAGTGGGATGATGGCCAGGCAGGCAAAGGAGTGAGGATGGAGTAAATGGAGACATCTGTAACCGTGTCAACCATTAAAGAAAAAAAAGACAAAAATGTTTAATACATGCAAAACATGGACAAATCTAAAAATAATCTCAAAATAATTGGCCTGAGTTAAAGAAGCTAAGAAAAAAGAGGAGTACATTCAGAAACATTCTAGTTACATATGGAATGAAATGCAAACTAAGCTACAGTGACAAGAAGCAAATCAATAGTTTCCTGGGAATAAGGAGAGGCACAAGAGAGAAATTTCAAAAGGGCATACACTTTTGGAGGTAATAGATTTGTTCATTTTCTACTGTGGTGATAGTTTCAGAGTTATATTCATATGTCCATTGTACTCACTAAATAAATGCAGTTTATTATATGCTAGTTATGCCTTTAAAATCTGTAAACATTTAATAAAACACAGGGGTAGCCAAACACCATTACGTTTCATCCTTAAATTCTTTTTTACCATAATTCGTCATAGAAGGATTTAAGAAACAGTAAAGAGAATGAGATTACTTACTTGAGAAAGTCTGTCTCCCTTTGAATTCTCATGATCTCTGTGGCTGTCAAACTCGGATGGCCAGTTATGTGCGCAAAACTAGGGAACTAAAATTAAGAATGTAACAGAATCTTGGTAAAAGCTGTGGCATAGTAAAATTTCACTGCAAATTATAATATTTTGCCTTACATTCAGCATCCACCCTTTAAAAATCATGGTTGGGGAAGTCATAGGTAATGATTATTCCAGTACCCACCATTAAAAAATTAAAGTGCTAATCATAATTATATATGTATATTACATTAAAAACATAAGTTTAGGCCTGGCCGGTGTGGCTCGGAGTGGTTAGAGTATGAGCCCTGCACATTGAAGGGTTCAATTCTTGGTCAAGGGCATGTACCTGGCTTGCAGGTTCATTCCCAGCTCTGGTTGGGATCCATGTGGGAGGCAACTAATCAATGCATCTCTCTCACGTTGTTATTCTCTCTCTCTCTCTCTCTCTCTCTCTCTCTCTCTCTCTCTCTTTCCCCCCCCCCCCAATCCCCTTTTCTCCCTTCTTCTTTCTCTAAAAAAATCAGTGGAAAAATATCCTTGGGTGAGGATTAACAAAAACACAAAAAACCATAAGTTTGCCCGTGCTGGTTTGGCTCGCCTGCCTGCCTGATTCCCCTAACTGCTCACCTGCCTGCCTGATCGTCCCAACTGCTTGCCTGCCTGCCTGATTGCCTCTAACCACTCTGCTTGCCTGCCTGCCTGATCATCCCTAACTGCCTCTGCCTGCCTGCCTGATCACCCCAACCACTCACCTGCCTGCCTGATAGCCCTAACCGCTTCTGCCTCAGCCCTCGCCACAGAGGCTTCGTCCAGAAGGATGTCCAGAATGACATCTAGGAGGTCATTTGGCTGTCCAGTCTAATTAGCATATTACACTTTTATTATTATAGATTATAAGTGTGATCAGACTTGGAATCATGAGTACATAAGAAGCAGTTGCGGCTATATAAAAAAATGTGACTCCACAAATGCTCTACTTGGGGCTCAGATTGGAGGAAGAGAGAACAAGAGCTCTTGGGTTGCATTATATGCCAAAATTCTAAATTGGATTTTATAAACATTGAAAAATCAAATTGCTATAACAGTAGTAGCAGTTGGCCACTAGTATAAGAGCATCTTTTTTGTATTATATGGTAAAAAAAAATGTATTGATATAGCTTTTGTTTATATTATAAATCACTTCCATTTTGTTTAAATCCAATGAGCAAGTCCCTGTCCTTGTCTAATTTGAATCCCAGTAACATTTGACATAGATGACCACTGTCTTCTTCAGAAACCCTTTCTTCTCTTGGCTTTCTATGTTTGTTTGTTTTGCTTTCTTCCTACTTCTCAGGCTCTTCCTCTTATACTCAACCTCTAAAGTCAAGGATTTTGTCTTGTGCTATCTTCTTTTTCTGGACACCCTTATTTATTAATTATTGTATTTCCCATATGAACAACTGTAAACCTACTTTTGCCCACTCTGGTATATTAACTATTCCCACATATATGTATTTCCAGCCCTGGACTCTACCCTGGGTTTGAACTTGCATGGCCAACAGTATATTTAACACCTCCAGTTGAATTTTTTTTTTAACTTATTGATTAAGAGAGAGGGAAATAGAGAGATTTATTGTTCCACTTATTTATGCATTCATTGTTGTTTCTTGGCTTTCCCTAATGGGAAATCAAACCCACAACCTTGGCATATCAAGATGATGCTCTGACTGAGCTACCTAGCCAGGGCCTCTTGAATTTCTAATGAGTCTTTGAACACCTGCTCCTCCCTCATCTTCCTCATCTTAATTAATGGTACCATCACCTCCAGATGCTCAGGGCAGAGCCTTGAGATTCACTCTTGACTCTTCCTTTCCCCTCATCTTATCTATCTAATCCCTCAGCCAAACCTGTCAGCTCTATCTCCAAAACACATCTGGATTCCCACTGCCTCCTATGATCACCATTTGCACAACCTTAGTAGAAACTACCTTTATCTCTCATCTCTCCCAAATGATATTCCCCTCTTATTCCTCTTCAGCCCAATCTCCATACTGTGGCCAAAGAGAAAACTTTTATTCCCCTCCTTTTAAAAAAAAAAATTGTCCAAAACTGATTTGAGAGAGAGAGAGGAAGGGAGAGGGAGAGAGAGAAAGAAATATTGATGGGTTGCCTTCTGCTGGGGATTGAGCCTGCAACCTGGTCTTCTGCCGTGACGGGAATCAAACTGGCGACCTCTCAGGGTATGAGACGAAGCTCAACCAACTGAGACACACTAGCCAGAGCCCCTTCTCTTCTTTTAAATGTAAATAAGATTATGTCTTAGCATCCAAATGAATTCCCTTTACAATTAGAAAACCAAACTCCTTACAATGGGACTCACCTATAGCATCTGCTATTCCCAATCATGCCTGACCATTAGAATCACTTGTGGGTGAATTTTAAAAATAGCATAAAATAAAACCAAGTCCAAACCCCATATCAGACCAATAAAATCAGAATTCCTGAGGCTGGCTTCCTGGGATTGACTTGAAACCCCTCAGGTGATTCTCATGCGCAGAGATGTTTGAGAACCACAGGTCTCCGTGCACCGGCCCCAGTATGCTTCTCACACCTCACCTCTTACCTTGCTCTCCACACCAGCCTCCTTGCAATCCCCCCTTTTCTGTACTTGCTATTATTGCTGCCAATATCTTTACAGGGTTGGCTTCTATTCATCTTGAGGGCTCTATTCAAATGTCATATTTTCAAGGACGCCCTCTTTTATTACCCTGAATTAGAACACTGTCCTTCCTTCATGGTCATTCTCTATCCCATTGGTTCTCAGACTTGAGTGTGTATCAGAAAAAAGGCTAATTAAAACAGATTGGTGGGCCCACCTCCCAAGTCCCTAATTCAGTAGACCTTGGGAGGGGCTGAAAATTTGCGTTTCTTTTTTATACATACATATATATATCATATATATATGATAGAAAATCATGATGAGAGAGAATCATTGATCAGCCACCTCCCACATGCCCCCCAACTGGGGACTGAGCCACAATCTGGCATGTGCCCCTGACCAGAATTGAACCCGGGACCCTTCAGTGCACAGGTGATGCTCTATCCACTGAGCAAAACCAGGCAGGGCTGAAAATTTGCTCCCATGTGATATTGATGCTACTGGTCTGTGAGGTCCACACTTTGAGAACCACTGCTCTATTCTATTTACCCAGTGTTATCTTGTTCATTATATTTATCGCAACTTACAATTTTTTGTTTATTTACATATTTATTATCTGCCTACTCCCATCCCTAATAAAATATAAGTTCTATGAGTGCAGGAGGCTTTCTTAACCAACCCAGTGTCCCAGCTCTGAAACAGTTCTTGGCACATGGTGAAAGCCTGAGAAACACTACCTTAAAGTATTTCGTGGGGTCATTAGAAAGGCAGTAGGTATTTAGTACCCTGAAGATTTTCCTTAGAAGTTACCTGGGGCGGATTTCTGGGTGGTCTAGAAACCGATTCTTCACGGTAAGGGGGCCTTTCCATGTGGTTGTCTGAAAGCAAAGATCTTTCAATGTTTTATACTTAGTTCTTTCACCTACCTCGAGGTATACAAATACTAGTACATCATAAAACATCATTCTGTAAAAAACTATAATTATATATATAATATATAAAATTTATATATATATATATATACACAATCATGCAAATGTCTTCATAGTTGCAAAACTTTTTATAAGGGACCACTGTCATCTTTAAAGTAGCAACTACATAAAGATGCCCCCACTCAGCACTGAGAAAGAAAAAAATTAGTCCAGACTAAGAAAATTAAAATCTGCCCAGCTACATTCCAAAACATTTCACATCAGGCTAGAAAAATAGATAAATCCAATTGCAAGTTTATAAGGAAATATTCCTCCCCACAACACAGTGCAGGAGTAAAATGTCCTAAAAGCACATCCATTGAGTGACATTATTTCTTGCCTGCCAAGAAACCTTCTCTAAAAATCAGGTTTTTAGAAACTGTGGTTTCAAAGCATCTCAGTAAGAATGAAACATCTGACTCTTGCCCGAGGATGTAAGTTAGACATCCACAAGCAGCCCTAATTTCCAACTCCGGTGCAGAGCTTCCGAGAAGGGTTTCCGAGGCAATGGTCACATTTATCTTTGTTGTTTCCAAGATAAGAGAACACTGGTTCCCTTAGGCAGTCCATACCAGATAGTGATTACTTCACATTTAGCCATGATGTGCAGTGAGCCTTTCAAACACGCTGCTTTCATTTACATTTTGCACAAAGTCCACTCTCCCCTGAAACCTTCTACTATCTTTTTCTTTGTTTTCAACCCCATGGATCCTCTCTTGTGTGTTGCAAGGAGTTATAAACCTGACTTTGTTAGACTGCTAGGTTAGCCCTCCTGGATAAGCATTAGCTTACATAGCATTAAAATTCCAATTCTGGCTTATTTTACTGTTCCAGTATTTCTAATTCCAACCCTTCTGCAGACAAAGTAAGTTATGAACCTATTTGGCATTTAGATGTTAACATCATCCTCTCCTGTCATACCTAGATGTCTATGGTGAACATTCCAACCAGGTTTATGTTCAACATTCTTAGATTTCTTCCTTGGTTTTGGTGCAACAAATCCATTTTTCAGTTCCTAGGAATGAAAAAAAAAGAAAGAAAAAAAAAAAAAAAAGCATATTATTCTCTTCATTAGGCCCACTTTAAAATGTGAACATTAAGTTACATGGTAGAGGCAGTGTCATAGCGCGTACTTCTTACTTGAAAGGATTTACAAAGTGACTTCTGCCTCACCTTACTTTGGAAACACACAGCTTTGTATCTGAGCTGCTTGGCTGGCAGCGGGAGCCCCACCAGATCAAGTGGTCAAGATGAGAGGCAGGCAGCAGCACACGGAGGCAGGCCGCTGCCACCATGGGAGTCTGAGTAATAACAGAGGAACTACCAAAGCCAGGGAGCAAAGACAGGTACTGAACATTAGTCCTATCTTGGTCTGACCCCCAAGATAGGACTTATATACAGTACCTGCCCACATACAGTCCTTAACACTCCTCTCTGGGCTCCCTTCTCCATGGACTCAGTCTCTTTTGCTTGATCAAGCCTGTGCACCTGCTGACACATGTAGGCTCAGCCTCTGCTAGCTGGCCCTGCCCTGTGTACTTGATCATACTTGAGCCCCCATGTTCTACCCACACCCACTGCTTTGGTTCCACAGCCTCCCTGCTGGCTTCTGGACCACTGTTGGGCTAACGGGACTCCCCAGAAAACTTTATGTCACCCCAAACACGACCTCTGTGACAGACTCTTTAGTTGATTGCTTTTCCATGGGTTGGCCCATCTTCTGATCCTTGGATCTGTCTCACTGAGGCCCACAACTCAGGGTCTGACGTTTCAAAAGTCATTTTTAGCTAGGTCTCATTCACTCCCCAAAGTGGTGTTTTGCAGCTGCTTGGGAATGAAGATTTCAACGTAACAGAAGCCTATTGAGGGCTTCTCCACTAGTCTGGTGCATCTATTTAACAAATATATCCTCACCACCCTCTCCTACCTGGCCCTGTGCAAGGAATTGAGCACGGCAGACGTACTCTGTGCCACCTTGGAGCTTACAGTGCCAGGGGATGATAGACAAGGAACAAAGTAATCACATATTCACAGCATTTTATAAAAGAAGAAGGCCTGGGTGCCAGGGGAGCAGTGATAGAATACAGAAAACACAGTTTAGTTTGGCTGGAGTATATACAGGGGAGTCACAAAGCAAGAAAAGAATGACTTAGGACAGAAAGTGACCCTTTTGGATGCCAGCCTAAAGGTTTGTTACTTCAATAGGTAATGGGAAGTCACTGAGGACACTAGAACATGGGCAGTTATGATAGGCAGGAAAATCTATAGGCGGACCAAAGAGGGGAAATCAGCAAAGATATGTTGCAATGGTTGATAATGTCCAGGGCTGTAGGTAGAAGGACTGTGGTGATGAAATGAAAGGGAAGATGTGACCACTGAGAAAGGAGGAACCAAGAATGTGGTGACTATCTGAATGTATTATAATTTCACTACTTGCCTGCTTTGAAGAATCTTCAAGAATGTTTTCAACACTGTCTTCTGAAAAGGCTGCATTTGGCGGTTCATAGTCCACCTGAAACATCTTTGTTACAATGCCACTCTGTCTGCAGTCTCTGAAAATTATTTTAAAAAGAGAAAGTCTGGGTATTGCACAAATAATCCAAAAAAGCCGGATAGCAATTAAGATAACTCTATTAAAGTCCCTTAGTCTAGCTACTAAATTTAGTATATTTTAAATTGAAGAAATAAAAATATAACTTCTATAGTCTTTCTTTACATTATTCTCATTAAGATGATCTATTGCTTTGTAACAAACTGCTCCAAAACATAATGTTTTAAAACAAATCTGCAACCTCTCATGTGACTGCAGTCAGATATTGGCTGGGCTGGAGGTCAACTGAAAGGTCAACTTGGCTGGAAGTGTTTATGTTCCAAGAAACCAGGGCAGAAGCCTTAGCACCATTTCTGAAAGATTCTACTGGTCAAAAGTAAGTCATAGGACCAACCCACATTCCAGTCGAGTGGCTACACTGGGAGGCATGATTCATTTTTGGAGACTTTCTATCATACTGACCATAAAGATTTTATACTTTAAGTCTCAAACTATTTTAAAACAAAGAATGAGGTCATCTGTATATCATTCCATGTGACTCAAGGGAATTTTCCTGTAGGTAGCATAATATATGTTGCTGTGGTAGACTTAAACTGTTAATCCTCAAATGCTACCATGTTTTCAATTTATTCATAATATTTTACAATTAATCTTGTTCCTCTTTGATGCAAAAGAAGTTCCACAAGAAAGTCATGTAGAGGTGCTCATAACTAAAAACTGGTGGTGGTGATATATTGAGCACCAGAAACTCACCTAAGACTATTTTTTTTTAAATATATGTTTTTATTGATTTCAGAGAGGAAGACAGAGAGAGAAAACATCATGATGAGAATCATCGATTGGCCGCCTCCTGCACGCCCCCTACTGGGGATAAAGCCCACAACCCAGGCTTGTGCCCTTAACTGGTATCAAACCCGGGACTCTTCAGTCTGCAGGCCGATGCTCTATCCACTGAGCCAAACCGGCCAGGGCTAGCTTGTTAATTTTTAATGATAATTATGAAGACTTGTTTTGATAGAAGTGGGTTAACAAGTAGAAAAAAGCTAAAAATGCCAATATTTAATAAAGAAGAAGAATATGTGTTAGGGGGTTGTTTGGTTTAATTTTTATTTAATTCTTTTTAAAAATTATCAAATTCCAAAACAATCTTTGGTGTAGAATTTGTAACTCTCCTCAGAAAGCCATGAAGTAGATCAGCCACCAGAGGGAGCCCTGATAATCTTATTGATTTTTTACAGAGGAAGGAAAAGGGATAGTGAGCTAGAGACATCCATGAGAGAGAAACATTGATCAGCTGTTTCCTGCACACCCCCTACTAGGGATGTACCCACAACCAAGGTACATGCCCTTGACTGGAATCAAATCTGGGACCCTTCAGTCCACAGTCTGATACTCTATCCACTGAGCCAAACTGGTCAAGGCTTGTTATTCTTTTTTAAAGCTGAACCTGGGCCAGCCAGTTATTGATTTGGGGACTAATAGTGTTCCAAAGATGTGGCCAAACTTGTCTTGCTGCACAAAATAATTCCCCTATCACAGACTTGCAAAGCAATTGAGTTTTTCTCTACATCACAAGGTTTCCAAATTAAGATGTGTTTCCATATTGGTAAAGTGGTAAAAGTCATTGAATAGGAAAGAAAGGAATAAAATAGCAAATATCACACATGGAAGTGACAGTAGCAATTAAATCAATTGAATCAATACAACATAAAACAGAATGGTCATGGTGATTGTAGGCTATGTCCTGGGGAATAAAAGAAATATCCACTAGAAACAGTATTTTCTCTAGAACTTGATAAATCTCTTCAGAGGTCCCAAGCCCTGAAAAGGTTCCTGAAATTCCAATATAGCATTAAAAATAAAAACAGAATATTATTAATAGACATAGTAGTACTTCTAAAGTTGTACTCTTATGATTTCTGCACTTTACAATATACCTCAGCAGAAGACAAAAACCAAAAGTTACAGATATATGCTGAAATTAAAATAAATTTTCTTTTATACCCTCTAATCCAGCACTAATTCCCACTGAAAGAAAGAAAATTAAAACATCATTATATTATAAAGTCATTTTAATCACCATGCTCTTAACTTACTTAGAGACTGCAATAGCTTTAACTTGTATTTTTCCATCAGGCAGAGTAATAGGCCTTGTATACTTAAATGTAGTATTTTCACCATAACCTATTCTCTTTAGAAATTCAGGCTTGCTGCCATCCAAGGTATAATATATGCTGACATCTGGGGTATCTGAAAAACCCGAAATAGGATAATTGCGATTAGCATTAAAGTACCAAGTCCCTGAATAATGCTGATGGGTCCGTTATTTAATGAGATTTTTAAATATATTGTAGAAATGAATATCAATGACAATAATTGAGTTCCTTCTCTATTCTAAGCACTGGGCCTTACATGAATAAGCTCATTTCATCTGAAAAATCCCATTAATTAGGCCCTATTTTATACCCACTTTACAGTTGAGAAAACGAGAAATCTGTCAAATAACAACAGAGTTGTGATTTGACTCCTGATAGGCTGGATCCATAGCCCACGCTCTTGAA
The DNA here is from genome assembly GCA_036971965.1 of Nyctalus aviator. Classification (NCBI taxonomy): domain Eukaryota; kingdom Metazoa; phylum Chordata; class Mammalia; order Chiroptera; family Vespertilionidae; genus Nyctalus; species Nyctalus aviator. Next base: position 102,752,183 of record CM072925.1, on the reverse strand, counting down.
CCACTATGCTTTCTGCTTTTCCAATAGGGAATTAATTCAAATAAAGTAGGGGTCTATTTTAAAACTAGAACAGCCATTTAGAAAGCAGGAGCTATTTTTTGTTTTTCTTTTTTCAGTATTGCTTAATAAATGCTTTTATACTTGTACTTGGTAAATGATTCATTCCTACAATCTTGGAATATTTGTAAAGGTAACAAATTAATATAAATCTAAATTCAAAATGTCAAAAAATGAGACAATTAAAGTTCTCCTTCCCAATAATAAAAAAAAATAATAATAATAAATGAAGTTCTCCTTCCCGCTCCCTAAGGCAATCAATGAAATCTTGACTATCCTTTCAGTAATATTGTATAACAATACAAGCATAAATGTATGTGTTCTTATTTCACTTTTTATACAAAGGTGTATATCATACCCTGTTCCACACATTTTTTTTTCATTTAACAATATATCTTGTATATTGTTCTATACTGGTACATAAAGTGTGACCTCATTCTTTATTTGGTTGTGTTGTATTCTCTCTTTATAAAGATGAACCTACAGAAGGACATCTGAATATTTTCTTTTTCTTTCTTTTGCCATTACAAACACTGTAAGAATAACCCTGAAAAAAACTTCTTTTTGTAAGTATATTTGTAAAATATGTAGAACTAGCACTGCTGAGTCAAAAGGTATGTGCACTTGTAATTTTGGTTAATATTGCCAAACTTCCCTCCATGGAAGCTGAAACAACTTGCACTGCTTCCAGCAATTCATGAACATGCCTGTTTACCCACATACCCATAAAGTGTGCTATCAATTATTTTATTTTTACCCATCTATTAGGTAAAAATAAAAAGTATCTTGCTGTTTTAACTCACATTTCTTACATTTTTGAGTTAAGATTGATTCATTCCTTCAACAAATACTTACCAAGTATCTATTATGTAGCAGACACTGTTCTAGGCACTGGGGATACCCCAGTGACCAAAGTCCCTGCTTCCATTTTAGGAAGAACACACAGACAGTAAAAAAAAAAAAAAAAAGATATATAATTTATTCAATGGTAATTAAATGCAATGGAGTAATAAAGCAGAGAATAAGGTCTGCTCAGCAAACAGGTGAAGGGGTAGGCAGAAGCATAGTCTCACATGTTTAAGAGATACTTATATTTCCTTTCCTATAGAATGTCCTCTCACATGCTTTGTTCATTTTTTATGGGTTACTATTATTCTTTTTGTTACTGAATTATAAAACCTCTTATTTATGAGACATTTTTAATATTATAGAATTTGGATACTCTATTATTCATATCATCATTTGTCAATAAACATTCAATTTCTATGAGTCATGGGCACATATATTAAAATTTGCATTTTGCTTTGAAAATTAAAAATATATATATTGGCTTTTAAGATAACAGGAGATAGCATAATGTAATATATTTTTAGTTGAAACTTGTGGTCTAGGAAGCACAAAGGGGTCATAACATAAAAACAGAAATAATTTTTACACATATCACTTAATAAAGTACATTGGAATCTCAGTCTGCTTTTCTTTTTAAATATTTTTTATTGATTTTTTTTACAGAGAGGAAGGAAAAGGGATAGAGAGTCAGAAACATCGATGAGAGAGAAACATCGATCAGCTGCCTCCTGAACACCCCCTACTGGGGATGTGCCTGCAACCAAGTACATGCCCTTGACTGAAACTGAACCCGGAACCGTTCAGTCCACAGACCCACACTCTATCCACTGAACCAAACAGGCCAGGGCCTCAGCCTGTTTTAAACAAGTATTTGTTCATATGCTTTATCTATAAAACTTTCCCTCTTCCTTATAGTATACATATGTATATGTAAATATATATGTGTGTATATATGTATATATACATATACCTACTTCTGGCATTAGTAGGAAATGTTTTTTGTTATAATAGCTAAGACTTGTTTTTTGTACTAATTACAAAATATTGCTTTGTGCCGAAATCGGTTTGGCTCAGTGGATAGGGCGTCGGCCTGCAGACTGAAAGGTCCCGGGTTCGATTCTGATCAAGGGCATGTACCTTGGTTGCGGGCACATCCCCAGTAGGGGGTGTGCAAGAGGCAGCTGATCAATGATTCTCTCTCATTGATATTTCTAACTCTCTATCCCTCTCTCTTCCTCTCTGTAAAAAAATCAATAAAATATGTTTTTTTAAAAACACACACAAAATATTGCTTTGTAATAATCGGTGGCTTTGTTTTTGTAATAACAGCTAAGATTTATTTTGGCATTATCACATGCCAGACCCTGCATACCTCACATTAACTCATTTAATCCTCACAATGGCTCTAAATAATAGATATTATTATCACTATCTCATAATGAGGAAACTGAGACTAGAAAGGCTAATTAATATACCAAAAATTACTAGAGGTTGTCAAAGCCAGGATTCAATCTCCAACATGAGTGGAGAGCCTGTATTAGTATATCAAATTTATTATCCCAGCAAAATAATGAACATCCTGGAAACATTTGGGGAAGCACTGGGACATCTTACCTTGGCCTAAGTGAGTCAAGTACCTAAACAAATGGAAGTACCTATACAAAAGAAAGGGCAATCAAAGCTAATAGTCTCAATCTAATTATTAGTATACACCGTCCTATAAGTCATCAAGTATAAGTGTTGCAAATTTTGCAAGTTTTATAAACTTCTCAAGGTCCTGGTTATAGAAAACATACAAAAAAGAAAATCAACAACCAGATGAACATAAAGAGTATGACCATGTTATTTTAAAGCATTCCAAATATGTTTTATTTTTACCTGACTTCATTTCCACAAGTGTATTGTTATCAATTTCATGGTTGGCTTTTCCAGGCTGAGGCACTCGCAATGGTATGATCTGAGGAACACACACTGAACCAGCAGTCATTTTCCCTGCTTACATTTTTAAAAAAGTAAATGAAAATAAATTCCAACAGCCACATATATTTGAACACACATCCTGAAGAGAAGTACCTCGTTTAAATACAGTAAAGCTAATAAAAACTAAAGAGAATACTATTATTATATCACCTAAAAATATTATTCAATTTTTATTTGAAATAATGATTGCTTCAGCTGTATTTTTACTATTGAGGTCTTCTGTAGAGTTTTGATTATCTAAATGATTACCTTACTCCTGGGAAAAAAGCATGAATGAATGAGATGGGGGAAAGGAATTGTTTTTTAAAATATATATTTTAATTGATTTCAGAGAGGAAGGGAGAGGGAGAGAAATAGAAACCTCAATGATGAGAATCATTGATTGGCACACTCCGCACTGGGGATTGAGCCTGCAACCTGAGCATGTGTCCTAACCAGGAATCGAACCATGACCTCCTGGTTCATAAGTCGATGAGTAACCACTGAGCCACACCAGCTGGGCAAAGGGAATTATTTTAAATTATTAGAGGCCTGGTGCATGGTTTCGTGCACTGGTGGGGTCACTCAGCCTGGCTTGCAGGGATGGGGCTGAAATTGGCAGTCTGACATCCCCCAAGGGGTCCCAGAGTGTGAGAGGGCACTTTGCAAAGTTGCTATCACTCAACAGCCCCTGCATTGAGCATCTGCCCCCAAGTGGTTAGTGTGCATCATAGCTACTGGCTGTTCAGCCGATTGCCTAGGCTTTTATATATATAGATGGACAAATTAAATTAATGCACCAGAACACAGACCATCACTAATAATCTGGTCTGAGCTTCCTCTGGATCATTATCAGCCTTTCCTGCCTTTTATTCCTGTGCTACCTTTCCTGGCTTCAGGGCAAGTTATCATGCCAGAGAAACAGAAGTAACTTTGTATACAGCACAAAATGTTAATTTAGAGCCAGCTCTTTTGGGAAAGCTCCAGGTTCCAGGCCCTAGAGTTGTCACCAAGTAATTCTTGCATTTGAAAGCTGCAAAGAAACTTTAGAAGGATGACAGAGTATCAAGCCTCAGCTGAAAGATGGCACCAATATAAAAAGTAAGCAACAAATACAAAAGTCTCCCACTCCGTCTACTATATTTATAAATATGAGTGTGGAGGCCTTACTGACATTTTCCCTGGGCAGTGTCATAATTTTTAATATGTGAAGGATTCAGGAGGAAAAACACCCCCCCTCCTTAATATAGTGACCATTTCCCATCACTCTTTATCCTGTTCAAACTCCAATGATTATGGATAGATTTCACTCAACACAATCATTTCATTTTTATAGTTTACTTATTGCACCATCACTATTATTTACAATTTTCCACATGCTTATATAATCTTATTTATCAATTTGTGGTTGGGCTTTAAGGATATTACTAACTTTAGTGGTTGCAATTCTAAATAATGCTGCTCTGAATATCTTGGGGTTTTAGTTTTGTCACAGACAGTATTCCAAAAAAAATGAGATAAACAAATGGAGGAATGAACTTAATGCCTGGTTACCATAGTTCCAGAGTAGAGGTCAAGAATTTGAACCGCAAATACTGACAGATCACTAGCCCCTAAGAAAGGATGGATGGACTTGTGACACTTGCTAAAACTCACATTTTCATTTATGTGAGAGACAGTTAAAATAAAAATAGTTGAACCCTGCTGGTGTGGCTCAGTGGTTGAGCGTCACCTGATGGATTCCTGGTTAGGGCATATGCCCTGGTTGCTCGCTCTATCCCCAGTAGGGGGCGTGCAGGAGATCGATGTTTCTCTGTCGTCATCCATATTTCTTTCTATCTCTCTCCCTTCCTCTCTCTCTAAAAATCAATAAAAAAAACATATAAAGAAATAATATAAAATAAAAATACTTGAAAAATTACTTGAAAATAAAAAATGGTGTGGAGGGAGTCATTCGCACGCAGTACGTAGGAGCTGCCCTTGGAAGGCCGGGGCGGCGAGTGGGCCCCAAGAAAGAGATTAAGAAGTAAACCAATCCAACAGGCTCAAATGGCACTGTGGGGGAAACAGCACCCTAACCCCCAACTCCATCCACCCACACTCGGCCGCTCAGATCAGGAACCCTGTCTGGTCCCGGCCCCCGCCCATGGGTGAGGGGGGCAGTCAGAGACTCTCTCTTCCTTACCGCAGGATTGAGGGAGGTCCTCCTCCTCCTCTCCGCAGGATTGAGGGAGGTCCTCCTCTTCTCCGCAGGATTGAGGGAGGTCCTCCCCCACCTCCTTGTCCTCCTCCTCCTCCACCTCTTCCTCTATCACCGGCCACCAAGACAGAATTAAGCCCTCCGAGGCTCCTCCGCCGTCCCCGGCCAGGTGTTCCACCTCTCACTGCGGGGGTACCGCCGCCGTCCGCAGCGAGCTAGCCCACCTCTCACTGCCTCCTGCCTTCTCCTTGGTCAAGGTCTCGGTTACCACTGACGCTGAGAGCCTCGCCCCGCCTACTGAGAACTGAGCAGGTGATTGGCGGAAAATTGGCTTCCTAGCAACCAGCTCCGCCCGTGACGTTTGACTGGGAGAGTGGTACCCGCAGGAACTGTAGGCGTCCGAGAATACGCCTTCTCCGAGGTTGGAAAATGCTAAAAAGTGGCGTCTCCACTCAGAATGAGGAAAGGAAGCTCGTTCGCCCGACAGGCATTGAAACTCTGGAAGCAAGAATAAGAGGATGTAGGGGAAAGTGTTTAAAAAAAAAAAAGAATCAGAGGATGTAGCGGCGCCCGTGCGTGACGCGGAGCAGGCGCGGCGTGGCCACCTCAAGCCGACAGACAAGGAAGGACCGGCTGCGACACGAGGAAGAAGGCCCATCGCCCGGCACCGCTGGTTCTCCGGCCGATACGCGCAGCTCACCTAGCTAGCTGGTAAAGGAACCGCGTCCTCATGGCTGAGGTGAAGGTGAAGCTGCAGCCGCCCGACGCGGATCCAGTAGAAATAGAAAACAGGTGAGTCAGCGGGTGAGGCTCGGTTCCCGGAGGATCATTTGGGCAGCCGGACCCTTTCTCCGGGGACTGTCGGGAGATACCGGACAAGTTCAGTGAGCACGCAGGGAGGGGGGTTGCCGGGTGTGGATCCTCTTCCCACCCCCGAGGAACACTACTCTTAAGAAATTCAGGAGGAGTTTCTGACAGTTTGCAATTTTGTGTAGCTGTCCCGATGCTGTTAGGGAAGTTGTGATGATGCACCGCCTTCCTGTGTGAAGGTGATCGACGCTCAGGAAATGGCGTTTTTACCTGAGGACTTGAGGAGGATGCGTGTTCTGACTCCCAAGAGGCCCTTGTCGCTATGGGAACAACCACGACAGGACGTGTGGGCGAAATCAGAGTGCAGTTTGTGATGACAAAGCAACACTAAGCCACAAATGGTTTCGGTGCGGAATTTAAGTCAAGATTGTAGGGCACCTAAAGCCTCTCACTATTGAAATTCTCTAGCAGTGCGCTACTATTGTTAGATTACCACATAATTTTTAAAGACCCCAATTTTCTCAAGTTAATATGAATAGCAAATGAGGATCCCATGACAGTGTGAATATTTGGGCTTATTTCTGTTTGGTAGGGATAATTTCAAAAACAGGCCCCAGTTGTGAATTGTCATACATTTTGGCTTCCCACCAGAAATATCTGATTTGGCTCCTGCTTGCAGACTTATGGCTGCCCAATACACTCTATCCTAACTTTGTGTACTTGCATCTGAGAAAATTGAAGCTGCAGCGTTAATATTTTTTTCTTTGTTTTCATTTGACTTTTGTTCTCATTTAGAATTCATATTAGTGAGAAAAATGTTTTCCTTAAATAATAATGTAAACATGTATTTTGAAAGCTTTGATTCAGAACCATCATAGAAACCCAGACTGTCTGCTAAATGTGAAGACACAATTTCAAATTGTTCTGCTAGTCCCCCCCCTCCCAACCCTACTTGAAATAAGAATATCATTAATGCCTTTGTTCCTAGGATTATAGAATTATGTCATCAGTTCCCTCATGGAATCACAGACCAAGTAATTCAAAATGAAATGCCTCATATAGAAGCTCAGCAGCGGGCAGTGGCAATCAATAGACTGTTGTCTATGGTAAGGTGAATTCAACTAGTTAATGTAATTACATTTTTTAATTACCATTGTCATTACTTCCTATTATTAGTCATAAAAACATTGTGAAGAGCCTGGCCAGCATGGCTTAGTAGTTGAGCATCAACCTATGAACCAGGAGGTCACAGTTCGATTCCCAGTCAGGGCACATGTCTGGGTTGTGGGCTCAAACTCCAGTGTGGGGCATGCAAGAGGTAGCCAATGGATGAGTCTCTCCCATCATTGATGTTTCTATCTCTCTTTCTCTCCCTTCCTCTCTGAAATCAATACATTTAAAAAATAAAACAAAACACTGTTATTAAAAAAAGAAACATTGAAAGTGTGTTAGGTTGTGACTGATAAGATTTTAAACCAGGAAACAGCTCAGACTGCTTTATTTGTTAATCTAATTGTCATTAAGATACATAAAGGCACATAGGCATAGTTTCTTCTGACCTTCTGTTTGCTTCCTACTCCTGGTGTTGGCCATTCCCTATGAAACACATCCCCTGATTTTTCTGTGAATCATCACAGAACCACCTCATTAAGGTATCACTCCACAATCTCACTGAGCATTTCTTTTTTCTTTCTTTTTTTAAATATATATTTTATTGAATTTTTATAGAAAGGAAGACAGAGGGATAGAGAGTTAGAAACATCGATGAGAGAGAATCATCGATCAGCTGCCTCTTGCACACCCCCCACTGGGGATGTGCCCGCAATGAAGGTACATGCCCTTGACCGGAATCAAACCCGGGACCTTTCAGTCCACAGGCCGACACAGTATCCACTGAGCCAAACCGGTTGTGGCCTCACTGAGCATTTCAAGAGGCAGGAATGAGTCCAGTTAAATGTCAACAGTGCTGGGTCCCTGGGAGGAAGTGCAGACTCAGCCCCCAGTGATAGCAGTGGGCTTTTGTTTTTTAGTGAAGCCCTTCTACCTTTTCTTACCTTTTCTGTTTTCCTGGAGCCCTAATGTCATTCTCTCCTGTCCTAGTGGTACCCCATGTTCAAAATCTACCTATTTCTCCTTTCTATCCCCTATCATCAACATTCCCATGTCCTGAGGAATGTTGGTCTTAATAGCAATTAGGTAAAATATTTCTAAAATAAGGAATCATCTGAAGGCTGGTTTGCTATTTATAATTATAATTATTATTTATTTTTTTTTAGAGGAAGGGAGGGAGAAAAAGAGGACTATCAATTTATTGTTCCACTTATTGATGTATTCATTGATTTCTTGTATGTGGCCCAACCTGCAGCCTTGGTTTATCAGGACAACATTCTAAATAACTGAGCTACCTGGCCAGGGCTAAGGCTGATTTGCTTTTTAAAATCAGCTTTGTTGGATTTTTAAGGGCTCTGGATATGGAGGTTTGAGGACAAGTGAACTTTCTGTTAAAATGCTCCCTTCAGGGGTTGGCAAACTTTTTCTATAAAGTGGCAGATAGTATATGTTTTAGGCTTTGCAGGCCATTTGGTTTCTGTTATAGGAGATAACTCTTCAAGAAAGTAGCTATGGCCGAGACCGGTTTGGCTCAATGGATAGAGCGTCGGCTTGGGGACTGAAGGGACCCGGGTTCGATTCCGGTCAAGGGCATGTACCTTGGTTGCGGGCATGTCCCCGGTGGGGGGTGTGCAGGAGGCAGCTGATCGATGACTCTCTCTCATCGATGTTTCTAACTCTCTATCTCTCTCACTTCCTCTCCGTACAAAATCAATAAAATATATATATTTAAAAAAAAAAAAAAAAAAGAAAGTAGCTATGGCCGAAACCGGTTTGGCTCAGTGGGAAGAGCTTTAGCCTGAGAACTGAAAGGTCCTGGGTTCGATTCCGGTCAAGGGCATGTACCTTGGTTGTGGACACATCCCCAGTAGGGGGTGTGCAAGAGGCAGCTAATCAATGATTCTCTCTCATCAATGTTTCTAACTCTCTATCCCTTTTTCTTCCTCTCTGTAAAAAATCAATAAAATATATATTTTTTAAAATTCCTGAAGAAGAAATTAGGAAAATTAAAAAAAAGAACAAAAAAGAAAACCTGAAAGAAGCTATGGTCCAAACATAAACAAATGGGTGTGGCTGTGTCCCAATAAAACTTTATTCATAAAAACAAGCAGTGAGCCAGATTGCTAACCTTGTTTTAGCACCAGGGAAAAAAGGACTCTTAATGATTTCTAGACATTTCATTATGATGAAGGTCTTCAGCTCCAGGAAAGATAGAGTAAGGGATGCCGGGAGGTTGTGGCAATAGAAAATGTTTTTGTCCTTTGACCACTCTTTCAACCCTTTCCTTTCTGTCTGGAAATCATCCTCATTACCTCCTTCTCTTTTACTATCTCTGACTGACCCCACCTACTGCCAGTCCTGTTGGCTATAGGCTGTAGTCAGTTGTGGAACTATTGAAGAGTTTTAAGCAAGAGCGATTATCAATCACAAGTTATTACTGATTTTGCCTCTTAAATACATCTCAAATTTATCCCCCCATTTCCATTCCTATGACCCCTGCATGTGTTCTGGCTCTTTGCTTTTACCTGGACTATTCCAGTGCATCCCAACTGGCTCTCCTGGCTCCATCTGCCTCAGAGCAGGCAGTCTGATATGTCTTCAATACAGATCTGACCAAGTCACTTCCCAATCAGAAATACTTCTTTCAGTGCTAGAGATTCAAGTCAAAACTCACGGGTTGACCACATTGAGCCTCTGTCTTCCTTACCTATCTCCTCTTTTGCCATCATTGTGTCTCATAAGTTAGGTTTCAGAGGGACCACATCACGCTGCTGCATGTCTCAGGTCCTTTGCTCATGCTGTCTTCCCTGCTTAGAAGGCCCTTCTTCCTCTTCTTTTTAAAGTAAAAAGCTTATCAGAATAGACTAACTCCTCATTATCCTCTAAGACTCAGCTCTGCTGTTGTCTCCAGGAAGCCTCCCTGAATCCCAGATTGGGCCATAGCTGCTTCTCTGAGAGCCCATCCCACCCATTACTTACCTCTATCTTAACGCCATCCAGATGGTTTGAAGTTAAGTGTATGATTTGCTTTTAGAATTCATGTTCGTACCCACAAACAACAATCACAGTACTGGTTCATTAAATGTTCATAGGTTGAGTTAAATAACCAAATGGAACCTCTAAATTGAGCTTTGTAGTTCAGCTTTGCTACTTAATGGTGTCTAGGGAGGGAGGGTATTACTGTTCAGCCATATGTAAACCCATTTCCAAATCATGGGTCTGCCCAGTCTTAAAATGGAAATGGGGTCTCTCTTAGCCACATCTTCCCCAAACTGCCAGAAGCCCAGTGGTACAGCCATTTGGGTGCTCCTAAATTCAGACCCAGGGAAATTTAGAAGTATGTTAAGACATGCTTTATTTTACTTTTGATTTTTACAGAAAAACAAAACTGCGGGTCTTTTTTTCATTAGTTGACTCTTCTGCCTAATTTTTTAAAATATATTTTATTGATTTTTTACAGAGAGGAAGGAAGAGTGATAGAAAGCTAGAAACATCGATGAGAGAGAAACATCGACCAGCTGCCTCCTGCACACCCCCTACTGGGGATGTGCCTGCAAGCAATGTACATGCCCTTGACCGGAATCGAACCTGAGACCCTTCAATCCACAGACTGACGCTCTACCACTGAGCCAAACCGGTTTCGGCATCTTCTGCCTAATTTTCATGTAACAAATAGAAATCACACATATCAGTAAATGTCACTATTAACTTTGTAAAGTTTAATCATTGTGTTAAAAAAATGTTTTAAAGTAAAAAACTTATCAGAATAGACTTGTTTGGCTCAGTGGATAGAGCGTGGGCCTGCAGACTCAAGGGTCCCAGGTTCAATTCCAGTCAAGGGCATGTCCTTGGTTGAGGGCACATCCACAGTAGGGAGTGTGAAGGAGGCAGCTGATCGATGTTCCTCTCTCATCAATGTTTCTAACTCTCTTAAAAAAAAAAAACAAACAAAAAATATATATATTTTCAAATGTTTTTACATGTTTTTGTTTGAACTTTATGTAAATTATATTTTATTTGTATTATACTTATATTTATTGAATTTGTTTTAATTTGAAGCACAATTTATTGAGGACAAGTGAACTTTCTGTTAAAAGTTTTAAAGATGCTTGTTTATAATTCTTTATACATTGATTATATAACTGAGCCAGGATCAAGCATATAAGTAATTATTAGATATTAATATTTTAGAAAATGATGAGATAAAGAGCTAAATTTTAAAAAATGCACTGTATGTGATAAGGGGAAATTTAAATCTTAAGAACTGACAAATAACTATGGGAGGTAGTATATTTAGTCTGTGTAAAATAATAAAGAATATATTAACATTTGTCATTAGATTTTATGTATCTCCAAAGTAATTCACTGCTATGTTCTATCTTTAAAAATTTTAGGGTCAGTTGGATCTCTTACGGAGCAATACAGGTCTTCTGTATAGAATAAAGGATTCTCAGAATGCTGGGTAAGCACATAATACATCATTTTAAGAAAACTTTGATTATTACCAAATATATGTTTTGAAAAAAAGCTGATACAGAATTGCATAATGTAAACCTCTTGCATATCATCCCTGCCTCCTATCATGAGTTCCCATTTCCTGGAAATAACTGCTTATAATAATTTGGTATATTTTTTTTCTTCTAGATATATAAATACATATAAATGATTATATATTTATATATAATCTCTTTTTCTTTCTTTTTTTTTAACAAAAAATGGGATCATTCTATTCATACTGTCTTGCAACTTGTTTTTTTCACTTACTCTGTCTTGGACATCTTTTCATTCTGGTACATACAGCCCTGTCTCATTCTTTTTAAGGTAAGTTCTTATTTTAGTAAATAAGTCAATGTGATGACCTTGTCTGCTGATTCATTGGAGTAGTCATGTAGATTATTAGATTATCCTGTACCTCTTTGCCTTTTTAATTCTATTTTATCTCCCTGCAGTAAAATGAAGGGATCAGATAACCAAGAAAAACTAGTATATCAGATCATAGAGGATGCAGGAAATAAAGGTAAGCATGTGAAAGAAGGAGCAGAAAAAAAACATTGACTTTTGGACCAGATATAGGGACTGAGATTCTGTCTTCCTGGGAGATGGATCAGTGTCTGTGCTGCCACTTATATAAAAAGGAGAGGAAAATAATATACTTCTACATGGGCAGGGGTGGAGGGTGGGAAGGGAGAGGAAATTGGTTTACAGTTGTGAGTATGCGAAACGGTGTATTCTTTATTAATTATTGTATTATTTTCAATACAAACAACTGTAAACTTACTTTTGCCCCACCCTATAGTATACATATGCTTGGAGAACATCTGGAGTGATGTCATTGTTGCCTCAAAGGAGGCAGGGATTAGATAACTGAGCAGGAATGGAAAGAAACTTCCAAATATTGAACCATGTTAATGTATTATCCAAAATAAAAGTTAAGGTCCTTTTTTTAATCCTCTTTATACTTAGGAAAGCCTTAGTTTCTTCATCACATGTAAATTGTGGCTAATAAAATCTCTCTGGTTTTTCAAAAAACAGAGAGATGTATAGAGCAGTATGGCAGTGTCTGAGTAGGTCACTCAACAGCTATTTAGTTTCTCTAACTTCATTGAAGAACTGTATCTAAATTGCTGCTTATAAAGAAAAATAAATAAATTGCTGGTTATTACAATTTAAGATATATTTGATCTGTTAGCTTTAACATTTATGATGTAATGTGAAACTACTAAAAATAGATGAATGAAAAAGCCGTTCTGTGTTGAAAAAAGTTCTTATCTCATTATGCTTCTGCATTGGGAAGAAAATATGCAAAATATGCAAAATATTTTTACATAATATTCCTTTTTCACATAAACACTCTTTCTTTCTTTGAAAGAAAAATTATACCTCCCTGTGCAGGCTGTTGAGTGGCTGAAGGAACTATAATCTTCCTATTTTCCATCTCCTGAATGTAGTGTTGTAAAATGGACATTGGTGCTCACATAAACGGTTTTTTTCTCTCCCTTGAAGATTGCAGCTGACTGTAGCCCAAACTTAATTTTGTGTTTTACATATATAATCTGATGTGAAATTTATAGAAAACAGAGGTTGGGATACAAGAGGAAGTGGAAGAGACAGTCAAGCACCACTTAACAACAAGGATAAGTTCTGAAAAATGCATAGTTAAGTGATTTTATGGTCCTTGTGCAAATATCACAGAGTTTACTTATACAAACATAGATGATATAAGCCTATTACATACCTATGCTATATGGTATATGGCTTATTACTCCTAAACTACAAGCCTTTACAACATATTACTGTATAAAACAACACAAGATTAAATCAAGCACAAAAGAAAAGAATGCAATCAAGAGACACAGTAAACCTGAAATGTATGAGACTAGGGATAAGTGAGGCTTCTGCGGCATAGTTTTACAGTAAACTTTTTTTTTGTAAGTAGGAAGAGTATATTCTAAATTCATGATTAAATGTATACTATAGTAAATATGTAACCAGTAAAATAGTCACTTATCAAGTATTATGTACTGTACATAATTGTATATGCTGTATTTTTATACGACTGGTAGGTTTGTTTATACCAGCACTACCATAAACACGAGTAATGAGTTGGGCTACATTAGGACACCAGATGATAGAAATTTTCACCTCTATTATAATTGTTTGGACCCACCAGGATACATGCGGTCCATCACTGATGTCAGTATGTAGCACATGACTGCATAAATTTAATAGCATTCAAGATTTTTCTTCCATTATAAAAGGTCCTTTTTATTTGTTTTTAAAAAGGTTCCACACTAGGATTCTAAGAAATTTCTATAGAAAATAGAACATATAGCATATATTGTTTTGCATACTTTTGTTACCTTATGTGAGAGTCTTATTACCTCCATGTCACTTAATTTTTCCTATAGTTGTGCCCTAGCAATATATAGATATATATTTTGCTGGTTTTGGAATGAGATATAAGCAATGGTATTATAAGCACAAATCTTATAGTTTTAAAATTATTTTACTTTCTTACAGGAATATGGAGCAGAGACATCCGGTATAAAAGTAATTTGCCATTAACAGAAATTAACAAAATTTTAAAGAATTTGGAAAGTAAAAAGCTTATCAAAGCTGTTAAGTCTGTAGCAGTGAGTAGTTTTCACTTTCCTTCCAAATGTTTACTATATATATTACTCCAATTATATTTCAAGTTTTTATTGTTCTTTAAGTTGTGCTGTGATTTAAAACAACTGATCAAAAAATATATTTTAAAATTTAGCTCATAATTGGTTTGGAGATACTGCTTAGATATGTCACTTCTTACCCACTCAAAATTAGTAAATTAGTAAAGCTAATTTACTCTATTTAGGAAAGAATTTTTGGAATCATGAACATTTTTTCTGGATTTTGTGATGTGTAAGATTATTTACTCCCATCTTGATATATTAGATTACTCATTGAACAAATATCTACTGTGTGCTTGCAATACATTAGTGAATAAGTCAGAGAAAGATCTCTGCCTTGGTGGATCATCTGTTCCACCACATAGTTTCTCTTCCTCACCCCACCCTACCCATCACATCCTTCGGGGACTCCATGCTCCAGAGCTGTGTTCATCATGGACATCTGCTGCTGACCTCACTGATTTTAGTATCAAAGGAGCCAAAATTTCCTTAGATTAAAGTTTGCTTGAACACAAATTTCAGCATATAAGAATTTAATATTCATGCAAATTGATGCAGCCACTATGGAAAACACTATGGAGGTTCCTCAAAAAAAAAAAAAAAAAAAATTAAAAAAATGGAACTGCCTTATGACCCAGCAATTCTACTTCTGGGTATATATCCGAAGAAACCCAAAACACTAATTCAAAATAATATATGCACCCCCTATGCTCATTGCATTATTTACAATAGCAAAGATATTGAAGCAACCTAGGTAGATGAGTGGATAAAAAAAACAGTGGTAATATATATAATGGGCTATTAGCCATAAGAAAGAATAGAATCTTACCATGACAGCATGAACAGACCTAGAAAGTATGCTAAGTGAAAGAAGTTAGAGAAAGACAAATATATGATTGTATTTATATGTGGAATATTAAAAAAAAAATACATGAATAAATAAAACTGAAACAGACTCATAGATACAGAGAACAAATTGATGGTTGCTAGAGGGGAAGGGGTTTGGAGTTCTGGGTAAAAAGACAAAGGGGTTAAGTACAGATTGATAGTTAGAAAATAACCACAGGAATGTAAAGTATAGCATAGAGAATATACCTAGTCAATAATGTAATAATTATGTATGGTGCCAGGTGGGTACTTGAAATATCAGGGGATCACTTGTAGGGTATATGATTATCTAACCACAAGGCTGTACACCTGAAACAAATATAAAATAATATTGATGTCAATTGTAATTGAAAAATTAAATAAAAAACATAGGTGAATTGCCAAAAAAAAAGTTTGATATTCATTTGATTTTACTTATCAATGATTTTTATGTCATACCACTCCCTAAGTTAGAATATTATTTCTGTTGAACATTTTTAATGGGTAAGTTCCAATATATACAGAAGTAAAGAAAATAATATAATGAATCCCCACACACCCATCTCCTAGCTTCATTTCTACAATTCTCCTACATCTTTATTTTTAATAGCTTTATTGAGATATTTACATATTATAAAATTAATCCTCTTAAAGGGTATGATTCATTGGGTTTTAGTGTACTCACAGGATTGTGCAGCCATCACACTCTGATTTTAAAACATTTTCCTCACCCCAGCATGTGTCCCCATTAGCAGTCATTCCCCAGCCTCCTTGACCCAAGGCCCTTACAACTACTAATGTATGTTCTATCTCTATAGATTTGCCTATTCTGGACATTTCCTATAAATGGAATCATGTGTATGTGTGTGTGTGTTTGTTTTTTTGGATCTGGCTTCTTTCACTTAGAATGATATTTTTAAGGTTGCAAACCAAGTAGTATAAATTTTCATAAGTCCATACCAGGAGATGTTTGAATAAATAAATGGGACACATTAGACAAGTCCATATAGAAGAATTTCAAATTTATGTAGACACTCTACCCTAAAGAAAGTAGAGCATAATTCCTAATCCTTAATTGTGGGTATTACATAATAACTTTCGTCCAAGGAAAGGGCAGGGGAAAAAGTACAGTGAAGAAACTGTGAGTCACTACCGTTAGCCAGGTGATTAAGGTTAATGTCAACACTGATAAATCATATTGATGACAATCATCACTTGGTGACAGTCAGATACCCTTAATATCTATATATATATTAAAGCCCAGTGACCATTATGGTGGAACGACCAGAATGACTGGTCCCTGTGTCGTGCACTGAATACCAGGGGGGCAGACACTCAACGCAGGAGCTGCCCCTTAGTGGTCAGTGCGTTCCCACAGGGGAAGCGCCCCTCAGGCAGAAGCCAGACTGACAAGTGCAGCAGCAGGGGTTGGAGCCTCTCCCACCTCCGAGGTAGCGCTAAGAAGCAGCAAGGCCAGCTTCTCGGGGATTGGGCCTAAGCTGGCAGGCAGACATACCCTGAGAGGTCCTGGACTGCAAAAGGACACAGCCCGTGCTGAGGGACTCCCCCTCCCCCAAGAGCACGAATTTTGTGCACTGGGCCTCTAGTGATGTGATAAAAAGGTCATTTGATCTCTGTGATCTTTCTTCCAGTCTAATCATCAGGAAAACATCGACCAAATCCCAATTAAGGGCATCCTAATTAAGGGCATCCTACAAAATACCTGACCAGTAATTCTCAAAACTGTCAAGTTTATCAATAAAAACTGTCACAATCTACAGTTTACCTCAAGAGACATGACAGCTAAATCTAATGTGGTATCTTGGGCGGGGGGAAGGGGGAGAAATGGACCAGAAAAAATGATATTATGGAAAAACTCAGGAAATATGAATAAAGTGTAGACTTTAGTTCATAATAATATATCAGTATTGGTTCATCATTGTAACAAAGGTATCCTATTAATTTAAGATGCTAATAATAGGGAAAACATTATAAGGTAACTGGAATTCTATACCATTTTCACAATAATTCTGTGAATCTAAAACTCTAAAATCTAATGTTTTGAGCTTTTTTCACATCTTAGTTTTGGGAGATTGTTAGCTTATAAGCACCTCTTCTGTGCATGCTTTTTCCTAGGCCTCAAAGAAAAAGGTGTATATGCTCTATAACCTGCAGCCAGACCGGTCTGTGACTGGTGGAGCCTGGTACAGTGACCAGGATTTTGAATCTGAATTTGTAGAGGTGCTTAACCAACAGTGTTTTAAGTTCCTACAAACTAAGGTAAGGCATAGTTGAATAAACAATCATTTTTTAAGTTTCTTCATAAAGAATGTTTAATTTTGTAGATCTTGTTTCATAGGCATATTAAATTGGTAATTTTTACTAAACAAAATATGTTCTGTTGATTTCACTCTGTATAAATTGTATTCAGAAAACAGTTGTGTTCCTGCTAAGATTTATGTGTCTTATCCTTATAGGCAGAAACAGCCCGAGAAAGCAAACAGAATCCAATGATACAAAGAAATAGTTCATTTGCTTCATCACATGAAGTGTGGAAATATATCTGTGAATTGGGGATCAGTAAGGTCAGAACTCAGTTTCTAATTTTTATCTTATTTTTTAAAACTTATAGTTTATTCCAAACACATTTGACACAGACCATTTTTTCAGGGGATAACCTGTGCATATTCTGCAGAACCCACTTTGAAAAAGTACTATCCTGAGCCAGTTAGGCAAAGTTGGTCATTGCCATTGGCATTATCGGAACTGTGTGTATTTGAGCTTGGGAGACAGAGCAGCAGAGCGGAGCCTGGTACCGTAGTACATTTCACTTTCAGAAGTTTATTCTGACTTTTTTTTCCTTTTTCTTTTTTTTAAAATATATTTTTATTGATTTATTTTTACAGAAAGGAAGGGAGAGAGAGAGCTAGAAATGTCGATGAGAGAAAAACATCGACCAGCTGCCTCCTGCACACCCCCCATCGGGGACATGCCCGCAGCCAAGGCACATGCCCCCGACCGGAATCAAACCTGGGACACTTCAGAACGCTCTACCACTGAGCCAAAACGGTTTCAGCTATTCTGACTTTCTTAGACACATTTCTTTTTTAATATATTTTTATTGATTTAAAAGAGAGGATGGAAGAGGAAGAGATGGAAACATCAACAATGAGACAGAATCATTGATTGGTTGCCTTCTGCAAGCCCCACACTGGGGACAGAGCCTACAACCAAGGCATATGCCCTTGACTGGAATCAAACCTGGGACCCTCAGTCCGAATGCCAACGCTTTATCCACAAAGCCAAACCAGCTAGGGCAGGCACATTTCAATATATGTGCCAACAGTCATCACATCAGCTGTCATTTATTGGTATTTTCCTCTTATGAGATATATGGTGGTATCGGCATATTTTTTGAAGACTTTTACATAAGGTCCTATACATAAGGAAATAGTGCTGAATACTTTTCATGATCAAAGAAGAAATTGAAGTGAACATTTGGACAAGTCATTTTTCATTTTCCAGATTTTTCATTTATAAATAAACTAGTGATTTTGACTAAAGACTGCTTCATGTCTAAAGTACCTTTCTGCTCAAGCATTTTATAAATCTCCATCCAATTATTACCAAATTTGACTTTACAAGACTTCTAGGTTTTACATAAAAGAGCAAAGATAATGAAAGTCAGTTTGAGGTAAGATTTTCTGTCTGTAGCATTTGAGTGGTTTGTGCTAACTTGGATCATTGTTCAGCCTCTTTGTGTTTTCCATGACTTGTTTTTAACTCCCTCTAAAAGGATGTGTCTTTGTCCTTTTTGTTTCCTTTTTAACATATTTCCTTTACAGGTAGAGTTGTCCATGGAGGACATTGAAACCATCTTGAATACACTCATATATGATGGGAAAGTGGAGATGACTATCATCGCTGCAAAGGAAGGCACGGTTGGCAGTGTAGATGGACACATGAAATTGTACAGAGCAGTCAATCCAATCATCCCACCTACGGGCTTGGTCCGGGCCCCCTGTGGACTCTGCCCGGTGAGTTCAAGAGACTTCACGTTACACTTGACTACCTCCAAGTGCAAATGCCGTGTAACGTACCAATAAGCACACCCCAGTTTTCTGACTCTCAGGGTTGACCAAGAATTAATCAAACCTCCATGTAATCTTGATATTTAATGAACAAATCATTGCCTTACATAAGAGATCTGTGTTTTAAAATGGACAATTTTAAAAAAATATATTTTATTGGTTTTTTTACAGAGAGGAAGGGAGAGGAATAGAGAGCCAGAAACATGGATGAGAGAGAAACATCGACCAGCTGCCTCCTGTACACCCACCACCAGGAATGTGCCGGCAACCAAGGCACAGGCCCCTGACCGGAATAGAACCTGGGACCTTCCAGTCCACAGGCCAATGCTCTGTCCACTGAGCCAAACCAGTTAGGGCTAAAATGGACAATTTTTGACAACTATTAATCTTTTAACCTTAGTAGTGTGAGAAATGAAATTTGTTGAGAACATAGCATAGATATGTTTTTGAAGATTTATGTGGTTTCATTAAATCCTCCTTATGTCCCTTTGAGCTACTGGAGTTATTTTCCCTTAAGTAGGAGGGAACTTAGGCCAAGAAAGACCTAAGAGCATGTGGCTTAGAAGTAACAATCAGGATTCAAATTCAGTGGTAATATTCTTTCCCCTGCAGTATGCCCAAGTACTCTTCATTCATTCATTCATTCACTCATTCCCGTATAGTTTATGCGTGCCAACTGTGTGCTATAGGGACTGTCCCAGCCCTCATCACATTTATATTCATGGGCTGCTAATC
Organism: Nyctalus aviator; assembly: GCA_036971965.1. NCBI lineage: Eukaryota > Metazoa > Chordata > Mammalia > Chiroptera > Vespertilionidae > Nyctalus > Nyctalus aviator. Next base: position 102,732,336 of record CM072925.1, on the reverse strand, counting down.
TGTTTTATTTCATTACTAGAGGCCCGATGCACAAAATTCGTGCAAGAGTAGGCCTTCTGCTGAAACCGGTTTGGCTCAGTGGATAGAGCATCGGCCTGCGGACTCAAGGGTCTCTGGTTCGATTCCGGTCAAGGGCATGTACCTTGGTTGCAGGCACATCACCAGTGGGCAGTGTGCAGGAGGCAGCTGATCGCTGTTTCTCTCTCATGGATGCTTCTAGCTTTTTATCCCTCTCCCTTCCTCTCTGTAAAAAATCAATAAAATATATTAAACGAAAAAAAAAGAATAGGCCTTCCTTCCCCAGCTGCTGGCACCGGCTTTCCTCTGGTACGTAGGACCCAGGCTTCCCTCTGTCTGCCAGCAGGCACCGGGGACCCAGGCTTCCCTTACAGCCCTGACTTCGTCCAGAAGGATGTCCAGTTTAATTAGCATATTATGCTTTTATTATTATAGATACTGGCCCTTTTTATATATCAAAGCATGCTATGCCATGGTTTCAATTACTAGAAAAAAGGCTACCATATTGGAAATTCTATTCAGCACCCTTCACAAAAAGGAAAGTAGCTAAACAGGAAACATTTCATTAGTCAAAACTAAGTCTTTTTTATTTTATTTATTTTTACACAGAGGAATTGAGAAGGATAGAGAGTTAGAATTGTCGATGAGAGAGAAACAGCGACCAGCTGCCTCTTGCACACCCACCACTGGGGATATGCCCGCAACCAAGGTACATGCCCTTGACCGGAATCGAACCTGGGACCTTTCAGTCCGCAGGCCGACGCTCTATCCACTGAGCCAAACCAGTTTCGGCTAAGTCATTCTTATGTATAGATCTCAGTTGTATTCCTGTGTTGCCTGCTAATAGCCTTTTCCCCAGTGGGCAGGTGAGCATGGTCATCTTTTTTTATTTATTTTTTTATTTTATTGATTTTTGTTTAGAGAGAGCGCGAGGGATAGAGAGTTAGAAACATTGATGAAAGAGAATCCGATCAGCTGCCTCTTGTACAGCCCCTACTGGGGATGTGCCTGCAACTAAGGTACATGTCCTTGACCGGAATCAAACCTGGGACCTTTCAGTCCGCAGGCCAAGGCTCTATCCACTGAGCCAAACCGGTTTCGGCTAAGTGATTCTTATGTATAGATCTCTCTTGTATTCCTGTGTTACCTGCTAATAGCCTTTTCCCCAGTGGGCAGGTGAGCATGGTCATCTTAATGCTATAGTAAAAGATTTCCCATTAAGTAACTTTATGATCACAGAGCAGGCCTAATAATTAGTATGTCCTTAAATACAGACCTAATCTCTTTCAATTTGAAAGTTTTGTTTTTAATAGTGCTTTAAGTTGGGTCTTTGAGACATTTAATTTGATTTTATTAGTAAAATAAATTAAAACTTCAGTTTGAATATAAACATTTTTCTGTTTTAAAGGTTTTTGATGACTGCCATGAAGGTGGTGAGATTTCGCCCTCTAACTGCATTTACATGACAGAATGGCTTGAATTTTAATAGAGCTAGGAAATTTATGACATCTTTCAAATGAAGTTATTTTGGGAACAAATTATTTAACTCATGATGGAACATCAATTTCCCTTGAAAGCAAACTTCAAAATAATGGATACAGACTTACTGCTATGAAAATATATTTTTTAAACTATGAAGACTAAATTTATATTGGTAGAGTAGCCACTAGAATATAAAGCAGGTAAGTGAAATTCCTTCTTTAATAAATAAAATACTTTGAAGTTCTGGAGGACAACATCTGAAGCTTTCAAGATTTGACTGTCCAAAAAACAAGAACCCAACAAATGCGAATTTACCAATGGATAATAGCTGGAGCCTAAAAATGCTTGTTTTAAAGCTATTAAGGTCTTCATTGGAAATTGTTTATATCTGGTTCACTGTCACCATTTCTGTTTCCTCAGTGGTTCCACTGAGAATAAATTAAAACAGGAAAGGCAGGAATAGCAGAACAGTCTGTGCAAATTGGGGTTTGAATAGAGAGGATAGTTGGAACATCCTTTTCCACATTCTGTTCCTTTTTATGTGAAGAATTCTTGTCCTAGCCCCATGGTCGGCAAACTGTGGCTCACGAACCACATGCAGCTCTTTGGCCCCTTGAGTATGGCTCTTCCACAAAATACCACTGCCTGGGCAAGTCTGTTTTGAAGAAATGGCATTAGAAGAAGTTTAAGTTTAAAAAATTTGGCTCTCAAAAGAAATTTCAGACGAGATCGGGCGCGTTCAGGGTGGTATGGCCGTAGACTCAAAAGAAATTTCAATTGTTGTTCTGTTGATATTTGGCTCTGTTGACTAATGAGTTTGCCGACCACTGCCCTAGCCAGTTTGGCTCAGTGGATCAAGCGTTGGCCTGCGGACTGAAGGGTCCTAGGTTCGATTCTGGTCAAGGGCACATGCCTGGGATGTCAATCCCCAGTAGGGGCATGCAGGAGGCAGCTGATCAATGATTCTTTCTCATCATTGATGTTTCAATCTCTTCCTCCCTGAAATCAATAAAAATATTTTTTTTAAAAGAAATATTTTGGAGGATTAAGCTACTGCATTTACCTCAAACTTAAATAACTATTGTCGAAGGATGTTTTCGGTCCATAAATATTATTATTCTCATCCCAAAGGGTTTTTTCCCTTTAGAACTTCTTTGTTAAAATCTTACAAATTCACTCTGTGGCTCAGTTGTATTATTTAATAGAATTTTTCCTATATTCTTATTATTTAAGTAACATTAAAACCAAAAATAATCTATTGCCCTCTAGTCAGACTTTTATTTTGGGAAGGGGTACCATTCGTTTGTTCTTGTCCTATTTTAGACTTATTTCTTTCCTTTATTCTGTTCTAAAACTCATGATATAATATGTCTAAACTGAGCAGAGCCGAAGCCAGTTTGGCTCAGTGGTGGAGCGTTGGTCTGCGGACTGAAAGGTCCCAGGTTCGATTCCGGTCAAGGGCATGTATATTGGTTGCGGGCACATCCCCGGTAGGGGGTATGCAAGAGGCAGCTGGTCGATGTTTCTCTCTCATCGACATTTCTAGCTCTCTATCTCTCTCCCTTCCTCTCTGTAAAAAATCAATAAAATACATATAAAAATTTTTTAAAAAAAAAAAGAAACTTTAAAAAAATAAAAAAGTAAAAAAATAAACTGAGCAGAAAGTCATTGTCATTGTCCTTAGTTCTAATACCACTTTCAGTTTCATTCTTTAGACATATAAAAAATACTAGCTTGTTTGTAGTGTTCCACAGATGTTAGGTGGAGGACTTTTTAGGATCTCTGCTGTTGTATTTTCCCTTTTAACTCCATTTAAAAGTTTCTGTGTTGCCCTGGGCAGTGTAATTCAGTTGGTTGAACATCACTCTATACACAAAGAGGTCACCAGTTCAATTTTAGTAAGGGTACACGTCCAGGTTGCAGGTTTGATCGGCGGGGGGTGGGGTGGGTATCTGATTGATGGTTATCTATGTTTCCCTCTCTCCCTCTCTAAAAGCAATAACATAAAATAAATGTGCCTGGCCTGCAAGACTCAGTGTTTGAGCATCAACCTATGAACCAGGAGGTCACAATTTGATTCCCAATCAGGGCACATGCCCAGGTTGCGGGTTCAATCCCCAGTGGGGTGGCATGCTGGAGACAGCCAATCACTGATTCTCATCATTGATGTTTCCATCTCTCTCTCTCACTCTCTCCCTTCCTTTCTGAAATCAATAAAAATATATTTTATAAACAATGGACGCAAAACTCGGAGGGGGAGGGCATATATGGGAGTGGAGTTGGGCAATGGTAAGATACGTACACATATAATACTTTAATTTTAAAAAATCAAGGAATACATCTATATAACAAATTATAATTATATATATATATATAAAGTTTCTTTGGCTAGGCCAAAAGTGTGATACCAGAGGAAAGGAATTCAAGCTCAGCTACTCCTGAGGTCTGAGTTCAAACACCAGTTTGGAGATATTCTTAAGCCAGGGATGGGGAACACCCAGCAAGAGGGCTGTATAGATCCACAAAACTATTTGGTCTGGCCCAACAAGACAATTATAGAGGGGACTCAAAATTCAACAAATCTAGGAGTGTAAATTTATCAATATAAATTTACATTGAATGAATAATGTATGTTATAAATATCCATATGGCCTTTGGCAGAAAAAAGGTTCGCCACTCCTGCTAAGTGGACAACCAGAAGGGTTATTTTGAAGTAAATGGGATTAGTAAAATAAATTCAGTTAAATAACCAATTTTTAAGAATCAAATTCTGTGGCCAGCTATATAGAATTAGCATTTGATGACACTAGCTCTTTGAAACAAATAACATTTTTTAAGTATTGGATATACATGAGATACAGAGAATCCAGGAGCCTGTAAAGTACAGATTTTTCTTCTACCACCAGTGAGAATTGGAATGATAATATCTGTCCTTCGGGTGACTTGGCCTATCACAGAGGTATAGTCTTATTTAATAAGCAAACTGAACTTGGAGGAGAATTCGCATTGGAAAGCAGGAATCAGTTTTAAATATAGACTCTGCATTATGTCTTAATTTTTTTTCCAGAGATTTATTTTTAAAGCTTACAATCAATGGCTAAAGCATAAAAGTATCCCTTGCCTCACTAGAATAAAGATTCTCTTTAAACCTTTTTGTCATAGCACATTTTAAATTGTGAAAATTAGCTGAAGGGAAAAGACAATTTAAAAATACAGCACCTTTGATGACAAATGTATATTTATGTACTGGAGTAAACTTTGACCAAAACAAATAGTGGTGCTCTAGACTCGTGACAACATCAAAAAACCAAGTTGTGAGTGAAGTCCTGATCCTACAGTTGATTTTCATTTAATATACCGTAAGGTATTTTGCTCACCTGAGATTGGATATTCCCTGGAATCTGGCAAGGCCTTGCTATGGTTAATAATGAGCCATATACAAAAATGAGAATCTATGATTCGATGGCTCATTAATGGTTCTCATCAATGTTTATCCCTCTCCCTCTCTAAAAATCAATAAAAACAGAAAGTAAGCTTCTGCCCAGCATGCCTGACTCAGTGTTTGATTCCCGGTCAGGGCACATGCCCAGATTGGGGAGTTAAACTAATAGTTTATGTGGGATTCTTCAGTGAAGCTTCTCTGATCTTAGTTTGGTGATGAGTTTTACAGAGCCATGATTTTTCTGATAACCAACTAAGCAAACTAGTCAAGTAATTTCAAATTGAGTCATATTAGATGGTGGGTCAGGGAAGAATATAAAATACATTAGAGGCCCGGTGCAAAAAATTTGTGCATGGGCGTGGGAGGTGTCCCTATGCCCAACCTGCACCCTCTCCAATCTAGGACCCCTTGAGGGATGTCCAACCACCCATTGAGCCCTGATCCCAGTGGAACTAAACAGGCAATTGGACATCCCTCTCAATCCAGGATTGCTGGCTCTCAACTGCTCACCTGCCTCTACCTAATTGCCCCTAACTGCTTCTGCCTGCCAGCCTGATCACCCCCTAACTACTCCCCTGCCAGCCTGATTGACAACTGCTCCCTAGCTGGCCCGATGGCCCTTAACTGCCCTCACCTGCCGGCCTGGTTACCCCTAACTGCCCTCCCCTGCCACTCTGGTCACCCTTAACTATCCTCCCCTGCAGGCCTGGTCACCTCCAACTGCCCTCCTCTCCTACCCCAGTCACTCCTAACTGCCCTTCCCTATAGACCTGGTCACCACCACCCCCAGTTGTTCTCCCCTGCAGGCCTGGTCCTCCCCCAACTGCCCTTCCCTGCAGGCCTGGTTTCCCCCCTCCCCCCAATTGCCCTCCCCTGCAAGCCTTGTCCCCCCAACTGTCCTCCCCTTCAGGCCTGTCCCCACCAACTACCCTCCCCTGCAGGCCTGGTCTCCCCAACTGCCCTCCTCTGCTGGCCTGGTCACCCCTAGCTGCTCTCCCTGCTGGTGTGATCACCCACAACTGCCCTACCCTGTAGGCCAGGTTCCTCCCAACTGCCCTACCCTGCAGGCCTGGTCCCCTGCAACGCCCTCCCCTGCAGGCCTGAATCCCCCCACAACTGTCTCCATTGCAGGCCTGGTCACCCCTAACTGCCCACAACTGCCCTCCCCTGCAGGCCATCTTGTGGTGACCATCTTGTGTCCACATGGGGGTGGCCATTATGTATCTTGGGGTGATGGTCAATTTGCATAATACTCTTTTATTAGATAGGATGCCCTAGATTCCAGTGCTGTCCAATTGAACTTTCTATAATAATTGGCTGATGATTGGTTTTTTTGTGTGTGGTGTTTGTTTTTTTTCAATAAACCATGTCATGTTTTTTTGTTTGTTTTTGTTTTTATTTTTTACAGAGAGGAAGAGAGAGATAGAGAGCTAGAAACATCGATGAGAGAGGAACATCGACCAGCTGCCTCCTGCACACCCCCTACTAGGGATGTGCCCGCAACCAATGTACATACCCTTGACCAGAATCGAACCTGGGACCTTTCAGTCTGCAGACCGATGCTCTATCCACTGAGCCAAACCGGTTTCGGCAGCTAATGATTGTTTAAGGCAATATTTAGAGATAGTAATAGGCAAAAATTGTTAAGAAATGAAAAGGGTTTTTTAAAATATGATCAGAAGAAAAAGCATGGGAAATAAAAGAGATCTAAAGAACCATGGGTGTTAAGAAGTAGAACTCTACAGAACAAAAATTTCAGGAATTAAAAGATTATTTTAAAAAATTAGACTAACAAAATCCAAATTGTTTCCATGATTTTATTCTTTGACATTATGTTCATTTCTCAGGCTTTACAGGGAATCTTTTTTTTTTAAATGTATTTTATTGATTTTTTTACGGAGAGGAATGGAGAGGAACAGAGAGCTAGAAACATCAATGAGAGAGGAACATCGACCAGCTGCCTCTTACTCACCCCCTACCAGGGATGTGCCTGTAACCGAGGTACATGCCTTTGACCAGATTTGAACCTGGGACTCTTCAGTCCACAAGCCGATGCTCTATCCACTGAGCCAAACCGGTTTTGGCTATAGAGAATCTTTTAAGGCACCTGGCTAAGTTAATTACGGCAGAGGCCACAAATGGATGGCTTGGATTTTGTGTGTGTTGCAATGTTTGTAAATTTTTTATTTACACTGTACTTGCCAAGTAATCCTTAGGTACATGGACTGCACGTAATTCATGTACATATGAGTTATTTATACATGCATATATATTCCCTAAATATAAACCCATTCTATAGTTTTTCCTCAAAAAATCAGAAAATTGGCCACACCTTTGTCACATTCCCACATGACATGAGTTCTCCAGATAGCCCTTATCCTCCCAACTATGGTCTTAACAAAGTTGACTTCTCATACTCCCCGCCTGACCCTTGCAAAACCCTGCCTCATAGCATCCTTATGTTTCATTGTCTCTCAACCTGTTTGAAGGATCATGGGTTAGAGGGCAAGGTGTCAAAGGTGAAGGCCCCAGTCTGGGATTAATATCTTCCACCTAGATCTTCAGTCATGTTTTCTTTCTCCAACACTTTAAAGAGGAGGAGGCTGAAACCGGTTTGGCTCAATGGATAGAGCAGCGGCCTGTGGACTGAAGGGTCCCAGGTTCGATTCCCGTCAAGGGCATGTAACTTGGTTGCGGGAACATCCCCAGTAGAGGGTGTGCAAGTGGCAGCTGGTCGATGTTTCTCTCTCATCAGTATTTCTAGCTCTCTCTCTCTCTCCCTTCCTGTCTTTAAAAAAATCAATAAAATATTTTAAAAAATAAAAAATAAAATAAAGAGGAGTACAACTCTTATACATTAAATTAATTTTGTTTTAATCTGGGCTAGAAACCAGGAAACCTGGGTTCCATTTGTGTCTTATTCACTTTGGATGGTTAACATGTCCTTATGTCCCTTATCATAGGGAAAATACTGCTTTAATTCATAGCAATTTGGAAAGATGTAGATTCTAAGGAAAATGGAAATGTTATTTGTAACTTAGTTTGAACACTGAAATTTGTGGGGGGTTTTTTAGGCATTTCTGATGAATTACCTATAATCTGATCATTGCTCTACTATACTGGTATGCAAAATAGCAGACCTCATTCTGTTTGTGCTGATATTTTCAGTATAGCCTTTACCACCTCAATCATTTCAGGAAACTCTGTGTCCTGAAAGTGCTCACGGTCAGTGAATTTGTAAAATTTGGTTTCCAAACTGTCTGCCACTTCTTGTTGTTCCTTCCATGGTAGGAAAGGATCATCAGTGGAGCCAAACTGCACAATGAGAGGGCAGTTGGCTTTGATCTTCTCCCACTGCCAGGGGCGGTTGAAGTAGCCTAGGGAGAAAAATATATATAATCCAATGGTAATATATGTGCACATATAATACCTTAATAAAAATTTTTAAAAGAAATATATATATATAAACAAACTATCAGTGCCAATGGATAATTTCTATTCTAGCCATTCTGAAATATCTAGTGAAGACCATAGAAGACGCATAAAGAATCAAAGCCCAAATGGTTTTCAGATCTGTAGGGCTTGATATCATAGGTACTTGTGAAAGGGAAGTATGGCTCATATACAGTCAGACCTCAATTTTAGACCATGGATTGGAAATGGTTACAACCTCTCAAAGTGCCAAACTTACAGCTAAAGATAGGTGGTAAATATTTTTCATGTGCTATTAGGTTTTTTAGCCGGTCCAAAAGACAATGCTGTTTTATAACCTGAACAAGCAGCCATGTGACTAGAGGAAGGGCTCTTCTGGGGTTTCTACCTTCAAACTTACCACTTGCACGTTCATTTTCATCCCCTAAGTCTGATGTGTATGCAGACACTAATACAATCGCATACACTCGATGTGTTTCTGCATACCTGAAGAAAGAGAAATGATGTCAGCTAATATTTAATGTTAAATCTGATCACCAAAAAGTCGGTTAACCACTTACCTCATTTGGTTTAGCTTACAGGAAGTATGTGCTATATGCTGTTGGAGTTAATATGAGAAATAATAATGAAACTGCAGAACTGTAAGCTCAATGGTTTCTTGATATGAGTTTCTACTCATTTTTCAAGATAGTTCAAACCTCTTCTGCAATCCTTTCCTAACACTACACAATGAAAGTATAATCATGCCCTCACCAGTTTAGCTCAGTGGATACAGTGTCTTTCTGCAGACTGAAAGGTCCCAGGTTTGATTCTGGTCAAGGACATGTACCTTGGTTGCAGGCACATCCCCAGTAGGAGGTGTGCAGGAGGCAGCTGGTCAATGTTTCTCTCTCATCGATGTTTCTAACTCTATCTCTCTCCCTTCCTCTCTGTAAAAAAAAAAAAATCAATAAAATATATATTTTTAAAAAATATAATCATTTTCCTCAATGTGTGCAGTCTATCATTAGTATGCATCAGCATTATTTGATTAACACATAGATTTCCGGTCTCAGTCCCAAAGCATGATTCAAAAGGTTGGGAAGCCTAGCAGGCATGGCTCAGTGGGTGAGGGTTGGCCTAAGAACCAGGAGGTCACGGTTGGAATCTAGGTCAGGGCACATGCCCGGATTGTGGGTTTGATCCCCAGTGGGGGATGTGCAAGAGGCAGCCAATCAATGATTCTCTCTCATCAGTGATGTTCCTCCCTCCCTCTCCCTTTCTCTCTGAAATCAATAAAAATATATCTAATTTTTTTAAAAGGTTGAGAATGTGGCTCAGGAATCTGCATTTTTTAATACATTTTTTTAATATATATATTTTATTGATTTTTTACATAGAGGAAGAGAGAGGGACAGAGAGTCAGAAACATCAATGAGACAGAAACATCGATCAGCTGCCTCCTGCACACCCCCCACCGGGGATGTGCCCGCAACCAAGGTACATGCCCTTTGACCAGAATCGAACCTAGAACCTTTCAGTCCACAGGCCGACGCTCTATCCACTGAACCAAACCGGTCTTGGCAGGAATCTGCATTTAAAGGCATGCCACCTCTTCCAACACTATTTTAAGAAATTCTGTAAATAGCAGAAATATACCTCCTTTACCACACACTCCACATTGCATTGTATTACTTATGCAGTCTTATATCTATCTCCCCAATGTAAACCATCAGCTCCTTAAGGGCACATCTGAACCTTGATCTTTGTGACCCTGGTGCCTAGAACATTGCCTGGGAAACAGTTAACTATTTGTAGACAGTTTCCTCAAAAAACAGGCGAAGGTAAGACATAGAATGATAACAGTTTCAAGGAGCCATGGTACCAGAAAAGATTTAGGGTTGATATTTTGTTCAAGGGCCTAAACTTCTTTCCCCAACTTTTTGTTTTGAAAAATGTTCAAACCTACAGAAAAGTTAGAATAACAAGCACCTAGGTTCATTAATTTTGCTACCTTTCACCCTACATTTTCAGCATGTATCCCTATATCCTCATATAACAGTACCACTATTACACTGAATAATTTAACATTGAAACATATTAACTCTATTTTCCCCTCCAATTGTACAAAAAATGCTCTTTAAAACTGCTTTTTCATGACTCTAGTCACTTTTAATTTTTTTAAAATATATTTTTATTGATTTCAGAGAGGAAGGGAGAGAGAGAGAAATATCAATAATGAGAGAGAATAATTGATTGGCTGCCTCCTACAAGCCCCACACAGGATCAAGCCCGAAACCCTGGGCATGTGCCTTTGACCAGAGTTGAACCTGGGACCCTTCAGTCCATAGGCCAATGCTCTAGCCACTGAGCCAAACCAGCTAATACTAAATTTTTTGTTTTAAATAACATAAACAGCCAAAACCGGTTTGGCTCAGTAGATAGAGCGTCAGCCTGCAGACCAAAAGGTCCCAGGTTCGATTCCAGTCAAGGGCATGTACATTAGTTGTGGGCACATCCCGGTGGGGGCTGTGCAGGAGGCAGCTGGTCGATGTATCTCTCTCATCGATGTTTCTAGCTCTCTAGCTCTCTCCCTTCCTCTCTGTGAAAAATCAATAAAATATATATTTTTTTAAAAAAAAGTTTTTAAAAATTTAGGACAGTTGTCTTTTACATTATCACATAACCTGAATTTGCCTATTTCCTCATGATTAGACTGAGGTTAGACATTTTTGGCAAGGATATTACATAAATGATGTGAGTCTCCCATTTCATCCATCAGAGGCACCTGAAGCCAGTGGTCCCATTATTGCTGAGATTAACTTTGATTACTTGCTTAAGGCAGCAATTTTCAACCATTCTTATCTCATGGCATGCATAAACTAATTACTAAAATTCTGTGACACACAAAAAAGATATACTTTTTGCCAGTCTGACAAAAAAAAGCGCGTAATTTTGATCCATTCTCATCTGATGGTTATTATGTTGGCTGTTTTGTGTTTTGTTTTGTTTTTATCTGACAGTCTCAGGAAAAAGAGATTGGTGCTCCTAACTAGTCAGGTATTGCATGTTTCAAAAATTCTTGTGGCACATCAGTGTGCCTGCTGTGACATGCAAGTTGGTAATTGCTGGCTTATGGGTGATATCCATCAAATCCTTTCATTGTAAAGACATTATTTCCTCTTTGTGATTAACAAGTAATCAGTGGGGTGGTCCTCTGGGACTCTATCAATCCTCTACAATCCCCCATGGTTTTGGTATCTATTTTTCTCTGTCTACCTTAACTTTAGAAGTTAGAATGTTGCTCACAACCCTGCAATCAGTTCCAGGGATCTTTAAAAGAAGGCACACCTTGCCCTAAACTGTTTGGCTCAGTGGATAGAGCGTCAGCCTGCAGATTGAAAGGTCCCAGGTTCGATTCCAGTCACGGGCATGTACCTTGGTTTCGGGCACATCCCCAGTAGGGAGTGTGCAGCTGATCGATGTTTCTATCTCATCAATGTTTCTTTCTTTCTTTCTTTTTTTTTAAATAAATTGTTTTGTTTTTTTAATATATTTTATTGATTTTTTACAGAGAGGAAGGGAGAGGGACAGAGTGCTAGAAACATCAATGAGAGAAACATCAACCAGCTGCCTCCTGCACACCCCCTACCGGGGATGTGCTGGCAACCAACGTACGTGCCCTTGACTGGAATCAAACCTGGGACCTTTCAGTCCACAGGCAGATGCTCTATCCAATGAGCCAAACCAGTTTCGGTTCATCAGTGTTTCTAACTCTCTATCCCTTCCTCTTCCTCTCTATAAAAAATCAATAAAATATATTTAAGAAATAAATAAAAGAAGGGCACACCTTTATTAGCCAATGGCTTGAGAGATATTTGGTTGGCCTTGAGTTGGTACATATTTCAGCACAAAGGAATTTCTTCATTTTCCAGACAAGCCCTGGCAGCTTATAAACAATAACTGTACCATAATTCTGTAATTCCATATTGCAAAGCATTATTATTCTTAAAACTTCAATTAGTGTGGCTGAAAGGTTATGGAATTGGGCAAGATTCTTTGACATGCAATTCATGTGACATCCTGAAGGACTGCTTGGGATGATGCTAGATGAATAAAAACCACAATCCTTTGTCATCTAGCCTGGCAAGTATGGAAGAAACCCAACCTGAACAGGCTTATTCAGCCAGCTAAGTCCCTAACCCCTAGGCCTCACAACCCTAAAGTGAGAGATGTCATGTTCTTTGGTGATCATCAGGAACATGCCCATGAATACTAAGGATTTGGGGGTTTAAGGAGAAAAGGAGTAACAGCCTCTAACCGCTAACATACTTACTGAACACTGATCATATGCCAGACATTCTTCTAGACACTGGGGTTTTAGAACAAAGTCCCCTCTCATTTATCTTACATTCTATTGGCAGGAGACAAATAAACAGGATATCAGATGGCAAAAAACTGTATAGATAATAAAGGGGATAATAAGGTATAAATGGAATAGGAGCCAGTGAAGTGAGGTGGTTGTTTGAAATGGAGTGATTAGAAGAGGCATCTCTGAGAGGGAATATTCGATCAAGCAGATCCTAAAGAGGAGGAGAAAACCATGCAGTATCTAGGGAAAGAGTTCCAGGTAGAACAAGAGCAAGTACAGGCCTAAGGTAGGCGCACACTTAGCACGTTAAGGAACTATAATGAAGTCTGTAAACCAGGCTGGGAGCAGTGAAGGTAGAGATGACATTGGAGCTACTACTCAGAGCCTTGAAGGCCTAGGAGTTTTTCTAAAGAGAAGTGCAGCAGCTGGGGATGGAATCACTAATGTGTTTAAAAGATCACTGGTTTTTGTCCAATCTCTTCCTGCACGACTCAGACCCCCTACCCCCTGAGAATTGTCAGTCCACTCCCTTTCTATGTCCCTGATTCTATTATATTCACCAGTCCATTGTGAGATTGGACAAAAATCTTACACCTATGGATGAAGACAGTGGCAGGGGGTAAGGGCATGGGGTGGGGTGGGGAATCAGGTGGAGGGGAGCTATGGGGGGTAAAAAAGAAGAACACCTGTAATAATCTGAACAATAAAGATTTATTATATTTTAAAAAAAAAACTTTTAAAAAAGATCACTGGGTCCCAAGAAAAGAAAAAACAAAAAAGAAAAAAAAAGGTTTTAACCCACTAACCAAACCAGGAAGCATTACAATAAATTATATTGCCACTTTTGAGGTCAGCACTATTTCCTCTACAGTGGAAACCAGATATACACAAGGTATTTCCCAAGGAGACGGAGCCCACACAGGGTGATAAGTCAAGGATCGCACCTCATGGCCGCGATGGCCCCGGAACTGTGGCCTATGATGATGGTCCTCTCGTCACAATGCAGCTCTGTCTCCATGAAGGGTAGCCAGATGCTCTCTCGAGCTGTAACTAAGGTTCAGGGTAAAGAAAGAGTCCGTCATTTGACAGGGACAGCCTTCATCTAATGCTGCCCACCTTTCTAATAGATGACTACTCAGCAGTTCAAACTTTAAAACTTCAGATCACAGTGGCAATGGAGCCATTTTAATAGAGACATTGCATGTTGCTGTTTGAAAGAATCAAATCTGTAGTTCTGTTTTTATTTTTTACCATTGTAAGAAAATACTGCGGAGATAATAAATTATAACTCTGAAGCTTTAAACTTTCCAACCTAAAGGACAATGTTCTCTTTCAAATTTATACATTATTTCTTTTCAAAACAGAAATTCCTGAGACAAGTCATAGCCAAACTCAGAACAAAAGAGTCACTGTTATATTTTTTAAATATTAGGATCTCATAAATGCTGTAGAGTTTTATCCTATCTCTGCCTCAAGTGGAACACCCATAAATTTTGCCTGGAAATAATTGTTGATTTATGGGAGAGAAAGTCAAGTTGCTTACAAAGTTAAAAATTAAATTTTACCAACTCCAAGTACTTTTATTTTTTTTCCCTTTTTTAAAAATTCTCACCCAAGGATATGTTTTTATTGGTTTTAGAAAGAGAAGAAGGGGGGTGAGAGAAACATCAATCTGGATAGCCTCCCGTACATGCCCTGACCAGGGATTGAACCCACAACTTAGGTATGTGCCCTGACTAGGAATCCAACCTGTAACCTTTTTGGTATACAGGATGATGCTCCAGTCACCTGAGCCAACTGGCCAGGCCCAAGTGCTTTTCTTGATCCTTACTAGAATTGTCTATTAGGTTTTTTTTATTTTTTGTTTTTTTGTGGGGGTTTTTTTTGTATATACCCTTCTCCCCAAACTACTTGCCATCATTCATTTTTAGGTACATATTCTGTTTAGCTTCTCTACTATGATATTCTTGTTCTCTACCAGGAAAATACAAGATCAAAACCCAACAAGATGAGGCTATTTAAAAACACTTTTAAGAGGAGAACCAAGATGAAGAGTGTAAGGAATCCCTGGGACAACTTCAAGTGTACCAACATCCAGGAGAATCCAAGATGGCTGCACAGGTAAACACCTAGCCGCAGCCCCACACAACAATTTCAATAAAATGCAACTAAAATATAAAATGGACATTACCCAGAACTACAGGAAAGTCGACTGACTGGAAATTCTACAACGAGAAGCAAGGAGAAAATGAGAAGGAAGCGCGGAGGAGCTGTAAAAGCCTAAGGTACGGAGACACGCAGCGCGCGCGCGGAGAGGATGGAGCCGGAGAGGAGGGAGGCTGAGTGCCTGGCTGGCGTTCCCTAGCAGGAAGGAGATAAAAGCTCCAACTGTGCTGGGCCCCAGTTCTGACTGCTCTGAACCCCAGTTCTAGGCCAGACCCCGCGGACCCAGGCTCATACAGAGGGAACTGGGCTGTAAGGCGGAATCTCAGAGGAGTGGCGAAAGGAGGTCCCGGAGGCTCGCACATTGCGCGCAGAGAAGGGATGTTGGCTGTACCGCTGGATTGCCCTGGCGGGAAGGAGACAAAAGCTCCAGACTGCTTTGAATGCCACCTCCAACTCCACTTCCAACTGAACTGAACCCCAGTACCGGGCTCATTGGGGGAGAGACTGGACTGTTTGGTAGCAGGTGAAAATCGAGGGCACTTTTCTCTCAGAGGTGCTTGCAACGAGTACTGAAGGACCCTGAGACCCAGGAACCGCATGGGGCGGGGCTGACGGAAGCCAAGCCTGTAGGCTCCACCCTGAAACCCCGCCCCATCAGGGAAGCTGCGAAAATGCCCAGACAACGAAATAGATCACAAACGAAAGAAATGGAGGACAAAAAGCGACTGGATATAGAGTTCAAATCTACGCTTATAAGGTTTTTCAAGAATTTCCTAGAAAAGGTCGATAAGACCTATGAGGATATGAAAAGGGATCAACTAGAATTAATAAGGAATCAACAAGAAATGATAAGGGATCAACAAGAAATAAAGAATACATTGTCTGAAATAAAAAATATTATACAAAATCCTAAAAACAGAATGGAAGATCGCAAGAATCAACTCAAAGATTTGGAACATAAAGAGCCAGTAGACACTCCTCTGCAGAAGCAAGAAGGCAAGAGAATGCAGAAAATTGAAGATAATGTAAGAAACCTCTGGGACAACTTCAAGCGAACCAACATCAGAATTATGGGAGTCTTAGAAGATGACAGAGAGCAAGATATCGAAAACATACTGAAAGAAATAGTGAAAGAAAACTTCCCCCACCTGGTGAAAGAATTAGACTTACAAGTCCAGGAAGCACACAGAACTCCAAACAAAAGGAATCCAAAGAGGACCACACCAAGACATATCATAATTAAAATTCCAAGAGCAAAAGACAAAGAGAGAATATTAAAAGCTGCAAGAGCAAAGCAGGTAGTTACCTATAAAGAAACACCTATATGATTGTCAGCTGATTTCTCAACAGAAACCATGCAGGCCAGACAGGAATGGCAAGAAATATTCAAGGTGATGAATAGTAAGAACCTACAGCCAAAAATAATCTACCCAGCAAAGCTATCACTCAGAATCAAAGGCCAGATAAAGAGCTTCATTAATAAAAAAAAAAAGCTAAAGGAGTTCATCACCATCAAACCAGAATTATATGAATTGCTGAAGGGGGTTCTTTCGGAAGAGAAAGTAAATAAAGATAAAAATTATGAACAACAAATATGTAACTATCAACAAGTGAATCTAAAAACCAAGGAAATTTTTAAAAATCTGATGAACAATATTAACTGGTGAATATAATAGAATCAGAGGTATGGAAGGGGAGTGAACTGACGGTTCTCAGGGGAAAGGGGAGGGGGATGTGGGAAGAGACTGAACATAAACTGTGCACCTATGGATGAGGACAATGGGGGGGTGGGGAAAGGGCAGAGGGTGGGGTGGGAACCTGGTGGAGGAGAGCAATTGGGGTTGGGGGGAAGAAACATTTGTAATAATATGAACAATAAAAATTTATTAAATTAAAAGAAAAAAAGTGTGCCAACATCCAAATTATGGGAGTGCCAGAAGAAGAGAGAGAGCAAGATACTGAAAACCTATTTGAAGAAATAATGACAGAAAACTTCCCCTACCTGGTGAAAGAAATAGACTTACAAGTCCTAGAAGCTCAGAGAACTTCAAAGAAGAGAAATCCAATGAGGACCACACCAAGACACATCATAATTAAAATGCCAAGGGCAAAAGACAGAGAATATTAAAAGCAGCAAGAGATAAACTATTACCTACAAGGGAGTACCCATAAGACGGTCAGCTGATTTCTCAATAGAAACTATGCAGGCCAGAAGGGAGTGGCAAGAAATATTCAAAGTGATGAATAGCAAGAACCTACAACCAGCCAAAGCCGGTTTGGCTCAGTGGTAGAGCGTCGGTCTATGGACTGAAAGGTCCCAGGTTCGATTCCGGTCAAGGGAATGTACATTGGTTGTGGGCACATCCCCAGTAGGGGGTGTGCAGGAGGCAGCTGTCAATGTTTCTTTCTCATTGATGTTTCTAGCTATCCCTCTCCCTTCCTCTCTGTAAAAAATCAATAAAATATATTTTTAAAAAATCTGATGAACAGAATAAACTGGTGAATAATAGAATCAGGGGCATGAAAATGGAGCAGATTGACAATTCTCAGGGTGAGGGAACATGGGGGGTGCACAAAAAGATTGGACAAAGATCTTACAGGCATATATGCAGTACATAGGGACGCAGACAGTGGGGTTGCCAGGGCCTGGGGTGGGGTGGAGTGGGGTGTGAACTGGGTGGAGGGGAGCTATGGGGGGAAAATGAGGGATATCTGTAATAATCTGAACAATAAAAATTAAAAAATTAAAACACTTTTAATACTCACTTGGGTCAGGCATGTTTTTAGTCAAACACTGGAAACCAGGTATCTATGATATGAAAGGGAGAAAAAAAAGCTATAATAAACAGCTTCATTATTACTTATACTTTGCTAATAAGAAAAGAGACACCTAGCCGAAACCAGTTTGGCTTAGTGGTAGAGTGTCGGTGTGGGTACTGAAAGGTCCAAGGTTCGATTCCGGTCAAGGGCATGTACCTTGGTTGCGGGCACATCCCCAGTAGGGGGTGTGCAGGAGGCAGCTGGTCGATGTTTCTCTCTCATCAACGTTTCTAACTCTCTATCTCTCTCCCTTCCTCTCTGTAAAAAATCAATAAAATATATTAAAAAGAAGAAAAGAGACACCTAATATGATCTTTATTTAATAAGTGTTTGCTTAGGTTTTGAAATGAACCAGGTAAAGCACTATAGGATTATGTATGAATATACAATCCTCATAAATGTCATGTGTCTGTTAATCCATACCTAGCCAGCTCTGTAGGTCTCTATTTAGAAATACTTGTAACTGTAGAGAGGGTTTTACTGAATGTGTTCTAGACAGAATGACCTGGAGCCAAACAGACTGTGGGCCAGGGAGTAGATAAAAATGTGATACAGAAGGTTGGAGATCCCATCCTCTTGGACAGCTCTAGCCATGGTTTTCAGCCACAACCCAGGTATTTTATTTTAGCAACTTACTTCAGTGCTCAAGGGGTCAGCAACCCAGGAAGTAATCTTATTGTTTGGTTATGGAAGAGAGTTTAAAAAAAACGAAACAGCCGAGACCGGTTTGGCTCAATGGATAGAGCGTCAGCTTGGGGACTGAAGGGACCCGGGTTCGATTTCGGTCAGGGGCATGTACCTTGGTTGCGGGCATATCCCCGGTGGGGGGTGTGCAGGAGGCAGCTGATCGATGGCTCTCTCTCATTGATGTTTCTAACTCTCTATCTCTCTCCCTTCCTCTCTGTACAAAACCAATAAAATATATATTTAAAAAAAAAAAAAAAAAAAAAAAAAAAAAACGAAACAAAAACCACAGTTATGTTGCAACAGTAGAATGCCATTTCTACAAAGCTCACAAAGAAGCCAGATTAAACAATACATGTTTAAAGGATACAATAAAGGTTGCAAAAGTATTTTAACTTTAAAAAGAGGAGAAAATGAAAATAAGAATGGCAGGGAAATGGGATGGGAGCACACAGATGGCTATTGGTAATGTTCTAGATTTTAGTTTGATGATAGATTCTCAGGAGGAAAAAACCATGCAGGTATCAAGGGACAGAGAGTTCCGGGTAGAATAAGAGGAAGCACGGGCCGAGACCGGTTTGGCTAAGTGGATAGAGCTTGCCTGCAGACTGAAGGGACCCAGGTTCGATTCCAGTCAAGGGCATGTACTTTGGTTGCGGGCACATCCCCAGTGGGGGTTGTGCTGGAGGCAACTGATCGATGATTCTCTCTCATCGATGTTGCTACCGTGTTTCCCCAAAAATAAGACATCCTCAGAAAATAAGACCTACTTACAGGTTTCCTAAGTGAAATATAAGGCATCCCCCTGAAAATAAGGCCCACGTAGGCTAAACATGAGAGATTTGGTCCACTGATTCTGAAAGAAATGGAGTCACAAGAAATTCACCAGGAAATTCAGGAATTGGATTGTTATCATGATGTTCCAGAAGATGATGACATGATTGTCATTGAATAAATGAGTAAATTCTTGATACTATAGAATTCACAGTTTGTCTGGTTTGTGTTGACAACTACCGTACTACCGTATACAGGTAATAAATTTCCTTTATTTTCATTTAACAATGAATGTGTACCATATTCTTCTTCATGGAAAAATAAGACATCTCCTGAAAATAAGACCTAGCCCATCTTTGGGAGCAAAAATTAATATAAGACACTGTCTTATTTTCAGGGAAACAGGGTAACTCTCTATCCTTCTCTCTTCCTCTCTGTAAAAAAAATCAATAAAATATATTTTTTTTAAAGAGGAAGCATGGGCTTATACATTATGATTCATAAATTGCATACATATTACACATATTTTGTATACATTCATTAATATTACATGTTGAATTTTAAAGAATCTGAGCCAAGGAGCAAAGGGAACAGCTGTAAAGCTTTATGGGCACTCCCAAATCTGAACCAGCAGCAGATACTAGGAGGGGGAGGGGACTCGGTCTCCGCAGTTCCAAGAGGTGGTGCCTTGTTCTCTAACGACTAAGCCCTAAGGGAGTTTTATCGAAATTAAGAAGTGTAGCAAAGGGGAGAAATGAAAATACACAGGGCTTGGGGTTTAGGAGGAGTGGGGAGACACGTTCAAATTTCAGTCCTCCATCCCTTCCGTCCCCTCCAGCTCCAGGCTGATTTCCCAGCGCAGCGAGGTGTGTCTTACCTGATCCAGCCTCTTCTTCACCCAGCAATACCATCCGTCCTCGTCCGCCACATTCACGTCTCCGTTCCCGGGAACAATCACCACCTTGCAAGGAGAAGCCATGATCGCAGGTAAGCCAGACTACCCTGGCAGCCGATCCTGCAGTGCTCAGAGCCCAAAGGGAGCCTGCACTGCGGCATTCTGGGGATTGTAGTTCTAGGGGGCCAATAGGGTTACTCCAGCCTTCCTTAACCCACAGGGCACCCAATGGATATCACCTTTTACTTGCCTCTTACTGACACTCCCGTTCCCTCCTCCCTCCCTTAATTAAGACAGGTTGTGACATACCCAGAATGTGTTATTTCTTTACTAGAATTATTGGTATTTCCATAGGAAAGTGTGCTTTTAGTTCAAACATACAGAACACAGCCTATTTATTAGTTGAGAATTCCTGGAATCCTTATCATTTTTCCTTCTAATTTCAAAATAATTTTTAGTATAATAGTCGATTTCGGCTCTGGTTGTTATTTTTTATTACTTTAAACGGTTTCACCATTTGTGTAGAGAATATGAATAACAATAACTTAAACCAATTTAGAGACTAGGGAAACTTAGATAACAAATGAAATGGTTTAGCCAAAACCGGTTTGGCTCAGTGGATAGAGCATCAGCCTGCTGACTGAAAGGTCCCAGGTTTGTTTCCGGTCAAGGGCATGTACATTGGTTGTGGGCACATCCCCAGTGGGGGTTGTGCAGGAGGCAGCTGGTCGATGATTCTCTCTCATCGATGTTTCTAGCTCTCTACCCCTCTCTCTTCCTTTATGTGAAAAATCAATAAAATATATATATATTTTTAAAAACGAAGGAAAAAAAAACACAACGAAATGGTTTGCCTATTATAATATGGCAATCCTGAAATTTTAGGAACTGGTCTTATCTTATATAGTCAAAGCTTTTTGAATTGAGGTGGACAGAGTGTGTATTATAAATGGGAATGGAGAGGAAAGTACATGCTCTTCCCATGGGCTTACTCACTGTGTGCATTACATGTGTGTTAGCATCTGACATTGAGAAACACTCCAGCAGTTTATATTCTGAGCAGGTGCAAGTAGATGATCAATGATACCCTGCCCCAGTATGTCTAGGAAGAGCAAGACATCCTTTTCCCTCTTGGATCTTAGACTCCAGACTTTCTTTAAAAGGTCAGTGTTACTGCCCTGACCAGTTTGTCTCAGTGGATAGAGCAACGGCCTGTGGACTGAAGGATCCCAGGTTCAATTCAGGTCAAGGGCATGTACCTTGCTTGTGGGCACATCCCCAGTAAGGGGTGTGCAGGAAGCAGCTCGTCGATGTTTCTCTGTCATCAAAGTTTCTAACTTTCTATCCATCTCCCTTTCTCAAAAGGATTATGTTGAGTGACAGATGCCAAAAAAAAAAAAAAGAGAGTGTGTACCATATGTTTCCACTTATTCAAAACTCAAAAAAAAAAAAAAAGATATATCAGAGACACAAGGAAACATTGCAGGGTGATATACACATTCCTTATCTTTGTTTTTATAATCCTCACCCGAAGAGGATATTTTTTTCACTGATTTTTAGAGAGAGTGGAAGGGAGGGAGGAAGGTGGGGAAAGGAAAAGAGAAAGAGAGAGAGAGAGAGAGAGAGAGAGAGAGAGAGCGAGAGAGAGAGAGAGAGAGAGAGATGTGAGAGAGAGAGATGTGAGAGAGACACTTTGATTGGTTGCTGCAACCCCCATGCACCCCAACTTGGGCTAGGGATCAAACCCATTATCCTTTGGTGCATGGGCTGACACTAATCACTGAGCTAACTGCCAGGGCTACACATTTGTTATCTTGATTGCAGTAGTGTCAAAATTTAACAAAGTGGCCGGGACCGGTTTGGCTCAGTGGATAGAGCGTCGGCCTGCGGACTAAAAGGTCCTGGGTTCGATTCCGGTCAAGGGCATGTACCTTGGTTGCGGGCACATCCCCAGTAGGGGGTGTGCAAGAGGCAGCTGATCGATGATTCTCTCTCATCGATGTTTCTAACTCTCTATCCCTCTCTCTTCCTCTCTGTGAAAAATCAATAAAATATATTTTAAAAAAAATTTAACAAAGTGGACGGGGGTTGGGGGAAAGGACTTGTATGCATGCATATAAGCAGAACCAATGGATGCAAGACACTAGGGGCTGGGCTGAGGACATGTGCCAGGGGGATCGGGAGGCGGGGGGGAAGGTCAATGGGGGAATAAAAGGAGACATATGTACTAATATTTGTAATTCTTTAAACAATAAAAAACAATATGAAGTATGAAAAAGCATTGTTCTATTCATAATAAGAAAAAAGAAAAACAAATTTAACAAATTGTATATTTTAAATTTGTACAACTTATGTATCTCAATAAAATTGTTTAAAACTTAAAAATAAATGAAAACAACCAGAGGCATTCCTATAGCTAAGTGGTGGTTTGTTTAGTGGTTTTCAGTTCAAAAAACAATGGCAAGAACTGAAGGCTGGAAAACGATATATCCTTCCTTTGGGCTTGTTTTAAGATTTGTCTGTCTTCTCACTCATAGGTTGGTAAGCTCTTACTTTGAGAAGGGGAAAATTAAGGCAATGGCCTCAACTCTCAACTTTCTCGAATTGTTTATACCAATAATGCTTATAGAGATTATATATTTACACATAAATCCACCTTTTCTACTTTTTATCTCTCTCTCTCTATTTCTCTCTCTCTTTACTTTTTATTTCTTGTACAAACTTTTTCTGAGCTTGTCGTTATCAGAGAAGAAATAGTTTGGTTTCAAAACAACATTTTTATGAACTTTTAAATATCTGAAAATGCACAATTTATATTAAGCATATCATTTGAAAGAGCTGCTCACAGAAAAACCAAGATGGTGGCATAGGTAAACACCTGAACTTGCTGCCTCACACAACCACTTCAAAACTACAACTAAAAGACAAAACGGACATCACCCAGAACCATGAGAAGGCTGGTTGAGTGGAAATTATACAACTAGAAGAAAAGAGAAAAACAGAGAAAAATACTGGTTTGGTGGTGATGAACTCCTTTAGCTTTTAGCTTTTTCTTATCTGTGAAGCTCTTTATCTGACCTTCAGTTCTGAATGATAGCTTTGCTGGGAAAATTAATCTTGGTTGTAGGTTCTTGCTATTCATTACTTTGAATATTTCTTGCCACTCCCTTCTGGCCTGCAGTTTCTGTTGAGAAATCAGCTGACAATTGTATGGGTACTCCCTTGTAGGTAACTGTTTTTCTCTTCCTGCTTTTTTTTTTTTAAATATATATATATATTTTTTTTAAATATATTTTATTGATTTTATACAGAGAGGAAGGGAGAGAGATAGAGAGTTAGA
This sequence comes from Nyctalus aviator, assembly GCA_036971965.1. Taxonomy (NCBI): domain Eukaryota; kingdom Metazoa; phylum Chordata; class Mammalia; order Chiroptera; family Vespertilionidae; genus Nyctalus; species Nyctalus aviator. The sequence goes on along the minus strand of CM072925.1, from coordinate 102,708,932 downwards.
AACATCGATGAGAGAGAGTCATCGATCAGCTGCCTCTTGCACACCCCCTACTGGGGATATGCCCGCAACCAAGGTACATGCCCTTGACCGGAATCGAATCCGGGACCCTTCAGTCCCCAAGCCGACGCTCTATCCATTGAGCCAAACCGGTCCCGGCATACTTTTTTTTTTACAGAGAGGAAGAGAGAGGGACAGAGAGTTAGAAACATCAATGAGAGAGAATCATCGATCAGCTGCCTCTTGCACACCCCCTACTGGGGATGTGCCCAAAACTAAGTACATGCCCTTGACCAGAATTGAACCCGGGACCTTTCAGTCCACAGGCCAAAGCTCTATCCACTGAGCCAAACCAGTTTCGGCCAAGAGGTCCTCTTTTTAATGAATGAGTTATGTAGAAGCTTTGACATGTTCTTATATTTGTATGCAGGGCATAATTTTCCCTTTTTGAAACTTTAACAATTTTTGAGGTTGCACCAACATCCCAATGTATCCACTTGATAAAACCAGGGAAATCATGTTGCTGAAGAACATGAAATCAAGTTAGTACATCTCTTAAAGGGGTTCTGTGTGAATGGCTTATGAAGATAAATACACTTATATAAATTACCTGTTCCTTAAAGTCCCAGAAAATAAAACAGCTAAACTTCCAATACTCTAAATGTGCTAGATTTTTTTTAAAAAAGCCTTCTTACAGGAATTTCTAGTACAGAATCTGGATTCATGTAATCAAAGCAAATCTTTGCAAAGTTATACTTAATGTTTGATTAACAAAACACACCTATGTCTTCCCTCATTGTAAAGTATAATGCATGTATTTATTTGAGCTCATTTCCTGAGAGAGTAATTAATTTGAATGTCCTAAATTTATACAAGTGTAATGATCAAATGAACTAACATTACTCTTACATGTTTTAGGAACATGTAAATTGAGAAATGTAAATTTGCTCAACAAAACCGAATCATTTTTCTGACAAACATTAACAGTAATTTTCATAATACATAGACTTAAATGAATTTTAAAACTCTATAATACCAAATTGAGCTAATTAATTGTAATTCTTGAATGCCTAGATATATTCTAAACATAAATTTAAGCATAGTTTTATATGCTACAGAGAGGCTATCTATCTCTGGGTCAGATTAATAACCTTAATCTCATTTTTGCCTCTTATAAAAAGGTGTAAAACAGTTTTGGTGTCTGTAGAAGTTGCACTCTGCATAGTTATGAGGTTCATTTAGTCATCTAAAGTGCTTGACTATGCCGAGACTGGTTTGGCTCAATGGATAGAGCGTTGGCTTGGGGACTCAGGGGTCCCGGGTTCGATTCCGGTCAAGGGCATGTACCTTGGTTGCCGGCATATCCCCAGTAGGGGGTGTGCAAGAGGCAGCTGATCGATGACTCTCTCTCATCGATGTTTCTAACTCTCTATCTCTCTCCCTTCCTCTCTGTACAAAATCAATAAAATATATTTAATAAAATAAAATAAAATAAAAAATAAAGTGCTTGACTATGATCCTAAACGGTTTTGCTCAGTGGATAGAGCATCAGCCTGTGGACTCAAGGATGCTGGGTTTGATTCCAGTCAAGGGCATGTACCTTGGTTGAGGGCACATCCCCAGTAAGGAGTGTGCAGGAGGCAGCTGATAGATGTTTCTTATCAATGTTCCTAACTCTCTATCCCTCTCCCTTCCTCTCTGTAAAAAAAAAATATCAATAAAACATTTTTTTTTTAAAAAATAAAAGTGCTTGACTATGACAATTCTCAATTATTCACTGGACAGGGATAGAAAAGCAGAAACTGTGCTTATAGGGCAGTCTTCGCAAAGAGCACGAGCCATCAGGGAGAGCGAAAGGAGGAAACATTGCGATGCGAGGAAGCAGAACCAAACCTGTGGCATTTATGATGAATCTTTTCTTTTTTAATATTTGATATTTATTTATTTATTTTACATACAGAGAGATAGCATTCTGTCTTTTTTTAATTTAATATAATTTTATTTTTTAGCATTCTGTCTTAAGGTATATGGTTTAAATGACCTATTCATGGAAGTTCACTTAATCCAACTTAATGAAACCTATGTCCTTCGTGTACTGACATTAACACCACTGGTGACACATGTTGAAGTCATATTTCCGAACCAGACCGCGCCGGTTTGAGCTGACGCCGTCAGGAACGAGAACCGTGGCCGAATTTCCTCGGATGGCTCCAGTAGAATTGCTGGCGACCCATCTTTCTCTCTCTGCAGCAATGCAGCAAAAGGCACCATGAAACTTAACCAGACCCAGAGACCTGCCTCCGCACATCTGGGCATGCGCAGGCGGTGCCCACACTCCCCGCCCACACGCCTTCCGCCCCACCCTTTCCCGCGCGCTGACGCCTCTTTCCAGCCGGCATCAGTTGCCTCTGCACAGGGCCACCCCTTCTTCCGGGGCCATACGTCATCTTTCTCGCTTCCCGGTAACTAAGGTGATGAGAGCAACTTCCCACCGAGTCGAGCGGACGTCCTGTTGGATCAGAGAGTGCACCTAAGGCTGCGTCTAGAAAACAGTCCGGCTGGCGCCGGGGTTTTCTGAGCGGAAACGTTCAGCGGTGACCGTGGAGGAAAGTATGTTCTGAGGAACTGCGCTTTTGTAGAGCGAGGCACGGGTGTCTTGCCCTTCTCCAAGATGGCGACGCGGCTTCTCTGAATGTGTTGCTTCCGCTTGTCTGCCGGGGGAAGCGCTTTTTGATTGGCCCGTGGGCGGCGCCGGGAGTGACGCACAGTGACGCTGACCAATCGACTTAGAGCTGAGCTGGACTTGGCGGTGGGAGCTGCAGCCAGTGTCTTGTAGGTGCGGGCTCCTGCGGCCAGGTGGACGTATCCGGCCAGGTGAGTGGGGGACGCCCGAGGGGCCCGAGGTCAGGGCACAGGCGTGGGCGTGTAGGCGGCGAAGGGTTTGCTTCCGGGTGGGAATCCTTTAATGGCGGGCAGAGGAATGGGGGCGATTGGTGGTCCAGGGGTCTACTGAGGGTGACGCTTTCCCCGCCAGGCCGACTTTCCCCAGCGGCAGGCCAGCTTCTGACTAGGGGTGTCTCAGAAAGGAGGGGTGGGAAAGGACCCAGGCCCCTTTTTCAGTTTTTCAACTCGCGTTTCGAGTGAAATGACTTCTGCTTCTTGATAGAGCTGAAACCAGAACACAGGACTTCTGACTGCCTTGGATTTAATCTTTGGTTAAACTTGGTTTCTGTGTCTTGAAAATATGCCTTGGTGGATGGAGTAAGAGTGGTCCCGATTTTTTTTTTTTTTTTTTTTTTTTTTTGTCCCACACTTCTATCAGATCTTTCCAGCCCTTTCATATATCCATTCATTCAGCTGTTAATCTCTTCAGATTCCTTACCCTTTGAGAATTTGGTGTAAGCCATAAAACCATTTTCCTAGATGGTTCTATAGGCAAATTCATTGAGGCACAGAATTTTGAGTAAGTTTCAGAAGATTGTTTGAGCCTCAAGTTCTGGGTGGGTTAAGAATCCATGCTGTACTGACACACTCAAAGGACAGACTTTCTGAGCACCAAAGCTCATGGAAGCAAGTCTTGCTTTGAATGTCAGTTTCTGCACAGCAGCACCTCTGCTGTAGTCACAACAGGTCCTCACAATTGATTGGCCTGGGGGTCATTTCCTCCCAGTGATGCCAACAGCAATTAAGGCTCAATGACAACAGGACAGTGCCCATATGGAGCACCCAGCTCAGGTGAACTGGGAGGCTGTGCCACTGAAACCTACAGGACACCTACTACACCAGGTCACTCTACCAAGTCCAGGGAATGTAGCAGCTCTACCTAGTACATAGAAAGATGCATAAGGAAGCAGCCAAAATTTGGAGACAAAGAAACAAACCTCAAATGAAAGGACAGGAGACATTTCCAGAAAAGAAAACACGCACACACAAAAAAACTAAATGAAATGGAGGCAAGCAAGCTACCAGATATAGAGTTCAAAACAGTGGTTATAGAGATACTGCAGGAACTTAGAACTTCAACAGCATGAAAATGGACATGGAGCCCTGCTGGTATGGCTAAGTGGTTGAGCATTGACCCATGAACCAAGAGGTCACCAGATGGATTCTAGGTAAGGACACATGCCCATGGGTTGTAGGCTCATTGCCCAGTAAGGGCTTGCAGGAGGCAACCAATAGATGTTTCTTTTTTCTTTTTCTTTTTTTTTTTTAAATATATTTTATTGATTTTGTACAGAGAGGAAGGGAGAGAGATAGAGAGTTAGAAACATCGATGAGAGAGAGTCATCGATCAGCTGCCTCTTGCACACCCCCTACTGGGGATATGCCCACAACCAAGGTACATGCCCTTGACCGGAATTGAACCCGGATCCCTTCAGTCCCCAAGCCGACGCTCTATCCATTGAGCCAAACCGGTTTCGGCCAATAGATGTTTCTTAGCTGTGTTTCTATCTCACTATCCCTTCCCCTTCCTCTCTCTAAAATCAATAAAAACATAAAAATGGACATGGAAACTATTAAAATGAGTCAGTCAGTGTGAAGGATACTTTTAGTGTCCCTGGAGAAGGAACGCATGAGACTGAAAGATGCTAAAGAATTATGAGTTAACTAGAGGCCTAGTGCATGAAATTTGTGCACTGAGAGGGTGGGTTTCCCTCCTGGGAACTGACCTTTAGACCTCTTTACAATCGACATTCCCTTTTACTTATACCACATTCCACTTGCTAAAACCATTATCTTTCCCCTCCAGACCTACCCAGAGAATTCTCCACCTGAAAAAGCCCATCCAAAGACCTTTAAAAAATTTTTTTATTTTTTAAAATATATTTTATTGATTTTTTTACAGAGAGGAAGTGAGAGGGATAGAGGATTATACACGTCGATGAGAAAGAAACATTGATCAGCTACCTCCTGCACACCCCCTACTACATGCCCTTGACCGGAATCGAACCTGGGACCCTTGAGTCTTCAGGCCGATGCTCTATCCACTGAGCCAAACCAGTTTCAGCAGACCTTTAAAATCTTTGACTTCTCTTGTCCCTGGATGCTGGCACCATTTTGGTTTTCCAGATGACCTAATCTATATCTATATAATAAAAGCCTAAGCAACCGTTATGGCAGAATGACTAGTTGCTACAATGCACACTGACCACTAGGGGCAGATGCTCAATGTAGGAACTGCTATCTGGTGGTCAGTGCGCACCCACGGGGAGTGCTGCTCAGTCAGAAGCCAGGCTCATGCCTGGCGAGCGCAGTGGCAGTGGCGGGAGCCTCTCCTGCCTCCACAGCAGCACTAAGGAGCAGCGAGCCAAACTGTAAGGAGCGAGCAGTAAGGTGGTAAGGAGCGAGGGATCCCGGATTGTGAGAAAGATGTCTGCCTGCCAGCTTAGGGGATTGGGCCTAAGCCAGCAGGCAGACATCCCCTAAAGGATCCTGGACTGTGAGAGGGTACAGGCTTGGCTCAAGGACACCCTCCCTCTCCACTCCCAGTGCATGAATTTCATGCACATGGGAACTGACTTTTAGAATTCGATTATTTGGTCAGACCTAACAAATACACTAACTGAAATGAAGAATAATTTATAGACAATCAACAGTAGAGTAGATGAAGCTGCGAATAACATAAGGAAGCAAAAAACACCCAATCAGCCGGGACTGGTTTGGCTCAGTGGATAGAGCGTCAGCCTGCGGATTGAAAGGCCCCGGGTTCGATTCTGGGCAAGGGCATGTACCTTGGTTGTGGGCACATCCCCAGTAGGGGGTGTGCAAGAGGCAGCTGATCGATGATTCTCTCTCATAGATGTTTCTTACTCTCTATCCCTCTCTCTTCCTCTCTGTGAAAAATCAATAAAATATATTAAAAAAACAAAACAAAAAAAAACACCCAATCAGAACAGCAATAAGAAAAAGAATCCCCCCCCAAAAAAATGGAGATAGTGTAGGAAGCCTCTGGGATAATTTCTAGCATTCCAACATTCACATCATGAGCGTGGAAGGAGAAGAAAAAGAGTGAGAAGTTGATAACGCATTTGAAAAAATGACAGAAAACTTCCCTAACCTGGTGAAGGAAATAGATATACAAGTCCAGGAAGCACAGAGAGTCCCAAACAAGATGAACCCAAAGAGGCCCATACTGAGACACATCATAATTACAATGCAAAAGATTAAAAGACAGATTCTTAAAAGAAACAAGAGAAAATAAGTTAATTAACCTACAAGGGAGCTCACATAAAGCTGTTAGCTGACTTCTCAACAGAAACTTTTCAGGCCAGAAGCGGGTGGCAAGAAATATTTAAAGTGAAGGACAGCAAAGACCTACAACAACCAAGATTACCCAGGAAAGTTGTCATTTAGAATTGAAGGACCTATAAAGATCTTTCCAGATAACAAAAAGCTAATGGAGTTCATTACCATTGAATCATTATTACATAAAATGTTAAATGTTCTCCTTTAAAAAGAAGAAGAAAAAATAAAAAATGTGAATAATAAAATGACAGTATCTATCAAACAATTGAATCTAAAGAACAATAAACAAGCAAGCAAAACAAACAGACTAATAGATAAAGAGAACATTTTGATCATTGCCAGATAGGAGAGGGGTTGGGGAAATGAGTGAGAAAGGTAAAGGGGTTAAGTACAAATTGGTTGTTACAGAGTAGTCATGGGGATGTAAAGTAAAGCATAAGAAATATAGTCAGCCGAAACCGGTTTGGCTCAATGGATAGAGCGTCGGCTTGGGGACTGACGGGACCCGGGTTCGATTCCGGTCAAGGGCATGTACCTTGATTGCGGGCATATCCCCGGTGGGGGATGTGCAGGAGGCAGCTGATCGATGACTCTCTCTCATCGATGTTTCTAACTCTCTATCTCTCTCCCTTCCTCTCTGTACAAAATCAATAAAATATATTAAAAAAAAAAAAAAAGAAATATAGTCAATAATACTGTAGTAGCTACATATCATGTCAGATGGGTACTAGATTTATCAGGATGATCACTGTAAATTACCTAAATGTCTAATCACAAGGTTATATGGCTGAAACTAAAATAATATTGTATGTTAACTATAACTGAAAAATAAATAATGTTTTTGTTTTTTGTTAAATAATCCATGCTGTAGAAGAAGGCATGAGGGGAGGAGACAGTGGGAAACTGAGAGAGCAGGTTTTAATATGTAGTTGCTTGAGGACATTGGATGGAGCCAGTACCTTTTCATAATGAACTGTTTTGAGAGAGGAAGTAGCCAGTGAAACCTGTTGAGGTACTTGCTGAGAACTGTGATCTTAGAATTAGATCCATTTGCCATCCAGGAAGCTGAAGAAGTGCTTCCTGTGTACAGTGCTTCAATTTCCCACTTTTGTCAGAAAAAAAGCAAATAAATATATGCCATAGAGTTTCATTGGAACAAATATTTGGAATACTTGTGGATAGGTTATGTATAGTAGACTCAATCATTCATTCGTTTTTCTAGCTATATATAACTATTATCTTGGTTCAAATCATTACAGTAAGGTGCTTCTAATAATAACATGGAGACTATTATTCAGAACTGTATGAAATGATGAAATGAGCACTAGAGGCCAGTGATACTCTAGATTCTTTCATTTGCTTTCCCTCCTCTCCCCTCCCCCCTTTTTCTTGAGGTGCTTGTTCTCTTAAACCCTAATAGCTAAAATGTGTGTTAGCCTAGATTTTAGGATGTAAACAGGATGTATAAAACATTAGATGGAGTTGGCGTTATTGGGGTTTGAAAAGGTTAGCCTGAATGACTATTTTATTATTGGAATCTTTCAAGGCATGGACATAAGCAACCATGGTGAGTAAAGAGGTCTTGGTGAGGAAATCACTAAACATAATAGCAAACTTTCCTTTGTAATTTTGGTGATTCCAAGTAAAAATTCATTCAGAACTGGTGGCTGTTCTCATTATGAATGGGATTCCCACATCAATATCCAGTTCTTTCCTCCAGAGGTAACAAAGGAAGGAGGGAAAAGGGCACAAAAATAAGATCACTTGGCATGAAAATTTTAGAGTGTTTATTTTAGTAGACCAAGGAAGGAAAGGGATTAGGGAGGAAGGTAGCTGGATCCTGAAACACAGTTTGAGACTAACCCTTGGGCAAGGAGCTGAAATTAGCTTGGCTGAGATGATGAGATGATATGAGGAGGTTTAAATGCATTTTAGAGATGATCAAATGATCATCTCAAAAGAGCCTCCTGCTCTTTTTACTTTTTTAAGTTTTAGAGGAGGGTTGAGAAAGGAACAGTAGTCAAAGATAACTGAAGTTAATCAGCTTTTGGGGGTCATCTGGAAGCAAGATGTTGTCATCCTGTTCTTCCAGACTTAGTGTTAAGAAACATTGTGTTAGGGGACCTTTTTTTTACTTGTCTCTGAAGTTTAGTTAACAATTTCACATATAATTAAAACTCTATCTTCAGTTTCTTTTTAGACGATGGCAACATATCTGGAGTTCATTCAGCAGAATGAAGAACGGGACGGTGTGCGTTTCAGTTGGAATGTGTGGCCTTCTAGCCGTCTTGAGGCTACGAGAATGGTGGTACCTTTGGCTTGTCTCCTTACACCTTTGAAAGAACGTCCAGACCTGCCCCCTGTACAGTATGAACCTGTGCTGTGCAGCAGGCCAACTTGCAAAGCCATTCTCAATCCACTTTGGTATGAATTCATTTAAAAACTAGTAAATGATCAATACAGTAAATTATGACATTTACACCATTCTCATTTAAGTGATTGAATTTGGGTAAGGCATCAAATTTGAGATTAGTAGATGATGAGATTCTTTTTTTTGTTTTTAAATATTTTTTTATTGATTCTAGAGAAGAATGGAGAGGTAGAGAGAGATAGAACATCAATATAAGAAAGCATCATTGACTGGTTGTCTCCTGCACACCCCCTTTCTGAGGATTGGTCTCGCAACTTGGGCATGTGACCTGACCGTGATCTCCTGGTTCATAGGTAGACTCTCAACCACTGAGCCACACTGGCCGGGCGATGGTGAGATTCTTAGTTGATGAATGCTTTTAGAAATCTCCCTGATACCCAGGCCAGGAAGCTCAGTTGGTTAGAGGATTGTCCTAATCTGCCAAGGTTACAGGTTTAATCTCTGGTCACGGCACATACAAGAATCAGTTAATGAATGCATAAAAAGTAGAAAAACAAATGTTTCTCTCTCCTATTCCTTCCTTCCTCCCTCCCTCTCTCAAAATCAAATAAAAAATTAAAAATAAAGTGATCTCCCTGGCATAGTTCTTAAGATAAAATTAGAATTTATGAGGGAATAAGGTGGAAGTAGAGGAAAAAGGATTTGAAATTCACTTTTGGGGGGCTGAGTTTCAGTTTGTATTTAGGTTATTTAGATTTTATTGCTGCCCTTTAAAATATATTTTATTGATTTTGTACAGAGAGGAAGAGAGAGGGATAGAGAGTTAGAAACATCGATGAGAGAGAGTCATCGATCAGCTGCCTCTTGCATACCCCCTACTGGGGATATGCCCGCAACCAAGGTACATGCCCTTGACCGGAATCAAACCCGGGACCTTTCAGTCCCCAAGCTGACGCTCTATCCTGCCCTTTAAAGCATTAAAAAAAATACCAAAAAAACTTAGACAGTTTTTCTCATATATACCTAGTATATTGATGATATAGAAATTTTAACTCTTTTGTTATTTATAAATTTTTATTGATTGATTGATTTTTAGAGAGAGAAAGACACACACACATAGATACATGGGTTTGTTTCCCCACCCTCCTATGCATTCAGTGATTGCCTCTTTTATGTGACCTGACCAGAGATGCAATGCGCAACTTTGGTGTATCAGGATGACACTCTAATTAACTGAGCTCCGAACAAAGTTTTAACTCAGTGATTTTATTGTTAAGTATAATTTTTTTGTCCCTATGATATTTCTCTTAAATGTGGGTACTATTTGAGAGAATTTTTAAATAGGTGAAGAGTGTCATTAATATTTTTAACAGATAAAATTCTTATATGAGGGAACATTTTTTACTTCATTCCCTTGCTTTTATGTAATGTATCCACATATAAGATGTTGCTGCCTTCTTTTAAAATGATAGCCACTTAATGTTTTTGTGGATTTTTAAAAATATATTATATTGATTTTTTTATAGAGGGTAAAGGAGAGGAATAAAGAGAAACATCAATCAGCTGCCTCCTGCACATCCCTACTGGGGATGTGCTCACAACCAAGGTACATGCCTTTGACCAGAATCGAACCTGGGACCCTTCAGTCTGTAGGCTGATGCTCTATTCACTGAGCCAAACTGGTTAGGGTGCCACATATTGTTAATTTTCTAAATGTAGAAAGTGGGGCAGGGGGGCAACTAACGTATCTTGAACCAATTCTGGGAATTCTATCAACTCAGAAGCATGCCTGCTCAACTTTCCTTCAAGTGAGCTATATGTGGTGAAAGTCTGGGAAGTTTATTCTCGTGTAAAATACACTTTTTAGTATTGAAATTTAGTAGTTTCACATATCTGGGCAATAAAGATGTTAGAAAAGTTACAAAGATTATGTTAAGATAACAGGGCAAAAGAATATGAGCAATAATATAAAAATGACATTTTAAATATTATCTAGGAAATTGGGAAAGAATAAAAAAGAACTTATTAATGTCTCATTACTGCTGTATGAGGGAAACCTTTGTTGTATTTAGCAGGCAGAATTCTAACTGCAATGAATGTTTTACATACCTTTATCCATACACCCATACAGAATCACTCATGCAATTTACTAAACTTGAAGTTTACATCTGAATGCTTTTTACCTTAAAAATGAACATGTTACCTAGTTGTGTTTGTTTTTGTTTTTTTTACAGTCAAGTTGATTATCGGGCAAAACTTTGGGCCTGTAATTTCTGTTTCCAAAGAAATCAGGTATGTGAATATTTTTAAATGTATTTTCTTAGTTTGAATTGTATTACTCTGAAAAAAAGTTAAGTGATGTTGCCGGGACCGGTTTGGCTCAATGGATAGAGCGTCGGCTTGGGGACTGAAGGGTCCCGGGTTCGATTCCGGTCAAGGGCATGTGCCTTGGTTGCAGGCATATCCCCGGTGGGGGGTGTGCAAGAGGCAGCTGATCGATGACTCTCTCTCATCGATGTTTCTGGCTCTCTATCTCTCTCCCTTCCTCTCTGTACAAAATCAATAAAATATATTTAAAAAAAAAAAAAGTTAAGTGATGTTGAATTGTGCTTTGGCAGGTAACAATTTTAAACTCAAGGTGAGCCGAAACCGGTTTGGCTCAGTGGTAGAGCGTTGGCCTGCGGATTGAAAGGCCTCAGGTTCGATTCCGGTCAAGGACATGTACATTGGTTGGGGGCACATCCCCAGTAGGGGGTTTGAAGGAGGCAGCTAGTCCATGTTTCTCTCTCATCAACGTTTCTAGCTCTCTATCTCCATTCCTCTCTGTTAAAAATCAATAAAATATTTAAATAAATAAATAAATAAAATTAAAAAAAAATAAACTCAAGGTGATAGATCTAATAAGTTCTCTGTAGGCAGCGAGTTTGTTACCATAAGAGAACATATATTGTTTATATTTCATTTGACTTCAGTTTATTCTAATTGAATAGTATACATTACTGAATTTCCATTTTCTGATCTTTCTAACTTTTAGGGTTCAAGTATCAATGTTGAGCTTCTTTTGGCTTAAAAAATTTTAAACTACAAAGCTAGAAGGAGTTCACAAATCATAAGAAAGACTCTTTAAAATAAATGTGTCTATGATGGAAATGTCCTAAAACTGGATTTTGGTGATCATTGTACAACACTGTACATTTATTAAAAGTCATTAAATTGTACATTTAAAATGGATGGTTTTTCTTGATATATAAACTATAACACAATAAAGCTTTCAGAAAAAAATTGTGACCAACATAATGTACAGTGCTCTAGTAGATCTTAAGGTATAAAAACCTGCATTTATTTATTCATATATTTTATTATAATTATAATTAGCAGTCTCATTCTCAGATATAGCAACAATAAGCCCAGGATGAAAAGAATAATGTACAGTTGATAAGTAACTATAGGCATGGAAACTATAAGCAGATACCATTTCCAAATTATCTCCATTAGAGATTCAGAAGTATATACAAGTCTTAAACATTTCTACCTTCTAGTACATTTTTGTTTTAATATTTTATTGATTTTTTTACAGAGAGGAAGGGAGAGGGACAGAGAGCTAGAAACATTGATGAGAGAGAAACATCGACCAGCTGGCTCCTGCACACCCCCCACTGGGGATGTGCCCGCAATCAATGTACATGCCCTTGACCGGAATTAAACCTGGGACCCCTCGGTCCGCAGACCGACGCTCTATCCACTGAGCCAAACTGGTTTCAGCACCTTCTAGTACATTTTAAAAATATATATTTTATTGATTTCAGAGACGAAGGGAGAGGGAAAAGAGAGAGAGAAACATCAATGATGAGACAGAACCATTGATTGGCTGCCTTCTGCATGCCCCCTACTGGGGATCCAGCCTGCAACCCAAGCGTGTGCCCCTGACCAGAATCGAACCTGGGACCCTTCAGTCCATAGGCCAACGTTCTATCCATTGAGCCAACGTTCTATCCATTGTTTAATTACATTAAACATAGATTTCAATTCTGTTTAATTACATTAAACAGATTTCAATTCTGAATTTTTAATGTAATTTATTGTGAAAATTCTAAGGTATCAAATGACAATGTCATCAGTAAAAAGGAGACCCATAAAATGGATGAAAATACTTGCAAATCATATATCTAATAAGAGATTAATATCCAGAACTTCTAATACTCAAGAACAAAAAACAATCCATCAACCCAATTTAAAAATAGATAAAGAACTTGAATAGAGCCAAAACCGGTTTGGCTCAATGGATAGAGCATCGATCTGCAGACTGAAGGATCCCGGGTTCGATTCCGGTCAGGGGCATGTACGTTGGTTGCGGGCACATCTCCCGTAGGGGTTGTGCAGGAGGCAGCTGGTCGATGTTTCTCTCTCATTGACGTTTCTAGCTCTCTGTCTCTCTCCCTTCCTCTCTGTAAAAAATCAATAAAATATGTTGGGGGGGGGAGTGAATAAATAATTTTTTTAAAAAATGCCAAGATGCTGACAGTGACTATCTCACAGTGATAGGACTGTGATGGTTTTTTCTTTCTGTTTTTTTATATTTTTCTATACTTTCCAATTTTTCTATAGCAAACATTATTACTATATTGATAATAGCTGAAATAATAAACCCAAATAAAAGCTTTGGTCTTCCGCATAGATTTTGATGAGACAGCTAAAATCTCTGCCTTTAGTTTGCAGGACAACACTTAAAAATGGTTTTTAATAGTGCATTTTTTAAAATATATATTTTATTGATTTTTTACAGAGAGGAAGGGAGAGAGTTAGAAACATTGATGCTAGTCATTGATCAGCTGCCTCTTGCACGCCCCCTACTGGGGATGTGCCGCAACCAAGGTACATGCCCTTGACCGGAATCGAACCCGGGGCCCTTCAGTCTGCAGGCTGATACTCTATCCACTGAGTCAAACCGGTTTCAGCGATAGTGCATTTTTTATTCATTTAAAAGTTACAATTTAAAAATCAATAAAATATATTTTTAAAAATAAAAATAAAAGTTACAATTAACCTAAAGCTGCATTAAAAAATTTTATAATGTAAATATAAGGCATGGTTATAGACTTTAAATACTAATTTTTGTATTTTAGGCATATGCTTATTTTGTTTTGTTTTTTGTGGGTTTTTTTTGTTCTTTTTTTAAAAATATATTTTATTGATTTTTTCGCAGAGAGAAAGAGAGAGGGATAGAGAGTTAGAAACATCGATGAGAGAGAATTATTGATCAGCTGCCTCTTGCACACCCTCTATTGGGGATGTGCCCGCAACCAAGGTACATGCCCTTGCCCGGAATCGAACCCGGGACCTTTCAGTCCGAAGGCTGACGCTCTATCCACTGAGCCAAACCGGTCCCGGCGGCATATGCTTATTTTGTGTTTTCAGAATTAATATGTTATCATAAACTATTATTATAAATGGGAAATAAAAGGTATAGCATAGAAAATTTTCAGCTCCAATAAAACATGGCTTTGTTTTCATCTCTTCAGTTTCCTCCAGCTTACACAGGCATATCTGAGGTGAATCAGCCCGCTGAATTGATGCCCCAGTTTTCTACAATTGAGTACATGATACAGGTTTGTTGCACATTTAATGTTAAATAGTGAGATTCTCTTGAAATGCTTTATCATCCATATGGCTTTAAAACTGTGAGGGCAGCAGGATTCTAAACGTTAAATTATGGTTCGTGTATACTTTCTGGCATTTTCAGGTCTTGGGAGAAGGCTGTAAAAAAGAGGTAACACTGAATAAATTCAAACCCTGTCCTTCACATCCTTCTCCATTTCAGTTGATGGTACTTCATCTTCTAATTGTTCAACTTACAAACCTTAGATCCACCCTTGACTTTCCCTCTCATCCCATATCTAATCTATTAGGAAATCCCATTGGGTCTATATTCACAATTTATCCAGAATCCATCCACTTTTCTCCCACTGCTGCTTTCCTGGGCCAGTTACCACCTCTCACTTGAATTACTGGGGCATTCTCTAATTCTCCTTTCATGTTTACCCTTGTCCAGAGTAACAGTTTCACAGCCCTTTGTGAGCCAGTTCTGTGTTACCACTCTGACCTCAGTTTTTGCTAGTTTCCTCATTCAGCCAGATGGGCCTCCTTGTCTTGCCTCAAGCATGCCAGGAACAAGCATGCTGCAGTGCTCTGCCTGTGGGTCTTGCTCTCACTTGTGCTCACCTGGACTCTTATTCTCCTCTCTCCCTGTCCTCCAGGTTTTTACTCAAATGTTACTTTTTTATTTTTTTATTTTTTTAAAATTATTTATTTTATTTTATTTTTTTTTTACATTTAAAAAAATGTTTTTATTGGTTTTTAGAGAAAGAGGAAAGGAGAGGGAGAGAAACATGAGAGAACAACATTATTAATCTGCTGCCTCCTGCATGCGCCACACTGGGGATTGAGCCTACCCCCAGGAATCCAATCAATGACTTCTTGGCTCCTGGGTCAATGCTCAACCACTGAGCCAAACTGGCTGGGTTGCATTCATTTCTTTAAGGAATGAGGTAAACCTCAGATTACAAAACCAAGGCCAAAATAACTTTGCAGAATTAGAATGTGTTCAAGAAACCAGTCACACTTTAACTGGATCAGACTTCAACATGGAGCATCTGTGTTCCTCTTAGCTTAGGAAGCCAACAGTCATCCAACATGGGGAAAGAGAATAAATACTCTTGCTTCTGCTCTCAGTTGCAGAGGAGGACGTTTCTCTCCGCACTGAAAAACACTATTTCTTTTTTCCTGCTCTTTTTCCCTCTCCTTTCCTTGGTTTCCCCTTTCCACGAAGTTTCTTCAGACGTCTCTGCTCATCCATGAAGTCCTGATGCTCGTCTCTGTAGAGGCCATAGAAATGCAATATCCCCATGAGCGCAAAATAACTGTTGTGATTTGGATACCAGTCATATGTCTCCTTCCTCTTGGCCAAAGGCTGCTCACTAAACAGCTTCACCGCTTTCATGGACTTGGAATCGGTAGGCCTGGCAACTTCACCAAATAGCCGGGCACTCAGACGAGTCATGCGCAAGGCATATTCTGAAAGGGAAGACATTTCTGGGGCAGCAAGGAGGAAGAGTCCCGAGTGGTGACCTTCCTCTCCCACGCGCCCTTCTACCGGAAGCTACTTTAAAAAAAAAAAAAAAAATATATATATATATATATATATATATATATATATATATATATTATTGACTTTCCACAGAGAGAGAGGGAGAGGGATAGAGAGCTAGAAACATCGATGAGAGAGAAACATCCACCAGCTGTCTTCTGCACACCCCATGCCGGGGTTGTGCCTGCAACTAATGTACATGCCCTTGACCAGAATCGAACCCGGAACCTTTCAGTCCACAGACCGATGCTCTATCCACTAAGCCAAACCGGTTTCGGCCAAATGTTACTTTTTTAATAAGGCTGCCCTGACCTGCCATTTAATACTAGAACCTGCCCCTTACCTACATTCCTGGCATATGCAATCCCCCTTACCTTCTTCCTTCCAGAAAGTTAGCTCCGTGAGGCTGGCAGGGATCTTCGCTGTTTTGGTTCACTGAGGTATCCCAGGATCTAGAACAATGTCTGGTATTTAGAAGGCTTTCAAAAACGTGGAATAATTTCTTAGACACAAATATTTTTTCTTTTAGTTAGTTTTTTTTTCCCCCCCCCCAGTTTGTTTTAATAGAACCTGTTATTAAATGATGTTTGTTTAGCTGTTCTTATCCCTGGACAGTAAATATAGTTGAAGACTTGTTATTTACATACCTGATTTGATTTAAAAGAACTGGATCTTATCCCCGGACAGTAAATATAGCTGAAGACTTGTTATTTACATACCTGATTTGATTTGTATATTGATTCCTATGTTGTTTTTCTCTGCATAAAGCGAGGTCCACAGTCCCCTCTAGTCTTCCTCTATGTGATCGACACATGCCTAGAAGAAGAGGACCTTCAAGCACTCAAAGAATCTCTGCAGATGTCCCTGAGTCTCCTCCCTCCAGATGCTCTGGTGGGTCTGATCACATTTGGGAGGATGGTGCAGGTTCATGAACTCAGCTGTGAAGGAATCTCCAAAAGTTATGTCTTCCGAGGGACCAAGGATTTAACTGCAAAGCAGATACAGGTTTGTCTTTAACTTGTACACAAGCAGGAACAGGAGTATTTTTTTTTTTTTTTTTCAAATAGTGAAATGTTAGTTTTCTTTCTTTCTTTCTTTTTTTTTTTTTTTAAATATACTTCATTGACCTTTAACAGAGAGAAAGGGAGAGAGAGAGAGCTAGAAACATCGACGAGAGAGAAACATCATCAACCAGCTGCCTCCTGCACACCCCCTACCGGGGATGTGCCCGCAACCAAGGCACATGCCCCTGACCAGAATCGAACCCGGGACCTTTCAGTCCGCAGACCGACGCCCTACGACTGAGCCAAACCGGCTCCGGCAACAGGAGTAATTTTTTTTTTTTTAAAAACTTATGTTTTTATTGATTTTAGAGAGAGAAGGAGAGATAGAAACATGAATGAGAGATTGATTGGCTGCCTCCTGAATGCCCCCTATTGGGGATTGAGCCCACAGCCTGTGGGCGTGTGCCCTGACCAGAATCGATCTGGTGATCTCTTGGTTCATAAGTCAATGCTCAACCACTGAGCCACACTGGCTGGGTGCAAGAGTATTTTTTTAAAAAATTAATTACCCCTTTACTTTCAGTGTTAGAGAAAATGAGTCTTTTTTTGTTCTTTATTAGGATATGCTTGGCCTGACCAAACCTGCCATGCCCATGCAACAGGCAAGACCCGCTCAGCCACAGGAGCACCCTTTTGTTTCGAGCAGGTGAGGCCCTGATGTAGTGTTGCACACACAGTCGTTGGCATGCAGGGGAATCCACTCAAGGGAAGAAAACTGTTAAATTTTTTAGTTTCTTATTTTTAGAGAAAAATAAATTAAGTCAACAATATTTAATGTTTAATAATGTATTTAACACAGCAGTATATGTATTATATACGTATAACTGAATTATAAATGTTTTTACATATATGTGTGGTAAGTTTGTTCTGAATGCTTTTCCTGTTAGCCTTGTATCATTATAGAGGGTTTCAGACCATTGCGCCCCTCCTCTTAAACACATGGCTGCTGTTATTTTTGATTCTTCAGTAAAACTGGGAAAGCTGAAAAGACTTCTGTTGGGTGTCCTCAAACCTGAAATCAGGCAATTAACTTCACTCAACCCCTTGAGTGTCTGGGGCTGCCCTGGGCCGGGATAATATTCAGCAAACATGATAAAATGCATAGTCTGACCTGCTGTGGTCAGTCTCTTATGCTGTTAAGAAACCAGTGTTACTTCTATTACTCCCAAGGCTCAAGAGAAACACAAATTATGAATCTTGAGAATGATGAAGATTGTCCACATAATGAACCTTACAATTTGTACCTATTTAAATTGATTTTTTCCATGTTACACATACATAAATTGCTATACATTAGGCTTTAAGATGTATTTTTTTTAATAAAATTGACTTGTTTTTGTAGTTAGAGATAACTTAGAAGAAAAAATTGTAAGTTTTGTTATTCTGAGTAATTATTTTGAAGAGCAATAACTACTTATTACTTAGGGCTGAAGACCAGAGTATGTTTTAAAACCAGGATGGATGTGTCTATTCAAAATCACGCAGGTTTCTGCAGCCTGTTCACAAGATTGACATGAATCTCACTGACCTTCTGGGGGAGCTGCAGAGGGACCCATGGCCCGTAAATCAAGGGAAGAGACCTTTGCGATCCACTGGTGTTGCTTTGTCTATTGCCGTTGGCTTGTTGGAGGTAACTGGGAATTGACTGGACTCTTCAAACCATGCACACTCGCTCTCAGAAGTCGCTTTCAAGTTGTGCTTGAAAACCAGTTGCAACCTAATCAGCTGACTGTTAATTTATCAGAAAGTGCTTCAGTTATTATTACCCACCTCGAAGAACCCCTTGATGTTTTAAAATTTACCAAGTTTTCATGAGAAACACAAAGCAATTAGGACAATGAGAAGTGTTCACAGTAAATTACTAAAAATGTATACATCCTTCAGGTTGGAAGAGAGATGGCTGCTTCTGGGCATTGTCATCTGTGTTATTCTGCAATATTAATATTCGGTACAGCTGATGAGAACTCATATTTGTAGTATATTTTTAGGGAAACAGAAACATACTGGGGGTGGAGTTGTCTGCTTCTAAAATGCTGCCATTTACTGTTTTAGGGCACTGTTCCAAACACCGGAGCCAGGATTATGTTATTTACAGGGGGTCCCCCGACCCAGGGACCTGGAATGGTGGTTGGAGATGAATTAAAAGTTCCTATTCGTTCCTGGCATGATATTGAGAAAGATAATGCACGTTTCATGAAGAAAGCAACCAAGGTAGGTGCTTCTGGATACAGGCTGTAGTCGAGTTGTGGTAACCCAGTCCTGGGTTTAGGCTCCTTTGGAGTGGCAGCTACTTTGCCGAGGCCATGCTTCGTGGTCAGCAAGTTGCTCTTGCTGGAATGACCTTGCTGATCTTGGCAGCTGTTAAATTACTGAGAACTTAGAGTCGGTGTCTTTAAAACTGTCAAAAATGTTTTGAGATTGAAAACACTTAATTATTTGGATTTAAAAAAAAAAATATCTATTTCAGAGAGGAAGGGAAAGGGGAAAAGAGATAGAAACATCAATGATGAGAGAGAATCATTGATTGGCTGCCTCCTGCACGTCACCTAATAGGGATCAAACCTACAACCCAGGCATGTGCCCTTGACCGGAACCTGAGACCCTTCAGTCAGCAAGCTGACACTCAGTCTACTGAGCCAAACCAGTTAGGTCTCCTTGGATGTTGTTGTTGTTTTGTTTGTTTTTTAATATATTTTATTGATTTTTTATAGAGAGGAAGGGAGAGATATAGAGCCAGAAACATTGATGAGAGAGAAACATCGACCAGCTGCCTCCTGCACAGCAATCCCACCGGGGATGTGCCCGTAACCAATGTACATGCCCCTGACCGGAACTGAACCTGGGACCCCTCAATCCGCAGACCAACGCTCTATCCACTGAGCCAAACTGGTTTCGGCTGGATGTTTTTTAAAAAAAAACTATCTCCATAAGCCTATATTTGATTATATCCCTTTGGTATAGTAAGGCATATCTGGTGAATAATTTTACTGTTTCCTAAAGCTGGTTTACTTTTCTTCACAGCACTATGAAATGCTTGCTAATCGAACTGCTACAAATGGCCACTGCATTGATATTTATGCTTGTGCCCTTGATCAAACCGGACTTTTGGAGATGAAATGCTGTGCAAATCTTACTGGGTATGTTGACAGCAAACACCTGGAAACGTGAGAGTGTTTATTTTAAGGAAAAAGAAATGTGTGATGCAACAATAGGAAAGGACAAGGCTGACTTGGTTAAGTATTTAGATAGCTCTAGACTGTGGCTTCCGTGGCCGGGAAGGTGTGTGGGCTGCTTAGATGAAGAAACAGTGGTGAAAGGAAGTCTCGGGTTCACTATGAACAAATCTTTATCAGAGTAACTTCCTTTCTTAGAGTTGTTAAAGATACTAGAGCAGGAAAGAAAGGAAACATGAAGTATGTGGCCTTCAGCAAAGCACTTCCTTGTGAGAAGGGAAATTGTGTCCCGAATGCCAGAGCCATTAGGAGACCCTTCACCTGGCTTAGTGACTTAAGCCTAGAGGGTGCATCACAGTGCACACAGACTTAGATCCTAAGTCCATAACGTGCACTCAGATCACAGTGTAGAGGAGTGCAGTGATGCCTGGCCAGCAACCTTCAGGGATCCTGGGGACTGATTAGGAATGTATGTCCTCAGGCCTCACCCAGACCTGAATCAGGAACTATGGAGGTGCAACCCAGCAGTCGGGTGGTTTTCTAAAAATCAATATTTATATTGATTTCAGAGAGGAAGAGGGAGAGAGAGAGAGAAACATCAATGATGAGAGAGAATCATTGATTGGCTGCCTCTTGCATACCCCCTACTGGGGATTGAGCCTGCAACCCAGGCATGTGCCCTTGACTGGAATCGCAACCAGGACCCTTAAGTCTGCAGCCCAATGCTTTACCCATTGAGCCAAACTGGCCTGGGCTGGCAGTCTGTTTTAACCAGCTCTCCAGGGAATTCTGGTGCATGTGAAAGTGAGTGAATCACTGATGCACAGCACTGATCTGAAGCTGGGGAATCATCTGAGAACTTGAAAAACTCTTCCCTTTGGATCTTGTTTCCAGAGATTCTGACTTAATTACTGTGGGGTGTGGCCTGTACATCAGCATTTTTAAAGTTCCCTCAAGTGATTCTACTGAAGAGCAGAATTTAAGAACCACTGGTGTGGACCTTTAGTACTCGTGTGGCTGAGCACAGGCAGCATCAGCCCGCCTGAAAGCTTGTTAGGAACACAGCATCTTGAGCCTTACCCTAGACCAGTGGTCGGCAAACTGCGCCTCATGAGCCGTGGTTGACCGCTCTGTTGACTAGTGAGTTTGCCGACCACTGGGATAGGGGCTTAATCACAAGGAACAACAACAACCTGTAATTAGAATTGAGAGTCTACGTCAGTAGTTGGCAAACTCACTAGTCTACAGAGTGGCAAACTGTGGCTTGTGAGCCGCATGTGGATTGTGAGCCACAGTTTGCCAACCATGCCTAGACCTATTGACTCAATCCTGCATTTGAATAAGATCGCAGGTGATGTGCATGCATAGGATAGGTTGAGAAGCACTGGTGGAGGGCTGTGGAGGGCCTGTGATGCTGCTGGTCCTCACTGAGTGAAGACACGAGGGAAGAAGATGGAGCCCGAGTCACCTGAAGTTGTTTAGGAGAGCAGCAGATGTGTTAGGTGACACTAGCTGTACCAGAGAGCCACAGTTAATATGGTGAATTCCTATAGTGCCCACCAGCAGTTCCTGATTTGGAATAGCCACACAAAAGCTGTAGTGTTTTTTGTGAATATCCTTAAGTTTGTACACCAGAGTTTATGTATATATGTTTCTTCTTTGGAGAGGAACCATCACTTCTATCAGATTTTCAGTAAGGCCTTTGACTCCTGAATGAGTTTAGTATTTAGGTCACATTACTTTTTTCTTTTTTAATATAATTGATTTTTTACAGAGAGGAAGGGAGAGGGATAGAGAGTTAGAAACATCAATGAGAGAGAAACATGGATCAGCTGCCTCCTGCAAACCCCTACTGGGGATGTGCCCCCAACCAAGGAACATATCCTTGACCGGAATTGAACCTGGGACCCTTCAGTCTGCAGGCCGATGCTCTATCCAGTGAGTCAAACCAGTTAGGGCAGGTCACATCACTTTTTTAAAATATATATATTTTTATTGATTTCAGAGAGGAAGGGAGAGGGGGAGAGAGATAGAAACATCAATAATGAGAGGGAATCATTAATTGGCTGCTTCCTGCATGTCTCCTACTGGGGATCAAGCCTAGGGACCCTTCAGTCCACAAGCCGATGCTCTATCCATTGAGCCAATCCAGCTAGGGCTCACATCTTTTGTACAAGTATAGTATCAGGGATGTGTGTTAGCAGTAACATTTCAAAAATAAGCTTTAGCCAGGACCGGTTTGGCTCAATGGATAGAGCGTTGGCTTGGGGACTGAAGGGTCCCAGGTTCGATTCCGGTCAAGGGCATGTACCTTGGTTGCGGGCATATCCCCACTAGGGGGTGTGCAAGAGGCAGCTGATCGATGACTCTCTCCCATCGATGTTTCTAACTATCTCTCCCTTCCTCTCTGTACAAAATCAATAAAATATATTTTTAAAAAATAAAAATAAATAAGCTTTAGCTGTTTTAATGGATAGCTCACCTAAAATGAGCCAACAGTTTGGGATGACTTCCAGCAGAGACAGGTGATCCTACACTGTGCTAGAGGAGTTGATTATCTTCAAAGAAGATCATCGTCTTGATTTCCTTGATGCTTGTCACGCCTTATCTCCATTGTATCATCTTCCATTCTGAGCATTTTAGTTCAAAGGGGCTGTGTAGAGGAACTGGAGATACTCAAAATGGAGCAGTAAGAGTGACAGACACATGCCATATGGAGAATGCTTGAAGGAGCTAGAAGACAGATGGGGTGTGAGAGCTATATTCAACAATTGCAGGCCTGCTCAGTGGAGAAGAAATCAGATCTATATGTGACCAAAGGATAGAACTTGAACCAGTGGTAGAAGCTGCTGAGAAACAATTTGACTCAGTGTAAAGAAAGACCTTTCTTAGCAATCAGCACTGTGTAAGCATGGAATGAACTGCCTCTGGAAGGTGTAAGATTCTGGGAGCATCTAATCTGGATGATAACCTGGCAGGTGTTTTGGTAGAGGGTGGGTGTGAGTCAGTATTAGGTTTGTGTGATTGTGACAGAAAATCGCAAACAGATTTTTCTCTCTCACTGGAGGCAGGCAGCAGGGCAGGTATATTGATTTTATCATTATCAGAGGTTAAGGCTCCTGTGCTGCTCCACTACCTTAATGTGCTAGCTCTGGTTCAACATAGTTGCTAGGCTCTAGCCATGTTATAACAGCAGGAAGGAGGAGGAATTAAAGAAGCACGTGTCCCTTCCTGTAAGAACATCCCTATTTCCTTAAATCACAAAGGCCACTTCCGGTAGACAAGCTGTCACAGCCACAGGCAAAGCAGTCTGGGAAACAGTCTTTATTCCAGGAAACCATGGATCCCATGATACTGAAGGTTGGGAGGGTGGATATTTGGGTCCAAATAGCAATCACTATAAGGGGAAGAGCTAGACACTGAAATAGCTGGACCAGATTATTTTATATTCTTCCCTAGTCTGAGATCCTGTGTTGTTGTGTTTTGTGTGTGTGTGTGTGTGTGTGTGTGTGTGTTTTGGGGGGGGGTTATATTTATTGGCCTTAAATTTTTTAACTTGTTAATCCTCACCGAGAATATTTTTCCATTGAATCTTAGAGATAGTGGGAGGGAGGGGGAGAGACAGAAAGAAACATCTGTGTGAGACACATGAACTGGTTGCCTCCCACACACGGGGTGTTGGGGATGGAGCCTGCAACCAAGGTATGTGCCCTTGATTGAGAAACAAACCCGGGACCCTTTCAGTCCTAGGGCTGGCACTCTACCCACTGAGCCAAACTGGCTAGCGCTTGAGATCCTGTTTAATGCTGGAGGCATAATCTGCATCAAGCTGTGCTCATCTGCCAAAACATGAAATGCTGGCTTTTTTTTTTTTTTTTTTTTTTTTTTTTTAATATAATATGTTTTTATTATAGAGAGCAACGAGGGGGAAGGGAGCAGGGGGAAAGAGAGAGCGAGGAAAACATCATTCTGCTGCCATCTGATCCAGTGCACAACCCTGGCATGTGCCCAGACTGGGACTCAAACCAGTGACCTTTTGGTGTATGTAATCATGCTCATCCAACTGAGCCACCCTGACTAGGGCGAAATACCGAAATTCTGAAAATGTTTTTTTGTAACTTCAAAAAGAGATGAATATGGATATGTGCAAACTAGAAAAAGTAAGTTATGTAAAGCCAGGGGTTCACTGTTTTGAGCAGTGAATTAAACTTGGGGGAGGGGGGAGAGGATTTCCCACAGGCCTGGGTGTTTTTCCATACAAAGAAGTCTGAGAAGAGTTGGAGATGTTTTCTCAGTAGATGACCTATTAAAACCTGCACCCTTAGGTTTATTGATTAGATGTTTGGGTTTTGTTTTTTATTTTGTTTTACTTTTTATTTTGAAATAATTGTGGTTCACAAATTATTTTCTTTTCTAGAGGCTACATAAATTACTGGGAGTAAACAGATGAACTACTTTGTCCTATATATATATATAAATATATATAAATATATTTATATATATATAAATTTACATAAATATAGAATGCAATGTCAGACCAGGAAATTGACATCAGCATAATACAGTTAGCTCTATTACAGACCTTGGATTTCACCAGTTTTTACAAGCATGTGTGTGTGTATAATTCTGAGATTTTGCCATCCCTATAGATTTGTATAACTGACACAGTGATCGAGACACAGAATTTTTCCAAAGTGTTCTTTTCTTTATGTTTTAAAAGTAGTGTCTTGCCCTGACCAGTTTGACTCAATGGATAGAGAGCGTTAGCCTGCAGACTGAAGGGTCCCAGATTTGATTTCGGACAAGGACATGTACCGTGGTTGCAGGCACATCCCCATTGGGAGGTGTGTAGGAGGCAGCTGATCGATGTTTCTCTCTCATTAATGTTTCTAACTATCTCTTTCCCTTCTCTATAAAAAAAACAATAAATTTTTTTTTTAAAGCAGTGTCTTTTCTAAGTACAGATTGAACTTTCTGTTTCCATTTAAGTTAGCGCTATTATGAACATGGTTTATTTTTTCTTCCTTCCTCTTTAAATTCTTGTTTGTAAGTACTGAGGGAACATCTGAATGGCTTTCAGGCTTTCTAAGTACTAACTTTTTTTTCTTTTCTAGAGGCTACATGGTGATGGGAGATTCTTTCAATACATCTCTCTTCAAGCAGACATTCCAAAGAATTTTTAGTAAAGACTTTAATGGAGATTTCCGAATGGCATTTGGTGCTACTTTAGAAGTAAAGGTACAATAAATTGGTAAAACTTTAATGGAAAAATAATGTTCTTACTTTTTAGTAGTCAGACTTGTGGAAGCCCCAACCTGTGAGACACGGGCAACTTAAAAGGTTGTCAACAATGTATATTCATTCCATTCTTTTGTTTCCTTTTTAAAAAATGTATCTTTATTGTTGAAAATATTACAGATGTCCCCTTTTTTCCTATCCCTTGGCTTCTTGAGGATGGCCTATAAATGCTCTAAAAAAGAGTTGTCTGGCTCCCCTGTAGGCTCTGCTCCTGGACAGTAGGCTTAGAAGGGGTGGTGGGTTGAGCACAGAGGCAGCCACACACAGTGTGGTATGGGTGGCTGCATGCACAGAACCTTGGTTTATGTTTAATGTCTGCCCGAAGTGAAGCGAGAGTGCTCTAAAATAGTGCAGATTGTGTTTGGGTTTTGTTTTTCCATTAGAATTGAGAGAGTACCATACACTTGATTATAAATTGCAAAAACATTAAAAGGGGCTATTATAACATACAATTGGAATCAGTACTTTGAGAGTTGAAGATGATTGTTAAATCATCTTGTTAAACTTTAAACAACATTCTCAAATGTTTAAGGTGGTTTTTTTTAATATGAAGAAGAATGGACTTTGCTAAAGTGAACTTCTTTTAAAAAGTTTTACTTGTGTTTGTTGGCCTTGTCATCATGTTGGAGTTTATGAATTAAGTGTGTTATTGTTGTTGTTTTTCTTTTCCTTTTTTCCCCACTGATTTTTGAGAGTGTGTTTATTAAAGCTGGGGACTATACGGAAGGGCTAGCGATAGAAGAAATAAAAGTCAGGCAAGATAGTGAAATAACGAAGAGCTCGCAATAGAAGAAGCAACAGGTGTGGCTGCTTTGGCTCTCTAGAAATCTTACAGGAAAGAAATTAACCCAGGTGGGGCTGCTTTTGCCCATAGGAAAGTCAGAGAAAAGGGACAGGTTCAGGGGGGTTAGCCCAGGTCCTCAGGACAAGTTGCTGCTGCCCATTACTTCCCTGTTTGCAAGTCTCTTGGTGATTCAAAAGAGTTTAGGAGATGCACGCCTGAGAGGGAAGGAAGGTGTAAGCGTGCTCCTGAGAGGGAGAGCACTTGAATTACTTATTTTTAAAGCAACGCAAAGCAGTATATGCACAGATAGTAAATAATTATGACTGTATACGTGGAATTAGAAAAGAATGTAGTATTGTTAATAGAATTGTACAGTGTGTACAATGATTTCAATGTTGAGTAAGTTGAAAATATTGCATCAACTTTGGAACAAAGATAATACAGTTTCTAAGGAAGGATTTTTACAGTGTTTTAATCAGATCACAGTGGCCCTGGAAAAGCTTGTAACATGATCCATGTGGGATTTCCTCTTGGTGGAATGATAATGCTGCCATGTTTTTCCTCTATTCTTTAGTAGTGGCCTTTGTGAGAGCAGGGTGGTTCTCAATGATATCTAACTTTATACTCTTATTTAATTCTGTTTTAGACCTCTCGGGAACTGAAGATCGCAGGAGCCATTGGTCCTTGTGTATCTCTGAATGTGAAAGGACCATGTGTGTCAGAAAATGTAAGGAAAACTTTCTCCATTACTCTTACCTCCTGTGCCCTGGGATTAGCCCATTAGAAATGTCAGAGCTTGCCGAAACCAGTTTGGCTCAGTAGATAGAGCGTCGGCCTGCAGACTGAAAGGCCCCAGGTTCGATTCTGGTCAATGGCATGTACCTTGGTTGCGGGCGCATCCCCAGGAGGGGTTGTGCAAGAGGCAGCTGATCGATGATTCTCTCTCATTGATGTTTCTAACTCTCTATCCCTTTCTCTTCCTCTCTGTAAAAAATCAATAAAATATATTAAAGAAAAGAAAAGAGAAACGTCGGAGCTTGATGACCTTACCTTGTGTTACCTTTTTGGATATGTCTGCTGATGAGAGAAAGGCTAAAGCTCCAACTCTGAGAGGTGGTTTTATTTCCACTTATCCATCTATCTAAAGGTCAGAGGGGAGGAAATTGAGGTGCAGAGAGGTTAAGTATCTTGCTCAGGGTTAGAGCTGATATGGAAGAGCTACAGTGTAGGTCCTTCTGACCTTACTACCCATGTTTGGGTCAGTGGGTCAACGAGTCACAAAGCATTATAGTTACCACGAGGTAAGCGTTCAGCAAAACCCTTCAGTGATAAATCCCTATGCTTGTTGCTCTTAGAGATGATACCTTTGTTTCCCTTCTCACATAGCATTTTGGGTTGATTGGGCAGTGGATGACACTGTTGTATATGCAGACATTTGTGTTCCTTGAGTAAAAATTTCAAACATGCAGAGAAGTGTAAAGCAAAATATAATGAACTCCTATATACCCACCATTTAGAATGAGTAATTAACTTTTTAAAAATATATATGAGTATTTTTATTGATTTCAGACAGGAAGGGAGAGGGAGAGAGAGAGAGATAGAAACATCAATGATGAGAGAGAATCATTGATTGGCTGCCTCCTGCACACCCTTACTGGGAATCAAGTTCACAACCCGGGCATATGCCCTTATCCGGAATCGAACTTGGGACCCTTCAGTTTGCAGACCAACACTATCCACTGAGCCAAACCTGCTAGGGCAGTAATTAACTTTCTTGTCATAAGTGCTCTGTCATGTTTTGCTACATGTGCTTTATCTCTCTAGTTATCACCTACTTTCCATATTTTCTAATTGACCTGGTTTTTCAAAACCTTTGAAAACAAGTTTCAGACATCATGGCATCTAGTCTTATGGTGCTTCTTCAATATGCATCTTATAAAAATAAGGATGTTCTCTACCACATTATTATCAAACCTAAGAAAATAATTTCCTAATATCTAACTCATCTTCTTTCCTTAATTTTCCCTCAAATGCCCTTTGTAGCTGTCTTTCCCCCCTCTAATTAGCATTGCATTTGTCATTATGATCCTTTATAATCTAATGCTTAGATTCATGCTGAACCTTTTGTCCAGCATACTTGGTGAGTGATCTGTATACTCTGTGCTGTGTTTCATCAGAAGCACCTCAGTCCTGGCATCCTGTGTTAGTGAGCCTGCGTTTCATCTTGTGGTGAAGGTGATTAATGTCCCACATCTTTCCATTATAAGGGCACATTTTCCCTTTGCCATTAGCAAGAAAAACCTTATTTGCTTTTCACCTAATATTTTTAGTGTCCAATAATTATCCTTATTTGGAATCAGTATATTTCATTGGAGATTATAAAATGGTAATTTCTTAGTTCTATCTTTATAGTTCCTCTGATAAAAGCAGGGCAAATGCTCATGTAAGGAATTTGAAAAAATGTACCTTTGGAGCCCTGCAGGGTATGTGGCCATGTTGAGCCTTGGAGCTATGGAGGAAGAAAAAAGTTTTCCTCGTAGCTTCATTGACTGGGGCTCCACAAATTAGACTGACAAAAGACCGATTAACAAGTGGAAAACAAACAAGTTTATTAATATGTGTACCACACATATGTACATCACACATATATACTCAGTGATGAGTAACTCAAAAGGCTGGTTAAGTATCATCTTAACAAAAGAACAATAAATTTATAGAAAAGTGACAAGACAGAGAAAAGGGACTTTGAGCTTCTAAGGTGTCAAATTGTGGAAAAAGTAGATATATGGGAGGAACTAATATTTCAGCAAGGTTTGTTCTGTAGATTCCTCTGGACTGATAAGCATCTGATGTTGTCTTTGGTGATTAAAAGTCATTCTGCTACCTGAATGACTGTGGTGTGGCTCAGCTATTGAGCATTGACCTATGAACCAGGAAATCATGGTTCAATTCCCGGTCAGGGCACATGCCCAAGTTGCAGGCTCTATCCCTAGTGTGGAGCATACAGGAGGCAGCTGATCTATGATTCACTCTTATCATGGATGTTTCTATCTCTCTGCCTTCCTCTTTGAAATCAATAAATAACATATTTGTAAAAAATCATTCTGCCCTTCCTGGTAGAGAGGTGAAGACAGAGTTTTTCTTGTATTTGCTCTTTTTTCAATTCTTTAGCTCAAAATAATCCTTGTATGAGAGTGATATCTTTTGGGGTGGCATATTATGAACCCCTTGATCTCCTCATTTGAAACTTTCAAAAATTTCATATATTAAAAATTGAGCTGGTAGATGTAGAGAGAAATTTGGGAGAATGGGTTAGCAGGCAAGAAAGTTACACAAACTTCTTTTTCTTCTTTACCATTTTTCCTGGTGTGGCTCTTTCAGCAGCTGTTATCTGCTTTTAGAAATGCCACTGAAAGGGAAGATTAATATCCACGAATCCATCCATTTATAGTCTTGCTTTGCCAACACTGATGAAATAGAGTTTATTCTCTCCACCTTAGAGCTGCTATGTAATTTCACTTCAGACTATTTCCTTTCCCCTCTGACCATTACTTCCCTAAGATTGCTGGATCTGTGGCTAGGTACATAGGCTCCTGACATGGCTTTATATCCAGACCACACTGATAACAGCTCTACTCACCTGTCAGTGTGAACTTTGGGTGGATTCAGAGTAACATAAAAGTAATATCATGGAGTGGAGTGCTCCACCTAGGAAAGATGGCCTTTGAGGTGTAAGAGGACTCAGCACAGGGATCCTGGCAGCTGTCCCTTCAGCTCTCTCCTCAGAACCATAAACCCCAGTCTCTTCTCACACGACTCTGGTCCACTGTGCCTTCCCTCTGCTGGAGCCCAGGATCACTTTAGAAACCTTCCATTTGAAACAATGGAGTGAACATATACTCAAGATGCTATAGAAATAACAGCAAAGATATATTTAAAGTATCATGCAAATCAATGGTTGGAAATTGAGAAAGCATGTTATCAAGGGATCAGAACTTTAAGGATTTTTTTGGAAAGTAGAAAGCAGAAGGATCAAGACAGTATCAAAGGTTGGATTGATCATATGCACAAGCCTTCGAGTCTATCCCAAATCTCTAGAAATAACAGGAAAGAGATGAGAATTTTAATAATGCTGCTGGATCCTAGAATTACCGTGAAAGGTACATGGGATTGCATGAAGGAGGAAATTACAGCCCGAAACACTGAAATTAATTTTTTAACAAAGCCTTCATACCACTAAAATCTCAATTCTATTACCAAGAACTTACATGTAACTTTTGCACAAAGGAATTAGATTAAAAATTAATATTTGTCGAAACCAGTTTGGCTCAGTGGATAGAGCGTCGGTCTACAGACTGAAAGGTCCCAGGTTCGATTCCGGTCAAGGGCATGTACCTTGGTTGTGGGCACATTCCTGGTGGGGGGTGTGCAGGAGGCAGCTGGTCGATCTTTCTCTCATCGATGTTTCTAGCTCTCTATCTCTCTCCCTTCCTCTCTGTGAAAAATCAATAAAATATATATTTTTTAAATAAATTAATTAGTCGGGACCGGTTTAGCTCAGTGGATAGAGCGTTGGCCTGCAGACTGAAAGGTCCCGGGTTCGATTCCGGTCAAGGGCATGTACCTTGGTTGCGTGCACATCCCCAGTGGGGGGTGTGCAAGAGGCAGCTGGTAGGTGTTTCTCTCTCATCAAGGTTTCTAACTCTCTGTCCCTCTCAATTCCTCTTTGTGTAAAATCAATAAAATTTATTAAAAATAAATAAAGTTAACGAAGACTTTAAAAATTTTAATTAATTAATATTTAAGAGCTAACATTCTGTAACTATTTCTTACTCTAGTAATGATGAAAGAAGTGCATAAAACTTTCAAGTTAAGGAGATAATTATTTTTCTTTTCTACTATTTTTTTTCTCAGCCATGATTTAATTCTTTCATTTGACTTTAGTGTTAGGTACCATAGTGTATGTATAAGATGTGTTTGTACATGTAAGTATACAGATATATTTTGTGATTAATGAAAATTGATCAGAATACCAGTACAAAAAGTAATGTAAATATAAATGTTTAACCATATTATAATCCATAATTATATTTTTTTTCAGTTAAATTTTCATTTGAAATGAGATATTCTAAGTGCCCTATCTTTTTCAGTGTCTGTGCTTCTTCATTGGCATTTAACAACAGGAATAGCTTTTCTTGTTTTAATTCCTCTTCTCATCCTTAGGAGCTTGGTGTCGGAGGCACAAGTCAGTGGAAAATCTGTGCCCTAGATGCCACATCTACACTTGGCATTTACTTTGAAGTAGTCAATCAGGTGAGTAGGATTTCTTCATGAATATTTGTGTCTCATTGTTGTGTTTTCTGATTTATTACAAGTCTGGTGGCCTCTGGCTTCTTTCTGCACAAAGTGATGCTGCCAGTCTGGCATGGTTTCTTTAATTCCCTCCAGGGTTTGTTCAGAGTTAGGCAGCAAATTGTTTCCTCACTTTATTGTTGAACTGATAAGGTCTTAGAAATGTAATGGCTTTTATCAGCCATTGTTGTATTGGTGAACTTTTTTTTCTTTTTAATTGGTGAATTTTGGGGTGTGTTCTTTCCCCATTTTATTTTTAAAAAGCTAAAACACAAAAATTAGAAAAATTGTACAGCAAATGAAGAATCCAAGATGGCGGCATAGGTAAACACCTAACTGCATCCTCACACAACAATTTCAATAAAATACAACTAAAATACAAAATGGACATTACCCAGAACTACAGGAAAGTTGACTGACTGGAAATTCTACAATGAGAAGGAAAGAGAAAACCAGAAGGAAAATCAGAGGAGCTGTAAAAGCCTAAGATACAGAGACACGTTGTGCGCGAGGAGAGGAGGGGGAGGCTGAGTGCCTAGCGGGAAGGAGATAAAAACTCCAGACTGTTCTGAACCCCAGTTCCGACTGCACTCAATCCCATTTCTGGGCAAGACCTTGGGGACCCAGGCTCATACAGAGGGAGCCTGGGCTGTAAGGCAGAAACCTAGGGGAGCGGCAAAAAAAAGTCCCAGAGGCTCGCACATTGCGCTCAGAGAACAGACAGTTGACTGTGCCTCTGGATTGCCCTAGTGAGAAGGAGACAAAAGCTCCAGACTGCTCTGAACCCCACTTCCAACCCCACTTTCAACTGAACTGAACTGAACCCCAGTTCTGGGCTCATTAGGGGAGAGCCTAGACTGTTTGGTAGCAGGCGAAACTTGAGGGCATCTTTCTCTCAGAGGTGCCTGCAGCGAGTACCTAAGTACACTGAGGAACTCTGAGACTCAGGAACCTCATAGGGCGAGGCTGATGGAAGCCAAGGCTATAGACCCCACCCTGAGACTCAGCCCCATCCAAGATGAACACAGAGACTTTTAAGGCTACCAACTCAGAGAAGCTGCGAAAATGCCAAGACAAGGAAATAGATCACAAACAAAAGAAATGGAGGACAAAAAGCGACTGGATATAGAGTTCAAAACCACGCTTATAAGGTTTTTTAAGAATTTCCTAGAAAAGGCCAATAAAATAAATGAGACCTATGAAGATATGAAAAGGGATCAACTCACCGAGACTGGTTTGGCTCAGTGGATAGAGCGTCGGCCTGCGGACTGAAAGGTCCTGGGTTCGACTCCAAATATATTTAAAAAAGAAAAAGAAAAGAAAAGAAAGGAAAACAAAAGGGATCAGCTAGAAATAATAAGGGATCAACAAGAAATAAAGAATACATTGTCTGAAATAAAATATTATACAGAGTCCTAAAAACAGAATGGGAGATCGCAAGAATCAAGTCAAAGATTTGGAACATAAAGAGCCAGAAGACACAGAAGCAAGAAGACAAGAGAATCCAGAAAGTTGAAGATAATGTAAGAAACCTCTGGGACAACTTCAAGCGAACCAACATCAGAATTATGGGGGTCCCAGAAGATGACAGAGAGCAAGATCCCGAAAACATACTGAAAGAAATAGTGACACAAAACTTCCCCCATATGGGAAAAGAATTAGACTTACAAGTCCAGGAAGCGCACAGAATCCCAAACAAAAGGAATCCAAAGAGGACCACACCAAGACACATCATAATTAAAATTCCAAGAGCAAAAGATAAAGAGAGAATATTAAAAGCAGCAAGAGAAAAGCAGGTAGTTACCTATAAAGAAGCACCCATACGATTGTCAGCTGATTTCTCAACAGGAACCATGCAGGCCAGACGGGAATGGCAAGAAATATTCAAGGTGATGAATATTAAGAACCTACAGTCAAAAATAATCTACCCAGCAAAGCTATCACTCAGAATCGAAGGCCAGATAAAGAGCTTCAGTAATTAAAAAAAAATCTAAAGTTGTTCATCACCGCCAAACCAGAATTATATGAATTGCTGAAGGGGGTTCTTTAGGAAGAGGAGGAAAATAAAGAAAAGAAGTATGAACAACAAATATGTAACTATCAACAAGTGAATCTAAAAAGCAAGTGAATTAAAAAAATCTGATGAACAATATTAACTGTTGAATATAATAGAATCAGAAATATGGAAGGGGAGTGAACTGACAATTCTCGGGGAAAAGGGAAGTGGGGGCATGTGAGAAGAGACTGAACGTAAACTGTGCACCTATGGATGAGGACAATGGGGGGTGGGGAAAGGGCAGAGGGTGGGGTGGGAACCTGGTGTAGGGGAGCAATGGAGGGGGGGAAAATGAACATTTGTAATCTGAACAATAAAGATTTATTTTTTAAAAAATTGTACAGCAAATACTCATATACCCACAACTTAGATCCCACAATTAACATTTACTGTATTTGCTGTTTCACATATTTATCCATTCATCCATCCACTTTATTTTTTATTCATTTTAAAGCAAATTGAATCAGCAGTGGTTCCATCCCCAAACATTTCTTTATGGGTAACATTAACTTGATGTCAGTATTTATTTGAATTTGGTGCTTTTCTTTTTTATTGAAGTAAAAATTATAAAGAGTGAAATGAACAAATCTTAAGTGTACCATTCAAAATTCAAGAACCTTACCAACACCACCATGTCAGTCATTTCAGGAAGAGCCGGATAAGCTATGTATGTTGTATTTGAGTCATGTATGTAACAGTAACGCAGTGTATGGTCTCTCACCCTGCAGCACAACGCCCCCATCCCCCAAGGAGGCCGAGGTGCCATCCAGTTTGTCACGCAGTACCAACACTCCAGCACCCAGAGACGCATCCGTGTGACTACCATTGCCCGAAAGTGAGTAGACCCAGTTTCCTTTCTGTTGAGCTACTGACCAATGTTTTGCCCTATGAAAGATAATTTGTCAAATAGATGAGTATCAACCCATGCACCAAAAGATCACAAATTTGATTCCTGGTCAGGGCACATGCCTGGGTTGCAGGCTCGATCCTCAGTCGGGAGCATGCAGGAGGCAGCCAATCAATGTTTCTCTCTTATATCAATATTTCTCTCTGTCTCCCTTTTCCCCACTCCCAGAAGTAATTTAAAAAAAAGGTCATGGACCTTTCTTTATAAAAATAATAATATATCAAGGACCTCTTTATCAATTTCATGATAAGGTAATATCTCATTCATTTTAATGGCTGTTACATGGTTTGGATGGGATGTCCCACTCCTTTACTAAAGGCCATTGCAGGTCTTACCTTCCTTCCAGCAGTGCTGCCTTCATAGTTCCAGTCATTTCATAGAAGCGGAATTTTGGATACTGCAAAACTACTTAAGAAGCTAATTTGTGTTTTTCTTAGTAGTGTAAGGAAAATACCCTGGCTTCTTATTAATAATGACATTATTAATCTTTAACATGCAGATATAGAGCAATATGCCACTTTTATATGTATTATTTCATTTATCAATGAGTTGAGCACTTTCCATTTTATTAAACAGATGCATTTCTTCTGTGATAGCCTTTGCCCATTTTACAAAACCTGTATTTTTCCTAGTTTATTGCAGGGACTCCTTGTATTTTGTTTGTTACTTATACCTGTCCCTGGTCTATCTTTTGTCTTTTAGCTTTGTTCATATTGTCTTTATTCGTGTGGAAAACTTGTATGTATACTCATTCTCTTTACCATGGTGCCAGGGAAGACATTTTGTGAATTTGTAAAGACTTGACTTAGATTTTTGTAAGATTGACTTAGAGGAAGGAACACTGGTATCATTTGGGTATCTGTTTTCATGATGTCTTGTAGAATATAGGAAAGTTCTCTGTAATTTTATTTTGTACTTATAGCCTTCAGAAATCACACGAGGGTAAATGAAAATGAGTGTACAACTGCTGTGATTCTTTACCAACAGTGCAATTTGAATTTGTGTTGTCTTAGATAAAGGCACAGGACTTATGTTTCTTTTAGTAAAGAGCTGGCTTTCTGGTCTCCTCAGTAATAAGCATGTATTAACTCTATGATTGTCAGTTGGGCAGATGCACAGAGTCAGTTCAAACACATAGAAGCAGCATTTGACCAGGAGGCTGCAGCAGTCCTGATGGCCCGGCTAGGAGTGTTCCGAGCGGAGTCAGAGGAGGGGCCTGATATACTCCGGTGGCTGGACCGACAACTCATTCGACTGGTAAGTTTGGAACTGTGTGGCACTAGGTTCCATCTTGGTCTCTCTCTACTTTATAAAAAAAAATTTTTTCTGCCGAAACCGGTTTGGCTCAGTGGTAGAGCGTCAGTCTGTGGACTGAAAGGTCTCAGGTTCGATTCCGGTCAAGGGCATGTACATTGGTTACGTGCACATCCCCGGTAGGGGGTGTGCAGGAGGTGGCTGGTTGATGTTTCTCTCTCATCGATGTTTCTGGCTCTCTATCTCTCTCCCTTCCTCTCTGTAAAAAATCAATAAAATATATATATATATATATTTTTTTTTTCTCTCTTTTTTGTTTTTGTTCACCCTCATCAGAGGATATTTTTTCCATTGAGTTTAAGAAAAAATGGAAGGGAGGCATGAAGGCTGGAGAGGGAGAGAGAAAGAGGGAGAAACATTAATGTGAGAGAGACTCGTTGATTGGTTGCTTCCCGCACATACCCCAACCGGGTCTGGGCATTGAACCCTCAATCCTCCAGTCCTCTAGCTGCTGAGCCATACCACTCAGGGCTCTGCTCTGCTTTTGAGCAAACAAGGTCAAGAAGAATTTATCAGTTGCTTACCTGATAAATACCAAACACTGAACATTCTGAGAGTGTTAAGTACTAAATTGGCATTTTCCTCAAGGGCTTACATTACATTTGGGAAGAAACAACATGCACAGGACATTTAGAGAGTGATGCAAAGCTGTGTGTTTGAGAGTTGATTTAGATGAGTCACTGTGAATGCTGTGTTCTGTATTTTCAATCCAGATCTTGGATATTTTTTTATTTTTGAAATAGGGGTCCATGGCCCAGTGAATGTTGGGAGATGTCTAATGTGTCAATCTGGATCGAATCAGAAGAGTAAAACCACACAGTAATTTCAACAGGGAAAGGTTTATATCAAGAATTACTATCTTGGAATTGGAATAATGAGGGCTGTGTAGTAAGATGTAAAGAGAATGCAAATAATATAGGAATAGCAGGTAAAAAGGCACTGCCACTGCTTCTAGGCTGAGGTAGGTCACCCAAGGAAGAGTCTTTCCTCCCCTCCGGGCTTGTCTAGACCTAGGTGGGACATGGCCATGGTTCACTGAGTCTTAACGGCAGAGTAGTTACCATCATGTTGTGCCATGAAATTCACCCTCTAGAATTAGATGAAAATCCACACTTTGATTTTCATCTAATTCTAGATGAAATTTCCTCAGCTGTGGGGAGCACATGGCACCCCACAGCTGAGGAAAAGCTGTGAGGTGCCATGTGCTCCAGGAGCTGGGCCCAGGGGAAGCCATAAGGCTGCTCCTGGGTTTGACACACGAACCCAGAAGCAAACCCTTGCCTCCAGCATCCGCTCAGCATTGTGCCATCTAGCAGAGGAAGCATTTTAAAAGAGCCCAGGCAGAAAGGGTGAGTTTGTAGCCATGAAGAAAAAAATCAATAACTGTCATCCCTCATGATTTTACTGTCTTGGAAATTCACGACAGGTATTTATGATCAGAGGCACTGAAAGCCCAGTAGACAAACATATAAACAAAGAAAACTTCGTTTAGCTCTGTTTTCTCCCTTGCTGTTTAGGGAACCATTTTTTTCCTTCAGGGAATATCAACATTTCAAACACAATTTGAAAATTGAGCCAAAACCGGTTTGGCTCAATGGATGGAGCGTCGGCTTGGGAACTGAAGGGTCCCGGGTTCGATTCCGGTCAGGGGCATGTACCTTGGTTGCCAGCATATTCCCAGTGGGGGGGTATGCAAGAGGCAGCTGATCGATGACTCTCTCTCATCGATGTTTCTAGCTCTCTATCTCTCTTCTTTCCTCTCTGTACAAAATCAATAAAATATATTAAGGAAAAAAAATTGAGCAAGTGGTTGGTTTTATGTGGAAAGTGAGCCATGAATCAAGTCTTTTATTTTTTAAAATATATATATATATTTTTTTAAAATATATTTTATTGATTTTGTACAGAGAGGAAGGGAGAGAGATAGAGAGTTAGAAACATCGATGAGAGTCATCGATCAGCTGCCTCTTGCACACCCCCTACTGGGGACCTGCCCGCAACCAAGGTACATGCCCTTGACCGGAATCGAACCCGGGACCCTTCAGTCCCCAAGCCGACGCTCTATCCATTGAGCCAAACCGGTCCTGGCTTTTTTTTTTTTTTTTTTAATATATTTTATTGATTTTGTACAGAGAGGAAGGGAGAGAGATAGAGAGTTAGAAACATCGATGAAAGAGAGTCATCGATCAGCCGCCTCTTGCACACCCCCTACTGGGGACATGCCCACAACCAAGGTACATGCCCTTGACCGGAATCAAATCCGGGACCTTTCAGTCCCTAAGCCGACGCTCTATCCATTGAGCCAAGCCGGTTTCGGCTATTTTTTAAAATATATTTTATTGATTTTTTTTTTTTTTTACAGAGGAAGGGAGAGGGATAGAGAGTCAGAAACATCGATGAGGGAGAAAACATAGATCAGCTGCCTCCTGCACACCTCCTACTGGGGATATGCCCACAATCAAGATACATGGCCTTGACTGGATTTGAACCAAGGATCCTTTAGTCTACAGGCCAACGCTCTGTCCACTGAGCCAAACTGGTTAGGGCAAGAATCAAGTCTTTCAAAAAGTAGGGTAGTAGGAGAGAACTAGGCAAGGCTTGCCAAGTGGAGGGCCCAAGCCTGGGGGAGGTGGCTGTGCACTTCAGCTTATGCTGGGGACTTTGGCAAAAGGGCTGTCACAGAGGCCAGATCGTGCAGTGGGGAAGGAGGCAGCGAAAGTGCAGTGTAATTAGGAAATGTCTTCCGTTTTAAGTTGTCATTGCCTTAACATTAGAGAGAGAGGGAACTTCGGTGTGGTTCCCAAGCAGGAGTGTGATATCAGCATGATTCTTGTATTTACATTTACCAGTTCCATACGAGGTAAATTTGGAAAGAGAAAAGACTACACTATTAAGGAGACTGATGTAGGAGTTTGCAGGCTCAAGGAAGGTAAGACCAGGATGGCAGCAGTACAAGTAAAGTGGGAGGAGGTTTGGAATCAGAATTAATTCTAAAGAAAGAATTGAATCCTAACAGATAAAGCATCGGCCACAGACTTAAGGGTCCCAGGTTCAATTCAGGTCAAGGCATGTACGTTGGTGGCAGGCACATCCCCAGTAGGGAGTGTGCAGTTGGCAGCTGATCGATGTTTCTCTGATCGATGTTTCTTTTTTTTTCTTTTTCTTTTTTTTAAATATATTTTATTGATTTTACACCAAGAGGAATTGAGAGGGATAGAGAGTTAGAAATGTCGATGAGAGCCGGAACCCGTTTCACTCAGTGGATAGAGCGTTGGCCTGCGGACTGAAGGGTCCCGGGTTCGATTCCGGTCAAGGGCATGTACCTTGGTTGCGGGCACATCCCTGGTGGGGGGTGTGCAAGAGGCAGCTGATCGGTGTTTCTCTCTCATCGATGTTTCTAACTCTCTGTCCCTCTTAATTCCTCTCTGTGTAAAATCAATAAAATATATTTAAAAAAAAAAAAAAAAAGAAATGTCGATGAGAGAGAAAGATCGACCAGCTGCTTCCTGCACACCTCCCACTGGGGATGTGCCCGCAACTGAGGTACATGAAGACAGAGATAACACGCAGAGAAAAGAACTGTATAAACTTTCATGGAAAGGCAAAACAAGATCGTTCAATAAGGCCCCAACAAATATCTCTAATTTGTACATGCCCTTGACCGGAATGGAATCCGGGACCTTTCAGTCCACAGGCTGACACTCTATCCACTTGAGCTAAACCGGTTTCGGCTCTTTTCTTTTTTTTAATATATTTTCTTATTGATTTCAGAGAGGGAGAGAGGGAAACATTAATGATGAAAGAGAATCATTGATCGGCTGCCTCCTGCACACCCCCTACTGGGGATGAAGCTCGAAACCCAGGCATGTGCTCATGGAGGAATTGAACCCGGGACCCTTCAGTCAAAAGCCGATGATATAGCCACTGAGCTAAACTGGCCAGAGCTTGTTTGGTTTTTTTGTTTTGTTTTGTTTTGTTTTTTAAATATATTTTATTGATTTTTTACAGAGAGGGAGAGAGAGAGAGAGAGAGAGCTGAGAGAGATGAGAGAGAAACATCGACCAGCTGTCTCTTGCACACCCCCGACTGGGGATGTGCCTGCAACCCAAGTACATGCCCTTGACCGGAATCGAACCTGGGACCTTTCAGTCCGCAGACCGACGCTCTAACACTGAGCCAAACCAGTTTCGGCTGCTTGTTCGTTTTTAATGGAAGAAGTGCCCGAGAACTTATCTAGCCCCTCACTAGTCAGAGTGGTGTTTAGAATTTGGATCCCTAGTCCCTCCCCAATCTGCCAAACTAGAATTTGCATTTAAATAACCTTGGAGGGGATATGTCTGCCTATCTGTGACTGAGAAGTGTTGGTCTGGGACTCACAGTCAGTCGGTGGCAGAGTTGAAATTGAAATGTAGCTCTCGTACTCCAAGGATTTTTCCAGGTGACACTAACTTAGGGTTTTCCTCCTGCTTTTTGTTGTTTTCTCTCAACAGTGTCAGAAGTTTGGACAGTATAACAAGGAAGATCCCACTTCTTTTCGGTTATCAGATTCCTTCTCTCTGTATCCTCAGGTAAGAAATATACTTTGCCCTGAAAACAACAATAGAAGAATACATTGTGATATAAATAAAACTTGCTGTTCTCAGGGCAAAGTGAAGACTTGGTATGTTTTGCGACTCAAGCTACAGGAGATGAAGGTTATTCACTTCAAGATAAATACTATGTCTCTGTGAGAGGCAATTCCTGAGCCCAACAGAAGACAGAGATGACACGCAGAGAAAAGAATTGTATAAACTTTCATGGAAAGGCAAAACAAGATCGTTCTTTAAGGCCCCAACAAATATCTCTAATTTGTAGAAGTTCTGGCTGGACAGTCATCTACTTCAGTAGCAGACAAACAAAAAAATGAAGCACATAGGAAGATGAATATAATAAAGGAGACCATATTAATATGACAGATGTTTAATAATAAGTCCATGGTTATTAGGCTGCATCGTGACTAGA
The DNA here is from genome assembly GCA_036971965.1 of Nyctalus aviator. Taxonomy (NCBI): domain Eukaryota; kingdom Metazoa; phylum Chordata; class Mammalia; order Chiroptera; family Vespertilionidae; genus Nyctalus; species Nyctalus aviator. The sequence continues at coordinate 102,668,225 of CM072925.1, read as the reverse complement.
GACAACAGTAATAAGCAGCTTCTGTAAATAACTGCTTTTTTGCAGAAACTAAGCATTTGGGAGTCGTTGGACAAGAGAAAGGAAGGGTATTGGGGGGAAACCTGAAGTTGTCAGAGATCTGGACATTTACCTTTTCTGAACCTTCACCCTCATGTTTAAATGAGGAAAGTAGAGCTTAGTTCAGTGGGTGGCTCTGAGGATTACATGAGCTGAGGCCAGTCTAGCGTTTAATGCTTTGTAAACGTGAACCCGTGTTTTCACAGCTGGGGCCTGTGCCTTTCAGGTTGGGCTCCTTGCTGGTGCACTTTTCTAGCACTGGAAGGAAACTCAACTTTATTTCATCTTCCCTCAGAGACACCTTAATGAGAAATAAATTTTTAAAAAGCGGACCTATATATGCAAATTTGCATTATCCTTTCAAATACTTTTTGCTTTGGGAAATGGACACAGGTTTCACTCATGAACTTGTATAGTTTTGACACAGGGTTAAAAGGGAGCTCAGAGGTCACCTCACTGGACCCCTGGCCCAGGGTAGGGCTGTGTGGTACCTGTGTGGTAGGGCTGTGTGGTGCCTCTTCTCTGGCCTGTGCCCGAGCGGTTGAGGCTGAGTAGTGTTGTAGAAAGAGCCAGAATCAGGGCCAAGTTCCAGCACTGGCTCTGCTGCTGCTGATCTTGGATGAGGTCCCGGACCCCTGTGAATGCTGGTTTCCTCTTTAGCACGTTAAGTGCCCAGCCTGTTTGTCTTCTGGACAGAAAGTACAGGGTCAATCACCAGTGACTGACAGGGCGTTTAACATGTTGAAGGGAAGGAGTTGGTCTGGAGTTTTTGTACAGCAGTGGAACCCTTGCTTCCAGAGGACTCTCTTAAAAGCCAGTACATAAGCAGACAGACTTGGGTGCTGCTCTAGTTTTGCCCGGCACCACCCTACCCACTGGGTCCCACCACAGTACTCCACCACCTCACTCCCAGGGCCTTGTGGTTTTGCTAAAACTCAGGAGCACAGTTTGGAAACCACTGAATAAGTTGGTTTTAAGATCCCCTCTGTTGGGGCATTTAAGATAGAGGTCAAGAGCCCAGCCACTGAAGCCAACAGTCTGAATTAGAGTCTGGTTCTGCCACTTAGTAGTGGTGGCCTTGGGCAAGTTACCTACCTGCCCCTTGGTTTCCTGATGTGTAAACTAGGGATGGTAAGAGAATCTACCTCCTGGGCTTATTGGAAGAATTGGATCATTCTTGTCAAGTGCTTTATGCCTTGCATATAGGACGCATGGAATGTCAGCTGTGATAATCATTTAGGAACAATGCTTCAATATATGGAGTCCCAGGAAGCTTTATACTTCTCAAGGCAACTGATTTCCATATTCTGGTAACTCTTCAGAGTGAGTTAAAAGTCTGCCCTCTACTTTCTAATTCTCAGGCTAAAGCACATACCTCTCTCCTTTACATACCTCACTGTACATACTAGCCTGGGTCTGAGTTCTAACCGCTCATCTGCTGTTACTGTGCCTGGAGTCCCCTCTCCCCAAACCCTCTGGCCCCCTCAGGAGCCTCTTTCAGACCCATTGGCTGTGGGAAATCTCCTGCTGACCCTCAAGCCCCATCCCACTGTAGCAGTACTTGCCTGTACAGGGCCTCAAAACATGCTGCCCCAAATGTGCCTTTTCCCCACTGGGCTGTGACCCCTTTGACAGCAAACATTCTGCCTCTGCAACCCAACCCAGTGACTCCAGAAATAAATGCTTTATCTTGCCCATTTCATGTGGAACCTTTGACACACCCAGAGGCTTCCCCCACTCTTTAAAAATACTTTTTAAAAATTTTCTAATTATAAAAAACACATAAAATTTACCATCTTAACCAATTTTAAATGTACTGTTCAGTATTAGGCATATTCATATTGCTGTGCAACAAATCTATAGACTTACCATCTTGCAAAACTAAAATGCTGTATCCATTCAACAACTTTCTATTTCCTTCTTCCCTCAGCCCCTGGAACCAGCATTAAAGTCTGGGTTCTTCTGCTTTAGGGACCTAAAGCAAGTCTACTCTCTTGGGTATCTAAGGTCACAGCTCTATGGTTTGTCTTTTTCTTTGTGAATGCAGTTCATGTTCCATCTTAGAAGATCTCCATTTCTTCAAGTGTTTAACAACAGTCCTGATGAGTCGTCATACTACAGACACCATTTTGCCAGACAGGATCTGACCCAGTCCCTCATCATGATCCAGCCCATTCTCTACTCCTATTCATTCCATGGACCACCAGAGGTAAGGCTTTATGTGAATGCCTTTCTCCCAGTTCATTTTAAAATGCTTTTAACTAAGATTTGCTTATAATTATATTACCAGGTTATTTTTTGGTTATTAATTCACTGTTATTTTCAACAAATTTTAGCAGTAGGTCATATGTTGGAATAAACACTAGTAATTTCACTGACATAAATAAATAATATATATCTAGAGCTATAGCGTACATATTTAAATTCAGGTATGACAGCTCATAAACAGCTTTCAGGGAATGATTAGCATGTGATCACAGTACACTGTTTACGGTAATTGGTTCTTTTGTCACATGGTATGACTTTCTACAGCACTTTTTTTTTTTTTTAATAAATCTTTATTGTTCGTATTATTACAAATGTTCCTCATTTTTTTCCCCTCAACCAGGTTCCCACCCCACCCTCTGCCCTTTCCCCACCCCTCATTGTCCTCATCCATAGGTGCACAGTTTTTGTTCAGTCTCTTCCCACATCCCCATCTCTCCTTTTCCCTAAGAATCGTCAGTTCACTCCCCTTCAATACCTCTGATTCTATTATATTCAACAATTAATATTGTTCATCAGGTTTTTTAATTCCCTTGGTTTTTAGATTCACTTGTTGATAATTACATATTTGTTATTCATACTTTTTTATCTTTATTTTCCTCCTCTTCCTAAAGAACCCCCTTCAGCAATTCATATAATTCTGGTTTGGCGGTGATGAACTCCTTTAGCTTTTTTTTATTTGTGAAGCTCTTTATCTGGCCTTCAATTCTGAGTGATAGCTTTGCTGGGTAGAGTATTTTTGGCTGTAGGTTCTTGCTATTCATCACCTTGAATATTTCTTGCCATTCCCGTCTGGCCTGCATGGTTTCTGTTGAGAAATTAGCTGACAGTCGTATGGGTGCTCCTTTATAGGTAACTACCTGCTTTTCTCTTGCTGCTTTTAATATTCTCTCTTTGTCTTTTGCTCTTGGAATTTTAATTATGATGTGTCTTGGTGTGGTCCTCTTTGGGTTCCTTTTGTTTTGGGATCTGTGCACTTCCTGGACTTGTAAGTCTATTTCTTTCACCAGGTGGGGGAAGTTTTCTGTCACTATTTCTTTCAATATGTTTTCAGTATCTTGCTTTCTGTCATCTTCTGGGACACCTGAAGTTGTCCCAGAGGTTTCTTAGACTATCTTCAACTTTCTGGATTCTCTTGTCTTCTTGCTTTTTTGGAGGAGTGTCCTCTGGCTCTTTGTGTTCCAAGTCTTTGACTTGATTCTTGTAATCTTCCATTCTGTTTTCAGGACTTTGTATAATATTTTTTATTTCAGAGAATGTATTCTTTATTTCTTGTTGATCCTTATTATTTCTTGTTGATCCCTTATTATTTCTAGTTGGTCCTCTATTATTTCTAGTTGATCTCTTTTCATATCTTCATAGGTCTTCTTTATTTTATCTGCCTTTTCTAGGAGATTCTTAAAAAACCTTGTGTGGTTTTGAACTCTATATCCAGTCGCTTTTTGTCCTCCATTTCTTTCGTTTGTAATGTTTCCTTGTCTCGGCATTTTTGCTGCTTCCCTGAGTTGGTAGGGTGGGAGGATCAGCTGTATCTATGCCAGGAGACAGCCTTATTTGACTAGAGTTGGAAAACTGCAAGAGCCTCTGTGCTCAGCTTGGATGGGGCAGAGTTTCAGGTGGAGCCTAGAGCCTTGGCTTCCAGTTAGCCCCGCCCTGTGAGGTTCCTGAGTCTCAGTGCTCCTCGGTGTCCTTTGGTACTTGCTGCAAGCACCTCTGAGAGAAAGGTGCCCTAGAGTTTCACCCACTACCAGACAGTCTAGTCTCTCCTCCAACGAGCACGCAACTGGGGTTCTGTGCAGTTGGAAGTGGGGTTAAGAGCGATCCGGAGCTTATGTCTCCTTCCCGCTAGGGCAATCCTGCGGCTCAATCAACAGTCTGTCCTCTGCGCGAAATATGCGTGACTTGGGGGCTCTGCCTTTCACCGCTCCCCTGAGCTTCCGCCTTACAGCCCAGATTCCCTCTGTATGTGTCTGGGTCCCCAGGGTCTCGCTCAGAACTGGGGTTCAGTGCTGTCAGAACTGGGGTTCAGCACAGTCCGGAGCTTTGATCTCCTTCCTACTAGGGAACACCAGCCAGGCACTCAGCTGCCCCTCCTCTCTGGCTCCATCCTCTCAGCGCATGCAACCTTAGGCTTTTACAGCTCCTCTGATTTTCCTTCTGGTTTTCTCTTTCCTTCTTGTTGTAGAATTTCATCAGTCAACTTTGTTCTGGATAATGTCCACTTTATATTTTAGTTGTATTTTTTGAAATTATTGTGTGAAGCTGCAGTTAGGCGGTTACCTATGCTGCCATCTTGGTTTCTCTTGGATTTTTCCCCCCATCTACAGCACTTTTAACACGTGCTAGTGATGTACTTGAACTAAGTAATGCCCCAGCCATGTGCTTTTGTTTACTCTTGGTAACTGGTGAATGCACGCACCTACTAGACTTATTCAGTATAAATTTAAAATTACTGTAATATATAGAAAACTTTTCTGTGAAATTAAAATTTTCATACATAATTAGTTTTAATTCCACAAATATGTCTACATAAGTAAAAACAGATACACGAATTAATTTGTCCATTTTTAAACATACACATTTGGAAAACCCACTTTATAATATAATGGGTTTTTGGCTTTTTTAAAAATACTGATTTTTAGAAAGGAAGGGAGAGTGATAGAGAGATAGGAAGATCAACGAGAAAGGAACATCATCAGTCAGCTGCTTCCTGCATGCCCCCCACTGGGGATCGATCCTGAAACCGGGCTTGTGCCCTGCCCGGGCTCAAACCAGCGACCTCTTGGTTCCTGGGTCAACGTTCAACCTGTGAGCCACGTCGGGCGGACACCCCCTTGCCTGAATGAATCTATTGTATTGTGGTTTTACTGTATTTTTTTTTCTAGCAAATTTATTCATAGAACAAAACTAAAGAAAGAAAACTTTTGAGTCTTTATAGTAGTTAAACATTATTTCCGAGTCTTAAATATATACACACACACACACACACACACACACCATATTTTCTGGCGTATAAAACGACCTTTGAAATGAAAAAAAGTCAACCGAAAAATGGAGGCAAAAGGCCAAAATTGCACAAAAATTACCTACAGATCTTGACGGCAAAGTAAGTCTTTTCTTTGAAGTGGGGGGTAGTCTTATACAGCGAATATAGGCCTAAACCTATGTTTTAACTGTAAAATTAGGGGGTCTTCTTATACGCCGAAAAATACGGTGTGTGTTTGTGTGTGTGTGTGTGTGTGTGTGTGTGTATGAAAAAGTCACAGGTGTGTAAAGCTATTTGTGGAAGGCAGGATTACAAGTGAAAAACTTATGGTTAGGTACTTTTTTCATTGTGTTCAGATACTTTAACCCAGTAATTCCATGTCTTGTATTCTGTCTGAAGAATATATTCCTATATATAGAAAATGTTTTGTTCAAAGAAATAGTAAATGAACTATTAGAAGAATAGAAAATTTAAAAACAATCCAAATGCTCAATAGTAGGGAAAAAATAAGAAATATTCACAGGTTATGTAACATAATACAATAGATACATCCTTATGTTAAAAACGATACATGAAAAAATTAAGATAGGAAATTTTCTAAATTATGCTTTCTAAAAATTCTGCAAGATTTAAAAACTATATGGAAATAAACCAAACTATCAATATTTATTGTCACTGGGTTTAAATTTTCTTTAATAAGTATAAGCTACTTTTATTACTGAAATGAAAATCATAAAAAAATACATTTTGCAATAAACTTTTCAAACTTGTATTAAAAGCTGTACTTTTTCATAAAGCCATCCCTATGTGTCATCTGCAGTTGTACTGGGTTTGATAGAATGTATCTCTGATAGATAAAATCCTTTTTCAGCATGAAACAGAATGTTTGGAATAACTTTTGGTTCCTAGAGCAAAAGATGTCATTAATCTCCCTTCCTACTGATGAGGGGTTGTTTGGAGATTCTTTCACAGAGTTGAAACTGAGAACTGCTAAGTCAGGGAGCAGAAAGTGGGGATGACAAGAAGAAGGGGCGAGCCACCTGCTGCCCGTGGTTGCTGTTTTGGCCACGTGGGGAACAGGGAAGACCAATGTCATCTCTCCCCTTTTTCTTTAAGCCAGTACTGTTGGACAGCAGCAGCATTCTAGCTGACAGAATTTTGCTGATGGATACTTTCTTCCAAATTGTCATTTATCTTGGTGAGGTAAGATGATATTCTAATTTCTTACTATTTTTTTTACTTATTAATTTAGGTTTTTATGCATTTGCAATAAGAGCCTGGACTTAAGAAACCCACAGTTCATTATAATGAGTACAGTGGCTTTTATTGTAGTGAATAAAATCTCTTTTCAGGTCCTTGGGGTATTTGTATATTAGTAATTTCAATAACATTTGCTGTAAGTGATCCTTTCAAATCACCATAAGTTATTACTTTCTGAGTTGTCAGGCAAGATCAGTTCTTTTCCTCATTAAACTTATATGCACTATTACCCTTTCAGAGTTATGTTAGAGTTAGTAGTAAACACGTGTTTGGGACTAAAGATTTTATTTGAGATAACGTGACGCAGTGAGCCTTAGGCTGGGCCTGTGGACCTCTAGGAGGACTATGGAAGGCTTTTAGGGCAGTCCATTTCTTTCTAAATGTGGTTCATTCCCTAAGAAAGGGAATGGTTCCTCTAACGAAAATTCTTTAACTAAGCATTATATTCAGGGAGATATTCTTTTTCTTCTATTGTGCATTCTTTACCTACAGTTAGTTGCCTTGGTGATTGACTTGACTTCCTAGTGTCTATACATTAGAAGTGATTTCAGATATCCTGAAAAGATACAAATTGTGTTTCAGAATTCTGTTTATAACTTAGAATTTATTTTCTAATACTAATGAGCATTTTATAACTTTAGACTTTTTCAGCATATTAACCCCCGATTTGCCAGCCACTTACTCACAGATGGTAAGCCATCAGTAATGGTCCTAGACCAGTGGTCAGCAGACTCATTAGTCAACAGAGCCAAATGTCAACAGTACAACAATGGAAATTTCTTTTGAGAGCCAAATTTCTTCTAACACCACTTCTTCAAAATAGATTCCCCCAGGCCATGGTATTTTGTGGAAGAGCCACAGTCAAGGGTTCAAAGAGCTGCATGTGGTTCATGAGCCTCAGTTTGCCAACCACAGGACTAGACCAAAGGCTGTTTGTGACCAGCTGCCTTTCCCACTGGTTCCTTTAAAAAAAAAAGTTCACACATTTATTGCGCACCTTCTGTTTGCAAGTTCTAATGTCAAAGGCAATGTGACATCATTCTCACTTTCCAAAGCTCTGAGTCTGCTGGTAGGTGGTGTTCTTATGGCCCAAGTTAGCTTATGGTAATTTCCTTCATACCACCAGTCAGTCAAAAAATTACGACCTAGAAAATAGTATTGAAATCTCACAGAAGGGAAAAGAGGCTGTAGAAGGAAGCATCTAAAGAGAATCCTCTTTCTGATATTAGATTAACAGTTTAACAGTTCACATGTGAAAGCACTTCAGCTTATTTATAGATACTAGATGCCTGGTGCACAACATTCATGCACTGGGAGCATCAGGGGAGGGAGGTGGTGGTGTCCCTCAGCCCAACCTGCGCCCTCTCGCATCCAGGACCCCTTGGGGGATGTTCACCTGCTGGCTTAGGTCGGTGCTTAACCATTGAGCAACATTGGCTGGGCAAAAATTAATTATTCCTTTCTCCCACCAAAAAAATATATATTTTAATGATTTCAGAGAAGGAAGGAGAGGAAGAGAGAAATAAGAGCATCGTTGATGAGAGAACCATTGATTGGCTGCCTCCTGAACACCCCATACTGGGGATCAAGACTGCAACCCAGGCATGTGCCCTGACCGGGGATCAAACCATGACCTCCTGGTTCACAGGTCAACAGTTAACCACGGAGCTATGCTGGCTGGGCAAAACTTGTCATTCTTGATGTAAGGCTTCTTCACTGGAAGCAAATTTGGGGGTGGAGAAGTGGTATTAGAGTGTCAGAAGTGTCAAAGAAGACTGTTGGTTTAGTGTTTCCTCAGTAATTTTGGTTTGTTTGTTTTGGTGTAGACCATCGCCCAGTGGCGTAAAGCTGGGTACCAGGACATGCCTGAATATGAAAACTTCAAGCACCTTCTGCAGGCACCAGTAGATGACGCTCAAGAAATTCTGCAAGCACGCTTCCCAATGCCACGTTACATTAACACAGAGCATGGAGGCAGTCAGGTTGGTTTTGGTATTCAGTTATTTTTATGATATATTTTTATGGCTATAAATTCAAATAGCATGGTTAATAATTTGTTTTTATGATATATTTTTATGGCAAATCCAAACAGTAGATGGTTAATATTTTATGTGGTGACATAAATTGACATGCAGATAAACTTCCAATAATGACTTCTTTTTAAAGGAGTGGTCAGAATATGTTAGTGTAAAAGTAAAGGATTGCCAATATAATTTTGTGTTTCTGGAACCCTAATAAATCAGCAGCTACTGGCCTTAAGCTAAAGAAATGGACTCCTGTGCAGTAACAAAAGAAATGTAAAACTTTTACCCCCTAGTATACTAATATTAATGCCACTTTAATCTTTAAATCTTTTTTTTTTTTTTTTAAAGGCTCGCTTCCTTTTGTCCAAAGTGAACCCGTCTCAGACACACAATAACCTATATGCTTGGGGACAGGTAAGAAATTGTCAGGTATTTGGGGAAGTAGCCTGGCTACTTAAAACACACACACACACACACACACACAAAAAAAAAACCTAATTACAAATTGACTTCTTTTTGACACAGAGACAAAATAACTTGGATAATTTGTTGGGGGGGGGGGACTTGGAACATAGATTGGGGTTTGGGGGTGGCTACCCAGTGTGGATCCCTTTCTGCAATACACAGCATAATATGAAAGGTTCAGGCCCGAGGACAGTACACCATAGTGTGGCCTCCATTTTGGCTCTCATAGACCAGCAGCGTCGCCCCAAGTCTTCCCTCTCTTCCCTTCTCTTTTCTTTTATTTTTATTTTATTTTTAGTCTCCTCTCCCTCCGCCCTCCCGGCTCCCTTCCTCCCCTTCTCTTTTCTAATAGGGCAGGGCAAAAGCATCTATAAATGCTCACCATTTGTTCTTTGTCCTCTTTACTTTTCAGCCTCTGGTTCCTTCTTTATCTAATTATTCCAGCCATTTATGCCTTCTTATGAGCTTAGTGGGTCAGGGGAGGGTTTTGTGAGGAATCGATGCTTCATTTGAATGCATTAGGCAAAGGATGGGGTTTGACGGGAGTTCACATAGCAAAGGGGACAGCACTTATAAATGTTCAGAGTTGGACAACTTTTGTGAACGTTCTGAGTCCTTAATTCATGAATTCTAAATAGTTTTCAAGATACCTATCAATTAACCTTTATCATTAAATTTCAGGAAACGGGAGCACCCATCCTAACCGACGACGTTAGCTTGCAGGTATTCATGGATCATTTGAAGAAACTGGCTGTCTCTAGTGCCTCTTAAGCTGAGCACATGAGCTGCAAATTAAAGAAAACACTGTCAATTGTGTTCATTGTTGTTTATAAAAGCTTAATAGCATTCCTTTTCTTGTAGATTTAAATAAATAATCAAAGGAAGTGTTGTATGTAACTCTTTATAATTTATTTGTATTTCTGTGCCTCTTGCATTAAAAAAATTATAACTTCATACATGTTTTGGTACTTATAAATGTTTATATGCTTTTTCTATTCTAACTTTACAGTCTATATAAAATCAAAAGTAGCCGAAACCGGTTTGGCTCAGTGGTAGAGCGACGACCTGCGGACTGAAAGGTCCCGGGTTCGATTCCTGTCAAGGGCATGTACCGTGGTTGTGGGCGCATCCCCGGTGGGGGGTGTGCAAGAGGCAGCTGGTCGATGTTTCTCTCTCATCGACGTTTCTAGCTCTCTATCCCTCTCCCTTCTTGTCTGTAAAAAAACAATAAAAATATTTTTTTTAATTAAAAAAAAAAGTAATGTATTTTGGCAACCTGTTTTGGTGAAAACCATAATGGTCAGAAAGGGAAATACATTTGAATGAAGAAAGCACTGGCTAAAATAATGCTAATACAAATTTGATTTCCTGATGTCTGTGTGTGTATTTTTTTAAGTGACAGGCCCAAGAGCTGTTTCCTATACTTAATCCTCATTTATTGTCTGTTAACAGACAAAGAAAAAGTTTGAAATAAGGGAAACTTTGTTGAGGTAGATTGGTCTAGAGTGGCACTGTCCCTAACTGAACATTCCATGTAAACAGTCCAGCCTAGGTAGACATAAGGAGTGGCTCTAATAGAGTGACAATACTTTATCTTGGGCATAAGTAAAATAACTTGAACAGGTTCTGCTTTTAACCAGTTACCTGCCACACATCCAAAACAGAAGCCATCCCCACATGCCACGATATTTTTAATTTAATTTTTAAAAAATCACCTGACTCGCCGAAGCTGGTTTGGCTCAGTGGTAGAGCATCGGTCTGTGGACTGAAGGGTTCCAGGTTTGATTCCGGTCAGGGGCATGTACATTGGTTGCGGGCACATCCCCGGTAGGGGGTGTGCAAGAGGCAGCTGGTCGATGTTTCTCTCTTGACATTTCTAGCTCTCTATCTCTCTCCCTTCCTCCTCTCTGTGAAATATCAATAAAATATATTTAAAAAAAAAAATCACCTGACTCGCCAAAACTGGTTTAATTCTGGTCAGGGGCATGATTGATGTTTCTCTCTCATCAATGTTTCTAGCTTTCTATCCCTCTCTCTTCCTCTCTGTAAAAAATCAATAAAATATATTTTAAAAAATAAAATAATTAAAAAATTACCTGACTCGAGTTGAATAAAGGATATCATCTTATATTTGCTATTCTTTTCCCTAGATTTTATAATTTTTGTTCTTTGAAAGAAGATTTTGTTCTCTGTTGAGGAATTCCAGCTTCATATTCTACTAAATGGAGTATTAGAGGTTATTGATGTTCCCTTTTTAAACAGGCCAATTGCTATGACAGCTGTCATCCAGGAATTCCTTTTTGTTTGGACTCTTGGGTTGGCTCTACTTTTTCTTCTGTTCCCTAAGTCATTTTCCCATCTAATATAATTTTTCCTTAAAAAAAGTAGATGGAAGATAATTCAATGAATCATTCTGTCTTCATACTTGACAGCTTTGCTGACTGTAAAATTCTAAACCCCAAATAAATTTATCTTTCAGAATTTTGGACTAATTCATGCAACAAGTAATTCTTATGTATTTGTTATGTATGGAGTAGTCTTCCAGGCACTGGGAAGGTAGCCAATAAGACAAAAATTCCTGCCCTCGCCGAAACCGTTTTGGCTCAATGGATAGAGCTTCGGCTTGGGGATTGATGGGTCCCGGGTTCGATTCTGGTCAAGGGCATGTACCTTGGTTGCGGGCATATCCCCAGTGGGGGGTGTGCAAGAGGCAGCTGATCAATGACTCTCTCTCATTGATGTTTTGAACTCTCTATCTCTCTCCCTTCCACTCTGTACAAAAATCAATAAAATATATTTTTTAAAAATTTAAAAAAAAATAAATGCCAAGAGCTTTTCTTTTCTGTAACTTTTCCTTATGATACTTTTCTTACTTTTTGGATATAATTTTTAATTGAGTTACATCATCTGAAAGAATACATAAAACTGTGTATACAGATGAAGGCTGAAACTTCCTCCTTGGACCCTAGCCGATTTGGCTCAGTAGATAGAGCATCAACCTGCAGACTGAAGGGTCCCAGATTGGATTCCACGTAGGGACACATGCCTGGGTTCCAGACTTGGTCCCCAGTTTTGGGGGGGGCGGGGACGCGCGTGCAGGAGGTAGCCAATTAATTTCATCGCTGATGTTTCTCTCCCTCTCCCTCTCTGAAGTCAATAAAAATATTTTTTTGTAAAAAGAAACTTCCTCCTTGGGCCTTTCTGTTTCAAATTAACAGAAGAATGTGACAGACACAGCTCGCTCCAGGTGGAAATGAGTTGCAGTGCTGGGGCAGAAGGGATTCTACTGGGTGACCAAATGTCGAAGATGTGACTATTTCCAGGTTGAACGTGGAGGTCAGGGGTTAGTGTTCTATGAAGAGCAGCCATCCCAAGAGGGGGACACGGACTCTGAACTCCATCTCAAGGCAAAGAAAGCCTCTGATTTAGCTTAGAGCCATGGTCAGCAAACTGCGGCTCACGAGCCACATGTAGCTCTTTGGCCCCTTGAGGGTGGCTCTCCCACAAAATACCACGGCCTGGGCCAGTCTATTTTGAAGAAGTGGTGTTAGGAGAAGTTTAAGTTTAAAAAATTTTGCTCTCAAGAGAAATTTCAATCGTACTGTTGATATTTGGCTCTGTTGACTAATGAGTTTGCCGACCACTGGCTTAGAGTATGAAATGATCAGTTATAAGTTTTTAAAACTCTGGAAAAGTGACAGGATAGATGGGAGGAGTTTGGAATCCAGTATGGTCTGGAGAGGTATGTATGTGTTTAAACAGGTTACAGATGGGATGTTGAGGCAAGAGGATGAGTTCAGGTTTCTGGCTTGGGTGATCATTCTCTGGTTTGCAGAAAAGGAAGGAAAGGTGTCTTTCCTGGGGGAAAGGGGGCACTGATACATTTAATCTTCGACATTGGGAGCTATAACAAAGTGCACAGCAGGATGGCAGTAATTAATATGGATTTGCTTGTAGGAGGACTAAGTGGCTTTGAGGGTCATTAACATGAAGTAAATAACTTGGGTGGGGTAAAGTTGCTTGGATGAGAAGAAAAGGAAGCTTGGAACAGAATATTGATTCTTCTGTTTTATTTTTAACAACTTTATTGAGGTATAATTTACATGCAATAAACTGCACCCATATAAAATGTATAATTCGGAGGATCCAAGATGGCTGCTCGGGTAGACACCTAACCGCAGCAGCACACAACAATTTCAATGGAATACAACTAAAATGTAGAGTGGACATTGCCCAGAGCTACAGGTAGTCGACTGACTGAAAATGCTACAACAAGAAGGAAAGAGAAAACCAGAAGGAAAATCAGAGGAGCGGGAAAAAAGCCTAAGGTACGGAGACATGCTGCGCGCCCACATGCACGCGCGGAGAGGTCGCAGCCAGAGAGGAGGAGAAGGCTGGGGGCCTGCCTGGTGTTCCTTAGCAGAAAGGAAATAAAGCCCCCGGCCTGGGATGAACCCCCAAACCAGCAGCGCTGAGCCCCAGTTATGGGCCAGACCCTGGGGTCCCCGGCTCGGGCAGGGGGAAACGGGGCTGTGAGGCGGATTCCCGGAGGAGCGACGAAAGGCAGGGCCCCCGGAGTCGCGCGCGCTGCGCGCAGAGGACTGAATGTTGACTCTGATGCTGGATTGCCCTAGCGGGAAGAAACAAAGCCTCCGGTGGCGGCGGCGCTTAGCCCCACTCCGGACTTTCACCATTCTGGGCCGGTCCCTGGGGACCCAGGCTTAAGCAGGGGGAGATGGAACTGTGAGGTGGAGTCCTGGGGGAGCGGCGAAAAGCAAGGCCCCCGGAGTCGCGAGTGCTCTGCGCGCAGAGGACTGAATGTTGACTCTGATGCTGGATTGCCCTGGCGGGAAGAGGCAGGGCCTCAGCGGCGCTGAGCCCCAGTCCGGACTTTCACCATTCTGGGCCAATCCCTGGGGACCCAGGCTTAAGCGGAGGGAGATGGGGCTGTGAGGTGGAGTCCTGGGGGAGCGGCGAAAAGCAAGGCCCCCGGAGTCGCGCGCACAGTGCGCGCAGAGGACAGTCTGTTGACTCTGATGCTAGATTCCCCTAGCGGGAAGGAGAAAAAAAGCTCCAGACTGGAGGAATGCAACGAGGAGCAGGAGCCCCTGCCGGACACCGGCCAGCCGGGCACCAGCAAGGAGCTGGGCGACGGGGACCCCAGGGGTGGGGGGTGCCCCTGAGCCTTCAACCGCTGAGTGCAGGCAATGGAGCCGAGGCTGAGGGCTGCTTCCTGGGCGGCGCCCCCGGCAACAGGCTGAAGAAGCGCAGGAGCCCGCGGAGAACAAAGGGGTGCCACAGGCCAACCTGCTGAGCTTCCAGGACAAGGAGGAAGAAACCAAAGAAGTTCTCAATGTGAAGAAATCAAGTGAGAGCAAAAGACAATAAAATTACTTAAGAAAGAATACAAAGAAAGTCTTGAAAAATCAAAGACTAAGTCAGAACTCAACTCACCAGCCAACATTGCAACATAAATGCGTTTTTGCTTTTTTTGTTTGTTTTTTATTTAAAAAAAAGGACAGAATGTTGGAACAGCGGCAGCCAGGCCTAGAGTGGCCAGGCACAAGGCGGTGGCAGCCGGGCCTGGAGCAGCAACAGCCAGACCCAAGAGCAGCAGCGAGAACCAGAGCAGCAACAGCCAGCACTGGAGCAGCCAGACCTGGGGCAGTGGTAGCCAGGGTCGGGAGCGGAGGCCTGAGGCGGAGGCGGCCAAGCCCAGGGTGGCCAGTCCAGGAACAGCAAGACCCGGATTGGCCGGGCCCGGAGAAGCTGGGCCCAGAGCAGCCGGGTCGGGAGCAGCCAGGCCCAGAACAGCAGTAGCCAAGATCGGAGCATCCAGGCTGGGAGCAGCCAGGCTCAGAGTGGCCTGGCCTGGAGCAACCGGGCCCAGAGCAGCAGGGTCGGGTGCGGCCAGGCCCGGAGCAGCGGCTGCCAGGCTGGGAGCGGCCAGGCCCGGGGAAGCCGGGTCGGGTGCGGCCAGGCCCGGAGCAGCGGCTGCCAGGCTGGGAGCGGCCAGGCCCGGGGCAGCCGGGTCGGGTGCGGCCAGGCCCGGAGCAGCGGCTGCCAGGCTGGGAGCGGCCAGGCCCGGGGAAGCCGGGTCGGATGCGGCCAGGCCCGGAGCAGCGGCTGCCAGGCTGGGAGCGGCCAGGCCCGGGGCGGCCGGGTCGGGTGCGGCCAGGCCCGGAGCAGCGGCTGCCAGGCTGGGAGCGGCCAGGCCCGGGGCGGCCGGGTCGGGTGCGGCCAGGCCCGGAGCAGCGGCTGCCAGGCTGGGAGCGGCCAGGCTCGTAGAAGCAGCTACCAGGCTGGGAGCGGCCAGGGCCGGAGTGGCCGGGCCCGGAACGGCCGGGCCCAGAGCAGCTGGGTCGGGTGCGGCCAGGCCCGGAGGAGCAGCAGCCAAGTCCAGAACAACTAGGTCGGGAGCGGCAGTGGCCAGACCCGGAGCAGCTGGTTGTGGTACGAACGAGAGCAACAGAGGCCAGGCCCGGTGCAGCCAGGCCCGAAACAGCTCACTCCTCGCCTGCCCCCGCCCCAAGGCTGCCTCTCAGACATGGCTGGAAACTTTTGCGGGAACTTGAGGGTCTGCTGAATCAAGTAATGAAGGCTTAGATCTGGATGTGTTGAGTTAGTATAGCGCTGGGGTGTTGATCTGTAAGCGCCTTGGGTGGGGCCTGGATGAGGTTGGTTGACCTATTTGGAAATGTCTTTTGTCTGAAGTGTATCATTGGGCATGTGGAGATATTATTGATATGAGAAAATGCTAAGTAACTGATTTACTATCTGAAAAGGGATTTACTATCGAGGAAAGGGAGGGAGGAAGAGACTTAACATAAACTGTGCACCTATGGATGAGGACAATGGGGGATGGGGAGAGGGTGGAGGGTGGGGTGGGAATCTGGTGGAGGGGGGAAGAAATGAGGAACCTTTGTAATATTATGAACAATAAAGATTGATTAAAATAAATAAATAAATAAAATAAAATAAAGACATTTCAGAAAAGAACAAAAAATAAATAAATAAAATGAAATAAAATAAAATAAAATAAAATGTATAATTCGGCCAAAACCGGTTTGGCTCAGTGGATAGAGTGTCAGCCTGCGGACTCAAGGGTCCCGGGTTTGATTCCTATCAGGGGCATGTACCTTGGTTGCGGGCACATCCCCAGTAGGGGGTGTGCAAGAGGCAGCTGATCGATGACTCTCTCTCATCGATGTTTCTAACTCTCTATCCCTCTCTCTTCCTGTCTGTAGGAAATCAATAAAAATATTAAAAATAAATAAATAGGCAGGCAGGGACGCAGGCGCGGGGCAAGGCACGCTCCTGGCCACTTCTGGGCCGGTTCTTCCCAGACTCAGCCACCATATGGCAAGTCTTTTTATAAGGAAAATGGTGGTTTTTGCTGTGAACCCTCTCCTACATCTGAGTCGTTACACAATGACAAATTACACAATGACATCCCGAGCGCTCTCCACGCTGCTGCTGGGTCCCCTCCGTGTTGCAGTCCCTGCAAGTGCAAAGCCCAGCACAGCAGTGGCCTCTCCTCTCTCCTGCCACCCCCTGCCCTTCCTGCAGCCGACCCTGAGGTTCAAGACCAAGGCCGTCCTCAAGAAGCGTTGCAAGGACTGTTACCTGGTGAAGAGGCGAGGGCGATGGTACATCTACTACAAAACACACCCAAGGCATAAGCAGAGACAGTTGAAGACCCTTTGAATGTAAAAATAACATGCAGGATTGTGCCATTTCCTTGACTGACCTTATCGAAGAAAAATAAAATGTAAACATTGTTTTCTGAAAAAATAAACAAATAAATAAAATGTATAATTCGGTAAGTTTTGACAATACTGTGTACACTCATGAAACTGCCACCACCAACTTAAAGGAACATTTCCATTGTCTCCATGTTTTCTCAGGCCCCAATTTTAGTCCTTTCTTCAGCTATAGGGAACCACTGGTCAGCTTTCTCTCACTACAGATTAATTTGCTTCTAGAATTACATGTCTGGTTTCTCTTGTGTCTGGCTTTCACATGGCATAATCCATTTTAGAGTCATCCAGATTTTTCATGTAACAGTAATTCCCTTTTTTATTTTTTATTTTTAAATATATTTTATTGATTTTTTTTACAGAGAGGAAGGGAGAGAGATAGAGAGCCAGAAACGTCGATGAGAGAGAAACATCAACCAGCTGCCTCCTGCACACCCCCCACCGGGGATGTGCCCGCAACCAAGGTACATGCCCTTAATCGGAATCAAACCTTTCAGTCCGCAGACCGATGCTCTACCACTGAGCCAAACCAGTTTCTGCAGTAATTCCCTTTTTTAAAGAAACATTGATTTCAGAGAGGAAGGGAGAGGGAGAGATAGAACATCAATGATGAGAGAATCACTGATTGGCTGCCTCCCTCCTACTGGGGAACGAACCGGTAACCTGGGCATGGAACCCGGACCCTTCAGTCCCAGGCTGCGCTCTATTCACTGAGCCAGCTGGCCAGGGCAGTAGTTCCTTTTCATTGGTGAGTGGCATTCTACATTTCACTTATCCATTCACTATCTGATGGACAGTTGAGTTCTCATGTTTGTCTCTTATTACTAAAGCTCTGTGCCCATGTGCTGTGTGAATGTGCTGTTTTCATCATGGCGGGGGGTGGGGGGGGACATTGGGGGGGTAAATAGAAATGGAATGTCTGAGTTGTGCATGATAGGTGTAGTTCAACTTTTTAAGAAATGGCCATTATTATCCTGGCCTGTGCTGCCAAGTTGGTTGGGCAAAGTCATGTGCACCAAAAGGTTTCTGGTTCGATTCCTGGTCAGGGCACAGCCTGGGTTGTAGGCTCAGATCTGGGGAGGGGGTGTGTACTAGGTAGTCAATAGGCGTTTCTTCCTCTTCCTCTCTAAAAGACCATTAAAATTCTAAAACAAACAAAATCACAAACCCACAACAAAATTATAAAAGATTTAAAAAAAAAAAAAAAAAAAGGCAAGCCCAGAGCGGTGTCCCTTACACGGAAAGGACACCGGCTCTTGTTCAGGCACACACGCCAGGGCAGCGGGATATTTCACTCTCACATTGATGTTCTTCTAAGATGAATTAAAAAGAGAAAACCTGACAGTATTGCAAAGCGGTTGTGACATTTTATGTTCCCACCACTAAGAGCTCTGATTGCTCCAAATCCTTACAACTCTGGGAGTTCTGTCTAATTTTCAGTGATTCTGATAGGTGTGTAATGATGTCTAGTTGTGGTTTTAACTTACATTTCTGTGGGGACCCTGTGCTTGTTGGCCATTTATAGGAATGACGGCCCGCAGGTCTGGAGTGAGGGTGTGTGAGCGAAGGGAGTGCGAGGGCCAGAGTGGGATTGCTGGGAGCCTTGGGGACAGGTGGTTCCAGCTCTCAGCCACATACATACATATATGTATGTATGTGTGAGAACAAGTTGCTCATAAAATTTTTTTAAATATATATTTTATTGATTTTTTTACAGAGAGGAAGGGAGAGGGATAGAGCGTTAGAAACATCAATGAGAGAGAAACGTCGATCAGCTGCCTCTTGCACACCTCCTACTGGGGATATGCCCGCAACCAAGTTACATGCCCTTGACCAGAATCCAACCTGGGACCCTTGAGTCCGCAGGCCGGTGCTCTATCCACTGAGCTAAACCGGTTTTGTCGCTCATTAAATCTTGTGTAGGAGATATTCTTTTTTACATATATATATATATATATATATATATAATGAACAAGTAAAATCCACAGTAAATTTGCATATATGTAAATATACTAGACGGAAAAAGGGATATTCAAGAGTAAATTCAAGTTGAAAAAGTAGTTTAAAATTTTTTCCACAGTTATGTTCTGAAAATGAGACTATTTACTAAATAGACTGAAAAATTTTATTCAAGCACTGAAACTAGTCACCATTAGTGTAATAGGAGTTGCTGTTACCCGAGGAATGTGCTATAAGGTAGCTAACTAACTCTCTCTCGCCCAATTTGGGCATCTCTCTCTCTTCCCAATTTTTTTTGGGAGGCAACCAAAATTTTTGGTGGCCTTGTTTTGGCAAGGCTCATTTATTACCATGGTTAAAAGGAAGGATAAATTCCCTGGGCAGTTTTTTAAAAAAAGTGTGTTTTATTAATTCTTTACAGAGGAAGAGACAGAAAGTCAGAGACATCAATGAGTCATCAGTCCTTGATTAGCTGCCTCTTGTATACCCCCAACCTGGGATGTACCCACAACCAAGGTATATGCCCTTGACCAGAACTGAACCTGGGACCTTTCAGTCCGCAAGCTGGCACTCTATCCACTGAGCTATTCCGGTTTCAAGTGGTTTTGGCGCTCATATAATCTTGTGTTGTAGATATTCTTTTCTTTTTTTTATATATTCTTGAGAAATTTGATTTTCACAGCTTTATTTTTTAAAATATATTTTATTGATTTTCCACAGAAAAGAAGGGAGAGGGATAGAGAGCTAGAAATGTCGATGAGACAAACATCGACCAGCCGCCTCATACCCTTGACCGGAACCGAACCTGGGACCCTTCAGTCAGCAGACCGATGCTCTATCCACTGAGCCAAACCAGTTTCAGCGAGATATTATTTTTTACATATATATATATATATATATGAACAAGTAAAACCCACAGTAAATTTGCATATATGTAAATACACTAGACGGAAAAAGGGATTTTCAAGAGTAAATTCAAGCTGAAAAAGTAGTTTAAAACTTTTTTCACGTTTATGTTCTGAAATTGAGACTATTTACTGAATAAATTGAAAATTTTTATTCAAACACTGAAACTAGTCACCGTTAGTGAAAAAGGAGTTGCTGTTACCCGAGGTATGTGCTATAAGGTGGATAGGTAACTCTCTCTCACCCTAATTTGGGTATCTCTCTCTCTTCCCAATTTTTTTTGGGAGGCAACCAAAATTTTTGGTGGCCTTGTCTTGACAAGGCTCATTTTATTACAACGGTTAAACAGAAGAATCAGTTCACTATGCAGATGTTTGGTCAAGTCTTAACTCTTAGTTCTAGAACCTGGTTGTAGGTGTTGGGAAGCTTCCGATTATACATTTGGGGAGTCTTTCCTAACTCCAGCTCCTTTCAGTTTCAAACATAGTGGAGATGGTGTTAGGGTTGGAGTATTGTGGGGACTGTGGGCTCGGCTCAAAGGCTAGGTAGTCAATGACAATCTCACAACTGATGTTTCTTCATTCTCCAGATTATAGTATATGTATTTTTCGATATTTTTTTAAACGAGTATTCCTTATAATAATATGTGCATAGTTCATGGACAGGGCCAGAAGGTTAGTGAAGACCTAAAAAAGGGAGTGGGGAGGAGCTGGGAAGAGGAGAGTAAAGGAGTGTAAAAGGTGGGGTGGGGTGTCGGGGGTAGATATATGTGATGCTATCAACAAGGAAAACACAGAACAACATAAACTGATGAACAAAAACAGATCTAGAGACAGAAAATCATCGATCAGACGGTCAAACCTCAGAGGGAAGGTAGGGGAGGGTGGGGGTAAGAGGCAGAGATCAACCAAAGGACTTGTGTGCACACATATAAGTCTAACCAATAGACGCGGACACCAGGGGGGTGAGGGCATGAGTGGCAGGATAAGTGACTCCTTTTTTTTCCGCTTGGATTTTTCTCTTGAATATCATTGTTTCCCCCCGTCCTGCACTTGTACTTACGGATATGCAAATTTTACTGTGGCTTTTACTAAAACAAGTTGCTCATAAAATTCTATCTAGGAAGTTGGTTTTTTTTTTGTTGTTTTTTTTTTGTATATTTTGTATATTTTGTCCTTGGGGCCAGCTGATTTCGGGGCGGGGTTGTCCGGATTCCGGGGCTGGGGTGCCGTGGGCTCAGGCCTCGGTGGGTCCGGTAGGTGGCAGGCTGGGCAGGCTCCGCCCAAGGAGGACCTTCCAAGCCCTTGAGGATGGCGGCGGCCTGCGAGCCTGGGCGGGTGGCGGAGGAAGGGGGTGCCTTAGGTTTCTTGGCCCCGAGAGCCCGAACGCCTGTCCCCCTGGCTCCCGCGCCGTCGTACCGTCCCCCACCTCCCCCCGCCCCCGCGCCCTCTGGCTCCCTTCCTCCCATTCTCTCTCACTCCAGACCCGCCAGCTTCCTCCTTCCTCCCCATGTTTTATTTATTTATTTATTTTAATATATTTGATTTTGTACAGAGAGGAAGGGAGAGAGATAGAGTGTTAGAAACATCGATGAGAGAGAGTCATCAATCAGCTGCCTCTTGCACACCCCTCACTGGGGATATGCCCACAACCAAGGTACATGCCCTTGACCAGAATCGAACTCGGGACCCGTCAGTCCCCAAGCCGACGCTCTATCCATTGAGCCAAACCGGTCCCGGCTCCATGTTTTATGTTTTGTGCTAAGAAACGTAAAAACTATCCCAAGGCGGCAAAGATCGCCCCCCCCCCCCCCGTTTATAGTTTTAGCTTTAAATTTTAGCCTATGATCTAGAGTTAAATTTGGGATATGTCAAAAAATCAAAATATTAGTTTCTAGGATGGGCAAAGAAGAAAGAGCCCCACAGGATTCGGAGGTACCGAAGAAAACGCTTTTGAAGCCAGAAGAGGAGCAGGTGGGGCCTGTGGTACCAGATGCTTTAGAAATGGACTGATCAGCCCTAACCAGTATGGCTCAGTGGATAGAGCACCAGCCTGCGGACTGAAAGGTCCCAGGTTCGATTGCGGTCAAGGGCATGTACCTTGGTTGCGGGCACATCCCCAGTGGGAGGTGTGCAAGAGGCAGCTGATCGATGTTTCTAACTCTCTATCCCTCTCCCTTCCTCCCAGTAAAAATAATCAATAAAATATATTAAGTAAAAAAAAAAAAAGAAAGAAAAAGAAACGGATTGATCAGGCTGTAAAGGAGTAAGTCCACTACGGCAAGCACAGAACTTTTGCTCTCAAGTTGTTCTGTCTGTTGGAGCAGGGGGAGGTGATGTTTTGAAGAAATGCATGGATATGAGAAAAGCCAAAGGTGAACAGTTAAAAGGGATATTAAAAAAAAAAAAAAAAGATTTTTACTCGTTTTTAGAGAGAGGGAGGAAGGGAGAGGGGGAAACATCCATCCACTGCCTCCTACACTCTCCCCACCAGGGAATCCCCACATACTGGGCAGGTGTCAGCCGGGAACCCACAGGGAATGGAGCCGGCAGCCTTTCCTTCTGCGCACGAGATGCCGCCCCACCGAGCCACCCCAGCCAGGACAGATGGCTTGTTTTTGAGATACGGGCTGGTTTGTATGAGGAAGGGTAAAAACTAAATGAAAATTGTGGGAGGTGGTGGAGCATTAGAATATAATTTATGGGAAAGGCTCCAGAGGAAGGAGTAAAGAATAGGCCCAGAGTCTAGTGGAGGGATTAGCTTTGACGTGGGGGAACTCAACGCTCACCCAGGGAGGGTTCCAGTAAGGAAAACAGAGAAAATGAGTTTGGGGGTGGGAGTAGGGGTGGTTAGTGGGGGCTGGCGCTAACCTCGCAAATCCGAGCTGGAGGAGGAATGGAACTAACCTTTTGGAAATACCTTCTGGAGCCTGCTAAAGCAAACGTTACCCATTTGCAAGTGAGAAGTTTGCTCAGACATACTCATGTAGTAGTAGGTCACTCGGCAAGCAAGGCCGTGCGTTCGCTGCAAGGCACCGGAACCAAAGCTCCTGGACCTGAGACCAATCCCGGGGGCGCGGATCGCCGGACTACACGCCCCAGGATGCATCGGGGCCCGTTCCCCATTGGAGGAAGCGGCGGCAGCGGCGGCGGCGCGCTGACCGGAAGACCCGCCTACGCCCCCGAGCCTTGGACAAGACTTTCCTTCCTCTGGCGGCGCCATGCGTCCGGACCAGGCCTCGGCTTGGTACCGGCGCATGTCCACTGTGTACGCTTTGGGCACCTGGACCGTGCTGGGCGCCTTGATTTTCTCCGGCCGCAAAAAGAGCAAGTCACTAGGTACGGCTCTCCCGCGAGACCTTCCCCCCCGGAGACGCAGCCCTCCGTGGGGCTCACGCAGGGGTCACGGGAGCACGCAGGGGTCACGGGAGCAGCTTCGCCGTGCGCCAGCTCTAAATAACTCTACAAAACTTGGGAACGGTGGTTTAGCACCATTCGGTGTATAATAGTGTGTGCCGGGAACTACATTTTAAATGACCAAATCTTATATTTTTGAATGAGGCCGTGCCGTAATACTAAGAATTTGAAGGGTCAGTGTTAAAGGTGGAGTTTTCAGACGCTGGACACTGGTGCTTCTGAAACATTAGTCCTTTGTCGCATTTGGCGAGCAGACAAGTTCAGCGCTTAACACCAGCCAAGGAATATGAAAGCCTTACCGGAGCCCTAGCTGGTTTGGCTCCGTGGACAGAGCAAAGGCCTGCGGACTGAAGGTCCGGTTCGGATTCTGGTCAAGGATTCGGGCCTGTTTTGCAGGCTCGATCCCCAGTAGGGGGCAGCCTATCAATGATTCTTATTGATGTTCCTATCTCTCCATTTCTCTCTGAAATCAATAAAAACTATATTTTTAAATACCCTTATCAGAAAGGAGATCCCTTAGCTTTAG
The DNA here is from genome assembly GCA_036971965.1 of Nyctalus aviator. Lineage (NCBI taxonomy): Eukaryota > Metazoa > Chordata > Mammalia > Chiroptera > Vespertilionidae > Nyctalus > Nyctalus aviator. The sequence continues at coordinate 102,644,601 of CM072925.1, read as the reverse complement.
AAAGCGCTTGGAAATCTGTACTGCTAATAGATACCTGGTTGCTTGCGGTTGAATGGGAGAAGTGATTATGGGGTTTGTTTTTGTGGATGAAAATATTGTAAATTTAATTGTAGTGTAGGTTCTGCAGATCTGAATGTACCGGAAACCATTTAATGTTACATTTTATTTTACTGTATTATTATTTTAATTTAAATTTTTTTGTTAATCCTCACCCCCAAGGACATTTTTGATTTATTTAAAATATGTATTTTATTGATTTCAGAGAGGAAGGGAGGAGAGAAACATTAGTGATGAGAATCATTGATTGGCTGCCTCCCTTTATACCTTCCACTGAGGAATCCAACTGTGACCTCCTGGTTCATTGGTCAGTCAGTGAGCCACACCAGCTGGGCTTTTCACTGATTTTTAGAAAGAGTGGAAGGGTGAGGGAGAGACAAAACCATGAATGTGAGGGAGACGCCTTCCTTGGTTGCCTCCTGTGGCCAGGGAACCTGCAACCAAGGTATGTGTCCTTGACGGAATCGAACCCGGGACCCTTCAGTTCACAGGCTGACACTCTAACCACTGTGCCAAACCGGCGAGGGTTATTATTATTTTTTAATATTCACGTGAGGGTATTTTTTCCATTGATTTTTAGAGTGGAAGGGAGGACAGAGAGAGAGAGAAAAACACATCAATTGGTTGCCTCCCCGGGCCACCAGGGCTGCAGTCAAACCTACAACCTAAGTAGATGCCCTTGACTGAGAATTGAACCCAGACCCTTCCGTGCTGGGCAGAGGCTCTAACCACTTAGCAACACAGGCTAGGGCAGTGTTAAATTTTAAAGGAGTAATTATATGATATGTTAAGTACATCTTGGTAAAGCTGAGATGTGTAAACTGCTGAAAATTATATTTGGTGATGAAGATTATCAGTGGCTAGAAAGTACACATGTCCAACCAAGTATAAAGTGTAACCATTTCATGTCTATAGTGGTCATGTTTTATTTATTTTTCTTTTTTACAGAAAGAAAATGGTGTCAGGAATCTGATGGGGGTGGGGGTAATTATTTTATTTATAAGACTTCACTAATAGTTTACATGACTGCTATTTAAGTTAGAGTTAATAATTCAGGTGTTTTGTTTTTTTAAGGTGATGAAGTAGAACAAAAAGATGTCTCAACATATGAAAGCCCTGAGTCAAGTAATTCTTATTTTGTTTTATTTCTAAGCCTTGACTAAATAATTTTAGTGACTGCTCCTTAAAAGTTAATAATTCAGGTGTTCCATATTTTTCAAAGGTGATGAATTAGACGTAAGGAATGAAGTAACTAAGCCCCCAAAAGGGTTTTATGTGGAAACGATTGTCACATATAAAGAAGATTTTGTTCCAATTACTGACAAGATCATCAACTATTGGAAATCATGGACTGGTGGCCCTGGACCAGAATCATGATTGACTGCTGGATGCCGAAAACCAGGACTTTGTTTCAGCATGTAAATGTGATAGATGCCTTGATTTCAATTTTATGTTTTTGAAAAGTGTATACCTTTAACCTTTTATGTAAAATATGATCACTAGTAATATGCAGTAAATATTTCCTTGAGGAAAAGTAAACTGGCATATTCAAGAAGTGTTCCTCTATACTTACATGACTGAAGGGTTGAAGTGAAATTTTACATTGAGCTTCCATATGCTTGCTTTCTGAAACTAGTTCATGACCTTTATATTTATTTTACTAGAGGCCTGGTGCATGAAATTCATGCATGGGGCAGGTTCCCCACAGCCCAGCCTGCACCCTCTCCAATCCAGGATCCTGGGGATAAGGCCTAAACCGGCAGTTGGATATCCCTCTCACAATCCTGAACTGCTGGCTCCTAATTGCTCACCTGCCTGCCTGGTCACCCTTTACTGCACCCCTGCTGGCCTGGTCGCCTCCAACTGCTCCCTTCTGCCAGCCTGGTAATCCCTAACTGCCCCCCCTGCTGGCCTGGTTGCCTCTCACAGCCCCCACGCCGACCTGGTCGCCGCGCATGCAGTCTACTGTTCAGTCGTTTGGTTGTCCCTCACTAACCACCCTGCCGGCTTGGTTGTAGGTAGCCATCTTGTGATGGCATAAGGGTCAATTTGCATGTCACCTCTTTATTATATAGGATGTTGTCAGACACAGTTTTAGTGATCCATTTAAGGTTAGGTTCAGCAAATCTCCATATTCAATATAAAATTTATAGCCACTCTTTGGATACTATTGGGTACTTGGTAAGAATGTTATGAATTAGACAAACTCCATCTGTTCTTTAGGACCAGAACAGGTATGGATTAAATCCCAACTGTGACTACCAATATTCTAGATACGGAATAAGTACAAAGTTGGGACAGCATGATTCCTGGCCTAGGCTGCACTGGTCTCTTGGTTGCAAGTAACAAGTGGGCTTAACTTAAAGGGTGTTTATGAGGAATTGTGTTTGGATACCTCAGAATTAAAGCAAATTATGTTGTAGGCGTAGGAAGGCCTGGCACCATGAACTGGAATGCAGCCAGCCACTTTTGAACCTGCCTGCCTCTGGATAAAATAAATTCATTTTGTTTTGATTTTAGAGAGAGGAAGGGAGAGAGAGAGAGAGAGAGAGAAAACAAAACAAAACACATTGATTTGTTTCACTTCTTTATGCACTCATTGGTTGATTCTTGTATATTCCCTGACTGGGGATTAAACCTACAACTTTTGTGTATCGGGATGATGCTCCAAACAGTTGAGCTACCTGTACAGGACATCTAATAAACTTATAAATGTTTTCTACAAATTTGGACATTTTTATGTCAACATAGGTGTACTTAAGAATGGTTTCCCAAGTTTGGTAATTTGGTAACTTTAAAGGTTTGCTAGCTAAATTAAATTATGAATATTCATTCAATGTCTAGATCATTTCTAAATAAGATAAAGTACTGAAACATTTCTTACTGAATGTAAGTTTGCCTTACTTTTTGCTTTTTCCTTTTTTAAAAAATATATCTTGATTGATTTCAGAGAGGAAGGAGACAGAAACATCAATGATGAGAGAGAATCCCTGATCATCTGCCTCCTGCATGCCCCCTACTGGGGATTGAGCCCACAACCTGGACATGTGCTCTGACTGGGAATTGAGAATTGAACTATGACCTTTTGTTCATAAGTTGACACTCAACCACTGAGCCACACCAGTCAGGCAGGAGCTACGCTTTAAAAAAAATTTGGATTTATTGGGGTGACACAGGTTAACACAGCTATACGGGCTTCAGGTGCACAGTTCCATAGCACATCATCTGTACTCTTTACTATATGTGTACCACCCCAAGTCCGTCTCCGTCCATCACCATTTACCCCACTATACCCTCTTGTGTTCCCCATCGCCCCAGCCCCCAGTCACCACACTTGTCCGTGTGAAAGAACTAAGTTTTGCTATAAATTTTGTAAGGTACTGAATTTGTCTTTGAAATTTTTTATCGTCACTTTGGTTAAATGGGTAATTAAGTATTGCTTCATAATAACTTATTGATTCTATTTAATCAAATGTCCAAACTTTTTGAGATATTTTGACATCCTCCCACATTCAAAATGCAGAGTCTTGATCTGGAAGGGCTTTAGGACACCTCAAAAGGTTTATTTCCTCTCTTTACAAAAGGAAATTTAAACAAATTTGGGTTATCCTATATAATAAAAGCCTAATAAGCAAATCAAATGGTGGGACAACCAGAGGAATGACTGGTCACTATGACATTTACTGACCACCAGGGGGCAGATGCTCAATGCAGGAGCTGCCCGTAGGCCCCATGCTCTATGCCAACCAAGGCTGTTGCCACTGGGGGGTGGTATTTGAGGGGGCCCTCAATTGCCCCAATGATTGCCCCACAGATCAGCCCTGATCACCAGCCAGGCCCAGGGACCTTACCTGTGCACAAATTTCATGCACTGGGCCTCTAGTTTGGTATAAGTTGCATGGGAAGCAGCCTATATAATAAAAGCTTAATGTGCTAAGTGTCAGTCTAGTCATCTGTTCAACCAATCAAAGCATAATATGCTAATAATATGCTAAGGCCGCTCAACTGCTATGACATGCACTGACCACTAGGGGGTAGAAGCTCAGACTAGTAGGCCCTGGTCGGTTTGGTTCAGTGGATAGAGCATCCGCCTGTGGACTGAGGGGTCCGATGTTCAATTCCAGTCAAGGGCATGTACCTTGGTTGCCAGCACATCCCCAGTGGGGAGTGTGCAAGAGGCAGCTGAATTGATGTTTCTCTCTCATCAATGTTTCTAACTATCTCCTCTCTGTAAAAAATCAAATAAAAAAAAATTAAAAAAAGAGAAAAGACTGAGTTAGAAGGGCAGAACATGCCCTGAAGCCCTCTTGAGGTCCCTCCCTAGCTAGCCAACCTCTCACATTCCTCCCCACCCCAATCATGCACCAGTGGGGGTCTCTTTGCCTGGCCTGTGCCCTCTTGCAATCCAGGACCCCTTGGGGGTGTCGGAGAGCCAGTTTGGGCTCTATCCCATAGGCCAGGCTGAAGGACCCCGCTGGTGCATGAATTTGAAAAGTAAAATACATATATATATATTTTTTTATGATTAAGGCATTACATATGTGTCCTTATCCACATCCCCACTCCCATCCCCAACTCATGCCCTCACACCACCCCCCCCACCCCCCCCCCCCCCCCAACCCCCCCCCAAGAGGTCCCCCCCCCCCCCCCCCCCCCCGCTCCGGTGTCTGCATCTATTGGTTAGGCTTACATGCATGCATACAACTCCTTTGGTTGATCTCTCCCTCTTACCCCCACCCTCCCCTACCTTCCCTCTGAGGTTTGACGGTCTGAAAGATGATTCTCTGTCTCTGCATCTGTTTTTGTTCATCAGTTTATGTTCTCTATTTTTATTGTTTTTTTTAAAAAAAATATATTTTATTTATTTTTTACAGAGAGGAAGGGAGAGAGATAGAGAGCTAGAAACATCAATGAGAGAAATCATCAACCAGCTGCCTCTTGCACACCCCCCATCGGGGACGTGCCCGCAACCAACGTACATGCCCTTGACCGGAATCGAACCTGGGACCTTTCAGTCCACAGACCAACGCTCTACCACTGAACCAAACCGGCTTCGGCTCTATTGTTTTATTTTTTTAAATTTTTTTTAATTTATTGATTTTGTACAGAGAGGAAGGGAGAGAGATAGAGAGCTAGAAACATCGATGAGAGAGTCATCGATCAGTCGCCTCTTGCACACCCCCCACTGGGGATATGCCCGCAACCAAGGTACATGCCCTTGACCGGAATCGAACACAGGTCCCTTCAGTCCCCAAGCCGACGCTCTATCCATTGAGCTAAACCAGTTTCGGCTCTATTTTTATTGTTGATAGCATCACATATATCTCCCATTTACTCTTCTCCCCCTTCCCCCACCCCCACCCCCACCCCCACCTCCACTTACTCTTCTCCCCCCCTTCTCACCCCCACCCCACCGCCACTTACTCTTCTCCCCCCCCACCGCACCCATCCCCACTCCCACTTACTCTTCTCCCCCACCCCACCTCACCCCCACCCCCACCTCACCCCCACCCCCACCCCCACCCCCACCCCCACCCCCACCCCCACCCCCACTTACTCTTCTCCCCCCCCCCCCTTTCTCACCACTCCACCCCCTTTCTCACCCCTCCAGTCTCCTCTTCCCACTCCCTCCTTTAGGTCTTCACTAACCTACTGGCCCTGACCATGAACTATGCATATAAGGAATAGTCTTGCTAAAAAATACATATATACATATACACTACAATACAGACATTGAAAAGAATGGAGAAACAGCAAAGAGAGTCATTGGGTTCACCGGTACCTAGCTCAGTGGCTAACATAGAAAACACTGCTGATTATGTTACTTTCCTCTTTTTTCTTTTTTTAAACCAGTGTTAAAGTAAGCCTTGCCGAAACAAGGCCACCAAAAATTTTGGTTGCCTCCCAAAAAAAAATTGGGAAGAGAGAGAGATACCCAAATCGGGTGAGAGAGAGTTAGCCAACAACCTTGTAGCACAGACCTCGGGTAAAAGCCACTCCTATTTCACTGACGGTGGCCAGTTTCTGTGTTTGAATAAAAACGATCAAAGGTTATTCTGTAAATAGTATTTTCATTTTAAGAACATGTAAGTGGAAGAAAATTTTAACTTACTCCTTTTCAGCTTGAATTTGCTCTTGAGTGTCAGTTTTCCGTGTTGCGTCATTTACATATATGCAAATTTCACCGTGTAGTTTTTACTAGTTTTAAAGTAAGTGGCGATAAACTGAAGGTGACCAAAAGTCCCGCTTTTGGTGGGACAGTCCCTATTTTTTAACAATTTGTCATTTTAAAAAAGTCCCGATTTTTGGAAAGAATGCACGACAAGCTAGGGAGCGGCGGGAGAACGGGGAGGGAATATACGGTTTTCGGCGGCCATGTGGCTGTTTAGCCAGGATATGAGTTTTATATTATTTTTGTTAATTTTATAATGTTAAACTTTAATGATAACAAATAATTGTTGAGAACTGATTATCGAGAACTGATTATCAAAGTTCGCATTGTTGATCAGTTGTTAGAATTGGACCACCATTTTAAGGCGACCAGACGTCCCGCTTCTGGCGGGACAGTACCGATTCTTAACAATTTGTCCCGCGTCCTGCGGCGTTTTAGCACAGTCCCGATCTTGAATTTTAAATTTTAAATGAGGACTGTCTTAAAACGCCGCGGGACGCGGGACAAATTGTTAAAGATCGGGACGTCTGATCACCTTAGAATGAACAATGGCATTTTTTGGGATTGGCAACGACGAAAACATTTTGTAACTGTCTCTCAGATGATACTCATCGTACTTTGTGCTAGTAAGCTAGTTAAACAAGTGATGTCATTACAAATCAGCTATTCAGATAATTTAGGTTATTTATTTCATAAATACATAAATTTTCTTTTTTTTTTTTTCATAGCACATGGACTCTTTATTGCGACGCTCAGTGGAAACCTCTGGAAACCAGCTTCCTGGAGTGGTGACAGCTGCAGCACATGCTGAGGCACTTTTACTCTAGAAAAAGGGTGGAGTGCGATTCCATTCACTCCTTTGTGACAGCAACTAGGACCTGAATTCAGAGCTTTGGAGGCGTATGTAGTTTTTACACAGCTTCATGATTTGTGGAGTTTGTTTCTTTAAAAAAAAAAAACCCTTCTTTGCCATAAGGAAGTGTAAATGCAGCATATACATAACAGTTAATATACATAAATTTTCTTGAATTTAGCAGACAGTACTCATATATGCATATTTTATAGTGGCGGGTGGCAAAAAGTCTAGTTCTTGGCCTTGAAAGTGACACGACTACATAATTTTTATTTATTTATTATATTTGTAAATTGTACTTATGTTGAAATTTTTTTTAAAAAGTATATTACAATACTATTTTTGCATTCTATGAAAATTTTTGTTGCTCCATATATACCAGAATTCCCCCCCCCCCCCATCAATGGTGTCCCACTTTACCAATGTTAAAATCTGGTATCTGGTCACCTTAGATAAACTTTCAGGGTATATTATAAAGGTAAACAATGGCTGTGAATTAAGTGGATAGTCTATGGAAAACCCAAGATGGGCCACTTGATTCTTTCAGGCTCCTGTCAAACCCCATTTTTTTTTTTTTTCCTTTTCTCTTATTGCATTTCTTTATCACCGTAGTGCTTTTTTGTTGTTGTTAGCCCTCACTCAAGGATATTTTCCCATCGATTTTTAGAGAGAGTGGAAGGGAGGGGGAGAGACAGAGAGAAACAACTACATGACAGAGACACATTGATGTGAAAGACACACTTTTGTTGCCTCCTGCACTCGCCCTACCCACCGAGGTACTGCCCTTGACTGGAATCAGGCTGACAGTCCACCAGCTGATGCTCTTTCCACTGAGCCAAGTACTATAAAAGGACCACCATAGTACTTTTATTTTTATTTATTTATGTTTTAAATATATTTTATTGTTTTTTTACAGAGAGGAAAAGAGAGGGAGAGAGAGCCAGAAACATCGATGAGAGAGAAACATCGACCAGCTGCCTCCTGCACACCCCCTACCAGGGATGTGCCCGAAACCAGTGTATATGCCCTTGACCGAAACCAACCTGGGACCTTTCAATCCACAGGTTGACTCTCTATCCACTGAGCCACGCCAGTTTCAGCCACCATAGTACTTTTTTTTTTTAATATATTTTATTGATTTTTTTGTACAGAGAGGAAGTGAGAGAGATAGAGAGTTAGAAACATCGATGAGAGAGAGTCATCGATCAGCTGCCTCTTGCACACCCCCTACTGGGGATATGCCCGCAACCAAGGTACATGCCCCTGACCAGAATCGAACCCGGGTCCCTTCAGTCCCCAAGCCGACGCTCTATCCATTGAGCCAAACCGGTCTCGGCATCAGCCACCATAGTACTTTTAAACTGGATTTTATTCAACTGCTATTTCGTATGGGTTACCAGTATGCTCCTGGTGTATATTTCCCAGAAGGGTTAAAGCCTTCCCCTACTGAAAGGCTGATACCCTCACAGTAGGAAGGACAGTGTTTGAAAATGTATTTCCCACTTAGTGTATGCCTTCAACAATCTCTGAGCAAATCATATGAATTAAAAAAATTCTTGATTTTACAAGTGATGAAGGCTTAGATCTGGATGTGTTGAGTTAGTATAGCGCTGGGGTGGAGTCTGTGAGTGCCTTGGGTGGGGTCTGGATGAGGTTGGTTGATCTATTTGGAAATGTCTTTTGTCTGAAGTGTATCATTGGACATGTGGAGGTATTATTGATGTGAGAAAATGCTAAGTAACTGATTTACTATCTGAAAAGGGATTTACTATCGAGGAAAGGGAGGAAGAGACTGAACATAAACTGTGCACCTATGGATGAGGACAAAGGGGGATGGGGAGGGGGCGGAGGGTGGGGTGGGAACCTGGTGGAGGGGGGAAGAAATGAGGAACCTTTTAATAATATGAACAATAAAGATTGATAAAAAAAAAAAAAAGACACATCCTGGGGATGAATACAGGATTGTTCATCCTCTAGCTTTGAGTTCTTTGCTTTGAGCAACAACCTTGAGATGACCTAGCTAGAGGTGAAAAGGGAATCCACAAACCCATAAGATTTTTTTTTTTCTGCCAGTGACTCCAGCTACAGGAAATAGTGATGGAGGTCCTCAGACTGTCCTCAAACACCAAATATGCCACATGACCTGGAATCATTTGGACTTATACCTAGAAGAGGCACTTTCCATCTAGTTTAATTGCAGTGTCTCCCATGACTATGAAGTAAAATACAATGATGTGCTATTGAAAAAAAAATTATTGATTTTAGAGAGAGAGGAAGGGAGAGAGAGAGAAATATCAATGATAAGAAAGAGATATGGATCAGCTGCCCCCTGCAATCCCTCTACTGGGGATTGAGTTCACAACTCAGGCATGTGCTCTGACCCAAAACAAATCTGGGACCCCTCCCTCATGGGTGGACATCAGCCAAGCATAAATCATAATGAACTCTGATGGACAGACCTGAACACTTGGAATTATCACTGACCCTGTCACTTAATTATCAGGCAAGATTGAGAGAACTAATGGAAAAACTGAATCAAGCAGAAATTTTAATTACATGGGGCTGAATTAACTGATGAGAATGCTTACAATATTTATAACTTTTTGTTTGAAATATTGCTGGATTATTTTTTCAGATATAAGAAAACAATTTTCTAAAGCTAGCCATGACTTAGAGCAATATGGTAAACTATATCTTTATAAACAAAATAGAAACATGTGTCCTTTTCTCTTTACTTGATTCCCCCAGAATTTAGAAATTCTCAGGGAGTGTTCTCTCATTTTCATGGCAATATTGTTATTTGCATAAGTTCAATAAAGATCTGTTCTTATAACAGAAGACAGTTATATATCAAAGATTTGACTGGAATGTCATATTTGAGAGAGACATGCATAGACTCAGACACGACCAGACAGCTTTAATATTGACTGACAGAAGCCAATAAAAGCCCTTTGAAATATTGGCATAGTACTTTGCTTACAGAAATCAGCAGCAGCTTTAGGAGGTGAGTAAAAAATGTCATTTCTTGGCAGGTACAGAAGCTTCAGGATATTTTGAAGAGTTTGAGAAAAGACAAACTCACCCAAATCTATACGTATTGCAGGCAAGGTCTGATGGCAAGTTCTTGCCATGGCTTTTCTAGCCTCAAGAGGCCTTTTTAAGTTCAATCTGAAGATTTCTTATGGAAAATTCCAGCACCAGCAGATTTAATTTTTTTAAAAATTGATTTCAGGAAGGGAGAGAGAAGGATAGAAACATCAATGATGAGAGAGAATCACTGATCGGCTGCCTCCCGCACGCCCCCCCACCGGGGACTGAGCCCACAACCTGGGCATGTGCCCTTGACTGGAATCGAACCTGGGACCCTGCAATCCGCAGGCTGACGCTCCATCCACTGAGCCAAACCACCCAGGGCCAGCACAGAAGATTTAAAAGAGCCCTTCTGCTTAATTACTATTCTTGCTGGATTTAAACAAATAATCAGGCCAAGTTTATTGAAATGACTTATTTTGCAAATAAATTAAACTTAACTTGGCTATCTTTGGTAAAAATAATGATCTTAGAGTAAAAAATTATGTTTCAATAGAAACTATGATATACAGCCGAGACCGGTTTGGCTCAATGGATAGAGAGCATCGGCTTGGGGACTGAGGAGTCCCGGGTTCGATTCCGGTCAAGGGCATGTACCTTGGTTGCGGGCATATCCCCAGTAGGGGGTGTGCAAGAGGCAACTGATCGATGATTCTCTCTCACCGATGTTTCTAACTCTCTATCTCTCTCTCCCTTCCTCTCTGTACAAAATCAATAAAATATATTTAAAAAAAAAAAAGAAACTATGATATACATTTGTAGATATTACATTCTGATGCTGTTCAGTATTTTTTGAGTTTTTTGTTTCCTTCTTGTAAATGGACTGGATCTTCAATTATCCTAGGTCCTTCCAACATCTGCCTAAGACTCTCCAAATGAATGCTTCTAATTTTTCTTTCATCTTTCGACTTGGAATCATTGAGAACTGAAACTGCCCTTTTCCCAGGGCCGTGTAAGCTGAAGATGGAGAACTTGGTGATAGAGTTCAGAGAAATCACCACAGTTCATATATAGACAGTCATTCCGCTCGTCACAGAAAGATCACCAGAGACATTCATTCTGCAGACCAGGAGAAGCTATCAGCCTGGAACTACCTGTCTGAATCTGAAGATGATTCCAGACATATTTAGACATCTTCTCAACTGCCTGCCTTCAGAACTCAGAAACAGATTATAGTCTGCTTTTAAAAATTTTTAAAAATATATTTTTATTGATTTTTCACAGAGAGGAAGAGAGAGGGATAGAGAGTTAGAAACATCGATGTGAGAGAATCATCGATCAGCTGCCTCTTGCACACCCCCTACTGGGGATGTACCCGCAACCAAGGTACATGCCCTTGACCGGAATCGAACCCGGGACCTTTCAGTCCGCAGGCCGACGCTCTATCCACTGAGCCAAACCGGTCCCGGCTGCTTTTAAAAATTTTAAAAATATATATATTTTATTGATTTTGTACAGAGAGGGAGGGAGAGAGAGAGTTAGAAACACTGATGAGAGAGAGTCATCGATCAGCTGCCTCTTGCACACCCCCTACTGGGGATGTGCCTGCAACCAAGGTACATGCCCTTGACTGGAATCGAACCTGGACTCTTGAGTCAGCAGGCTGACGCTCTATCCACTGAGCAAACTGTTTTCGGTGATAGTCTGCTTTTTTGTTTGTTTGTTTCCACAGAGATGCTTCTTCCTCCCCCCACCCCCCCCCAGGAAACACCACTTTAATACTGTATGTGGATGATCTCATCTTTTGTTCTGACAGTTCTGACAGCTCACTTCTTGACTCAGAGTACATTCTTTTTAAATAAATAAAAAAATAAATATTTACTGTTGAAAGTATTACATATGTCCCCATTTTTTCCCCATTGATCCCTTCTAGCCTAGCCCCACCTGTTGCCCCAGGCCTTCACCACCCTATTTTTTATGTCCACGGATTATGCAAATATGCATACGAGTTCTTTGGTTGATCTCTTCCCACCCACTCACCCCTGCCTTCCCTCTGAGATTCCAGTCTGTTCCATACTTCTATGTCTCTGGGTCCATAGAGATGCTTTTTATTAAATACCTGCACTGTCCTTGCACCACAGGCTTAATTTTAGGAGCCCACTGGCATTACTGCCTCCTGAAATGAGATACAACTATTTAACTGAACTGAAGCTGTCTTAAGACTGAGACTGCTGCCCTAGCTGGTTTGGCTCAGTGGATAGAGTGTCGGCCTGCAGACTGAAAGGTCCCGTGTTTGATTCCAGTCAAGGGCACATGCCCAAGTTGCGGGCTCAATCCCCGGTGGGGGGCATGCAGGAGGCAGCCGATCAGTTATTCTATCTCATCATTAATGTTTCTCTCTCCCATCGCTTCTCGGCCTTTTGGCTAAGATCAAGTGTAATGTTTCTCTCTCCCCTTCCTTTCTCTCTGAAATCAATAAAAATATATATTAAAAAAACACACACAAAAACTATCAACACCATTTCTGGAATGTGAAACTTCCAGGGAAGTTTCAGGAAGGAACTGTGGAGGTTCAGAAAGAGCCATCCCAACATGTATCTGTGGTATGTGGATTGTTTTTGAGCTAAAGGCAACTTTTAGCTGTGGGCTCATGAGAAACTTCTGCCCCGCAAATACTTAGAGCAGCGGTCGGCAAACTCGTTAGTCAACAGAGCCAAATATCAACAGCACAATGTTTGAAACTTCTTTTGAGAGCTAAATTTTTTTAAATTTAAACTTCTTCTAACGCCACTTCTTCAAAATAGACTCGCCCAGGCCGTGGTATTTAATGGAAGAGCCACACTCAAGGGGCCAAAGAGCTGCATGTGGCTCGTGAGCCGCAGTTTGCCGACGACGGGACCAGCTGAAAGAACCTTGAGGGTAAAGGAAAGTTTCTCCCTTCCCACACAGATTACAAATTTTTGGCAGAAATGCCACAAAACTGATGTTGTGTCTTTCTCAGTGCAATATCAGGGAGCATATGATGTGTTTCTCATTACTGATGAGATTAACTCTGGCCACTTCGTTAAGATAATTTAGTGTGTAGTGTAAACATTCAAGCATACTAATTTGTATTCTTTTCTGGCCAAATGACTTTCCTTGTTCTTTATTTGAATGCTTTCTCTTATAGGAGGAGAAAAAGTTTTCCCCCAACATTCACAAGGTCTCTGGGTGGGTCTGAAAATTAAACTGATAAAGACAGATGAAAAGGAGAAAAGCATATACATTTATTTGTTTTACATGTGACTGAATCGATCAATACGGGACAAGGGAGTCTTCATAAGGAAACGGTGAGCTGAAGAGACAGTTAGATATGAGAATTTTTATGCTAAGTTTGATGCAGAGTGAGCAGTTGTGGAGGAATAAGTAATTTGAGGTGACTGTCATAAACTGGGGGAGACCTAGCAAGGCCTGTTTGTTCTTCCTCCAGATATAGGGATGGCACCTCTCACATGAGGTGTTTACGATCTGTTCCAGGAGAAAAGGTTCAGGGGAAGGTCTGAGTGACTTTCCCCACTTCTGTTTTTCTCAGATTCCAGCTTTAAATATTCAGTATGCCAAGGTGCTATGTTTTGGGGTAGCTTGTCCTGAAGCTCATATTCTACACCCACCAATGCTATTAGAGGACTGTAAGAAGAAGACAAGTTGAGAAGAACTCATTTTCATCTGTGATAATAATTTGTTAGGGTGATACCTTTGTATAGTCCTTTGCAGCTTTCTAAACACTTTTGCACCTGGGGGTGGGGTGGGCTAGTATTTGAATTAGAAGAATTATTATTACAAAATTACAGTATACATCTCTGCATTGCCATGATAGGGTTAAGTCAAAAGAATACTTAAATAGTTAAATGGCTATTTTGGGCAGCAACTCCTGTCTACTTTCTAAGAAGCCCCTGAGTCAGAGGGCTGGGGAGAAACAATTTGGTAAAAGGCGAAAGATTTATGCGATCTGAAGAGAAACCAGAGTATAGGGAAAAACAATTTGGGAGGATACTTGTGCGGAGGGATGGCAAAGAGGAAAAGGGAACACAATTAGAGTTAGGATTCTGACCGAAACCAGTTTGGCTCAGTGAATAGAGCGTCGGCCTGCGGACTGAAAGGTCCCAGGTTCGATTCCGGTCAGGGGTATGTACCTTGGTTGGGGGCACATCTCTAATAGGGGGTGTGCAAGAGGCAGCTGATTGATGTTTCTAACTCTATCCCTCTCTCTTTCTCTCTGTAAAAACTCAATAAAACGTATTTAAAACACACACACACAATTAGGGTTCTGGACACAGTTGGGATTTAGGAATGATGTCTCTTAGGCCTGGGGAAGTGAGAGGGAACGGGCAGAAACCGGTCTGGGCAGAGGTGAGCCTGGGTTTTGGTTGGGGACCCGAGGTGGTTAGGGCGGGGCCCAGCGGTGGGTGGAGCCACACCGAGAAGGGGGCGGTCCTGTCCCTGGATCAGCCGGGTTACGGGGAGGCCACAGGTGGGCGTGGCCAACCTCTGGGGGGCGTGGCCCCCACCCGCCGGCCGTCCCCAACCTGGCCTTCCTTGGCCGTGGGGCGCACTTCCCAGTGTCACCGGCAGAGGGCGCAGGCCGCGGAAACGCTCGCAGAGCCGTGAAGCCGGGAGGAGCGGCTGCGACCCCACTCGCCCCAGCCGCCGCCGCCATGAGAGCCGTGGTGCAGCGCGTCACCCGGGCCAGCGTCACAGGTCAGTCGGGCGGGGCCGGGCCGGGAGGAGCCGCCCCTGACCCCGCGCCGGCAGTCCGTTCCGCCGCCCCGCCGCCACCGATTCCCCGCGCGGTCCCCCGGCGGACCTGTCTGTCCCCCGTGCCCGCCAGCTCGCACCCCGGCCGGGCTCGGGTCGCCGCTCCCGCCCCAGATGGCTGTCCATGTGCTTGGGGTGGGGGGGAGGCAGCGCGCCCCTGGCTGCAGGATCTCCTCTTTGGGCTCAGGATAAACACGCCTTATTATTCTATTTATTTTGGTGCTGCGCACAGAGGGGCGGACCCTCCGGGAATCCCCACGGCCCGTTCTCAGTGGAGTCGTGCACACACACACGTGGGGAGCGTTTCCGGAGCAAGAACATCCTCCTTTTCAACATTCGGTTTTAATTCCCCATTTCCCCAGTTTCTACCGCCTGGTTTTCAGGGAGCTGACTCGCCCGGAGGCGAGGAGCTGTAGGTTCCCCTGGAGGAGTTCTGACAGCTGCGTGGACCCACGTGACCCGCCCCAGCCTGGCGTTTCCTTCCGCAGGACATCCTCCTCCTCCCTCCCAGCATCCTGCAGGCGCCGGGTCAGAATCTGAGGAATTCAGGGTGAAATGTTTCTCTTCCCCACCGATGTCTTGCGGGGCACGTCACCCAGCCATTAGCCATCACTTCCACTAATGATTCTGCTTTTTAAAATCTACTCTAAAAGATAATCCTAATTATAGAAAACACTTTAAAGGGATAAGAAGGCAGAATGCAGAGGACTTTTAGGACAATGAAATGACCCATTGAGATACTATAATGATGGATGCATGTCATATATGTCTTATTTGTACTGAAGTCTAATTTGTACAGCGATGAATGTTCATTCCCGTTAACCGGGTCCAGATGACTCATATAGATAACGTAGGCGTTTTAAAAACTCAAGCCAAGATAATACAGATATTTTCTCAAAATGTAATGAATAATTTTAGATTTTTTAAATAGCCTTTTCCACTTTTATTGGCGGATTATAATATTATTTCAGTTCAGGTAATTCCAGGTATTCTTCAAGCCAGTCTATTCACCAAATACCAAATATGTGTTCTTGTATCTGCAAAAATATAAATCTCAGAACAAAACAACAACATCCCCTAAAGAAACAACCGAATCCAGCAAAACTACATGCAGGTGTTTAGATCTGAGGTTCAATTTTTCAACTCTGCCTAATGATTTTTAAGCTTTTCTGGTAACTGGTTTTGGATATGGCCCGGGAGTAATATGGAATAGAACAACGCAGGGATTTATGGAATTTTAAAACAATTTTTAAAGATTTCAGTTAATATTCAAAGTCACTAAACTAGGATAATTCGTAGAAGAGAAGATTTTTTTGCTTTATGTGGTCATCATCAACAATGACTAAACTTTGGAGAATTTCAGTTTTGATATTTTCCCTCTGAATTCTCCATTCTGGAATATTGAAAACATGTATTCTGTGAGATTTGCTGAATATTTTGAGTGATTTTAGATGACTATTTAAATTATATGTTTTTAGTTAAAAACAAGCAAATAAACCTACCTGTTATTAAAAAGATAAGCGTGAATTGTGGGAAGGTGTTAATAAAATGGAATTCTCTCAGTGCTAGAGGGACATTGGGGTTAGCCAGGCCTTCTGGTTGAATTGTAATGGAAAGAGATTTTTTGATTCCTTAAAAATGTGACTGGCTCCACCGAAATGTGGCTGTAAGTTAATGACATTTTATTTCAGGAGTCTAAAATGTCATTTCCAATCTTATAGTTGGGACAAGAGTACACTCTTACGAGTCATATTTTATATATATATATATATTTTTTTTTTAATTGATTTTTTTACAGAGAGGAAGGGAGAGGAATAGAAAGTCAGAAACATCAATCAGCTGCCTCTTGCACACCCCCTCCTGGGACGCGCCTGCAAGCAAGGCACATGCCCTTGACCGGAATCAAACCCGGGACCCTTGAGTCCGTATGCAAACGCTTTATCCACTGAGCCAAACCGGTTTCGGCAAGGAGTCATATCTTTTTTTTTTTTTTTTTTAATATATTTTATTGAATTTTACAGAGAGGAAGAGAGAGGGATAGACAGTTAGAAACATCAATGAAAGAGAATCATCGATCAGCTGCCTCCTGCACCACCCCTACTGGGGGTGTGCCCAAAATCAAGGTACCTGCCTTTGACCGGAATCGAACCTGGGACCTTTCAGTCCGCAGGCCGATGCTCTATCCACTGAGCCAAACCGGTCTCAGCAAGGAGTCATATCTTATTATGTGAAGGACTCACTTTATGAGATTGGCAGGCAAATTTTGTTGCCTTAGCGTGGTTATTGTGGTAATCTAATCTAAAAAGCTTGGTTTTGAAACATTTCAAGCATATTCATTTGGATAAACAGGTGAATAGTACATAAACCCCAAGTCCTGTCACTCAGCTTTAGCAGCTAAAATCTGAACAGAATCATAGAGCATTGGGAAGAGGATCTAAAACCGATGGGCCTTAATGTGTTAATTGGGGTGATGAACCTCAAAGAAGAGGTTCTTGGATGATGCCACTTGTACATGGAGAAACAGACCAGATATCTCAGATATTTTCTAACCTGGTAACCTTTTGTCTAAAATTCTCACTTTTTTAAATTTGGAAATCCCGCCAAAACCGGTTTGGCTCAGTGGTAGAGCGTCGGTCTGCGGACTGAAGGGTCCTGGGTTCGATTCCGGTCAAGGGCATGTACCTTGGTTGCAGGCACATCCCCGGTGGGGGGTGTGCAGGAGGCAGCTGGTCGATGTTTCTCTCTCATTGACGTTTCTAGCTCTCTATCTCTCTCCCTTCCTCTCTGTAAAAACTCAATAAAGTATATTTTAAATTTGGAAATCCCTTTGTCTATAATAAAAGGCCCTTTTGAATCTCTCAATTCTTCTATTTGTTCCAGGAGGAAGGGCAAAACTGGTCTAAAATAAGAGAGCAATCTGTGTCATTTATAGACTTTGGGACATAATTTGTTTCTTATGGAGACAATGTTACACTGTAAAAATGTTGAAACTTCAAATAGTGATTTGAATCACTTCAACTTATGATTCTGCTTTTTAAAATCTACTTTAGAAGATAATCATAATTATAGAAAACATTTTAAAGGAATAAGAAGGCAGAACACAGAGGACCTTTAGGACAGTGAAATGACCCAGTGAGATATTATAATGGTGGATACATGTCATTTTATATGTCTTTGTCCAAATCCAAAGCACTAGGAGTGAACCTCAATGTCAATTTCGGACATTGGGAGATCATGGTTTGTCATTGTAGGCTTATCAGTTATAATGAATGATCTGTGGTGGTGAGTCAGATCATTGGATGGAAGGCAACTGTTCTACTGGATGGAAGGCAACTGTTAAAAGATGTTTAGGAAAAGCTTATAACATGGAAAAATCCTAATGCAATGTTAAGAAAAAAGATGAGACACAATTTATATACAATATTTACAATAATATTTTTTCTTCCTGTTCCTTATATTTTTCATTTAAAAAATATTTTTTATTGATTTTTTACAGAGAGGAAGGGAGAGGGATAGAGAGTTAGAAACACCGGTGAGAGAGAATCACCGATCAGCTACCTCTTGCACACCCCCTACTGGGGATGTGCCCACAACCAAGGTACATGCCCTTGACTGGAATCGAACCTGGGACCTTTCAGTACGCAGGCTGACGCTCTATCCATTGAGCCAAACCAGTTTCGGCAATATTTTTCATTTTTTCTATAATGCATATTTACTTTAATGGTGAGTATAGCTCAATAGTCATTATTTTTTAAGCTTTTAAAACATACTTTGGAGAAAATTCAGAAGATATTTTGATATTATAAAAAAGTAATACCTTTTTATGACTGATAATTCTCTCTCTATATATATGCACCACTTCTTGATCTATTTTTTTATTTATTTTATTTTATTTATTTATTTTTATTTTATTTTTTAAAAATATATTTTATTGATTTTGTACAGAGAGGAAGGGAGAGAGATAGAGAGTTAGAAACATGGATGAGAGAGAGTCATCGATCAGCTGCCTCTTGCACACCCCCTACTGGGGATATGCCCGCAACCAAGGTACATGCCCTTGACCGGAATCGAACCCAGGACCCCTCAGTCCCCAGGCCAACGCTCTATCCATTGAGCCAATCCGGCCCCGGCTTATTGATTTTTTATAGAGAGGAGGGGAGAGGGATAGAGAGTTAGAAACATCGATGAGAGAGAAACATCAATCAGTTGCCTCCTGCACACCTCCTACTGGGGATGTGACTGCAACAAAGGTACATGCCCTGGACTGGAATCAAACCTGGGACCTTTCAGTCCACAGGCCGATGCTCTATCCACTGAGCCAAACCGGTTAGAGCATCTATTCACCTATTGATGGACAGTTAGGTTGCTTCATATCTTGGCTATTGTAAATAATGCTTCATTGAACATATGGATGCCTATGTCTTTTTGATTTAGTGTTTTGGGTTTCTTCAGATAAATACCCAGAAATGGAGTTGCTGGTCCTTCATTGTCTCTTGTTATACAGTCTTTGTTTTAAAGTCTATTTTGTCTGTTGTAAGTATTGCTAACTCAGCTCTATTTTTTACTTCCATTTTTATGAAATATATATATTTTAAAGACTTGTATATATATATATATATATTTATAAAAAATATATTTTATTGATATTTTACAGAGAGGAAGAGAGAGGGATAGAGTTAGAAACATCGATGAGAGAATCATCAATCAGCTGCCTCTTGCACACCCCCTACTGGGGATGTGCCTGCAACCAAGGTACATGCCCCTGACTGGAATTGAACTTGCGACCTTTCAGTCTTCAGGCCGATGCTCTATCCACTGAGCCAAAACGGTTTCGGCATGTATATATATATTTTTAAATACTTTTTTTTTTTATTGACTTCAGAGTGGAAGGGAGAGGGAGAAAGAGATAGAAACATCAATGATGAGAGAATCATTGATTGGCTACCTTCTGCACGTCCCTCACTGGGAATCGAACCTACAATGCAGGCGTGTGCCCTTGACTAGAATCGAACCTGGGACCTTTCAGTCTGCAGGCCGACGCTCTATCCATTGAGCCAAACTGGCTAGGGCTGAAATATCTTTTTTCATTCCTTTTAGTATGTGTGTGTCTTTCCATCTGAAATGAGTTTCTTGTAGGTAGCATATCTAAGGATCTTATTTTCTTATCCATTTAGCCACCCTGTGTCTTTTGATTGGAACATTTAATCCATTTACATTTAAAATAATTATTGATACATATATATTTATTGTCATTTTATTATTCATAAAAAGAATGAAATTTTGCTATCTGCAACATCATGGATGGACCTAGGGTACTGTGCTGAGTAAAATAAGTCAGACAGAGAAAAACAATGCCATATGATTTCACTTGCATGTGGAATCTAAAACAAACAGACAAAAACAGACAGACCAGAAACAGACTCATAGATATAAAGAACAGAGGGATGGATGAAAAAGGTGAAGGGATTAAGAAGTACAAAATTGTAGTTACAAAATAATCATGGGGATGTAAAGTACAACATAAAGACTATCCTATCTAATAAAAGAGTAGTATGCAAATTGACCATCACTCCAACATACAAGATGGCTGCCACCATGTGGTCAAAGATGGCTGCCCCCATGTGGACACAAGATGGCTGCCACAAGATGGCCAGCAGGGGAGGACAGTTGCGGGTAATCAAGCCTGCAGGGGAGGGCAGTTAGGGGTGACCAGGCCAGCAGAGGAGGAAGTTGGGAGCAACTGGGCCTGCAGGGAAGGGCAGATGGTGGGGGGGGGACACCCAGGCCTGCAGGGGAGAGCAGTTAGGGGGGACCAGGCCTGCAGGGAAGGGCAGTTAGGGGTGACCAGGCCTGCAGGGGAGGGCAGTTAGGGGCAATAAGACTGACAGGGGAATGGTTAGGGGATGATCAGGCTGGCAGGCATAAGTGATTAGGGGCAATCAGGAAGGCATGCAGGCGAGCAGTTGGGAGCCAGCAGTCCTAGATTGTGAGAGGGATGTCCCTGATACCAGTAGGATCAGGCCTAATGGGCAGTCGGACATCCCTCAAGGGGTCCCATATTGGAGAGCATGCAGACTGGGCTGAGGGACACATGTTCCCACCCCCCCATGCATGAATTTCATGCAACGGGCCTCTAGTAGTCAATAATA
Organism: Nyctalus aviator; assembly: GCA_036971965.1. NCBI lineage: Eukaryota > Metazoa > Chordata > Mammalia > Chiroptera > Vespertilionidae > Nyctalus > Nyctalus aviator. The sequence continues at coordinate 102,623,546 of CM072925.1, read as the reverse complement.
TTGTGATAACTATATATGGTGTCAGATAGGTACTAGATTTATCAGGGTGAACACTTTATACTTTATATAAGTGTCTAATCACAGGTTATACACCTGAAACTAATGCAATATGTATGTCAACTATAATTTAAAAATAAAAAATTATTGAAATAGAAAAAAAGAAAATACTATTTATTTAAAAAATATTATTATTGACTTCAAGGAGGAAAGGAGAGGGAGAGAGAGAGATAGAAAGGTCATTGATGAGAGAGAATCATTGATCGGCTGCCTCCCGCATATCCCCTACTAGGGATCGAACCTGAAACCAGACATATGTCCTGTCAAGAAATCAAACTGTGTGACCTTCTGGTTCTTAGGTTGATGCTTAACCACTGAGCCATGCTGGTCTGGCCTTGTCAGGTGTATTTATAGATATTATTATCCAATAGAAGCAAACAAGAAAATGGCAGAGTTGCCCCTCTTCTAATTGGTCAGTACATGATAAAGTAAAAAAAAACACACACACACACACACACATACACACAGAATAATCTAATGAGATTTGGCAAAAATTTGACCAAAAAGATTAGAAAATTATGAAGATCAGTATTTGAAGGAAGGATTCTATTTTCCATCATAACAATGCATCTTGGCCTAAGTTCTGTGCCAACACTATTGGTAGTAGAGCGTACCTTTAACTATAAACACATACACAAATGTTTGGACTAGGAATATATGTTCAGAGGTTATTTTTATGAATGAGTTGCATGATTTAAAAAGGTCTGGGAATCATTGGCTTAGAATGCAACTTTAGTACTAAACTGGGAAATAATAGTTTGCTGACTTGAAACTTTTAAAGCATGGTTTTGTGTATAATATATTTCTCTTTTCTGGAGTAAGTAGAAAAATTATTTCTTTATTTTATGACATGTGTTTTCCATTTTGTGCTGTGTATTGTGTTACCAGATTTGCTGATTCCAAGACAAGCAGGCATCTCCTGAGAATTAATATAGCTGAGCTGGATTCTCTGGGCAGGAAAACTTCTGTTTTTATAGATTGGCAAACTCCATCATAGAAAGTTTCAGGTGTCTTAAAGGTCACACAGATGAAAATGTGGCCCTCAAACCCTCCTTATTGGTTGTTCACTTTAGAACACATTCATTCCAGATATAAAATCAGAATGGACGTAAGTTAGGATTGTCTTACTGCATTTACATAACTCCTTTCATTTTTGAATATCTGCTGACTTTGTCAAAGAAGTTAAAAGAAGTATGAGTGATATTTGAACATTCCTGTGGTTATTTAAAAGTGTTTCATGGCACCTCTATGGTTCTGAGTCCTTTTTGTCTTTTGTTTCCTTTCTAGTTGGAGAAGAGCAAATAAGTGCCATTGGACGGGGCATCTGTGTGTTGCTGGGTATTTCTCTGGAAGATAGTCAGAAGGAACTGGAGCACATGTAAGATATGAATTTCTCTTTGTTTGCTTTTTTACAAACAAAGAGCAAAGTCATTACTTTTTTTTTTTTTAATCCTGACTTGATATTTTTTCCATTGATTTTTAGAGAGAGTGGATGAGAGAGGGAAAGACAGAGAAAAATATCTATGTGAGAAAAACACATCTATTGGTTGCCTCCTTTCATGAGCCCTGACCAGGGCCTGGGCCTGGGAAGGAGCCTGCAACAGAGGTACATGCTCTTGACCAGAATTGAACCCAGGACCCTTTGGTCCACAGGTGGGTGCTGTATCCACTGAGCCAAACTGGCTAGGCTAAGTCATTGCTCTTTGAATTGAATATGTGGTAGTTGTGTCATACTAGAGGCCTGGTGCACAAATTTGTGCACGGGTGGGGTCCCACTAACTGGCCAGCGCTTGGGGGGCCAATCAGGGTCCTCTCGCCCAGTCCCACTTGGGGCAGATGGGGGCTGGCCAGCCAGGGAGGGACTGCGGGAGGGCTCCAGGGTGGTCAATTGAACCGGTGACCCATCGGTCGGACACTTAGCATATTTCACTTTTATTATATAGGATTATATGTAGGATATATGTGCACACACATACACATGCTAGGAACTTCTATAGTATTTTGTTCTTATAAAGTGAGCCCCATTTATCAATTTGGCATTCGATGTAGTATGGCTGTCTTCATGTTTCAGATGAGAAGATGAGGAAGAGTAACCTGTCAAATGACACCCACTAAGTGAGCAGCAGAGCAGGAGTCCCACTTAGCTTCCATTCCTATTTGCTGCTACTTCTGTGAACTAGTCTTTTTTTAAATATATTTTATTGTTGTTTTTTTTTTTTAACAGAGAGGAAGTGAGAGGGATAGAAACATCAATGAGAGAGAATCATCGATCAGCTGCCTCTTGCACATCCCAAGGTACATGCCAAGGTACATGCAACCAAGGTACATGCCCTTTGACCGGAATCAAACCTGGGACCTTTCAGTCCTCAGGCTGATGCTCTATCCATTGAGCCAAACCGGTTTCGGTGTGAACTAGCCTCTTAATTAAAAATAGAATCTCTTTTCTTTTTTTAAAAATATATTTTTATTGATTTCAGAGAGGAGAGGAGACTGAAAGATAGAAACATCAATGATCAGTGATCAGGTGCCTCCTGCACACCCCTCATTGGGGATGGAGCCCACAAACTAGGCATGTGCCCTTGACCAGAATCAAACCTGGGACCCTTCAGTCCACAGGCCATTGCTCAAATGGGCTAGGGCTGAGCCTCTTTTCTTATGAATGGTTTCTGTTTTGTAATTTGAGAAATATTATGTGGCCCTGTTAAAGCATTTTTATTTTTATTTTTTAAAAAAATATATTTTATTGATTTTTCACAGAGAGGAAGAGAGAGGGATAGAGCGTTAGAAACATCGATGAGAGAATCAACGATCAGCTGCCTCTTGCACGCCCCCTACTGGGGATGTGCCCGCAACCAAGGTACATGCCCTTGACCGGAATCGAACCCAGGACCTTTCAGTCCCCAGACTGACGCTCTGTCCACTGAGCCAAACCGGTCCCGGCCTGTTAAAGCATTTTTAAAATGCCCAGCTGTTCATTGTGCAATAAGGATCTGGATCTCAGCGAGGTTAAATTACTTGCCCAAAGTCACATACACATAATTAGCAAAAAGCCCAAATCCGAATTAGAACCTAGGCTACCTAGCCTGGAGGCCAGTGCTCCTTTTACTAACGTAGGGGGTTCGTTATTGCTGTTGCCCAAATGGCTGTACAGCAGCTTTCCCCTCCCCTGTTTACCCCAGCTCCACTGGACACATTTACTCAGATGCTTGGATCTGTTTATTCTGCCCTTTGGTGCCCAGAGCTTGGGTAATACCCCACCCAATTGTCCCTTTTATTCAGGTGGCAAATCCAAGTCCTGCTAAGGTGTTGATGACTGGTAGGGATAGTTCATTACCACTTCAGGGATGTTGGTATTTTAACAGCTCTCCCCTGAATACTTGAAACAGTAGAGTGGTGTAGTGGCTACAAACTGCAGCTCTGGGTCTGAACACTTTATGTCTCTGACGTTCTAGAGAGTTAATACTTACCTTGGTGGTTAAGAGATTTTACTCAGCAGAAGACAAACCTTGGCTGTGGAGAGGAGGTGGTGAAAAGTGCCCTCTACAGAGAGGACCCATCTGAAGAGACAGGGAATTACTATTTGTAGAGCCCTCGAACATATCTTCAGCAACATCCCAAAAGGTGGCTTTCCATTGGTGGAATCCCAGCTTCCATGCAGGATGTTCTTTGTCATGCTCTTGAAACCTGATCTTGTAAATGTTACCTAGTCCTCTTCCTCGCCAAGGGGGCTGTCCTTTGCCATCCACATGTGTAGGATTTAAGGAGCATGTGATGTAGTTATTATTTTTCTCCAGATCTTTTTGTTTCTTTTTTTCCTTTCAGATATTTTTATATATTTGTGGTAACACTAGGTTCTCTCTCAGGTATTTGCTGAATTGTCCATTTTGAGTAGCTCCAAGAAGGGGTGTACAAACGGGGTACCATTTACTCCAGTGTAAAGATTGAATTCTCCTATAGAGAATTAAAACTAGACCCATGCTTTGATAATGGGTGGTTGTCATCTTGGCTCCAGTTCTAACTGGCACTGGCTGCTAGCGGGACCCACAGAAAAAAGGAAATCCCCAAACTATCCTGTGAGACAGGACCACTATTCCCTGTATTACAGAAGAGGGAACTGAAGCACAGAGAAGAAAAGTAACTTGCTCAAGGTCACACTTTCTGTAAGTGATGGGGTCAGCGTGATGTTCTTGTTTGGCAGGATGCTGGTGACATTTGGGGGTATGAAATGTATTGGGGGGCTTGCGACTCTTTAGCTAGCTCTCACTGCTATTTTTCTCCTCAGGGTCCGAAAGATTTTAAACCTCCGTGTGTTTGAGGATGAGAGTGGAAAGCACTGGTCGAAGAGTGTGATGGACAAACAGTACGAGGTGCTCTGTGTCAGCCAGTTCACCCTCCAGTGTGTCCTCAAGGGCAACAAGCCTGACTTCCACCTGGCAATGCCCTCAGAGCAGGCGGAGAGCTTCTATAACAGCTTCCTGGAGCAGCTGCGCAAGACGTACAGGCCGGAGCTCATCAAAGGTAACAGAGAGGCCCGGGGACACTTTGGATCAGGGGGAAAGAGAATCTGCACTGCAATCTTTCCTTGGTCACAAAGTTTGTTGTTATGTTTATTACTGACTTAAAACAACATGATGGCTGCTGCCGCTGCTTGTTGCTATACATGTCCTCTGAATGCCCGGGTACACATACCCTTCTTCATTCCTTTTTTTTTTTTTTTTTAATATATTTTATTGATTTTGTACAGAGAGGAAGGGAGAAAGATATAGAGCTAGAAACATCGATGAGAGAGAGTCATCGATCAGTTGCCTCTTGCACACCCCCTACTGGGGATATGCCCGCAACCAAGGTACATGCCCTTGACCGGAATCAACCCGGGTCCCTTCAGTCCCCAAGCCGACGCTCTATCCACTGAGCCAAACCGGTTTTGTCTCTCTTTCTTTCTTCCTTTCTTCCTTTCTTCCTTTCTTCCTTTCTTCCTTTCTTCCTTTCTTCCTTTCTTCCTTTCTTCCTTTCTTCCTTTCTTCCTTTCTTCCTTTCTTCCTTTCTTCCTTTCTTCCTTTCTTCCTTTCTTCCTTTCTTCCTTTCTTCCTTTCTTCCTTTCTTCCTTTCTTCCTTTCTTCCTTTCTTCCTTCCTTCCTTCCTTCCTTCCTTCCTTCCTTCCTTCCTTCCTTCCTTCCTTCCTTTCTTTCTTTCTTTCTTTCTTTCTTTCTTTCTTTCTTTCTTTTTTCTTTTTTACAGCAGCATAGTATTACATTGTGTAGATGTACCACAGTTTCTAATCCACTCATCTACTTTTGGGCACTTAGGCTGTTTCCAAATCTTAGCTATTGTAAATTGTGCTGCTATGAACATAGGGGTGCTGCTATGAACATGGGTCAAATGGGAGTTCCATTTTTAAGTTTTTTGAGGAAACGCCATACTATTCTCCACAGTGGCTGCAGCAGTCTGCATTCCCACCAGCAGTGCATGAGGGTTCCTTTTTCTCCACATCCTTGCCAGCACTTGTCATTTGTTATGCTTTGCCTTTTTTTCTTCAGTTGGTTATTAGAAAAGCATGCTTAGCCTTTTTGGTAATGTACCTCAATAAGAGACCTTTCAAAGTAGATTGTTTCTTTTGCTGCCATAATATCCTTTTATAGGCATCTAGTAGTTGTTAATAGTTAACTCTGTAGTATTTCCTACACTTTAATTTTCTCTGAATTAAACAAATCTAGATTTCTTCTTTATTTAATCTATTTTTATTTATTTATTTAAAAAATATATTTTATTGATTTTTTTACAGAGAGGAAGAGAGAGGGATAGAGAGTTAGAAACATCGATGAGAGAGAATCTTCTATCAGCTGCCTTTTGCACCCCCCGCACTGTGGATATGCCCACCACTAAGGTACATGCCCTTGACTGGAATTGAACCCGGGACCTTTCAGTCTGCAGGCCGATGCTCTATCCACCGAGCCAAACTGGTTTTAGCTATTTGCTCTATTTAAATTTTTTTTTTTTTAATTGAGAAGAAGGGAGAAGGAGAGAGAGAAAGAAACATCAGTGATGACAGAGAATCATTGATCAGTGGCATCCTGTACACCCACCACTGGAGATTGATCCTACAACTTGGGCATGTGCCCTGACTGGGAATTGAACCATGATTCCAGGTTCATAGGTTGATGCTCAATCACTGAGCCACACCAGCTGGGCTATTCGATCTATTTTCTATTGTAAGTAATAAAAGTTCTTACCTGATTTTGAAGCTCTGTAGCAAGCTCCACATTGAAGTTTGTCAGCTCATCAGACTTGCTCATGCTTAGAAGAGTGATATTCCTGTCCTCTTTGGAATTTCCTTTTATTTTAATTCTCCTTTTACTTGTGTAAAGTGTCCACTTGCCATAAGGATTCTATATGATCGGGACACTCCTGCCTTAAATCAAATTCCAGTCTTTACCTGGGTCCTGGTAGGACAGAATATATTTGCCTTTTCTGGAAATATCCAAGTCTTGAACTCTATTCACAAGTTTAGTCATGGATACCTTCAGTCTCTTTTCCCCACCCCATGTCCATTGAGATCCTCTGACATGGCTTTGCTGCAAACGTGTTTTATCCCAGAATTAGGAGTTAGGGCAGATCCTCTGAATAATTACTTTTCTTTGCTGAGCCAAGGGTTAAATGCCACCAGCATTGTCTTCTCTGCTTGATGTGTGTAAAATCTTCCCATGTCTGAGTAATGTCAGATATGTTTTAGAATGCACTGCAGGCTCTTGAAAGGGTGAGTACCAGCAAGAGCATAAAAGCATAAGTGAAGGCACTTTAAACAGGAGAACATTGATGATTGTAAGAAATAATGCAGTGAAAGCAAAATAGCATTCATCTAAGTCCTTAAAGCAGAGTGTTGTGTGCATTACTGGGTGCTTTGTGATCCTAAAAATGCCTTTTATTGCTTGAAATGATGTGTCTTTTATCCAGGTAGTTATATGAAGTGCCTGAAACAATGTTCTGTAGACAATATAATTTTATAATGGATTAGAAGTTAAGCTCATGGGATGTGATACATCTGATCATTTTGATAAAAAGTCAACATGCATTATACAACTAATTTTAATTATAATTTATTTCAAAACCCTTGGAATTTTCAGAAGCACTGCAGTGATTTCACCTTGCTCTTTCAGCTTTTTATCTCTTTTATGGTCTTCAGTGGAACACAGTGTATAGAGCAGCGGTCGCCAACTAGTGGTCCACGGATCACTGGTGGTCTGTGAGGTCGGAAAGGTTGGCAGCCGCTGGCGTAGAGCATGTTTTATTTATTGTTATTTATTTATTTTAAAATATATTTTTATTGATTTCAGAGAGGAATGGAGAGGGAGAGAGAGAAACATCAGTGATGAGAGAATCATAGCGTGGCTGCCTCCTGCATGCCTCCTACTGGGGATCGAGCCCACAACCTGGTCATCTGCCCTTGACCAGAATCGAACCCGGGACCCCTCACTTCACAGGCTGATGCTTTATCCACTGAGCCAAACCAGCTAGGGCTAGTGCATGTTTTACATGCCTGCTGTCTTTTGTTTGAATTTGAGATTTTGGCTTCCATCTCCAACATGGAAAGTTCTCTGTTAGCTGAAGGGATGTTGGGATACAAATAAACTGCTAAATATTTTTTCTTTTTAAAATTGATTTTAAAAGATAGAGGAAGGGAGAAAGAGAGAGAGAAACATTGATGTGAGAGCTTGGCTGCCTCCTGCACGCCACTCTCTAGCGATTGATCCTGCAGCTCAGGCATATGCCCCGGGAATAAAACCAGCAAACTTTGGTGCATGGGATGATGCCCAACCAACTGAGCCACACCTGCCAGGACCTCCCTTCCCTTCCCTTCTCTTCCCTTCCCTTCCCTTCCCTTCCCTTCCCTTTTTTCTTTTCTTTTCTTTTCTTTTCTTTTCTTTTCTTTTCTTTTCTTTTCTTTTCTTTTCTTTTCTTTTCTTTTCTTTTCTTTTCTTTTCCAGTTTGCATTGAAAGGTATTTTGTATTAGTTTCAGGTGTACAACACAGCAGGTAGACATATAGACAGGTAGACCGATAATTTAAGTGCCCACCTGGCACCATAGATAGTGACCACAATATTGTTGACTATATTCCCTATGCTTTACCTTATATGCTTATACCTATTAAAAACTTCCAGTTAGTTTTTAATCCCATCACCTTTTCTCACTCTGCCCCCACAACCTTCCCCTCTGGCATCCGTTAGTCTGTTCTCTGTATCCACTGTCAGCTTCTATTTTGTTTGCCTTTAATTTTGCTTTTTAGATTTCACATATAAGTGATATCATATGGTGGTTTTCTTTCACTGTCTGGCTTATTTTACTTAGCATAATATTTCTTTCCTTTTTTTTTTTTTAAAAAAAAGATTTCATTACTTTAATTATTTATTTATTTAAAATATATTTTATTGTTCTTTTTACAGAGAGGAAGGGAGAGGGGTAGAGAGTTAGAAACATGGATGAGAGAGACACCAATTCAGCTGCCTCCTGCACACCCCTACTGGGGATGTGTCTGCAACCAAGGCGCATGCCCTTGACTGAAATCAAACCTGGGACATTTCAGTCTGCAGGCCAACGCTCTATCCACTGAGCCAAAAACGGTTAGGGCAGATTTCATTATTTTTAAAGACTGAGTAGTATTCCATTGCATATATGTACCACTGCTTTTTTACCCACTCATCTATGGATGGGCATTCAAGCTGCTTCCATGTCTTGGCTCTTGGTTTAATTAGATTGAACATTTATTTTACTTTCTTTCTCTGGAATGAATGAAACTATTTTAAACATATGTTTAATGTATTTCTCTTATTGTTGTTGAAGATTGAATAGAGGGAAGATTGTACTCTATTTCTCCTCTCTCTTTATTGTTCCATCCGGTGCCCATGTGCTTTCAGGTATTTCCCAGGCTAGTTGCAGCTCTTCTGCACAGACCCAGTCATAGCTCATGTGCTGGACAGTGAAGTCCCTGATTTTGGTTTCCAGTCTGCTTGCTGATGTGACCTCAAGTAATTTCCCTGAGTTTGGTGTGGAATGGGAACCCTAGAATGGGAATCCTAGAAGGCAAAGTTGTTATAGTTTGGTCCTCATATATTTTTAAAATTATTATTGTTGTTCAAAAGCGTGCCAAAGTACATCTGTTAGGGGCTTATTGTGTGCCAGGCCCTGGGAAAGAGTAAACATTTTCTATTCTTACCTAATTACATCCTTACAGAACCCTTCAAGGAGGCACTAGGATTACCCCTCATTCTGCAGATGAGGAAACTGAGGTGCAGAAGGTCACTCAGCATACAAGTGGCAGAGCCTGGAATGGCTCCCGCAGCCATCTCTATGGTCTGAGCTTCTCTGACAGCTTCGCTTCACTGTAAAAGTCACAGTCTGTTGACTTGTTGGCCTTTCCTTATGCTTCTGAATTCAGCACGTCTTTTGGAACTTTTATGTCTTTTCTGCTGTGCTCAGGAAAATCGGTGGACAGGTTTTTGGACCTTAAGTAGGTCTAGTAAGAGGGAAGCAGTATAGCCTGAGACCTGGGGTCATTTTTCTCAGAACAGGGATGTTAACCTGGAATTTTAGTCTTTTTTTCTGTTGGGGGAGATATTATTGCTTCTACTCATAATTGTGTCTCCTGTATCAATAAGACACTGTTTATCTATTGTGAGCCACTATCTCTTTAGTGGTAAAGGGAGTGAGCAAACACAATTGCTATAGCAAGAAACATGTTCCTGAAGAGTTCACATTCTGTAAAACCCCAACTAAAACTATCAGGCTCATGGGCAAACCCCTAAAGAACTGTGGTTGGGCCAAAAGGAAGAAGGCACTTGTTTTCCACTTTCATAAAATACCAGAGGCCCAGTGCACAAAATTTGTGCACTGAGGGGCTGTCCCTCAGCCTAGCCTGCACCCTCTCCAATCTGGGACCCCTCAGGGGATGTCCAACACTGCTGGTTTAGGCCTGATCCCTGCAACCATCTTGTGACAACGTGGGGCGGCCATCTTGTGATGACATGGGGGTGGCCACCTTGTGATGACATGGGGGTGGCCATCTTGTGACAATGTGGGAGCAGCTCTTATGACATGAGGGTGTAGGGTCAATTTGCATATCACCTCTTTATTGTATAGAATAATCAAAGGGCTTCTGCTTCCAGTGCCGAGGGCTTTTCCTTTCTCTACTGAAGGTGGTCTTTTTTTTTTTTTTTTTTTTAAATATATTTTATTGATTTTATACAGAGAGGAAGGGAGAGAGATAGAGAGTTAGAAACATTGATGAGAGAGAGTCATCAATCAGCTGCCTCTTGCACACCCCCCACCGGGGATATGCCCGCAACCAAGGTACATGCCCTTGACCGGAATTGAACCCGGGACCCTTCAGTCCCCAAGCGGACGCTCTATCTATTGAGCCAAACCGGTCTCGGCCTGAAGGTGGTCTTTTTATTCTGCTGTTCCGAGTATCCTTACCTCAGTAAACCCAATTTGGACTCCATGCAGCCTCTGTGTTCTATACACATTCTCTTATTTGCCAGTTGTGTATGAGTAAATTCTCATTACAGAACAAGTATTGGGCCAGAACCTTCTGTAATTAGTGTGATGTATGCATTGAGGAAATATTTGGGGATGAATAACAGGGGTAGGTCTAAGGTGGCTGATGTGGTTGGGCTCGTTTCTGTCTGTTCTGTATATGGGTCATGTGTTGGACCTTAAAAAGTTGTTTTTTTTTTTTTGTTAATCCTTATCCGAGGATGTTTTCTTTATTGATTTTTAGAAGGAGTAGAAGGAAGGGGGTAAAACAGAGAGAGAGAAAAACATTGATGTGAGAGAGACACATCAATTGGTTGCTTCCCATATACACACTAACCAGCAATGGGGATCAAGCCTGCAACTGAGGTATGTGGCCTTGATCAGAATCAAACCCATGACCCTTCAGTCCATGGGCTGGTGCTCTAACCACTGAGAAAAATGGTTAGGGTAGGACCTTCTTGATTCATCACACTGATACCTACGTAAAAGGTTTTTAATGTTTTTGCATGTTCTGGGCCTGTGCTCTCAGCCTGGTTAATAGACCCTGTGGCTACTAGATAGATACTTACAGTTCTGTAATCACCGCCACAATCAAGGCACAAAACAGCCCCAACATCCCCCTTGCTGCCTTTCATAGTCATCTTTTCCCTCCTCTCCAGCCCCTGGCAACTACTGCTCTGTTTTCTGTGTCTATAAAGTACTGCGCACTTTTGGGTCAAGGGTAGAGCTGGGATTTTCAGGCTGGCCAGTCACCCTCCTGGAGGATAAACCACATATACAGGTTCTCTTGAATGCCCATCCATTAGCATTTTTATACAGGTGACAGTGGGTTAAAAATGAACATCCAAGGCACATGCAGTTTGAAGGGAGGAACCCCAGATCTTTCTAGAGAAGGAGGACACTCATCTAGGTCACTTAGGCAGCAAGGAGCAGAACAGATTAGCGGTGCGCGTGGGCCAGTCCCCGATGGAGCAGGGAGCATTGTGTCCATGTGGGGAGTCTACAGAGTAACTGGGGGGCCTGTGTTGGGCCACAGAGTTAATGGGTCAGAATTGGGATGGAACTGAAGTGAGGTGGGGTCCCAGCTGCTTACTGCAAAAGTAGCTGAAGCTTCTGAAAGGGTAGAATGCTTCTGAGAATAAGAAACAGACAGTTCCACCCAGTCGTCTTAAATAATAGAGGCTTTACTGCTGTATGACTAAAACATGCAGAGGTGCGGGGAGTTCAGATTCAGCTGGAGCTGGAGATTCCTCTGTCATCACTGCTGTCACTGTTCCTTGGGATTCCCTAGCCCCGCTTTCCCCTGCAGGGACCAGCTTTGTCCTCAGGCTGGCCTTCCTCAGGATGGCAACTGTGGTTGCTCTCTTCACCATTCACCATCTCAGTAAGAAGAACAAGCCTTTGTCTCTGCATGCTAAGCAGTGGTCCTCAAGGTCACTTGATAGCCTGGGTCACATGTCCACCCTTGAACGTATGTGGGATGGACTGTCTGGTTCAGCCGAGGTCATGTGTGTTTGCATCATGGCGTGTGGAGTCAGCTTCCTGAGACCATCTGGAGCCACAGTGGGGGGTCTGTGTCTGTTGGGGAGGAGGACGGGGTAAATGCATGCTGGGAGGGCTCCTGGAAAGTGCCCCTCTGTGACCTTTACTGGCTTTATTGGTGGGCTGCCGGAAGGTGGGCTAAGACAGAGACAGTCCTGGGTACTGTGCCTTCCTGCGACAGAGGTGGAGAGGGGACTGTCTTAGACGTGTGTGTAATTAATGAGGGTGTTACTTTTACTCGTGTCTCTTTTCAGCAGAGACAAATGGCATAATTACCCTGAGAGGCACACGGGGTCCTATTCTGCCCCAATTATCCTTGACTTTGTACTTTAAGCCGGCCCACTACACCCCCGTGACCAGGAACCTCAGCGCCCTTTGCCTGCCTGATGGTTGGGAATCTCCTGCTTTTGTGTCTGCCTTTGCACCCCTCTCCACTCTAGTCTGGTTCTGCCAGCCCCCAACCCTTTGGCTTTGCCAGGGCATCTCCTCTTTGTGAGAACTTGCTCCCTTGCCTTGTGCTCTGGTTATATATTGCCATGTCACACACTACCCCAGAACCTAGTGGCTTACAAATAACTCTAGTGCCTTCCTCACAGTTTTGTGGGTCAGGAAACAAGGAAGGGCTTGTCTCTGATCAATATGGTGCTGGCTGTGCTGGAGGATCTGCTTCTAGGTTGGCGTCTGTGCATCTTATTCCTCTTCTCTCCTCTTCATCTTATCCTCCAGGGCCTCACACTGTCTCATAGCCTGGTGGCCCCAGGGTAGTGGGATCGCTAACATGGTGAATGGCTTCTTCCAGAATGAGCATTCCAAGTGCGGGTGTTCCAAGAGACCAGAGAAGGAAGTGCAAGCCCTGGGCTGGGCCTGGAAAGTAGTGCAGCATCTCTCCTACCTCAGGCGATTGGGCAGAGCAGTCTCCAGCCCTTCCAGATTCAAAGGGAGGGATACAGAGCCACATTGAGATGAAAGAAACTCAGAGCCACACTGAGATGAAAGAATGTGGGGCCATCTTTAATCCTCTACAGCTCATAACTCTGGTGCTGTCAAAGGATTGTTCTCATTCTCTGGCTCTTTTTCAAATAATTGCTTTAAGGGGAAAATAATCTAGTGTACAAAGTCATCAGCTTTCCCCTTCTACTGCAGAATGAGCCAGAGGTTGAGGGTGCTTTATTGGACCCCAAGACTGACCGAGTGGGTCCAGGAAACTGGGTTCAGATGTGGGCCTTTGCAGCCCCTGAGGAATCTTCATCCTTCAGGAAAATGCTGACAATGCCGTGTTCAGTGGGAGGCCTTAAACACTCTCAAATTTGATCGGAGAGCATGTATTGCTTTTATAGCTAGAAAAAAATATTATACCAAAATGGAATAGTTAAAAGGAAGCGTTTCTGCTCTCAAGCTGCTTGTTCCAGCCCTGAGCTATTTGTAGTGCATTCACCTGCCGGCTTTGTTCAGCAAATCCGAAGCTGTCATGGGATTAAAAGGCGCTGCCTGCGCATTCTCTGTGGGTTCTGATCTATCATGAGCTTAAGAAACGTGCCAAGACATTTTAAGGAGCGCAGCAGCTTTGTGGTTGTTGAGCTCTGTTCACGTTGTGGGGTGTCTATTATGTCCATGTCCCCTACAGGGTCATAATGCAGAGAGAAGGCGCCAGAAGCGGGGAGACAACACTGAGTGTTTGCTTCATGGTTAGTGTTAATTTTTTGAGGATTTGTTTAATTTTCTACTCTTTTCACTACTTAAAACGTCTTAGCAGCGTGAGTGAGCTTTCTGTGGAAGCCTGCTTTATATGCGTTGGCGAGGGCTGTGGTTAATGTAAATTTAGGAAATCACAGTGTGGGAGCACCTCTCTGCTGCTGATAGATGGCAAGGCTGGCAGACCGTGGCACACATTCATGTTGTCGTGCACAAGTTTGATGCACATACGCGACTGATTTTGGTGAAATCAATGTATGTTTTCTGTCCTTTTAGTCTCTTCAGTAATTTGCTTATCAACTTCCTTTTCTACTTCTACATACGTGTTTTGGTCTTTCACTTAAACTACATCATCTCTGCCAAAACCAGTTTGGCTCAGTGGATAGAGCGTCAGTTTGCGGATTGAAGGGTCCCGGGTTCGATTCCAGTCAAGGGCATGTACCTTGGTTGCGGGCACATCCCCGTGGGGGGTGTGCAGGAGGCAGCTGGTCGATGTTTCTCTCTCATCGATGTTTCTAGCTCTCTTTCTCTCTCCCTTCCTCTCTGTAAAAAATCAATAAGCTATATTAAAAAAAAAAACCACACTACATTATCTCTGTGGCTACAATTTATGCCTTCCCTCTGCCCAAATGGCAAACTATCCATTTTTGTTTTTAAATTCCAGCTTTTCATGATTTCTATGGTTGATTATTCAAAATAAACCAAATTTTACCAGTTCTCCTTTCCCACCTAAATAGGTGCTATGGTCACTTACACAAAAGTGTAAGTTTATTTGCTTTTGGTTCACTTGTGCGTGGACTTGACCCTCAGGCTGGTTCACAGTGAGGCTCAACCCCCAACACAGTGTGCAGGCATCTGTGCTTCTCCTAGGGAGCAGAATTCACCCCAGCAGGGTTTGGAGCCTGCCAGTATCTCCCTGTGGATATTCTCCTTGTGAAGGTTTTGATAGTGCTCTGTTGTTTTCTGATGGTGGCCACTGGGTTTATTTGGGCCCCTTCAGGGTGTTGCTGGTGCAGGCCAATGTCAGATGCTGCTTTTGACCTGCTCTCTGAATGCAGTTTGCAGCGATCAGCAGTCCACAGCTTGTGGCTCCCTCTGCTGAAGCTGTGTGTGTTTGGAAAGGACCAAACTCCACACCAATGTCGGTTTTTCCTAGCTCGAGGTAGGAAGCAGATTAGACCAACTCAAAGCACCCAGAGTTCCACCTCTGCTTGCAGGCTGATTGTTAGTCTCAGTCACTTACTGAGCCTCTGGCTGTAGACCTCTGCAGGGCAAAAACACTGCAGGGTGGGGGGAGAGGGTTTCCAATGGGCGGGCAATCCACTCTTTTCCCCTTCCCCCCCAGCCCAGTGCTGCCTGGATGGTAAACATCTGCGTGAGGAAGATGGCCTCTGTCATATGGGGGAATGTCTCAGCACAGGGATCTAGGCTTCTCTCCTCTCAGCTCTCTCCCCAGAGCCACCAACCTCAGATTCTCCTCCCACAGCTCTCATCCACGCTGCTTCCCTCTGCCGGAGCCCAAGGTGAGTGGCTGCACACGAAATTTTGTGTGTTGGCCCCTTTAAAAGGATGCCTGCATTTCTATCTCTCCTTGCAGACAGAAACCACACTGCTTTTCACAGCCAGATGTTATGTGGCCACCTTTCCCAATTCTGGTGCTCTGCCTGGGGAGCCTGGCTTGAGGTTTAGACTCCAGACTTCTCAGTGGGAACTGCCCTGCAGCTGAGATATACCTTTGGAACTTCAGCTGCTGCCTGTGGGAGCCCAGCCAGCCCTCTCATGGCTCTGCACTTCCTGCCAGTCTTGATGTGGCATCCTCTTTATGTTCTTGATTATAAGAGTTTCTCCAGTTAGTCTTCAGTTGGTTATTCAGGATGATTTTTCTACATTTTAGTTGTAATTCTAGTTTGGTCCTGGGAGAATGTCAGTGTAGCTTCCTTCCACTTAATCCATCACCATCTTGGAATCTCCTCCTAGCTATTCTATTAAAAAATATAATTTTATTGATTTCAGAGAGGAAGGGAGAGGGAGAGAGAGAGAGATAGAAATATCAATAATGAGAGAGACTCATTGATTGGGTGCCTCCTGTATGCCCCATACTAGTGATCAAGCTTGCAACCCGGGCATGTGCCCTGACTGGGAATCGAACTGTGACCTTTTGGTTCATAGGCTGATGCTCAACCACTGAGCCATGCCAGCCAGGCATCCTTCTAGTTATTGTTAATTATTATTATTGTTTTTAAAATATGTTTTTATTGATTTCAGAGAGGAAGGGAGAGGGAGAGAGAGATAGAAACATCAATGATGAGAGAATCATTGGTTGGCTGCCTCCTGCACACCCCCTACTGGGGATCGAGCCTGCAATGGGGGCATATGCCCTTGACCAGAATCAAACCTGGGACCCTTTAGTCTGCAGGTCAATACTCTGTCCACTGAGCCAAACCAGCTAGGGTTTAATTATTATTATTATTATTATTATTAATTTATTTAAAAATATTTTATTGATTTTTTACAGAGAAGAAGGGAGAGGGATAGAGAGTAGAAAAATAGATCAGCTGCCTCTTGCACACCCCCCACTGGGGATATGCCTGCAATCAAGGTACATGCCCCTCACCAGAATTGAACCTGGGACCTTTCAGTCCATAGGTTGAGGCTCTATCCACTGAGCAAAACTGGCTAGGGCTTGATTATTTTTTATATGAATTTTAGAATCAGCTTGTCTAATTCCAGAAAATAATCTGTTACCTTTTTTTTTTGCATTGCATGAAATTTATAAATCCTAAATGCTGTGGTCCATGAAGATAATCACCATCTAGCATATTCCTTCATTCCCTCACATCCCTTGACCAATTTTTGGTGTGTTGACATTGCTTGGCAAAAGTCCAGCTCTGGTTAATATCAGCCCTTGGACTACTATGTGCCTGTGTAGCTGAATGTGGCTGGAAGGAGCATCCACCATGTTGACTATGGCTGGGATTGGGCCTAAACCGACAGTCAGACATCTGCTGGGGGGTTCCAGATTAGAGAGGGTGCAGGCTGGGCTGAGGGATTCTGTCTGCAAGGAATTTTGTGCACTGGGCCTCTAGTAGAGTAATAATAGCTTTATAGAATAAAGTAGGAAACTTTTGTTTTCTGTGGTCTGGACTAATTTAAATACACCAGTTATCTGTTTCAATAGAACATATCAGTACAGCTCTTTGAGTGGCCTTTTTTGGTCATGGTGCTGGTCAGGTTTTCCAGAACCATCAGGTGTCTGCAGGGGTGCTCTGGGTGGCACCTGGAGGAGCTATTAAGGCTGTTCCAATGGGCGCTCTGGACTACTATAGCTGTCAGATGCAGAGTGCTCCAGGTTGATTCTCAGAGAGGCTACTACAGCTGTTGATTGTTTAACATTTTAGTTGTAATTACAGTTGAGGCTGGGAGGAGGTGAGTAAAAATTCCAGCTGCTCTGCTACCATCTTCTATCACCCCCACCTTTAAAGTTGCTCCTACTATCTGTCTTTTGTCCCCAAGGCTTTGAACTAGGTCATAACCCTTCTGGAGATGCACCCCCAAGGTCACTATACTCTCAAAGTGAAGACTTATTCCCTAGTCTATGTCCCAAATTGTGTCCAAGAACATTGCCCAGCTCAGCACTCCAGAGGCTCCGCAAGGTTAAGTGATGACATCAATATACTCCACTAATCAATATATATAAAACCCTAATATGCAAATAGACTGAACAGTGGAACACCCAGATAACCAAACAACTGGTTGCTATGATGTGCACTGACCACCAAGAGGTGTGCGCGGACCATGGCAGGCATCAGCAGTAGGTGGCAGAGCATGGAACATGGTGGGCATTAGCTGTGGTGGGATGGTGGAGAGGTGAGCAGGGGTGTCAGACCAAGGTGGGGTGCCAGTTGCTGTCTTTGGGGCAAGCCTCTGGTGGTTACTGAAAATTCTTTGCTCCCACACACTGCGATCCTGCTGGGTGCTCACACCTCTAACGCCCCTCAGGGCTTCTCCACCTCCCTCCGCTTCTAAGGGGGGATTGTGGCAGCAGCCACCTCTTGCACAGGGGACCAGGGAGCACAGTGGAAGGGCCGGGCCAGGGCACAGAGGATAAGCCGAGACCCACCGCTGTGCCCACTGCAGCCTCACAGCCCACGTTCCTTTCAAGGTGCATGAATTTGTGCACTGGGCCCCTAGTAAAATACATAAGAAAGTCATAATAAAATGCCATAAGCTTGGAGATGAATGGAATTTGAATGTATACCCTCTTCTATTAGCACAGTCCCAGGGAAAAATAGATCAAGATTAAATTCTATATCATATTCAAGTACAGAGGTGTTCAAGTCCAAAGAATTAAAGTCTGAAGTCAAATCTTTTCCCCCCAAAAATATATTTTATTGATTTTTTTTACAGAGAAGAAGGGAGAGGGATAGAGAGCCAGAAACACTGATGAGAGAGAAACACCGACCAGCTGCCTCCTGAAAACCCCTCACTGAGGATGTGCCCGCAACCAATGCACATGTCCCTGACAGGAATTGAATCTGGGACCCCTCAGTCCACAGGCCGACTCTCTATTTACTGAGCCAAACCGGTTTTGGCTGAAATCAAATCTTGATGAGTTCAGAAATTGCCCTCCTTGGTTTCTTATTCTGCTGCTCCTGGGGAAGGGATGTCCATTCCCGATGGGCTGTTTCACACAGGAACCCATGTAGGTCCTTTAGGACTTCAGACACTGTATTGTCCTTGCACATGCTCACTTGCACCTCAGTGAGGGGACCAGGTAGCCTCTGATGCAGCTATCTCAGGCAGAACGATGGCAAGGACTGAGCAAAGACAAGCTGACAGTCAGATAAAACCATGCTTTGAGCCTCTTTGTTGGGCATAAAGGGATGCACCAAATCCATGCTCAGAATTTCAGCTCAGATGAGAATTTAACTTCATTACCATGTTAATGTTCATTTTCCCTCTCTGGTTGGGAAGTAGGTGGCCCCATTTGGTGACAGGTGCCCTCACTCTCCTGTGAGTAGGTACTCTCTGTCCTCAGCTTATCCCCTGGTGCTTCTGGTCACAGAGTCCCATGCCTGAGATGCTTGCTGCCCAGAGGAGGCATCTCCCTCGAGTGGACTGAACTGGAACGCAGCAGAGCCAAGCAGAGACCGCCCTTAAGGGTGACAAGCCTGGGTGAAGCCACAAGGGTCCTGGGACCACCTTTCCAGTTCCCTCCATGGCCCTGTATGTAGATGGAATTGGACAGTGGTTCTAATGCTGCCCACCTGGGCCTGGCCCTCACTCTCTGAGGAATTTGGCTGTCAGGGGTCTAAAGGCCTTAAAGTATACCTTTTATCCAATGACCGAATATTTCCCCAGCCACGTCACTTAGAAAGTGCCATCCCTTGGGCTGCTGGTCTCTGCTGATTCCCAGAGTCCTTGCCCCTGCTTCTAAGGCCTCCTGGAGCTGTGTCGGCTGCTGTCTTGGACTCCTTACCCCAGAGGTGGCACCCTGCATTGGCTCAGCTCTCAAGGAGCACTCTGCCTCTGTTGAGGCAGCTCTGTGCTTATCAGACTTCAGGACTCCAGGCATGATACAGGCCTGTGTGTAGACCAGACTCCTCCATGCCTGGCCCTCACCTCACCATATGTCTATTTTTGAGGCCCCAAGTTCCACACATTGCTGCATTTCTTGGTTACCAGCCTGTACACAGATGTTGGGGTCTATTGGTAACCTTGTCTTCTCGCCTGCCCAGGCTCTGGATAGGTTGAAAGTAGAACAAAGGGGAAGCCTGGTGGCAGAGGGAGCCGCTTTGGGGTGTGCTCAGATGGGCTGGCCTGAGGCTCAGTGTCCAGTACTGGTGTCCAGGTATGATCCCCAAAGATAGGTGAGCCCCAACCTGGTCACAGCCGTGCAGGGCAGGCTCTGGAGATCGAGAACATGGCCCTTTTTATCTCTCAATTTTTCTCCAGTGGCATGCATTTTGTCCCCCACTTCTCTCTTTTTTAAAAATATATTTTATTGATTTTCTACAGAGAGGAAGGGAGAGAGATAGAGAGCTAGAAACATTGATGAGAGAGAGTCATCCATCAGTTGCCTCTTGCACAACCCCTACTGGGGATATGCCCACAACCAAGGTACATGCCCTTGACCGGAATCGAACCCTGGTCCCTTCAGTCCCCAAGCCGACGCTCTATCCATTGAGCCAAACTGGTCTCGGCTGTCCCCCACTTCTCTTATTTGCCCACCTACTACCATGGACAGCAGTAGGAGTGAATATTGTGTACTTTCCTGACTACACCCCTCCCAAGGTGACTGTCCTCTCATCCCACATCAAACTGGGCACGAGAGGCAGGGCAGGGCTTCTGAGGATGGTCATTGTTCAGAGCATTGTTCAAAGTGACGGGGGGACGTCAGCCTTTGTAAGGAAAAGGGGTGCCCTGGCTTGGGATCGGGGCCTCGGGCAGCTGTGCTGGAGATCAGGACGCAGCAGGTTTGGCTCCAGTGGGGTCTCCTGCCTGGCAGGTGGCACAAACGTACCTGACATGTGCTCCTCCCCCAGCCCTGCACTCAACCCCAGGACTTGTTCTTATAGAACAACTTGATTGTGCCACATGGGAGCCCAGAGGTAGTTTTGTAGCTATGAATGTCTCCTAAGATTATTTTAAACAAATATTTTTATTTTCCCTGGCCAATATAGTTTTTCTTGGGGGCTTTACTCTCTGATCTGGTCTGGAAAAAATGTTACTATTTTAAGACCCCTTAAAACCTGACTTTAGATTTATTGTCTGTGCAAATGGAGATTTGGATAATAGCGCTGTTCTTAACGGGAGAGAAACAGGAAAAGAAAATAAAGTTCTTGCTTTGGAATGATAAACACAGTGAAGCATATGCCGTATATCCTGGCAACAGGAATTCAAGGTCGGAAATAATTCCTTTCCTCCTGAGTCTGCGTCAGCTTCCCTGAGGAGTGCAGAGTCTGGGATTTGCTACTAATTGTAGCCATAATTTTAGCATGCAATTAAACACATGTTTCCTTCCCAGCTGATGTCTTTTTAGCTCTCTGACATGGATAAAACAAAGGCTCTGTAGATTTGAACGGCCATCTTAACCCGCTAGGAGGTAGGAAGTAGAGTAATCCTGCCTCATAGCCATGGAGAACAGCATGGGTGCTTTTAATACAGTTTTCAGTATTTCTGAAGAAGCCAGCGGTTGCCATGTCCATTTTCCTAAGGCCCTCCATGAGCTTAAGGACTGTTTGAGGGAGTGATACGAGGTGGGGAGGAATCAGAGGTGGAGACTGCGGTTGTGGTGGGGGTAACAGAGGCTCAGAGAGGCCACCTCACGCTATGGCGGGTCGGGTGTCTGAGGGACCCTCGGACCGAGAGCAGAGCCACTCCAGGCACCAGGCTGACCCGCCCTGGGCTGGTGTATCCTTCACTGCTTTTCTCTGCCTTGGCCTCTCCAAGAGGGGCATTGGCACTGCAAAGGATGCTCTCTGTGAAACAAGGGCTCCCTGCCCGGAGAGTTTGGCAACTAACAGAGCAAAGAAACGAAATTTTCTACTTATGGGTGTCTTAAGAGTACCTAGAAGGAAGAGTTCAACAGCATGGTTGACTATTTATTTATTTATCTATTTATTTTATTATTTGAGAGAGGAAGGGAGAGGGGGAGAGAGAGAGAAACATCATTGATGAGAGAGAATCATTGATTGGCTGCCTCCTGCATGCCCCCCACTGGGGATCGATCCCACAACCCAGGCATATGCCCTTGACTGGAATTGAACCTGGTACTCTTAAGTTCACAGGCTGACGCTCTATCCACTAAGCCACACCAGCCAGGGCACGACCATGGCATTCTTTGTTCAAGGAACACCTTTCAGGCTGCAGTTGGGGAAGCGTCACTCTGGTTGTATGGAGCCTCTGGAGCACGACTTTTCATAATAAAAGCAAACACTGATTTTTCACACTTCCTGTCCTAGCCTCAGTCCCAAGCACTTCCATGCATGGTCTCTCTCTGACATTTCCTCCTGTTACTATCCCTGTGATGCAGGCGAGAAACTTACCTATTGAGAGGCTAAACAACGTGCTCAAGGGGCTGGGCCTGTCCTATTTTCCAGCCTGCGTCTTGGTTGACCTTTAAGTTTGGATCCTGTATAGGCTCATCTGAGAAGCCTTTCTGATTTCCTTCCTATCCCCCAAGCCAGGGACTCTGACCCTTCCCTGGTCTCAGGGCCAGAACCTCTCACGGTTTGCGTGCAGCACTACGCCACCATCATGATGTGCCCATTCGTTCTTCACATTAGACACAGGGTGCACGAGTGTCACACTGCCTGTGCCTCTGAGCTGGGTCTTCAGGCTCTAGCACAGGGGCTGGCACAGTTGCTGTGAGTGAAAAGTGGTGAGTGATTCTTAAACATGGACTTGATCTCAAACACTCTCTTTACTCCGTAATGGTGGGTGGGAGCAAGAGTTCTTGGCGGTTTCCGGTTTCTGAGGACTCACTAACTTTCTTTACTCTGTGGATCCAACTTTTTTTTAATTTAAATTTTCGATTGATCAGAGGTGGTATGCAAGTAATCCTCCCTATGTGTCAAAAACAATGTGTTCCCTACTCTAAGAATCACCAGCAGTGTTTAGGCCCAGCGCTTAACAGAGGTCCTTGGATGGATGAAGTTGATGTTCTGATTAATCTATGACAACATCTCTCAAAGCATATTCTTGGTTTTCTTTATAAATGTAAGTCAGCTTTTGGGGATTAATCAGACACAGTTGAGTGGGTTTGGGTGCTAAAACAGAAAATTGGGAACAGAACACACACAGGTGCTCTCTTTGGGGCAGTCTGTGGCCAGTTTGACTGCATTTTCTGAAAACAGGATCATTCTGCTGCCTCAGTGGGGTAAGGAGGGGACATGGGCAGGGAGAGTGGGTGGCCCCCAGCTCTGGGCAGTCTCATCCAGTGAAGAGTGAGGCGTCTCCTCAGTTCTTTGCCCTAGGAGCCGTGACCCCACAGTGAGGGAGCAGGACCTTCTTTCTACCATGTGGGCCTGTGGGTCAGTTACAGGGATGTTTATGAGATTGTTTTTAGGGACCATCCTAAGCTTTTTTTTTCTTTACATTTAAATTGTTTAAAAGTTATAGCCAGGACCAGTTTGGCTCAGTGGTAGAGCATTGGTCTGCGGACTGAAAGGTCCTAGGTTCGATTCTGGGCAAGGGCATGTACCTTGGCTGCAGGCACATCCCCAGTGGGGGGTGTGCAAGAGGCAGCTGATCGATGATTCTTTCTCATCGATGTTTCTAGCTCTCTATCCCTCTCTCTTCCTCTCTGTGAAAACTCAATAAAATATATTAAAAAAATAAATTGTTTAAAAATTATGAAACATACAGAAAATGAATACTTGTGTACTCACTACCCAGTTGGTCATATTTATTTCAGATCTCTCTCAAATTCCACCACCTTCTACCTTCTCTTCATGTATTTGCTGTTACTATCCTGTATTTGCATTTGTCTTCCCTGCCCATGTTTTTTTTGACACACACACACACACACACACATCCATAAATAATATAACTTGTTTTGATGTTTAAAAGTATCATAAATGGCCGAAACCGGTTTTGCTCAGTGGATAGAGCATCGGTCCGCGGACTGAAAGGTCCCAGGTTCGATTCCAGTCAGGGGCACGTACCTTGGTTGCGGGGATATCCCCAGAAGGGGGTGTGCAAGAGGCAGCTGATTGATGACTCTCTCTCATCGATGTTTCTAACTCTCTATCTCTTTCCCTTCTTCTCTGTAAAAAATCAATAAAAAATATTAAAAAAAAGTATCATAAATGATATAATGATGTATCCTTCTTACAAGTTCCTTTTATAAAGATTGTATTATGTTTTTGAGATTTGCCATGTTGTCAGATGTGGCTGCCTTACAGTATTCCATTGAGGAATTGAGGTAGTGTTTATGAATTCATCCCCCACTGAGGGGACAGTCAGATTGGTCCATTTCTTTCTTATATAAACACTGCCAAAATGAACCTTTGAGTGTTTCCATTTGTTTAAGAGTTTCTAGGGTAGTCTCACCAAAGAATTCCAAGGTTGTAGGCTTCGTTCACATTGAACTTTACTGGGTATAGCACCAAAATGCCCTCTAATTACTTATACCAGTTTACTCTCCTGCCATTTTTCAGTCCTCTAGCCCATATTTTCCCCACCCTTCATGTTACCAGGTCTTTTCATTCTTGCCAAGTCTATAGCAAGTGTGTGGTGGTATGGTACCTCTGCTGTTTAATTTTGTATTTACCTCATCACTGGGGGGTGGACCATTTCTACACCCCAGGCTTCTGATTTTACTGAGATAGGTGTGCTTTATCGACGGGTAATCTGGGGTTTCCATCTCTTGTAACTGTTTGAATTGCTCTTTCAGATGGCAAGTTTGGTGCCCACATGCAAGTCCACATTCAGAATGATGGGCCTGTGACCATAGAACTGGAATCCCCAGCTCCTGGCGCTTCTACCTCCGACCCAAAGCAGGTAAATCTGGCATTGGGATTTGTTCCCCGGGTGCCGGTAACATCTTTTGGCTTCAACTTAGTCCCCGGAGCAGTGCTCAATCTGGTGGACATAATACTTCATTGCGGAATTTAATACATCCCTTCTCATCTGCTCACACCTGCCCCCATAGTGCTGTGGCAGGCAGGGACAGCACTTCTGCCTTGCCTCCGCCTGACTTTGGAATCCAGAGAAAATGCCCTTTACAGAGAGCCCAGTTCTTTCTGTTCTCTGGCGAGGTGCTTTTTCACCCACACGCCACTGGGTGGCAGCAGAGTAGCGGCACAATTCCCCTTGGCTCTGGATTGGCAGGTTCGCCCATTCAGAATGGCTACCTGGATTGGGTTTTATCCCAGGTGTAAGCAGATGTGTCAGCTGAGGTTCTTTTAACACCTAATTTTCCTAAAGCAATATCTGACCTAGATTTTCTGCCAACTCAGTAAGCTTTCAGAAAATATTAAAATTAAACTTGAGAAAGGAGCTCTGTTGATCGTCCTTGTAATTTGTGTTCTCTCATAGACACTCAACACTTCTAAAGGCTTTAATTAACACAAACACTTAATAGCCTTCCAGAAAGGGGAGCAGGCAGGAAGGGGAGTGAGAACTGAAGGGACATTCCTGTTCTTGCCTCCCTCCTTGCTAAGAGGCTGGGAAGCAGAATGATGCAATAGATGCGGGGAGGCATTATATAGACTTAAAGCTCTGTGACCTGTTCAAAGTTATACTGTTCACAGGGAACATCGCCTTTCTCTTTTGTTACTGATTCTTGGCTTGACAGAGCATCAGGAACACGTCTGATGCAGCAGTGCTAGACTTCAGAGGTGATAATTGAGGTCACTGGAATTACCGATAACATTAAAGAAATCGCAAAACATCCACATGAAAATTTAAACTTTTTATATGAAATAATTTGAGACAGAAAATTGAAAAAGGAGTCAGAGTTTTCATAACCCCTTTGCCCAGATTCCCTGAATTTTGCTGTCTTTCATAGTACACTGTCTTTCATAGTACACTGATCAAAACATTGAAATTAATATAATACTCTTAACTATACAACAAACCTTATTGAAATTTCACTAGTTTTCCCCAATGTCCTTTTTCTGTTTCAGGATAACCCCTCATTGTATCCAAGTAGTCTTCTCCAGTCTGTGGCGTCCGTCTGTCTTTCCTTTTCTCTCATGGCCTTGACACTTTTCAAGAATACTGGTCTGCTGTTTTGAGGCATGCTCCTCAGTTTGGGTTTTCTGCAATTGCATTGAGATGTTGTACTTTGACAGGAATAGCAAATAGCACAGAAGTGAACTTGTGCCCTTTTTAGTGTAAAATAGGAGGTGCACGATATTAGATTGTCTTGTTACAGGTGATGTGAACCTTGATTCCTTGGTTAAGGTGGACTCTGCCAGGTTTTTCCACTCTACAATTAATTTCAGCCTCTCTCCCTTGACTGCCCTCTTGCTCATTCATGGCAGTTGACTCTGTTTCACGGAGAAAGAAGCTATGGCTGGCACTGCCCTCCATTCCCTCTTCCTGCCCTGGCAGCTGAGCTGTCTTTCCTGGTGCTGAGGCCGCATCCCCCTCTCCCACCCTAGACTGGTACATAACTTGTGAGGCTCAGGGCAAAATGAACTGAGGCAGCCCCTTTTTAAAAAAAATTGTAAGGAATCTGAAGATGGTAAACTGGCCTTTTGATCCCACAGTGAGGGTGGTGCCCTGCTGAATGGGGGCCCTGCCTGTGTGAGTGCACAGGTTGTGCACCTTTGGAGCCAGGTTAATGAGGACCATGGAGCTCTTCTCCTCCTCCCCTCCTTCCCCTTCTACCTTCTCAGCAGCCTCCACCAAGCCCTTTGTCCTCTTGTCAAGTCAGTTGGTCTCTTTCATTCATTTGTGTGTGTGTGTTTTTTAAAATATGTTTTTATTGATTTCAGAGAGAAAGGGAGAGGGAGAGAGAGAGAAACATCAATGATGAGAGAGAATCATTGATCGGCTACCTCCTTCATGCCCCCCAATAGGGATCGAGTCTACAACCCAGGAATGTGCCCTGACTGGGAATCGAACCATGACCTCCTGGTTCATGAGAGAATCATTGATCCGCTGTCTCCTGCTAGCCCCACACTGGGGATCAAGCCACAACCCCGGCCTTCACCAGAATCGAACCTGGGACCCTTCAGTCCGCAGGCCAGCACCATACATTGAGCCAAACCCGCTAGGGCCCGTTGGCTTTTAAATATTCCTAGGAATCTCCGTTTGAGAAGTACCTCCATTTTCTTTCTTCTTCCTGCCTCTTCAGTGTACTGCTCTCATCTGCAGAGACTCTCACTGAGTTCCCCAGCGACCTCCATGTTGCTTTGTGTCATGACTATGAACTAGAAGGCCCACCTGACTTGACCACTCGGCAAACTTCTAATGAGGCATGCTTACACAACTTATTAGGATAAAGAAGTCTTTTATTAGTTATTTCTAGATCTTTTAGAAGCCCTTTTCTCAATTGTCCTGTGTCCGTTTCAATTATTTATACAAGTTAGCTGACCGGACCCTGAAGGCTCAGACCCTGGAAAACTGCGCAGATTTCTATCCTCCGGCTGCCCAGTAGGTGGCGACGGGTAGGCATGGAAGGGGCCCATGTGATGGCTGCTGGCCTTACCTGTGGCCTTTCTCTGCCTTTCCATCCTCAGTAAGACGGGACTTCCTTTGGGCAGGTAGCTAATTTGTTTATTTCTATGTTGGTAGGCAGACTGCAGCCAAATTCTTTTCAGTGATAGGTAGACAAGCATTTATATCCACTGAGCTTTTAATTCTAAGTGTTTTATTTTCCCGTTATGTTTCAGCCACTGTAGTAGTGAAAACTGCAACCATTACAAAGGAATGATTCTTTTGGCAAGTTTTTAAATGTAGGTTCTTTAACCATCTGAACAAATGAACAATGTGTGTGTGTGTGTGTGTGTGTGTACATCGAGTGTCTTTTTTGTATACAATGGTGTGGTGGCACTGTGAGGCCACATAGTCCCTGCTCTCAGGGATGGATTTAGGGCAACATAAACTTGGAAGGTTAGTAACAGTGAAAGAGGTAAAGAATGGTATATGTCAACTTAGGACCTGCCACAGCCCATCATGCCATGCTTTTCTTTAAGCTGAGGCCTGAGTGCCCAGCCTTCTGTGGTTCTCCATTACCTGCTTTACAGCCAACAGTTCCTCACTCTCTTACGCTTTACCTAATCTTGGCTCCGTCTGTTCTAAGAGCAGGTTGAGCTCTTTCCTACCCCTGGGCTCTGAGCTCAATGTCATTGTCTCCTCTTCAGAGGAGGTCCTCTGACCCCCTTGATTCCAGTGAGCCCCTGCGGGCTACTCTGTCACGCTGCTCTGATGATTTATGTCACAGCACTTAGCACCATCTGTTATCTGCTTGTTTCCACGCTCCTCATCTGTCCGCACCCTCCTAACATTTAAGCTTCCGGAGTCTTGTCTGCTGCTGTGCCTGCCCCAGGAGGTGAGCCGGGTGTAGTTGGTTTTGGAATCATGTGTCATGGGCCTGTGAACAGTGACATCTGTGAATGCCCTGAGTTCTGAGAAGGCTGGTGTCACTGCTGTCACCACCGAGCTGGAGAGACCCCCGGGGACTGGAGGTGCTAGCTGATCTTGAAGGGGGCAGAGGAGAGGAGGCATCTCGGTTGCTGTTTCCAAGCTTGTGCTGCACACAGGGGTAGGTCCTTGTTTGTAAGAGTCCCAGAGCTCTGTGCTGGGTGAGGCAGCTACTGCTGTGAAGACCGGACTGGTGAAGGTGACTCGTTGTTTGCCTTAGTCAGATCTGCTTTCGGAGCTGGCCACTGAAGCCTCTGCCATTTTGCCATGGCTGGATCACTGTCCAGAGCTCTTACAGGCTGCTGTGTGGTCCCATCATGTGCCCTGACAGTGAGAAGTCAGAGGAAGAGATTACATTTTTGTTCTGAAGGACATTCTTCTAAAAGGAATAGGGAGTAGAAGTGGTAGCAGAACCACCAGACAGAAGCTGTTCTCCCAGTTGCATTTAAAACAAAATGTTTTTATTGATTTCAGAGAGGAAGAGAGAGATAGAAACATCAACGATGAGAGAGAATCATCGATTGGCTGCCTCCTGCATGTCCCCTACTGGGCTTCAAGCCCATAACCCTGGCATGTGCCCTTGACTGGAATCGAAACTGGGACCCTTCAGTCTGCAGGTTGATACTCTATCCACTAAGCCAAACCAGCGAGAGCTGCATTTTTATGGAAGAACATATTCCTGGTAGGCAGATCCTGATTATTGCTTAGAAAAGATTGCTGAATGTGAATTCTTCTGTGGGTGACGATATTGGGAGATTTCAATTCCCTGACAGTAGAAACTTTTTTTGCTCTTGTTTTAATCTTTTTTTTTTTAAAAAAATATATATATTTTATTGATTTTGTACAGAGAGAGTTAGAAACATCGATGAGAGAGTCATCGATCAGCTGCCTCTTGCACACCCCCTACTGGGGATATGCCCACAACCAAGGTACATGCCCTTGACCGGAATCGAACCCAGGACCCTTCAGTCCCCAAGCCGACGCTCTATCCATTGAGCCAAACTGGTTTTGGCTCTTGTTTTAATCTTAAATGCTTTCTCTTTAGTTGGGGTGGGGAGTTACCTGGGTCTCACATGAGTGAGGTTGCATGTGTAGGAGAGCAGATGGGGGTTTTCCTGGGCAGGAGGGGCATTTATAAGTGAAGGGCTCTTCCTGAAGCCCAGGCCCCACGTAGTTTATAATGTTGCCATTAATAATTTGTATTATCATTTATTTAATGGAATTGAAAAATTCCCTAAATTGAAATGCTGGAAGGAGATGAAGAAATAAACTTCCAGATACTCTTTGAATTAGCTCATGTGGTTATTGGTAAATCACTGGGGTAAGCTGACCAGTGAAAAATGGTACCTGGTTTCTAATTTTATGATTCTCTGAATATCACCATCACTCTTATTCTCCTCTCTCTACACTTGTCTTATCATCAACATTCATCATTGTGCCTGGAAACTGGAAAGTCCAGATTGAGACATTCATGATTTCTGTAGGATTGGGAAGAAAGAAGTAGGGTGGATAGTGAAGTGGGAAAAGAACTCCTTTTGATTTCATTTATTTGTTCTTCCAGTGACAGGGGCAGCCTTTTCACTGATACTTGCTGTGGATTCCAGACTAGGACACAGGTGGTAGCTCCATCGCAGGTGCACAAAGATGGGCTCACAATCCCTATACATTTCAGTTTGAGGGACAAATCTAATGAGCAGTATTCTGCATATAAGTAAGAATTATGTTGATGCCCATAAGTTTGCATTTCTTAAAAAAAATTTTTTTTAAAACATATTTTTATTGATTTCAGAGAGGAAAGGAGAAGGAGAGAGAGAGAAACATCAATTATGAGAGAGAATCACTGATCTGCTGGAGATCAAGCTCACAACCCCAGGCATATGCCCTGACCTGGGATTGAACCATGACCAATGGTTGAGGCTCAACTACTGAGTCATGCCTCCGAGGTACATTTCTTCATAGACGGACCTTTATTTATTTATTTATTTATTTATTTATTTATTTATTATTTTTAAAAATATATTTTATTGATTTTGTACAGAGAGGAAGGGAGAGATAGAGAGTTAGAAACATCGATGAGAGAGAGTTATCGATCAACTACCTCTTGCACACCCCCTACTGGGAATATGCCCGCAACCAAGGTACATGCCCTTGACCGGAATCGAACCTGGGACCCTTCAGTCCCCAAGCCGACGCTCTATCCATTGAGCCAAACCGGTCCCGGCCAGACCTTTATTTAATGTAGGTTTTCTCTTTTTTATTTTTGTTTTTAGAATTGAACTCCACATGCTAGTTCCTCAGTTTCTGTTGGTTTCAACTCAGTTTTTGCAGGGCCTGAGCCAACTTGCCACGAGTGTGTGCTTCTGAGTGGCTGCCAAAATGATACTGATATCCTGTCCTTTATTCTAATGATTAGTTCATTTTGTTGTGTTGATTTATTGAACACATATTGATTGAGGGTCTATTTTTTTTTTTTTTTTACTGGTGTTACTAAAACAAAAGTGGACACTTAGCAAGAGCTTCTTCGTGACAGAGTTTTTGTTATTGCTCTTGTTCATCTTTGTCACAGTCATGCTGGGCATGGTGGTGACCTGAGTCCTGAGTCCTCACCTGCTGCATAGAGGGCTTCCCAGCATGTCAGGGCTAGCACTTGCCAGACCTCATGGGTTGTGGGAATCACCCCTGGTTTTTCTTCAGTGTGAACACCCACTTTCCTGAGTTAGGAAACAGCACAGCCCTCTGCAGAGAGGATTGGGTGTGTAGGCAAGTTGGCTCCTGACCTCTGCCCTGACCTCTGCCCCCTAGCAGCCAGAATGTGTATCCTGCTAGTGGGGGTACCCTGCCCGGGGCATGCATATCTGGCTGGCAGGAAAATTGGGATCCTTGTAGATGTATGTAGATGTTTCTGAGCAGGCTGGCTTTTCCTAGGTGCGGAGGTGCAACTGATCGCTTTTATTTCAGCATTTTAATTTAATTTGTCCCAGCTGGTACACCATAGAATTAAAAAGAAGCCTTTCCAGGAGATCTATGCCTGTGACTCTCTGCCTGGTGACCCACTGATGGATTGACCACTCAATTGAGCTTTATCTGATCTTAAATTCATAGCATATGTTACCAAAATTGTAAACGCTGAAGTTTGTTCCCTGCTATTGGAACATGGCTGATAAATTAAAAACTATGATCTCCTCTCTATCTTTGGCACCTAAAGCATTTCTAAGCTCCAACTAGAGGAAAACACCCAATTTGTTTTTAACATACCTCCCAGGGCTCTGATGGGTCAATGCATTAAAGGGCTTTATTTATTTGTTCCTGTGTATGTGTTTTGGGAAGATTCTAAATTATTTTAATCTTCTAATCTCATTGGTGGATATGTTAAAGTTGGTCTCTAAGAGAAGGAAATTTCTTTCCTTAGTGACTTGACCTGCTGGAGATTAATTAGCATCTTATTTTATTCTCAGAGGAAGGAGGAAAAGTTTATCCTCTGTGGATTTGTACATTGAACACAGCAATAATTTAATTAGACAGACTCAAGGTTTAAATTTGGAATTCTCAGCTTTTTAGCTAATTTGGTAGGCACTTTCTAGCCTCAGGCAAATGTAAAAAAATGTTGGGTAGGTCAGTGGTGTTTTGTAGGAAGCCCTGTCCAAACATTTGCTTTACTAACATGGAGAGGGAAGAATGATCCGAAGTGATAGAAATAAAAAATAATTTTTTCAAAAAGGACTGCCAATGGATAAAACACTCAATTGCACAGAAGTGGTGCAGTCTGACTGAAAGGGCTTTATATCTTTTTATTTTATTCTTTTAATTTTATTGATTTTTTACAGAGAGGAAGGGAGAGAGATAGAGAGCTAGAAACGTCGATGAGAGAGAAACATCGACCAGCTGCCTCTTGCACACCCCCTACTGGGGATGCGCCCGCAACCAATGTACATGCCCTTGACTGGAATTGAACCTGGGACCTTTCAGTCCGCAGACCGATGCTCTACCACTGAGCCAAACCGGTTTCAGCTATTTTTATTTTTTTAATATAGTTTATTTATTTTTTATTTAAAAAAATATATTTTATTGATTTTTTTTTACAGAGAGGAAGGGAGAGAGAGAGTTAGGAACATCGATGAGAGAGAGTCATCAATCAGCTGCCTCCTGCATGCCCCCCTACTGGGGATGTGCCCGCCACCAAGGTACATGCCCTTGACTGGGAATCGAACCCGGGACCCTTGAGTCCGCTCTATCCACTGAGCCAAACCGGTTTCGGCTATATCTTTTTAAAAAATATATATATTTTATTGATTTTATACAGAGAGGAAGGGAGACAGATAGAGAGCTAGAAACATCGATGAGAGAAGAAACATTGATCAGCCACCTCCTGCACACCTCCCACCAGGGATGTGCCCGCAACCAAGGCACGTACCTCCGACCGGAATTGAACCTAGGACCTCTCAGTCTGCAGGCCGACGCTCTATCCACTGAGCCAAACCGGTTTCGGCAGGGCTTTATCTTTTTTAATAAGTTGATATCTAAGAGAAAGGAAGGATAGGTAAGTGGGGTATGAATTCGGTCAAGTGGACTTTTAGGGGATCACGACTAGCTCTGGGCTTGTCTTCCAAGTTTTTTTGTGTATCTGTGTGTGAGTGCCCTTTTCTGGGAGGGTCTAGGGCTTGCATCTGATTCTTGGAAGGCCCCAAAAGTGAAGGTGCTGGTGGTGTGGGACTGTTGTGTTCAGGGATTTCGTACTCACTCTCCACCAGATTCACTCAGGAAGTGTTCGTGGTCCTCAGAGGGCTGTTTGACAACCTCTGGCTTCAAGCCACTGAGGGTGCATATTAAAACGTAGAGTGTTGCCGAAACCGGTTTGGCTCAGTGGATAGAGCATCAGCCTGCGGACTGAAAGATCCCAGGTTCGATTCCGGTCAAGGGCATGTACCTTGGTTGTGGGCACAACTCCGGTAGGTGGTGTGCAGGAGGCAGCTGATAGATGTTTCTCTCTCATCGATGTTTCTGGCTCTCTATCTCTTTCCCTTCCTCTCTGTAAAAAAATCAATAAAAATATATATATTAAAAAAAATGTAGAGTGTTGGCGCTAGTCTCCTATCCCCAGGTTTTCTGAACCACAGTTCCTGGCATATCTGGTTGTGAAAGGCAGAAGAATAGACGATTTGTTTTTAACCGGTTCTTCACGAGCTCGTTAAGTACACCGATGTTTGAGAACCATTGGACCTGAGGAGATTGGAGCTTGCCATGTTTATCTGCTCTAGGTGTTGGTCTCCTCTGGACCACCCTGTCCTCTGCTCCCCCACCCTCAGCTGAAATGTCTAAAAATACTTTATACTTTGTAATTTGTATTACTGCAGCTGCCAGGAAGCAAGATGTTGAGGCTTGATTATTGAGGTCATATGTGAGGCTGTTCTTATTCATCATTGCCTCTTGGCCCCTAACCACCCCACCCCCCTGTACACACAGCGGCGATGAAAGTATTCCCAAAGCCTTCCTGATACAATTACAGATGTGTCAGGGAAAAGCTGGTAGAGCAACAACAGCTCAATCAATACATTAGTGACTGATGCTGGGTCTCTGTGCTGAGTGACAGTGAGGCCTGTGCTGGTGGAATAACTTGTTTCTTAAGAGAGATGAACCCATTGAGTGGGTTCCCCAGCGGCGGGGTGAGATTGCAGTGATAGAGCCTTTTAAGATTTTTAGTTGAAAAGCTATTTTATAAATCTCTTAGTTTTTTTTTTTTTTTTTTTTTTTGGTACCAGACATGGATGGAATACCCTACTCATCAGTCGACTTATTGACCGGACTAGAATAAAAACTCAGGATGATCAACACTTAAGTTTTGTTTGGAGAATTGCATTTTATTGAAATGTATAAATGTCAAGGCTTTATGGGCAGCTGGCTAAGCATCTATATTTAAACACACATGAGACATTGTTAAGGGTTTATATTTTATTGTTCATTTCTAAATCTAAGTGTTTGGAGCTTGTCAGAGGGAAAAATAGATTTCTTTTTGGGAGAATACGTTTCCTGGTGCTCACTGAACTTGGACATTTTGGGAAGTAATTGTCAGAAGGGCGGTAGCAGCTCCTGAGCAGAGCAGAACTCTAGGGCTGGAGGAGGTGCTTGTGCCTGGATGCCGTGTGCCTTTGGCCGGTGGCAGGCCAAGGGTCTCACAATTGCTACCTGCCTTATTCCATCCCCTCAGTCATTTTTGTCCATCTGAAATGCAGACTAGCACTCCCATGAAGATTCTTTACATAGACAGTGCTTTACTTTGACCATTTTCCATAAAATGTGAAGGTACTTTCTTTTTCTATTTTTAATCGTGAAAGCGAATCCTGGAAGCCTCAGTTTCTGTGTAATGGGAAGATTTGAGTTTGTGGCCTTGTTTCCATTTTCCACTCCTCCTGCTCCGTTGGGAACATGCTGCCCACAGAGTATGCCCAGCAGTGGCTCTGCTCTGAGTCGCTGCACAGTTGGATGCAGAGGGAGGGCATAGGCTGTAGGCTGTTATTAACGCCTGGTGTCATTGCTGGGTTATGGAACCTTGAGCAGATAAGTACATTTTCTATAAATTTCATTTCAAAATCCAGACTAGATCTGGCTTTATGCTCTGCGTATTCTTTTTTGTTTGTCTGTTTCATGTTGTCCCTTTGCCTCCTTCACTTTCTCCTGGGAAGAGCCATGCAAGTAATGTGTTAACTTAGAATTGTTAGTTTAGAAATCTTTTTTATCTATAAGTTTTTTATAGTAGTCCTGGGTAGAAAGGTATTTTTATAGAGACAGTTCTTTTACTGTCTTTTATTTTTCTCATGAGTCCATAAAGTAACATTTTATTTATTATTATTTTAAAAAATATATTTTACTGATTTTTTACAGAGAGGAAGAGAGGGGGATAGAGAGTTAGAAACATCGATGAGAGAGAAACATCGACTAGCTGCCTCCTGCACACTCCCCACTGGGGATGTGCCTGCAACCGAGGTACATGCCCTTGACTAGAATCGAACCTGGGACCTCTCAGTTCGCAGGCCAATGCTCTAACCACTGAGCAAAACATTTTATATCAATTTTTTTGTTATATATAATAGGTAAAATCAATATCCATTAAAAATTAGAAATTTAAGATATATTAAAGATGCTTTTAACTATAATCTCTCATTCTCAGAGGCAGCACCATTAATAAGTTCAATGTATTATCTTCCAGACTTATTAAAAAAAATGTTTACCTACATTTATACATATTCATAGAAAATACATGGTATCTCTGGGAGTATGTATATAATAAAAATTTAAAAAATTGTAGTAAAATGTACATTAAATATAACTTACCATTTTAACCATTAAAATATGTTTTTATTGATTTTAGAGAGGAAGGGAGAGAGATAGAAACATTGATAATGACAAAGAAACATCGATTGGCTGCCTCCTGCACACTCCTTACTGGGGATCAAGCCTGCAACCTGGGTATGTGCTCTGATTGGGAATCAAGTCAATGACCTCTTGGTTCATGAATTCATTCTCAACCACTGAGCCACACCAGCTGGGCTAACCATTTTGCAATTTTTAAGTTTGTAATTCAGTGGTATTAAGGACATGCTGTTGTGTAGCCATCACCACCATCCATGTCCAGAACTTTCTCATTTTTTTAAAATTAAATTATTATCCGTGTACATATTTTAACATTGCCCCCCCTTCTATACATACCCTCCCTCCCCAGAGACTTTCTCATTTTTCTAAATTGATATTCTATTAATTAAACACTAACTGCCTATTCCCCTCCTTCCAGCCAGTCTCTGTGAATCTGATTACTTTAGGTATCTCAAATACCTAAAAGAGGCAGCCATTTGATGTTTCATATACTATTTGTCTTTTTGTATCTGGCTTTTTCCACTTAGCATAATGTCTTCAGAGTTCATCTGTGTTGTAGAATGTATCAGAATTTCATTCATTTTTAAGTCTGAATAATATTTCATTGTATGCATAAACTACACTTTGTTTAACCGTTCATCTGCTGATGGCCCTTTGGGTAGTTTCCAGTTTTGGCTGTTGTAAATATGAATAATGCTGCTGTGAACATTGGTGTACAGATATCTCTCCAAGTCCCTGCCTTCAGTTATTTTGTGGAATTGCTGGATCATATTCATAATTCTTCGTTTAAATTTTTGACTAATTGCCCTATTATTTTCCACTATGGCCACATCATTTGCATTCCTACCATCAGTGCATAAGGTTCTCATTTCCCAACATTCTTGCCAACACTTAACTTTTTTGTTTTCTATAATAGCCATCCCAATGGACTTTTTTCCTGAACCAGTTGAGAAAAAGTTGCATACCTGATGCCTCACCACCCCTAAAAACATTAATGCATATTTTCTTCAAACAAATGCACTTCTTTTTTTTGAAATATATTTTTATTGATTTCAGAGAGGAAGGGAGAGGGGAGAAAGAAATAGAAAAATCAGTGATGAGAGAGAATCATTGATTGGCTGCCTCCTGTACTTTCTACACTGGGGATTGAGCCCACAACACGGGCATGTGCCCTTGAGCAGAATTGAACCCGGGACCTTTCAGTCCACAGGTCAGCGCTCTATCCACTGAGCCAAGCTAGCTAGGATCATATGCCATTCTGAAACATTTCCCCCCACTACCTAACAATGTTATTTGTATTGTTATGTCTATAGCTAGTTTATTCATTTTACCTGCAAGCTAAGATTCTGTCATATGAACATACTATATTTTGTTTAGTAGTTGTTTTTTTAAATGAATTTATGGAGTTGTCAGTTTTTTGCTGTTACTAACAATGGTGTAACAGAATTACCCCTGTTTATATTTCTTTCTGTGAATGTAGATTTTCTAGGCAATAGACTTTTATTATTATTTTAAAAATGTGAAATATTTCAAATATACCGGTACTAAAAGTATAGAGAATAATATAAACTTTAGTAAATGTTAATATTGGCTCTAGAATTTTTTAATTTGGTAAATTGTTGTCCCATAAAATAAATGGGAGTTTTACTGCGGCTTGTTGAAAGTTAGTCTCTTACTGAGTTAGAATTATTGTTGATGCAATAGCCTCAAAGTATGTGGCTTTATTCAAGAGAGAGATATTTTGGGAAAACCATCAGATTTAAAGAACAGAAAATGTTAGGCTTATCACTCTGATGTGAACAGTGAATAAAATATCAGGTAGACTCAGCCAACTTATATTTAGTCTTTCCTCATGCCTTTCTTAATACAATTTAATAAAATGAGACAGGGGGAGGAATCACAAAAGGTTAAGAATAATAGACCTGGAAGCTTTGCTCAGAAAACTGGTGTAGACTCATTTCTCATCATGGATCCATTCCTTGGCTCTGGTGTGAGGTGAGATGAGAAGTACGTTCAGGAATTCCTTCCAAGACTATTCAGTACCCAGGATAATTTTTTAAAAAAACCTTTAAAAAAAATTGACTTCAGAGTGAAGAAGGGAGAGGGAGAGATGGAAACATCAATGATGAAAGAGAATCATTAACTGGCTGCCTCCTGCATGCCCCTGGAACTCTGGGATCAAGCCCACAACTTAGGCATGTGCCCTGACATAGAATTGAACCTTGACCTTCTGGTTCATAAGTCGATGCTTAACCCATACCAGCTGGGCCCCTGGGTATACTTTTGAAAAATCAGTTCTGTACCCATATGTGATATTAGGCCAATCAAAGGGAAAAGAAGGAAAGGAGACAGGGCAGAGCCTAGCTTACTTCACCAAGCCATGGGAAACAGAATTCTCTAAAGATAAATAAATATATAAATTCAGGACTTAGAAAGAAATGATAGGGATAGGTGGTATCATGAATTTCATTGGAGCTGCTCATTTTTTAACCTGAGGAAATGGAACTACAGAGGACAGTCCTAATTCACATGCCTGCAGGCAGAGATCAGTGTGTCTCTGGACTACAGGGTCTTTGGCCACTTGGAGGTCTCTGCCAGAAGCAAAGGAATGTGGCCAGTTTGTCTTCTCCCCAGTCCAGGAAAATGTTATCCATTTTGAGCTTTGGAGACATAGTCTCAATACCTACAAGTGAAGTCTCCTGATCGATTTTGCTTTTAATGCTTAATAGCACCTTCAGGAGAATTCCTCTTGGCTTGTCTATTGATAGTTGAATAAAAGGAACCACAGAGGTTTCTTAATATTCACTGCACTAGGATCCTATTCCTGGCTGATACGGCATCTTTCAGTTTTTGAATTATGCTGCCTGTATCAGGGCTAAGGAGAACAAGTCTGTGGTCTCCCGCCTGAAAAACAACAACAATAACAGTAACCACACCCAGGAACTAGTTTGGGTCTTTTATGGATTCACTGTCCACAGTGTTTGAAGTGCTATATATTTTATGGCTATAAAAATGGAATATCTGTATTTTAGCATACAGCCGAGTGGATGTAACTTGTTTCAGTAATCAGTTTAGGATTCTGGCCTAGATAGTAATTCTGAGGGTTTTTTTCTGCTTCCTTTCTAGGAAGCGCAGGGTATTTGGCATTTGTTGTGATGCTGTCTTGGGCCTCAGATTGTTGCTGTAGGTCTTGGAGGCCTGTAGCTGCCACTGTAATGAGTTTCAAGTCTCTGAGAGAGCCCAAAGCAGAAATGAGCCCTCTCTGGACAAGGGCGAGAGCAGGACAGCCACATCAGACCTTCACCGTGTACCGTTTTTATGGCCATCAAGACCCGTGATAAGCTGGCAGCATTTTTTTCTACAAGCGGCTTAAGTACCCCTTGAAGAAGAAGAACATTGTATGAGCTTGTGCTGCAGGTGCACACTGGTGTGCTTGTGGTCAGCATCTCAGCATGGGGGGCAGGGTTGTTCCCAGGCCTCCTTGGAGCCTCATGTTTACCATTCACCTATCTGCCTCTTCCTTAAAGGCTGGGGATACATAAAATGCAGAGTGTAGCTTTTCCTTCCTGAAGGCCCTTGAGCAGTGTGAAGGAAGGAGAGGAGGAGTAGTCCAGAGCAGGGCTGGGAGCTGGGTGCCTAGGACCTCTGGCTTGCCTGCTATTAGGTGATTGGCCACATTGAGAGCCCCTCAGTTTTGGTGTTAGAGGGCTGGGCCAGATGATCCTTTGGGGCCTTTCTAGCTCTAGAAATCTGATTCTGTAGTGTTGATGGTCATGTATGTGTAAGACCCCTTTCCTCATCTGTCCTCATTGGTTCTCTCTGTTGACACTGTTTTTCCTATTCTCCAGAAGAAACCCACAACCCCAAATAGTTTTTAAAGCTCCACTGTTGACTATTAGGAACCGTGCAGGCATCTCTGTGTACCTTGATGGAAATCAGATGGCAGCAGAGGAGGGCATGTTAATGAGCCATATGGATCCGTTGTGCTTCAGGCTTTTCAGTCCTGACCTTCTGCCGCGAATCAGTTACATTTGGCTTTAGCTTCAGCTCTGCAGAACAAAGGAAAGCCCTGAGAGTGGGGAAAAGGAATTCCTTTGCCCCTCTAATCAATCAACTCAAAAGCCTCAAAGGCCAAGTATTTCAGAAATAACAAATGCAGATAACTTAACATTTGTATTAAAAATCTTTATCTTCCAGATGTATTGGTGTTTTTATTGGCTTTGAGTAGGCTAATTTCTATACTTGATCCATAACTGTATATTTAAAAATTGAATCAGTTACCTCCCTTTGTTTCCTTTTCACCAGTATTTGTTGACCACTTTTCACATGCCAGATTTTATGTTAGTCATGCATACGAGAAATAAGGCATGTTTTCTTCAAAAGGCTTGTACTTCAGTGATATGGAAATCACACTGGGAGGGTCCTGAGGGGACATTATTGACCTGCTGCTAAGTGGAATGCATAGAGCCTTGGGTGGGGGGATAGTCATCAGAACAGGTGTCCAAACATCTGAGTTGAGTTTTGAAGGGTGAGGAAAAATCATTGAGTCAGAAAGCTTAGGACAGCAGCTGGCACGCCCCTGGAAGAGTGTAAACAAGGGATGGGAGGCTTGAACCTGCTTGGTGGGATAGCAAGCAGTTGGGTCTGGTGGGCTAGATGGTGCCAGTGGAGAGGCATGCAGATGATGGCAGTGTTCAGTTTCCTGCTAAGGAGCTTGGTCCTTTGGCAATGTGGAGCCACTGTAGGGAGTTCAGCAGGATGAGAAGGTTAGGTTTGCTTGTTAGCCATGACCCTCTTGTAGCAGGATGGCAGATAGAGTGGACTGGGGAAGACAAGAGAGGCAGGGGACAGACCTGAGAGGTGAGCCCTGCCCTGGGCCAGACTAGAGGGGAGCAGAGTGTGAACCAGATGGACAAGAAGGGACAAGGAGCCATAGAGAAGGGATTGATCTATTGTAGAGGATGAGGATGGTCAAGAATGTAGCTTGGGCCGAAACCAGTTTGGCTCAGTGGTAGAGTGTCGGTCTGCGGACTGAAGGGTCCCAGGTTCGATTCCAGTCAAGGGCATGTACCTGAGTTGCGGGTACATCCTCAGTAGGGGGTGTGCAAGAGGCAGCTGGTCGATGTTTCTCTCTCATCGACGTTTCTAGCTCTCTATATCTCTCCCTTCCTGTCTGTAAAAAATCAATAAAATATATTAAAAAAAGAAAAAGAAAAAAAAAAGAATGTAGCTTGGATTTTTACTAATTTACCTATTTTTGTGGAGGACCAGGGTGGCGATTTTCAACCATTTTCATCTCATGGCACACACAAACTAATTACTAAAATTCCAAGGCACATCCCAAAATATATATTTTTTGCCAATCTGACAAAAAATAGGTATAATTTTGATTCATTCAAACCAGATGGTTATTGTTGAATTAGCTTTTGCTATTTTTTAAATCTGACAGTCTAAGGGAAAAGAGGTCAGTGCCCCTGACTAAACAGTCAGGTACGCATGTTTTAAAAATTCTTGCAGCACGCAGGTTGAAAATCTCTGGACTAAGGGTTGGGGTGGTATCATTATCCTAGATGGAGTCCACATCAGGGACATTGCTTTTAAAAGGTCTTTTTTGTTTATTGAATTACTGTGGGTCTTACAAGTTGCTCTATTTGTAATCTTATCTCACCTCTCTGTTGCTGTTAATTTTCCTCTGGCCAGTGGACCTTGGTAGTTGTTGATCACTTTGTTTACTGTAGGAAGGTGGTGCAGTTTTCTCATCTGATACCATGTCAGGCTTTGCTGAAAGTGCCAACTGCAGGATCTGTAACTGTCTTTTGGTGTGTGTGCCTTGTCCCTTGTAGCCTCAATCTAGGCTGCTCTTTCTCCACTGTGGATACACATTAGAATCGCCTATGAAAATTCCCCATAAAATGAAAAAAAACAAACAAACAAACAAAAAACTCCCCATGCCTAGTTCTACCCTAGACCCATGACACCAGATTCTCTGAGGGTGGGACCAGCGGTTGTTCCAGTCTGTAGCCAAGATTGGGACTGCAGGTGGATGGACCAGGAGGGCAGGCCATGGTGCTGGCCCATTGCCAGGGTGGGAATCTTTTACCTAGGGCATCTACAGGTCTGGCTAGATAATTTTCAGGGCTCAGTGCAAAATGAAATGCCAAACCCTATTCAAAAAGAAGGAAAAAATACCTTTAAAGGTATTAAAACATAAAATTATTTCCTTTCTTCTGGGGTCCGTCTCTGGACTGGTGATGATACTTTTTATTTGCTATTTAAAGCCATTCTAACTAGGGACAAAAATAAAATTTTAATTATGAAATTTGTGGTTATCTTTAAATTGTCCAGAGCCCAGTTTTAACAAATTTAATTTATATGTAAAGTCACTAAAATTACACAATTAGTATTTTGTGGCTTGTACATGCATATTTTGTTCTTACCAGAACAGTGGAAATATTGAACAAAATGAATTTACCTATTTTTGTTTTGCTTATTAATAAAGGTACATTCTGGCAGCACTCTACCTTTGATTTACAAATGAATAAAGAAGGATTGATAGGAAAGGAAAAAGATACTTTTTGCTCTTTCTGTATTCAAAGCAAGTTCTGGTTCAATGCAAAGTGTGACCACTTAGGGCTGTCAGCATCCCTGCTCAGTCCTAGACATAAACACACTTATTTTATGCTTCCTTTGAGTGCTCTGAACTCCCACACACTGTGGTCCACGGAATTCAGGGTTCTCAGAATGCTGTGTGAATTCTGTGTTCTGAGAAGGCCATCTGTGAATCTGTGCTCTCAGAAGGCTATCTGCAAATTGTGCTCTAGGAATGCTGTCTTGTGAATGGGGCAGTAAGGAACAGCAATGGACATACACATTGCATATATGTCCTCTGCTATGTGCATGCTTATTGTAGAACTTCACCCACAAAATACATACTCGAAAATAAACTTATTAAGAGTTTCAAGGTGATTGGTAGCAGAACATTAAACCAAGTGCAGACCCTTTGATCCAGAGACCTTGTGTACCTGCTCAGGTCACCTGCCCATGAGGTCAGCCCTGCCATCCTCTGTCATATTGTAGCCTGTTCCTCTTCCGCCTCCCCCAACATCCCACACTCCCAGCTGCCTATCCTGGCCACCTTTCTTCCTAATAGAGCCTGTCCTCCCTCCCTGTACTTCTGACCTTCCTATCCCGATCACCCTAAATCACTCCATCTCTGCTGTGTACCAGTACTGCTGGGCCCCTACCTTGCTACACTTCTTACTACTTTTGTAAGACATTACAACTCTATGTATTGGTTATTTCCTTTTAAAAATTGTCTATTTCCCTGCTAGGATATAAGTTCCCCAAAGGCAGGGATCTTAGACCAAAGAAAGGAAGGCTGTAAACAGTTCAGAATTGAATATGTGATATTTTCTGTCTAAGAATATCATGTTATAAAGTAGGCATTACAAATTAATGGCAGATGAAAGGGTTTCTCAGTAAGCAGCAATTGGGTAACTGGTTGTCAATTATAGAAAATTAATCACTTTAGATCCATTCTTTATACCACACTTAAAGTAAATTCCAATGGAATTAAAGAGATAAATGTAATTCTAAAAAATCTCCTGGAGGGACTGGCCTTCCTAGAAAGCAAAGTGCATTACAACACGACAGTAATGAAAACCGATGGTGCTGGCAGAGCAAAAGAGAAGCCTATTGGTAGACTAGATGAGAGACCTGAAAGAAAACCCAATTATTTATAAGAAGTTTGATATATAATAAAGATAGCATTTTAGATCAATGGTAGAGAGGCAGATTTTCAACCAAGGAGCTATGATAACTGGTGAGTTAGTTTTCTTTCTTTCCTTCTTCTTCTTCTTTTTTTTTTTTTTTTAAATATATTTTATTGATTTTTTTACAGAGAGGAAGGGAGAGAGATAGAGAGCTAGAAACGTCGATGAGAGAGAAACATCGACCAGCTGCCTCTTGCACACCCCCTACTGGGGATGTGCCCGCAACCAACGTACATGCTCCTGACCGGAATCGAACCTGGGACCCTTCAGTCCGCAGACCAACGCTCTACCACTGAGCCAAACCGGTTTTGGCTGGTTAGTTAGTTTTAAAAATTGACAACAATAGAGATATATGCACTTCTGTGGAAAAACATAGTAGCTGTATTATTAGATGAAATAAAAGTTATCTCCAAAGAATACTGTGGTATGATTCCAGTTATAGAAAAACAAAGACGATATCTGTTGATGTGTGATCTGTTTATCTGCTTACCACTTCATATGGATCCCCTGCCTCTTAGTAACTTTTGGAAAATAGAGGATTTATA
This sequence comes from Nyctalus aviator, assembly GCA_036971965.1. Lineage (NCBI taxonomy): Eukaryota > Metazoa > Chordata > Mammalia > Chiroptera > Vespertilionidae > Nyctalus > Nyctalus aviator. The sequence goes on along the minus strand of CM072925.1, from coordinate 102,579,944 downwards.
TCAGGCCCTCATGACTGGTTCCCTTGAGAGTTTCCTCACTGCGTCTTTGGCCCTGTTGGTGTGGCTCAGCTGACTGTGCTCCTGGCCAGTGCTGGAACTCCTGGGTTCCAGTTTAGGGAGAGCACTGGGCAGCCAGCTCCACTCTGAGACAGGCCAGTGTAATTTTTTTCTAAAGGGTGAACTGGGCATTGAGACTTCTCAAAGTTCCCCAGGTGATTCCAACATTCAGCTAATGCTGAGAACCAAATGTTCTAGTTTGATCTGGTAAGAATTCCTCCTCGTGGGGCATAACATCGGATCTCGGCTAAGCATGCCACTCCAGAGGGACAGGGCACAGGGCTCACTAGATTCGTAGAGTTGTATAGGGATGGAGATGCATCGGCAGGATTTCTAACCATCCTATTTATTAAAGTGTTCAGAATGCCTTCCAGGGTTTGCTGTCTAGGGGATGGGAGGTGGGGCTTTTAGCTGCTAGTTCCTGCCTCCATTGGCTGTGCAGGCAGGTAAGCAGGCCCCCATGGCTTCCGAGATGGCCCTGAGGAAAAAGACCCTCAGTGCTTTCTTGCGGGGGGGCCAGGTGGTCAGCTGAGTTGGAAGCGTGCATGTCTGCAGTAGCTGAGGCTGACATTAGAGGTGGGCCAAGAGGGTGGCATGCGGGCACTCAAAAGGGTCTGCATTTAAAAGTCTTGGCGTGCCGAGCCGAGACCGGTTTGGCTCAATGGATAGATCATCGGCTTGGGGACTGAAGGGACCCGGGTTTGATTCCGGTCGAGGGCATGTGCCTTGGTTGCGGGCATATCCCCGGTGGGGGGTGTGCAAGAGGCAGCTGATCGATGACTCTCTCTCATCGATGTTTCTAGCTTTCTATCTCTCTCCCTTCCTCTCTGTACAAAATCAATAAAATATATATTAAAAAAAAAAAAAAAAAAGTCTTGGCGTGCCAAAACCGGTTTGGCTCAGTGGATAGAGCATCGGCCTGCGGACTGAGAGGTCCCAGGTTCGATTCCGGTCAAGGTCATGTACCTTGGTTGCCAGCACATCCCCAGTGGGGGGTGTGCAGGAGGCGGCTGGTCGATGATTCTCTCTCATCGATGTTTCTGACTGTCCCTCTCTCTTCCTCTCTGTGAAAAATCAATACAATATATTAAAAAATAAAAATAAAAGTCTTGGCGTATCCTCATGCACCCCATATTTATTTATTTATTTTTTTATTTTATTTTATTTTTTTAATATTTTTTTATTGAATTATTATCTGTGTACATATTTTAACTCCCCCCCTCCCATACATACCCTCCCTCCCCAGAGTTTTATGTCCATTGGTTGTACTTATATGCATGTATACAAGTCCTTCGGTTGATCTCTTATCCCCCCCAGATCTCCCTACTGTCCCTGCTGTAATTTTACAGTCTGCTTGTTGCTTTACTGTCTTTATATCTGACTTTTGGTTTGTCAGTTTATAATGTTCTTTAATACCCATAAATGAGTGAGGCCATGTGGTATTTCTCTTTCATTGACTGGCTTATTTCACTCAGCATGATGTTCTCTAGTTCTATCCAGGTAGCTGCAAATGATGAGAATTCCTTTTTTTTTATGGCAGCATAGTATTCCATTGTGTAGATGTACCATAGTTTTTGGATCCAATCATCTGCTGACGGGCACCTGGGCTGTTTCCAGATTCTAGCTATTGTAGATTGTGCTGCTATGAACATAGGGGCATGCACCCCATATTTAAAGTTAAGTGTACTTCTAGGCATTTTGGGGGCTTCCTAATAAATATTACCTGAAAAATAATAGTCATCAGAATAAAATATTCTTTGTAGCAGTGAGAGAAAAGTCCTATTTTTTTTTTTTTTTTTTTTTTAGAGAATGGAGGGTGAGAGTGGAAGAGAGAGAGAGAGAAACGAAAAGTCCAATTTCTGTTTTATGTTTTCAGTTTGGTAGAGTAGCTCCTAGGAGGATTGAAAGTCAACCAGATACTTAGGCGACTCTTAGCTCTGATTTGGGAATGGCAGGCTGAGCCTAGCGAGGCCCATGCAGCTTTTGAAGCAAGCCACGTGCAGCCAGGAGGCATCAGCAGGTGGCAAGGGTGAGGGACAAGGGGGAGCATCCTTTCATGGACACGTGTGGTAACCTCCTGGTTCCAGTTTTGTAAAGTGTGTCCCGGTGCTGCTATCTTGTCTTGTGTGTAGTCTTGACGGACATGGGTCAGGGATGCCCGTGAAAAGGATCCCTGCCAGGTCCAACCTGTGTGGGGACCTGCATCTCACTTCCGGAAGAGCACTCTCACCTTCCTGTGTAGGCATCCCTCATGTGTAAGGGACAGAATGGCATTGGGGGTCAGAGAACAGGTGCTCAGGAGAGGTATTAGCTAACTAACTTTAACAAAATACAGGAGTGGGCAAAAGTAGGTTTACTAGTATGGTTGTGAGTATGTGAGAAAGAGTTTATTCCTGTATTATTTATTAATTAATTATTGTATTACTAGGGGCCCAGTGCACAAAAATTCCTGCACTGGGAATGCGGCTTTCAACAATTTTAGGGTCAACAACACAGCCTAGGAAATGAGAATCCACTGGAAATGCTTCTTATCCAACTTTTTTTTTTTTAAAAAAAAATATATTTTATTGATTTTGTACAGAGAGGAAGGGAGAGAGATAGAGAGCTAGAAACATCGATGAGAGTCATCGACCAGCTGCCTCTTGCACACCCCCCACTGGGGATATGCCCGCAACCAAGGTACATGCCCTTGACCAGAATCGAACCTGGGTCCCTTCAGTCCCCAAGCCGATGCTCTATCCGTTGAGCCAAACCGGTTTCGGCACATTTTTGTTTTTTAAGCAAGCCCATGGGCCTTTTAAAATTAATCTAGACAAAAATAGCTTCGATTACCACTGGATTTATGCGAATGATTATAGTAGACTAATGAGTTAATCAGTTAGCAGCACATTCTAACAACCAATATACTAGACCAATTGCTTTATCCACCCGGGTTTAGTTTTCTTGCCTTTTTTAGTGAGTGTAATCATTTCTGTTTATAGCAAGGGTTATTTAGTTTTAATTATGGCAATTTTTCTGAAGTATACATTTTTAAAACTTTGTATTAGAGAGAATGTCAAACTCACATAAAGAGGGTAGTACAAAAAACTACCATGTATCCATCATTCTGTATCAGTGCTATTATCCATCTCAGAAAATGCACATTTTTGGGTGTCCCAATGCATAGCACAGCTGTGGGCACCGCTGGTTGGGAGTCCAGCTAGAGAGGGTGTGGGCAGAGCACACATCAGAGGAAATGTGTGGTTATGTCAGTTCATTGAATGCCTATATGCTTTCTCTATTTGATGGTCATTTAGCTGGTTTTTATTTTTATTTTTCTAACACAAATAGGCAGCGTGGCAGTAAACATGCTTGTATGTAAATCTTTGTCCATTGGTGTATTTCTGTAGGATAACGGAAGGAACATCCCAATAGGAAGGGGGCTTGGATATTTTCATTCCCCCTTATGAAGATATTGCCCTTTTTCTTTTTTCTTAGAAGTTCCAGGTTAAGTATCCTCAATGGAAATAACCTTATTGGGACTATTTTAAGAAATGCTAGCTGCCACAGCAAACACTTAGAAGGCTCTGTGACATACCACAATAACAGCTATTATCACCAAAGTGCATTTTGGGTTAGCAGATCTAGGCTCCCTCAGCTTGTAATATTGGCCTCCTGGGCAGGGGAAGGGAGGGATGGAGGCACCTCACCAGCTCTTATGCATCCCCTCTGTTCATGTTCCCATCTCAACCACTCCACAGCAGGCTGAGAATGCTGCGGGAGCACTGTCTGCTCCTATCCTGCAGTCGTTAAGGAAGAGGCCGTTGTATATTTGACTGTCCTCACTCTCCAGTCCCACATCACACACATCCAAAACACTTGAAGTCTTTGCCCACCAAGGGATAGGAGGGTTTCTATCAAGTTTAGACTCTCCTTGTGTCTTAGTACCCTCCTCAACTAGGGCCATGTTAGAATGGCTTTTCTAAGCATGCTCTAGAACACTAGCATCAGAGCCTGCAAGGAATGGATTTAGTATCATTTCAGTTTTTTCTTTTTCTTTTATAGTTTAAAAAAATATATTTTATTGATTTTTTACAGAGAGGAAGAGAGAGGGATAGAGAGTTAGAAACATTGATGAGAGAGAATTATCCATCAGCTGCCTCTTGCACACCCCCTACTGGGGATGTGCCCTTGACCGGAATCTAACCTTGAACCTTTCAGTCCGCAGGCCGACCTCTATCTACTGAGCCAAATTGGTTTTGGCTCATTTCAGCTTTAATGACAATGTTATTTTTGTTGTTGTTGCTTTTTTATTTTAAAAAATTTTAGACTTATAAAAAGTTACAAAAATAGTACACAGGATACCTGTATACCTTCACTTAGCTTCCCCTACTATTAACATCTTTTATAACCATAGTGTAATGATCTAAAACAGAAAATTAGCACACATACAGTACTTATCTACAGATCTTATTTGAATTTTGTCAAAGGCAAATACTCTTAAAGCAGAATTGTTCTCAGGTTCCTGTTTGCACATCCCCCATGGATGTGCATCGTCCATGGGTGGTCTCTCTTTGCTCATAGGTACCCCTTACTTTAGAAATGAGCATGATGAACTGAAAATCTCCAAAAGCACTGCGGAGTGATATGTAGCCTAGCATTTGGCCTTTTGTCAACAATACAGTGCGATACTGCTCTGTTGGCAATATGTCAGAAAGAAACAGGGAGAAGGCAAGCCTTTCTTATTTAGTAGGCAATAGGTTAAGAATCTCCAATAGTCTTGGAGACTTTTAAGATAAATATGACCTAAAACTACTCTGATCATAATTTTTTTCATAATTGTACCTGTGGCCACAGTCAACCCCCTAACCTTATTTAATTGGGTTACCCAAGAATGGGCTTCGACACAGCAGGGTCAGAGTGAGGGAGTCTAGGTCAATCAGAAAATCAGTCTCACTAATTACTTTTTTAAAAAAAAAAATATTTTACTGATTTTTACACAGAGAGGAATTGAGAGGGACAGAGAGTTAGAAACGTCGATGAGAGAGAAACATCGACTAGCTGCCTCTTGCACCCCCCACACTGGGGATGTGCCCGCAACCAAGATACATGCCCTTGACCAGGATCGAACCTGGGACCTTTCAGTCCGCAGGCTGACGCTCTATCCACTGAGCCAAACCGGTCCCGGCTCACTAATGACTTAATTGGAGTTTACTGAGTGCCTGGAATCTTATAGAGCAGTGATTGGCAAATGAGACATATGCAGCTCTTTGGCCCCTTGAGTTTTTAGCAAAGGCCAGCTTAGGAGTACCTTAATTAAGTTAATAACAATGTACCTACCTATATAGTTAAGTTTAAAAAATTTGGCTCTCAAAATAAATTTCAATCGTTGTATTGTTGATATTTGGCTCTGTTGACTAATGAGTTTGCCGACCACTGTTTTGGAGAAATAAGGGTTATTAGTCATCTAATGCTGTATAAAACATAGTAGCTTGAAACAACAATAAGATATGTATTATTTCATACAGTTTCTGTGAATCAGGAATTCAGGAGAAGCTGAAGCTGGCTCAGGAACTTTCTCTTTTTATAGGTTCTTTTGTGAGGTTGTAATTAAGATATCAGCCAGGTGGGCCCGGAGAGGCTGGGCCCAGAGCAGCCGAGTCGGGAGCAGCCAGGCCCAGAACGGCAGTGGCCAAGATAGGAGCATCCAGGCTGGGAGCAGCCAGGCTCAGAGCAGCCTGGCCCAGAGCAACTAGGCCCCGAGCAGACGGGTCCGGTGCGGCCAGGCCCGGAGCAGCGGCTGCCAGGCTGGGAGCGGCCAGGCCCTGAGCAGCAGGGTCGGGTGCGGCCAGGCCCGGAGCAGCGGCTGCCAGGCTGGGAGCGGCCAGTCCCGGGGCAGCAGGGTCGGGTGCGGCCAGGCCCGGAGCAGCGGCTGCCAGGCTGGGAGCGGCCAGGCCCGGGGCAGCAGGGTCGGGTGCGGCCAGGCCCGGAGCAGCGGCTGCCAGGCTGGGAGCGGCCAGGCCCGGGGCATCAGGGTCGGGTGCGGCCAGGCCCGGAGCAGCGGCTGCCAGGCTGGGAGCGGCCAGGCCCGGGGCATCAGGGTCGGGTGCGGCCAGGCCCGGAGCAGCGGCTGCCAGGCTGGGAGCGGCCAGGCCCGGGGCATCAGGGTCGGGTGCGGCCAGGCCCGGAGCAGCGGCCGCCAGGCTGGGAGCGGCCAGGCCCGGGGCAGCAGGGTCGGGTGCGGCCAGGCCCGGAGCAGCGGCTGCCAGGCTGGGAGCGGCCAGGCCCGGGGCAGCAGGGTCGGGTGCGGCCAGGCCCGGAGCAGCGGCCGCCAGGCTGGGAGCGGCCAGGCCCGGGGCAGCAGGGTCGGGTGCGGCCAGGCCCGGAGCAGCGGCCGCCAGGCTGGGAGCGGCCAGGCCCTGGGCAGCAGGGTCGGGTGCGGTCAGGCCTGGAGCAGCGGCCGCCAGGCTGGGAGCGGCCAGGCCCTGAGCAGCAGGGTCGGGTGCGGTCAGGCCCGGAGCAGCGGCCGCCAGGCTGGGAGCGGCCAGGCCCGGGGCATCAGGGTCGGGTGCGGCCAGGCCCGGAGCAGCGGCTGCCAGGCTGGGAGCGGCCAGGCCCGGGGCATCAGGGTCGGGTGCGGCCAGGCCCGGAGCAGCGGCTGCCAGGCTGGGAGCGGCCAGGCCCGGGGCATCAGGGTCGGGTGCGGCCAGGCCCGGAGCAGCGGCTGCCAGGCTGGGAGCGGCCAGGCCCGGGGCAGCAGGGTCGGGTGCGGCCAGGCCCGGAGCAGCGGCTGCCAGGCTGGGAGCGGCCAGGCCCGGGGCAGCAGGGTCGGGTGCGGCCAGGCCCGGAGCAGCGGCTGCCAGGCTGGGAGCGGCCAGGCCCTGGGCAGCAGGGTCGGGTGCGGCCAGGCCCGGAGCAGCGGCTGCCAGGCTGGGAGCGGCCAGGCCCGGGGCAGCAGGGTCGGGTGCGGCCAGGCCCGGAGCAGCGGCTGCCAGGCTGGGAGCGGCCAGGCCCGGGGCAGCAGGGTCGGGTGCGGCCAGGCCCGGAGCAGCGGCTGCCAGGCTGGGAGCGGCCAGGCCCGGGGCAGCAGGGTCGGGTGCGGCCAGGCCTGGAGCAGCGGCTGCCAGGCTGGGAGCAGCCAGGCCCTGAGCAGCAGGGTCGGGTGCGGCCAGGCCCGGAGCAGCGGCTGCCAGGCTGGGAGCGGCCAGGCCCTGAGCAGCAGGGTCGGATGCGGCCAGGCCCGGAGCAGCGGCTGCCAGGCTGGGAGCGGCGAGCAACTAGGTCGGGAGCGGCAGTGGTCAGAGCCGGAGCAGCTGGTTGTGGTACGAACGAGAGCAACAGAGGCCAGGCCCGGTGCAGCCAGGCCCAAAACAGCTCGCTCCTCGCCTGCCCCCGCCCCAAGGCTGCCTCTCAGACACGGCTGGAGACTTTGGCGGGAACTTGAGGGTCTGCTGAATCAAGTGATGAAGGCTTAGATCTGAATGTGTTGAGTTAGTATAGCGCTGGGGTGTTGATCTGTAAGCGCCTTGGGTGGGGCCTGGATGAGGTTGGTTGAACTATTTGGAAATGTCTGTTGTCTGAAGTATATCATTGGGCATGTGGAGGTATTATTGATATGAGAAAATGCTAAGTAACTGATTTACTATCTGAAAAGGGATTTACTATCGAGGAAAGGGAGGGAGGAAGAGACTAAACATAAACTGCACCTATGGATGAGGACAGTGGGGGATGGGGAGGGGGTGGAGGGTGGGGTGGGAACCTGGTGGAGGGAGGAGGAAATGAGGAACCTTTGTAATATTATGAACAATAAAGATTGAGAGGAAAGCAGAGTTAAAAAAAAAAAAAAAAAAAAAAAAAAAAAAGATATCAGCCAGGGATGCAGCCACTAGGCAGTTTGGGGTTGGCTATTCGCAGGAGGTCTCAGTTCCTCTCCTCGTGGGTCTCCCCATGGAACTGCTTGACATCGCTTGTGACGTGGTGACTTGCTTCCCCATGGCGAGCAGTTTAAGAGAGAGTAAGGTGGAGGCCATACTGTCCTTTCGGATATATTTCCATGATATCCTGTTAGTTATCAGGTCAGTTCTATTCAGCGTGGGAGGTGCGTATACAAGGCCTGAATACCAGCAGGTGAGGCTGGCTAGTACAGTAGGAGATAGAGAAGTGACAAGTGGCACTGAATTTGTCATTTATTGAAAAGAGCATTAATTACAATTAATTAATACTGGAGATTTGATTCTTGTGGCCATTCTGGTGTTTTGTATTTTAAATATATTTTATTGATTTTTTACAGAGAGGAAGGGAGAGAGATAGCTAGAAACGTCGATGAGAGAGAAACATCGACCAGCTGCCTCTTGCACACCCCCTACCGGGGATGTGCCCGAAACCAATGTACATGCCCCTGACCGGAATCGAACCTGGGACCTTTCAGTCCGCAGACCGATGCTCTACCACTGAGCCAAACCGGTTTCGGATGGTGTTTTGTATTTTAATGAAAAACAAAACCAAGAAACATAAAAAGAAAGTGGGCCTTATCTGAATGGAGGTTTGGTGGGCAGAAGTAGAAATTTTTGAGTCAGAAGGCTTGAATTTCAGTACTGCCGTCTGCTGCCTGCAGAGTGGTCATAGGGGTGTCTGTGTCTCCTCAGACAAAGAGGATGATGACCCTCACCAGGCTATTTTGAAGGGTGAAGCCACATGGGAGGGGATGCATGAATTGTGCTGTGTATTATGGGAATGTTAATTATGATAATAAGGGAGAATTTTAAAATGCAGTGAGATTTGTTTAATTAAACCTGGAAGCAACTGAGTATGTTTTTCAGAACAAATATTTTAGGATTGAGCGTTATATTTTTTGTGCTGGATGTAGATGCTGATAACTACAAGTGCCTTTATTAAGAGGGGCTGTAACGTCAGAGCCATGGGCTGGCAGGAGGTGCCTTCGCAGTTCTGTAAGGAAGTTAAATCCAGGTGACACCTCCATCTGCAGTTTCCGCAGAGCCTTCCCATTGCGGCTGGGCCTCTGCCCTGTTTGTCATCTCTACTTGGTAAGTCATGAGTTTTTGCCTCTGACTTATTATGTTCATAGACCAGTGTTTCAAAATTATGGGTTCCCTTCTGTCTCTCTCATTGTGGGGGGAAGCGAGGACTCACTCAGAGGCCTAATCCTGACTGTGGTTTGTGAGGTCTGTGGTTGAATGTGTGGGTGTATAATCCCTGAGATCTGAACAGCAGATCTCGGAAAAATGGCTAGAAAGTAAACTCAGCGTCAGGCAAACTTTTCTGAAAATCCATATTATAGGTAGGAAAAGCTTGAATTATCATAAATATTGGGTGCCCAGTAGTTTTTTTTTTAAAAAAAATATATATTTTATTGATTTTTTACAGAGAGGAAGGGAGAGGGACAGTTAGAAACATCGATGAGAGAGAAACATCCATCAGCTGCCTCCTGCATCCCCCCTCCACTCCACCCCCCACCCCGCCCGGGATGTGCCTGCAACCAAGGTACTGCCCTTTACCAGAATTGAACCTGTGACCTTTCATTCCATAGGCCGACGCTCTACCCACTGAGCCAAACCGGTTTCGGCAGGTGCCCAGTGTTTTAAAATAAGGTTTCTTCATTTGTATTATGTCTATATACACAAAGCTATTATTTGTTAAACCTTTCCAGAAATAACTTGGGGAAGAACATTCCAAGGAGAGCATAAAGGTCTGGGCTGAATGTGTATTTTCTTAAAGGACTTAACTATAGGTCTAAATATCAAACTGTAGCCAGTCTCTCTTCTATTATACTTAACTAGAGGCCCAGTGCACAATTAAATTGTGTGCATGTAGGGTCCCCTAGGCCTAGCCTGCCATCAGGGCCATGTCCGCCGCCCCGTGATGTTCCGCTGCCAGCGCCCCACAATGCTCCGGGGACATTGCCGGTGGGTGCCCTGGCACGCTCCACAGATGCTGCTGGCACCCCAGGGGGTGGGGGGGAAGGCCACCTATGAAATGGGAGAAAAGCCACATATTAGATAAGGCTGTTAATATCCAAAATAAATAAGGAACTCATACAACTCAATAGCAAAAAACCCCACAAAAACAACCCCCCCCCAAAAAAAACAACAACACTCCAATAATCTAATTTTTTAAATGGGCCGAAGATCTGAATAGACTTTTTTCCAAATGCATGGACCTTCTCTTAAGGAGAAATTACAACCTCAATGTAATGTCTTTTTTTTTTTTTTTTTTTTTAAATATATTTTATTGATTTTTTACAGAGAGGAAGGGAGAGAAATAGAGAACTAGAAACTTCAATAAGAGAGAAACATCGGCCAGCTGCCTCTTGCACACCCCCTACTGGGGATATGCCTGCAACCAATGTACATGCCCTTGACCGGAATCGAACCGGGACCTTTCAGTCCGCATGTCTTTTTTTTAAATATATTTTATTGATTTTCTTACAGAGAGGAAGGGAGAGAAATAGAGAGCTAGAAACGTCGATAAGAGAGAAACACCGGCCAGCCGCCTCCTGCACACCCCCCACCGGGGATATGCCCGCAACCAATGTACATGCCCTTGACCGGAATCGAACCTGGGACCTTTCAGTCTGCAGACTGACTCTCTAGCGCTGAGCCAAACCGGTTTCGGCTGTAATGTCTTTTTTAATATCCTGAAAGAAGATTTTAGAAAATCAGAACAGATATCGCTCTGGGATGTAGTCTGATGAGTCATTTGAATTAGATGCAAAGAACTTGGTCACAAGCTGGTTTGCACCTTTGGCCCTGTTGCTCCAACAGTGACTGTCCAGGCTGACATGGAGGTGGGCAGAATGGGGGTGCTCTAACATTTATCTGCTTTACAGAATCTTTTCTGCCTCCCTTCATAAGCACCTACATATATATGTGCTTTTTAAATTCTATTCATGATGTTTAATTTCTCTTTTCTTGCTCTATCTAAGCCTGAAATTAAAAGCACTTATAAATCACTTTTTAAGGTTATGCCCAGGTTTATTTAATTTTCTTATGTTATCTTTAATAAGGTTTCTTATGGCTAATTAAAATACATTTTACTATAAAAAGATTTATTTATTTAGTATAAAAACCTTTTTAAAAAGATGTATTATCTGCTCTTTTTAGTAACCTCAAGAAAATTGCAGAGTATAAGAAAACTTAATCCAGGAGACATAAAGAGAAAAGTAAATTTAACTAGATAAAATTAACCTTCCCATACTTGAAAGAAATTCAGAAGATAAAAGATAGACTAGGAGAAAGTATTTCCAGAATTATTTAATTGAATTTTTAATTGAGGTAATTATAGTTCACATGGAATTAATTGTAAGAAATAACACAGTGAGGTACTGTGTACCCTTCATGCTGTTTCCCCTCATGGCAACATCTTGTAAAAGTATAGCACAATATCACAGCCAGGCCATTGACACAACCCAGCTCCACTATCTTTAGGTCAGGGTTTATCTCTTTAATTCTTTAGCCTATGGATGTCGAACTGATCCAGCATAATTTGTTGGAAGGCTGTCTTTCCTCAATTTTTATGCTTTTGAAATATAATAGTTGATTATATTATATAGTATCTTTATAATAGTTGATTAAATCTTATTATTTCTGGGTTCTCTATTTTGTTCCATTGACCTATGTGCCTATCCCCCGCCATCACCACAGTTTTTATTACTATAGCTATAGAGTAAGCCTTAGGATTGGCTTCAGGGATTCCTCTCACATTTTTCTCTTTTGTCAGACTCTTTTTAGTTATTAGAAGAGCCTGTGTCTTTCCATATAAATTTTAGAATAAGCTTATCTAAAAAACTAGGGTGGGATTTTGATAGGCAATACATTAAAAATCTATATACATCAGTTTACAGAGAATTTGCTTCTTTTCTATGTTGAATCTTCTAATCCAGTGGTCGGCAAACTCATTAGTCAACAGAGCCAAATATCAACAGTACAACGGTTGAAATTTCTTTTGAGAGCCAAATTTTTTAAACTTAAACTTCTTCTAACGCCACTTCTTCAAAATAGACTCAACCAAGCTATGGTATTTTGTGGAAGAGCCACACTCAAGGGGCCAAATAGCTGCATGTGGCTCATGAGCCGCAGTTTACGGACTATGGTTCTAATCCATAAATATGGTATGTCTTTCCATTTATGAAACATTTTCTTTCATGCAAATAAGGAACTAATACTTGGAATCTATAAACTGCACCTGTAAATCAGTAACAAAAATGACCCAAAACAAATAGAAAACTGGAAAAAGAAATACAAATGGCCACTCAAGTTTGAAAAAGATGCTCAATCTCACTGATATTACAGGAAATTCCAATGATAAGATCCCAGGGTTTGCCTGTTTAGATTAGCAAAATAAAAAATTGACAATATTATCAATTAATGAGAATGCAAGGAAATGGACACTGTGATACACATGGTGGGAGCAAGCTGGTGAAGTCTTTTTTGAAGGCATTTAGAAATATTGATCAACATTAGAACCGGACATAACTTGACTGAACAGTTGCAATTCTTTGAATCGCTCATATAAAAGTCTGTGCTCATATGCACAGAGATATTGGTACAAGGGTGCTCAGCATTGCATTTGGGGAAACAACCAAAATGCTAATCAGTAGAGGAAGGGTTAGACAAATGATGTCTTATCCATATGTAAAATACCGTGCACCAGTTAAAAAGAATGAGGGTGACCTATATGTGCTGAGATTTCAAATCAGATAAGAATAGGAGAGAAGTCCAATTATACTCCCTCCCCCTCTGGTTCTACTTTCCTTTCAAACAGATATAAAACAGCCATCTGGTCAACTCTGACTTTCTTGTCACATTATTGAACTGAACAGCTGCTTCAGATAATTCTCTTATGGCTCAGGGATGCTAAGTTACTGATAAATTAACTTTCTTTTTATGGCTCTTATCTTGAAGTCATTTTTATTGCTTTCATTGTGTACCAGCAATGGAGAATAAATGTCCAGGACGGGGGGAGGGGTCATGCCTCAGGCAGGAACAGTGTGTCTGGCTCTGCCTAGTGGTCTCGTCCCCTCAGTTCCCTGGCCTTTTGTTATCTTATTTGGGTCAGAAGGGCATTGCTAACCTAAGGAATGGCTTTTCCTTTACTAGGCTTGGCATTTGAAGAAGTCTTATTTTCATGATCCAGTTCGGGAGAAGAGTTTCATAAAAAGTATCCATATAATAGTTTATTAAATTCCATTATATTCCCATCAAAATGAATTCTTCATTATATTTAATAAATCAAAGTATATTTTTGAAAATTTCAGTGGAGCTCATTTTCTGTATGTTTTTGTCCAGTTAAAAACATTTTATTGTGAATTACTTAAGACAAATAAGAAGGAATAAGACAGTCAACTGGTGTATCCACCTTCCAGCATAAGAAAGTGTTCTTTTCACTTGCAGCTTCTTTTTTTAAATTTATTATTATTATTATTATTATTATTTTTATCAATCTTTATTGTTCATATTATTACAAAGGTTCCTCATTTCTTCCGCCCTCCACCAGGTTCCCACCCCACCCTCCACCCCCTCCCCATCCCCCATTGTCCTCATCCATAGGTGCACAGTTTATGTTCAGTCTCTTCCTCCCTCCCTTTCCTCGATAGTAAATCCCTTTTCAGATAGTAAATCAGTTACTTAGCATTTTCTCATATCAATAATACCTTCACATGCCCAATGATACACTTCAGACAAAAGACATTTCCAAATAGGTCAACCAACCTCATCCAGTCCCCACCCAAGGCACTCAAAGATCAACACCCCAGTGCTATACTAACTCAACACATCCAGATCTAAGCCTTCATCACTTGATTCAGCAGACCCTCAAGTTCCTGAAAAAGTTTTCAGCCATGTCTGAGAGGCAGCCTTAGGGCGGGGGCAGGCGAGGAGCGAGCTGTTTCGGGCCTGGCTGCACCGGGTCTGGCCTCTGTTGCTCTGGTTCGTACCACAACCAGCTGCTCCGGGTCTGGCCACTGCCGCTCCCGACCTAGTTGCTCTGGACTTGGCTGCTGCTGCTCCGGGCCTGGCCGCACCCGACCCGGCTGCTCTGGGCCCGGCCGCTCCGGGCCCGGCCACTCCGGGCCTGGCCGCTCCCAGCCTGGCAGCCGCTGCTCCGGGCCTGGCCACACCCGACCCGGCTGCTCTGGGCCCGGCTGCTCTGGGCCCAGCCACTCCGGGCCTGGCCGCTCCCAGCCTGGCAGCTGCTGCTCCGGGCCTGGCCGCACCCGACCTGGCTGCTCCGGGCCTGGCCGCTCCCAGCCTGGCAGCCGCTGCTCTGGGCCTGGCCGCATCAGACCCGGCTGCTCTGGGGCTGGCCGCTCCCAGCCTGGCAGCCGCTGCTCCGGGCCTGGCCGCATCAGACCCGGCTGCTCCGGGGCTGGCTGCTCCCAGCCTGGCAGCCACTGCTCTGGGCCTGGCCGCACCAGACCCGACACTTGCAGCTTCTTATAGATGTGCCAGTGAGGGAGGTCTGGCCATTTTAATGCTCCTGTGCTAGTGCTTTAATGCCTCTTTGCTAATGATTTAATATTGGTATCTGGGATTCAATGGTTTACCATTTCTTGTAGTGTCCCCTGCTTGCCCACATCTATAGTAGGGCTCAGTTCTGGGAAAGAGACTAGGCTGAGAAAATGGCTTTTTTGAATTCTATGTAGATGAAATTTAGTATTTATACTAATAAAATCCTAGGTGGCCCTTGCACCCTCACATCATCACAAGATGGCTGCCTCCATGTCATCACAAGATGGCCACTACAAGATGGCCACCACAAATGACCATCACAAATGGCCATTACAAGATGGCCAGCATGGGAGGGCAGTTGTGGGTGATCAGGCTGGCAGGGGAGGGCAGTTGGGGGTGATCAGGCTGAAAGGGGAGCAGTTAGGCGTCAATCAGGCTGGCAGGGGAGTGGTTAGGGGGTGATCAGGCAGGCAGACAGAAACAGTTAGGGGAAATCAGGCAGGTAGGCAGGTGAGTGGTTAGGAGCCAGCAGTCTCTGATTATGAGAGGGTTGTCTGACTACCGGTTTAGGATATCCCCTGAGGGATCCCAGATTGGAGAGGGTGCAGGCTGGGGTGAGGGCCCCCCCGCCCCCCCAGTACACAAATTTTGTGCACTGGATCTCTAGTTTAATATAAAGTTTATAGAAAGCTGTTCCCTTCTCTTGCTAACACTATTGCATTATTAGTACCCTTAGGTGAGCTGATGAGGCTTTTAATTCATTTGCAGTACAGGAGACCATTGCTGGTCTGTTTCCTCATCTGCCTCCCTGTTTTCCCACCCATCTGTCCATCCATTTATCCACCCACCCATCCATCCATCCTGGAAGTCCTTCACTGAGTCAATATTCTGTGAGCATCTACTGTGCTATGGCTGTGTGTTTGACATGGCCAGGCTGTTGAAATTCTATGCAAAGCCATAAAAGTAGCTATAGACTACCTCAGACCAGCCCTGCCTATCTTGTGGCCCTGGAGTGGCTTCAAGGTGGAGTCTGGGGCAGAGCCATGCTACACAGAGGTGCTGGAGTCTGGCATGGCACTGCTCATGGAGGCCATGCTCTCCAGCACAGGGTTGAGTATGATATTTGGTTCTTGGAGTTGGGCTGCCAGAGGCTGTCTAGTGGCCATAGATACCCTCTACCAAGGAGAACTGCTCAGGCATATGGGCCACTTATGTTTCTGGTTGTTGTGGGCTTGGTGGATGGGGGTGAGCAGTGTGTTTTTGCTGGGAAGGCTGCAAGGTGGTGGATGCACTATAGATTGACCTCAGGAGCTGGAGGTAATGAGTGAGTGAGCATATGCTTCTCCAAGCAACTTGGTCTGGGTAAAGGTATTCTTGTAGACAACCTCTACCCACAAGTTCCTCCAGTGTCCAGGAAAGAGAAATAGGTAATTCCAGCCCATTTAAGAGTTTATCTAAGAGAGGAGTATGAAGGGTTCTATGGCAGCACACATTTGTATATGTGTATGTATATGTGTATGTTTGAGAAAGAGACAGACACACAGAGAAGACACACAGAGAAAGACAAAAGACAGAGAGAGAGCAGAGAGAGAGACAGAGAAAGAGGGAGAAAGGATATATGTGTTGGTAAGTGAGAAGAAGAATATAGGACAGGATATTCTAAGCTGAGGGACAAGCTTTTGCAAAGACATGATGGAGAGAGCATAGTACATTAGGTATTTATTGCTGGGTGATAAAATACCTCAAAACTTAGTGGCTTAAAAAATATATATATATATATATATATATATATATAGCCAGCAGCTGGTATGGTGTGACAACCAGAACGACTGTGGCTGTGATGCCCACTGTGACCAGCAAACCGCCTGATCAAGGATGGGGCCGGCTGGCCAACCCTCCTCCCCCATGGCCTTTCCCCCAAGCTGACCTGCCCCTGATAGCCCCTTGACCCGAATAGGAGGTGGGGCCAGCCGGTCAATCTCCTGTAGCGCCCCCCTTGGGTTCTCACCATCCCAATCGGCCTGCAGCCCCTCCCCACAGCCAGCTCCACCCTTGATTGCTCCCCCCCCCCCCCATTGGGGGTGAGGCTGTCCAGCCAACCTCACACACCCCTCCCACTGTCATTGACCCCTGATCCCACCCCCATTCGGGAGTGGGGCTGACTGTCCTACCACCCACCGCCTTTCCCCATGGCTAGTCCTGCCCCCAGTTGGCCCTGATTGGGGTGGGGCCAGTGGGATACCACCTTTGCACGAATTTGTGCACTGGGCCTCTAGTAACAATATAGTTGTCTCACATGGAAGGAGATTTGACTTAGGGTGATAAACATACAATATAATATACAGTTGATATATTATGGAATTGAACACCTGAAAACCTATAAAATTTTTATTAACCAATGTCACCCCAATAAATTAAATTAAAAAAAATCAGGAGCAGTTTAGTGGTTCTGGCTGAGGGTCTCTCATGAGGTTGTAACCAAGATTTCACCTCATGGCCACCGCCATCATCTGAAAGCTCAGCTGGGGCTGGAGGTTCTGCTTCCCAAGTATCTAACCCACGTGGCCAGGAAGTTGATACCAGCTACCCCAGAGCTGCTTGCATGTCCTCACAACAAGCTGCCAACTTCCTCAGGGCAAGTGATGCAAGAGAAGGCAGGGTGGAAGCTGCAACATCTATGACATAGCTTCACAAGCCCCACTTCAGTGTCCTGTTGGCCACACCGGCCAGCCCTATCCACTGTGAGGGGGTGGGGACTATAAAGGCGTGAATACCAGGAGGCAAGGATTATTGGGACTCTATTGGAGATTGCTACCATAGTGTGGCCCAGCGTCTGTAAGCTGGTCTGTATGACAGGAGGGCCAGTTGACTCGGGGAGTGGATTTGGCTGAGGAGTTTGATACAGGCTTTGGACACTGGTTTAAGCACTTCCTATTTTTTCTTCAATGTCTTCCCTTTAAGGATATTGAGGAGGGGAATTTGTCTTTTCGATCTATAACTCTAGTAGAGGTATGGTGTGCTGTGGGTCTGTTTATGGGTCCTGTTTCTCATCCTTTCTAGGGCACCTGGAACTGATTTAAAGTCCACAATTGCCTCAAGTTTCACTTTCCCCTACCTCTTCTTCCATAAGGGGGACCTCAGGAACACAGGCTAGAGGGGCTAGAGACTTAGTAAAGCAGTGGTATCCAGAAAAAAAGCCTATATGGGACGTAAATTTTACCATTCTTATTTATATGTATCTCATTTTTAAACATTTCTACTCTTAGGGCTGTGTTATCATGTCATTAGTGTGTGGTGAAGAATGAAATAGAAGATGTATGTAATTTATAAGTGATGTTCATTATTGGGGGCCCATGCCCCATGTCTTTTTACCAATGGCATGTATGGTTAATGAGTTTGGAGACCACTGTTAGGAGAAGCTGGTGATGTGGGGCGGCGGAGTTGAGGGGAGTAGGCAGTTATGCCTAATGTCCCCTTCCATGACTGGTCGCTTTGATAGAGGCCCTGGCATTGCCTGCAGCAGTGTCCTCCGAAGACCTGTGTTGGCAGGGTGCCTGCTTAGCCCTCTGTGGTGGTTGCCCTGCCCGGCCATCATTCATTGACTCCCCCTCTTGACCCAGATCACTTTTGGGAAAACACCCTCAGGCATTGGCTGTTGTGAGTGACACTGCTGGCTGGAGCCAGACCTGCATTCTCATCTGGCTCAGAAAGTGCTCGTAGTTCTGTCTTGGGTAGATCATTCAGTTTCTCTGAGGGCACCTCTTGGTTTATGAAACAAGGGTGGTCCCCCTGTGTCAGGGTGCTTCAATGAAAGGGCCTCACACAATATTCTTTTGCCTTCCTGTACCCCATTTTTCATGCAGTGGGTCAATACAAACTAACTTTGCCCTGATAGTGTCCAAAGCGAGGACTCCAGGGGGCTACCATTATCCCCTTACCTGGTAGTGGTGGTGGTGGTCGGGGCGGGGGGCGGGGGGGGGAGAGACACTCAATAACAAATTGAATTTTAGGTAGATCCTGGCTTACCCAACTTGGTTACACATATTCTGTTTGAATGATGCCCCTGAGTTAAAACCATGACAAGGAGCTTTGATAAGAATGTGAAATGTGCCGAGACTGGTTTGGCTCAATGGATAGAGCGTTGGCTTGGGGACTGAAAGGTCCCAGGTTCGATTCCTGTCAAGGGCATGTACCTTGGTTGCGGGCATATCCCCAGTAGGGGGTGTGCAAGAGGCAGCTGGTCGATGACTCTCTCTCTCATCGATGTTTCTAGCTCTCTATCTCTCTCCCTTGCTCTCTGTACAAAATCAATAAAATATATTTTTAAAAAAAAAAAAGAATGTGAAATGTCCTCACCATTTGGGTCCCCTGTTTCTGAAGGGCAGCAGTCCAGTGTTCGATGAAGTACCCATCATTTGTAGCCTTTCTTTACTAGGGTTACTTTGTAATCTGAAATTTTTTAAAAAGTCAGTTTTCATAGTCTTTTTAATATCTTTGAAATATTTTTACAAAAGAATGCATCTGGTCTACCGGGTTTATTTTTATAATCCTTTGCATGTTACTAAAAAATGTATCTTTTTAAAATGTTCATTTTGAAATAATTTTAGACAGAGAAAATTACAAAAATAGTACTAACAAGTATCCGTATGCTCTTCATCTGGCTTACCCTCATGTTAACATCTCACATGAGAATAGCACAGTTATCAAAAGTAAGATATGAGCCTGGGTAACCACCATTAACTAATCTTCAACGCTTGTTTGAATTTTTTCCACTTTTTCTAAAAATGTGCCTTTTCTTTTCCAGGATTCAATCCAGGATCCCACATTGCTCTTGTCATATCTCTTTGCTTCCCTCCAATCTGGCAATGTGCTTTGGTCTTCATGTTATTCTATTTGAAAATATGTAAATCTAAGTGTGTACAAATCCTTTGGACATAATTTTGTTTTCTTCTCAGCTTTGACCTGGCTTCTTCTGCTTAGTCATAGCCAGTCATGTGCTTGGCACATAATAGTTGCTCAGTAAATGTTAGCTGCTATGGTTTCGATCATAAGTGAGGCATGGTCATCGGTAATGCCACCAGTAATCTTTACTTACAGAAGAGCTCATCATTGGACTCCTTATATGGCATCTGTGGGGAAATGCTTTCAGTTCCCTCAAATGTAGATTTCTAAATGCAGGTGTGAGATAGGAAAGTGCCAGGAGCAGCTGTTTCCAGTCTCAGGACGTCTGTTGCAGTAGCAGGGCTGGCCTGGCATTTTCTCTTACAGATGCTTGGTGCTCATGCAAATCCATGTCAAGCCTGAAAAAGCCCAGATCTCACTGTTTAAGTTTGTGCACGGTAAATCACACTTCCTCTGGGTAGCTGGGCTGCTTAGAGAGTGACCTTCCCAAAACTCCCAGGGTGCTCTCGAAACACATGAAAGGCTGGGGAAGGATCTGCGCAAAGGTGGCATTTGGTGTTTACAGATTAAGCAAGTCATTCCTTTCCTTCTGGGCCTGATATTGGGCATAAATATATAGTGGTGGTAGGTGGATGGCAGAGGAGGGAAGGTTGTTTTATTTTAGAGTTTTTTTTTTTTTTTGTAAAAGTGATAATTACCCGGACTCTGAAGTTGTACCTAACTTTTTATTTAACTAAAGAATCCCACTCTGCCCCTAATGGGGTTTTCTCAGTGGATAGAGCATCGGCCTGCAGACTCAAGGGTCCCAGGTTCGATTCCAGTCAAAGGCATATACCTTGGTTATGGGTACATACCCAGTGGGGAGTGTGCAAGAGGCAACAGATGGATGTTTTTCTCTCATCGATGTTTCTAACTCTCTATCACTCTTCCTTCCTCTCTGTAAAAAAATCAATAAAATATATTAAAAAAAAAAAAAAAAGAATCCCACTGTGGCCCTAGCTACTTTGGCTCAGAGGATAGAGCATCAGCCTGTGGACTTTAGAGTCCCGGGTTTGATTCCAGTCAAGGGCATATGCCTGGCTTGTGGGCTTGATCTCCAGTGGGGGGTGTGCAGGAGGCAGACGATCAATTATTTTCATTGATATTTCTGTCTCTCTTTCCTTCTCCCTTCGTCTCTGAAAAAACAAACAAAAGAAAACAAAAAACCCCCAAAAAACCCAACCCACTGTGTGTGTGTATGTTTATGGAGCAGATAGTCACATATGAATACACATGGAGAGACAGAGATTGAGAGGACCGGCTTTTCCCAGGCCTAAGGGATTCTCTGGGATGGGAGACTTTCACTGCTAAAACCGGGCCAGGACTAGGCAAACCAGGGTGGGTAGTCAGCCTTTGAAGGACCTACATGGGACAGAAAGTGGTGTGGGTTGATGAGACCTCAAATATTCCCAGTGTGAGGTTTCTAAGTCTTCATCTTTTGCCATTTGTTCATGTCCCTTTTAAAATAAATCTTTATTTAAATTATGATTACCACCACTTTATTATTGTTCTATCTACTTCCTTCTTATATTCTGCTGGAGAATTTTGAAGCACTTCCCTGATATCCTCTCATTTTTATTTAAGTTTTATTTTTTTAAAGTAAACTTTTATTTGGGAGTAATTTTAGATTTACAGAATGTTGCCAAGAGTGGAGAGAGTTCCTGAATAACCCCTACCCAGCACACCCTACTGTTATCATCTTAAACGTTTCCACGGCACCTTGGTCAAAATTAGAAACTGACATTAGTACATTACCATTAATCAAATTCCAAACTTTATTTGGATTTCAACAGGCTTTCCATTTATATCCTCTTTCTGTTCCAGAATCCACTCCAGGGCAGCACATTGAATTTCATTATCTGTGACAGTTTCTCAGTCTTTCACAGTTAACAGAGAGAGAGAAAAAAAAGGCATTTTTCATGACCTTAACAGTCCTGAGGAGTTCTGGCCAGGTACCCTGTAGAATCCCCAAATATGGGTTTGTCTCATCTGTTTTGTGATTAGACTGGGGTTATGGGTTAAAAAATTAAAAAATTTTTTTTATTGATTTCAGAGAGGAAGGGAGATGGAGAGAGAGATAGAAACGTCAATGGTGAGAGAGAATTATTGATTGATTGCCTCCTACACACCCCTTACTGGGGACTGAACCCAACAACCCTGGCATGTGTCCTTGACTGGAATTGAACCCAGGACCCTTCAGTCCGTAGGCCAATGCTCTATACACTGTGCCAAACTGGCTAGGGTGGGTTATGACTTTTTAGAAAGAGCACACAGGTGAAGTGTCCTTTCTTTCTCATGATCTCGGGGGATATTTAACACCCATGTGACTTCTCGGTGATGGGCACCTTGATCACCTGGTTTATGTTGTGTTGAGCAGGTCTCTCCACACAGAGTTACTGTTTTTCCTTTTCCTCACTCTTTTCTTGGAAGTGAATCCCTGAGCACAGCCCTGGAAGGGGTTCAGCAAAGATTAAGTTTAACCTCCTGGAGGTAGAAGTACCTACATGCATTATTTGTAGGCTTGTAGGACACCCAGATCTCTTTGATTTTTAGATAAGCGATGAAAACTTTTAAATGTAGGTCTGTCCTGTGAGATATCAGAACTTCAAATTTAACTGTTGTCCTGTAATTTGTTAAATCTGGCAATCCTAATTCTTTGGAATTCTTCTTTAAGGAAAATTAGTTTATTTCCTCTTTCATTTGATTTTTAGTTTGATTCCACCATCTTCTTGTTATAGTTTTCTTCCCACTTTCTGTCATCCTTTAGCAGAGTTTGATATACTTCAGTGATTGTACTTTGTCTTCTTAATGTTCCTTTAAAACAATATGGAAAATAGTTTTGTTTGCCTCAAAAAATGAAAATTTTTTTGGTGTGTGTTTAATCAAAGGATTTTTTTTCATTACATGAGTCAAAAAGTACATTCGTTTCCAACCCCTATAAATGAAACCCAGAGTTGAAGGAAACGAGATTTGTGCTGAATTCTCAAGTGTGGGTTGTGGGAGGGGTTGGGAAGAAGGATGCTCTTTTAAGCAGTCCCAGGAGGCTTTAGGCATGAGGATTCTGCCTGAACTTGGCACTGTGAGGCACTTGTCATTGCTTTAGCCCCTTAACTTCTAGTAGGTGTGTGAGAATGCTAATTAAGTGGATATGGAAAGGAAGGATGGCTGGGGTAGTGGGAATGCCAGAAAGATCCTATAATTGTCCTTTTAAAAGAAAGCCAGACCTCTTGTTTCCATGTGGTGCACCTAGCCCAGTGTTTGGCAAACTCATTAGTCAACAGAGCCAAACTCATTAGTCAACAGAGCCAAATATCAACAGTACAACGATTGAAATTTCTTTTGAGAGCCGAAAACCAACTTCTGCGCATGAGCCACGAAGTTTCAATTGCATTGTACATGCGCTTTTGTGGAAGAGCCACACTCAAGGGGCCAAAGAGTGCATGTGGCTCGAGAGATAGGTCTTTGTATATCTCAAATAAAAAATGCTAGGCCAGTGGTTTGCTGACCGCTGACCTAACCCATCAGATGTGTTGCATTTTGTTAAAGCAACAGGTCTCTAGCAAGATTACCTTGGGTGTCTTGTTCTCAGCAGCTGGAACCCATCAAATTAGGGCCTGCTTCTCATCAGCACAGATGTTCTACGAAATGGCCAGAGACCTTGGAGTTTACAGAGGGCTCAGCTCCCTTTGGCAAGAGACCTCTGCTGTCCCATGGCCCCAACAAGCCTTACCGGGGTATAAGGACGGCTGATGGCCAGGCAAAGAGGAGGTTTTGGAGCTTGGTGAATTGGATGTGGCTGTGCCTTGATGATAGTTGCCTTCTTATCAGTTCTTTTGAAAGGATGTGCCTGTCACATAGTAGGTGATTTATTAAACATTTGCCAGTTGAATGAGGGCATTCATTATTTGTTCTGCCACATGTTCAGGTAATCCTCAGCAATTGTGACATGGATCCACCCACCTTACCTAAACTGAACCCTGTTAACAATGCCAGTCACTTGCCATTGCTTATCTAAATTAATTTTCTTGAGCTATGGGGTCTGACTCCTGCCAGGTCTGCACAGAAAGTCCTCAGCAATCCCAGGGCTCTGATGCCCTTTGATCTGAGTGCCCAATTCTTTCCCCTCCCAGGATGGGGCTACCCATGCCTCTGCTTCTGGAAGGATCTTGCTTTGCTGCTTCACCTGTGGCACCTGGCATGGTCTTGGGCCCTCATAAGGCCTTGTTGGATACGTGGGGAGTGGATAAATACCTATCTCCGTCTGGAATTCTTTGTATATCCCAAATAAGAAATGCTTACAGGTACAAAGATGCCCAGGGCAACTCATTAAAATATCTGCACATGTGTACAGTTACTACATTTGGTCTTTTTTTCCTAATAAAATAAAAGGCATTGCTTTTAGCATAGCTTCCTGAAGGTGTTACAAATGTCTGTGTTTGGTTCTTGTATCCTGTTGAAGAGAACAACATATGTTTGTCCATGTGCTTATATTTTTTTAAGATACCAGATGTCTGTAGTATAAGTTTTTATTATCTATTTTTGAATTTATGTTTTGAAACTTAAAAACACATTTTGGAATACTGCTATAGGTGTGAGTGCTGAGTGCTACCTGACGGACTGTAGGATATGTTTTGCCAAGCTGCTTTGAGTTTTGAATTTTCTTGAATTTCTGTTTATGGGATGCCAGTGTATTAAATACACAGATTAGTAAACAGTGAGGTCAGTTCTTAACAGCTCTGAAAAAGAGCAGGCAGTTATATTTTTGGTGAGAATTTTGGAGTGAAAGTAAAGCCCCAAAGAATGAGCCAAATCTGCATTGATCTGAGGTGAGGAAGCCAGGGCTGGGCACTGGGACAGTGGCACCATTAGTGGTTCCCCCTTGTCAGGTAAAGTCAACTTGACCCACACTTGTTGGCAAAGCCTTGTCCTGACTGTGGCCCAACCGAGAGCTCATGGCAGCCACCGCTCTGATGGTCAGCGGTCAGTGGCATAGAAATTGAACCCTGCAGCAAATCTCTCGAGATGTGACTCTGTGGGTCGCTGCCTTTCTGTGCCTGGAGCCACAGTGGAATCGCTGAGTGAAATGAGCTACGGAGTTCTCATTTTTACACAGACCACAATCTCTTCTGAACTGCTCACTGTGTTTTTTTAAAAAATTTTTTATGAGGAAACTGAAATAGCTTTACTTGCCCTTTTCCAGAGTTTTCTGCTTTTTCCTTTTTATAGCTGAATATGAGGTCACCAGAAGGTTTCCTTTTCAGCTTTTTGTTATCAAATTGAACATCTTTGCAGCTGTGGCTCCTTATTTTCAGAAATGTGTTTCCCTGAGTTTTGGCTAAAGAGCATCTCAGAGGCAGGGTGTCTCCCTGCAGACCAGGCAGTGTCTTTGAGAGGCACAGCTCACCTGGGATGGCTCAGCTCCATCCTCTACAGTCAGAGGTGGGGGATACTCCTCGAGCACCCGTTTTCAAACTTTATTAGTAGGGGACCCTTTTGTAGACACAAAATTATATCCCAAACACAATAGAATACCAAAATGAGCTTCTGTGTGACTTGAGAGGTAGGTGATAGAGGGCTTAGAGCTGTCTGTAGGTGGTGGTGGGAAGGGGTGTCTCTGAGGCTACTTCTGATGAGTTGGGCATTTGTAGGCAGGTCATCTCACTCTGGCTGAGGTTGTCCTTGGTGCTGCCCTCTCCCTCAGGCCACATAGCTCTGCCTGAAAGTAAGTCAGTGCTAGCATTTCCTTTTTCCCTGTCACGTTCAGGATCTGTCATTGGCTCGGGCTCTGGGGACCTGCCCCTCTTCCTTGGTCTCCTGTTTCTCACCTGTCGCCAGGGCCTGTTTGTAAATGTCTTGGTAAGAACTGAAGCCATTCTTCAATGTTGGTGGAGCTCTCACTGTGCTGGGCCTGTTGTCAGTGCTTTGCTGTCTTGTCTCACTCACCCCATCCTTTCCATGTTAGGTGCGGATGACCCAGAATTTCCATTTCTTATATCAGTGCTGAACTCAAATTGGAATTACTCTAATAGCCCCCGATGGGGCTGCATGTCAAGGGTTTCTGTACTGTGTCTTGCATACCAGGGTTTGCTTAATATTTCTCAAACCCTTTAATCTCTGCAGCTCCTCCTGAAGTCTTTGCTGGCTCCACTTCCCTTAGGGTTAAGATCAGACTTTAGCCCAGCACAGGCCTCAGTCTCAGGCCTGTCTCCCCTCCGTCCCTGCAGGAAGTGTCAGTGAGAGCATGCCCTTGTTTTCTTCTCCAAGGCTGTGCTCAAACCCTTTCCTCCTCTGTGGCTGCACATCAGCGCACCTCTTTCCTTCCTGGCAGGAGTGTGTCCCCACTTTTGCATTTGAGCAGCAGGCATGGCTGTCTGTCTGTGTACTGCCACGTGTAATCTGTTAGCATTTTCATTGTCTTGAAATATAATACAGTAATTTCCATCCAACTTCTCTAGAGCTCATCCCTTTTCTACAATTAAATTATAAACGCTTTAAAAATATATTTTTTATTGATTTTAAGGAGGAAATAAGAGGGAGAGAAAGAGGGAGAGAGAGGGATAGAAACATCAATGATAAGAGAGAATCATTGATTGGATGCCTCCTGCACACCCCACCCTGGGGATTGAGTCCACAACTGGGGCATATGTCCTGACCAGGAATCAAACTGTGGCCTCCTGGTTCATAGGTCAACACTCAGTCACTGTGCCACGCCTGCCGAGCTAAATCGTAAACTCTTTAAGGGAGAACCAGAACTTAAAAATTCCTCCACAGCACTCATCACAGTGCACAGAATGGGCAGAGGACAAATACTTGCTTTTGATGAGCGTTCTAAAGAAGGTAAAGAAGGTAAAGAAGCTTCATGTCACTGTATGAGAACATGGTATTCCATTTTTGCCAACCTTCTTGCTCCTCATCCTCCAATCTTGTCCTGCATTGGTTCATGAGAAGTTCACTCAGAGCCAACAAGCAAAACCAAGAAGCCAGTGGAGTGAAACTTCCTGAGGTTGCTGTATAACAGGCCAGTGAAAACACTGGCATAATCATAACCTATTAGTACAAATATGTAAGCTTGGAATTCTGAGGGCATGCACAACGAACCGTTTTGCACCATCTCTTCTCACCTATATGGTGTGGGCCTACTCCGCAGATTCTTGGTTGGCTGTGGCTGACAGCCTCACAGGAACGGGAACTGAGAGTGGCGTGGCCACTCCTTAGTCAGCATCCTTAGAAACAGGAGGGGATCTGCAGAACATCTGGGCCTCTGCTGCTTACTGGAATGAAGCAAGGCAGGAGGGGAGAAGCCGCTGCTTCACAAGGCATTCTTAGACCGAGGGGCTCCTTCCTCACTCTCTAATATTTATTTTATTCTGAGACCATGGTCGTCTCATTACAGTTTACATTTTGTTCTCTTGCTTTAGTGGCTTATTTAATTGAGAACATGTCAATGACAGAAATGTTTAAAGCACTGCAGTTGCAAAGAATCTGGGGTCATGCAGAGGTTTTCATTGATCCCTGTGATGAATGAATGAATAGAACTCCCCTGTGAAGGGCCTTATTTTCATTATCTCTCAAGGCCTTTATTCCATCTCCATCAGCACAGAAGAGCTTAATGTTTTTGGCCAATTGCACTCTGACTTATGCTACTTTTAAAGCTTTGACTTCTTAACCACGAGGCTGAAGCCAGAGTAAGCTGGAAAACTTACTCCTATGCTATTTATTGCACGAGGCATTAAAAGCAGCACCGTTACAGTCATCTGTTTTACTTTTTATAGGCTCTGTCATCACTTTAATTGGTTGTTAGAGCAGATGTTTTAAAAGGAATATTTTGGCATGACTGTATTTGTTTATTTAATTTCTGATGATTTACAGGACATTTATATCTACATGTTTTTTAAAAAAAGAACTGTGGGCCATGGGAGCAGAGCAGCCCCTGAGCCCTTTCCCGACCCGTCCTCGGGAGGGATTAATGAGGCTGCTGGGCCAGCTGTCCTGGGTGAAGAGGTTGAGGGAGGCCTCATAAACTTGAAAATCTAGGGGCAGCCTGCAGAAAGCTCTCCGTTTACAGTCAGCAGGACGTTC
Organism: Nyctalus aviator; assembly: GCA_036971965.1. Classification (NCBI taxonomy): domain Eukaryota; kingdom Metazoa; phylum Chordata; class Mammalia; order Chiroptera; family Vespertilionidae; genus Nyctalus; species Nyctalus aviator. Next base: position 102,552,423 of record CM072925.1, on the reverse strand, counting down.
ACTAGCAAACCAAATGTCAGACCACCTCCAAAGATGCCTTTTAAGAACGCAGAAGCCAAGTTACCCTTGTTTTAAGGTAAACAAGATTAAAAAGAAAATTGTCCACCTGTTTAGACAGAACTTATGAATCAGTTAAGGTCTTTGCAACTTTGATACCTTTTCCAGTAGTGAACTGACCTCAGACTTGGACATGAGCATGGTTCATATGCCATGGCTTAATAGCCCGGTGATTATTTTTGGTTCTTTGAATGTGGGCAATGATAGAAAAGCTTAACAATATCAACTCTCAAAATATTTTTTCTTCTGTGTTTGGGTCAAAATATACTTCTTAAATTGCTACTTCATAACAATGTTTGTAAAATAATTAATATTATAACAATATTTTGAAGAATTTTGGTTTTAGAGAAAGTCTCTAAGGATAAAAGGGTTATTTTAAGGCCTTTTTATTCTTTTATACTATTTAAATAATTGTCTCTGTCTTTTAAAAAATTTGACAAGGAGGGGGAACTCCTTTGTTAACCTAAAGCAGACACTTAGTAAGTCAATTAACATCGTCAGTGGAAGTGGTTGTGATGAACCCTGCAGTCTAGCAAGTTTCCTTCTGGTGGATTGATACATTATCAGGTTTGGGGCTGTGCCATTATGACTGTACAGAAAATGTGTGTTACAGTAAGGCAGAGAGATGCTGCTGAGCTCATAAGGCTTCCCAGGTGTAGACATCTTTTAAAAAAATCCTCACCTGAGGATATGTTTTTGTTGAGAGAGAGAGAGAGAGAGAAAGAGAGAGAGAGAGAGAGAGAGAGAAACATCAGTGTGAAAGAGAAACATCTATTAGTTGCCGAGAGAGAAAGAGAGACATCAATGTGAAAGAGAAACATCTATTAGTTGCCTCTACTACGCCACGGCTCGGCATTGAACCCTCAACCTTTTGGTGGAAGGGATGATGCTCCAACCACTGAGCCTCCTAAGTAAGTGAGTATGTTCTTTCGTTCAGCTGGGTTCTGTGGAACATTCTCATTATTGCAAGCGCTAAGCATGATGCTCGTTTGGTGCAGAGCAAACACTCAGTAACTGTCTAATTAATGAATTGGCAAAAGAGTTTACAAGTGACCAGATGTTATTTGTATATAGGGAGTAGCTTATTGGTGGAATGCCACCTGTTTCCATGGTGTTATTATTAACTGTGAGTGTTAATTGATAGCCAAGCTGTTTAATCTGTCTAGTATATTTAAGTCCTAATTGAAATACTGAGGTTTTCTTGGATTATGTGACTTTCATTTTCATGTGATGGGTGTCTTAAACAATTTGAGACCAATTGATCAATCTTTTTAAAATTTATTTTTATTTTACTCACTTAAGCACCTTAGTGTTAATAAAATGTAAAATCTTTTCTGGTGTGAAAAATGCTACAGATCAGAGCACATGGTAGAAGTATCTATGAATAATTTCTTTTGTGTGATCATTATCTTTACTTCCTAAATTGCTACTTCATAACAATGTTTGTAAAATAATTAATATTATAACAGTATGATATTGGGAAGGGATGGAAGGAACTCAATCCTTAGCAGGTTCCTATTGTTGTATAACATAAAGAGAAAGGTATAGAGTGATGAAAATTATTCCTGTCAAGTTTATGATTTTTAAAATTTTAAATTATTTATTAAGTTTATGATTCTTGACTTTTATAATGCCTATCCCAGTTGATTAGAAAAATAAAAGTGCAGTTTCTTTGAAATACTATCACTTATCATCTTCAAAAGAGCTTTAACTCTTTAAAATATATGTCACATCTAAATAGACACTAAAAACCTCACTGTTACAGGATAGGAGAAATGGTATTTCTAGTTTATTCCTCGGGAAATAAGCATAGAAGTCTTCCAGTGATTATAGAACTAGTCTGGTAGCTGAGCGGGACTAGAGTGTTTTCAGCAAAGTGAACAGCTAACCTACCCTGGCAATATTTATCTAATTATGCTTTCTCCATTAAAAAATGTATTCAAAATGAAATAAATCCTACATTGATGTATCTTTCTGTTTAGAATTCACAATTAAATTTTTTATTACATTTATTTTATTCTGATATCAACCATTTCAGAATCACTTTTAAAAGATGAGTATGCCTAATTTCTCTTCTAATAGTACCAAATTAAATTTCTCGATTTTCAGCTATTGCTAAATTTCTAGTTTAAAAAAATATTTTATTGATTTTTACAGAGAGGAAGGAAGAGGGACAGAGAGTTAAAAATATCGATGAGAGAGAAACATCAATCAGCTGCCTCCTGCACACCCCCTACTGGGGATGTTCCTGCAACCAAGGTACATGCCCTTGACCGGAATCGAACCTGGGACCCTTCAGTCCACAGGCCGACACTCTATCCACTGAGCCAAACCGGTATTGCCTCTATTTTTTTTTTTTTTCCGACATGTAGATTTATATCAAAGGTACTTCTTTCCTACTTTGATGATTTTTTTTTCCAGTTTACTAACTTGATTTGATGATATAAATATACATGAAAACGATTGCAATCGAAGCATTCTGAGCAATATAATATTTTTGACTTGAATGCTTGGGTTGTCTTGATTTTCAGTTTTTATTTGTGTGTGTGTGTGTTTAAAGCTACTGGCAACCTTGAGATCACTACAAAAAGTTTATGATTAAAAAATAAAGAAAGAAAGGGGTAGTGTAGGGAATGGAAAAAAAATTCTGTTTATATTATAAACTGCTTATAGCAGTTACAAAAGAGAGCAGTTAACCCAAATCACTTAAAAAAACTATCTACTAAAGAGGGAATATGCTAATTGACCATCACAACCTCACAAAGATGGCGTGCCCATAGCTAGTAAGGAGGGAATATGCTAATTGACTGCCTTGCCCTCAAAGATGATGGTACCCTCAGTCCTGCTGGGGTGGCAGGCATGCAGCATTGGCTGGGCCTGCCTCCAGGTGGGTCTAGCTGCTCTGCACACCTGCCTCTGGAATCCCCCAGCCCCCTCAAGTCCCCCAGCTGCCCAGGGCTGGCCCGAGGCACAGGCAAGCCTTGGATGTTGGCTGCCCAGCCACCCAGGGCCGCCTGAGGTTTAGGTAACCAGGGCCAGCTGAGGCTTGCGCTGCCGGCAATGGCAGCATCAGAGGTGTGATGGGGACATCGCCTTCTGATCACCGGATTGCCTCCAACCCCTGAAGGCTCCTGGACTGTGAGAGGGGGCAGGCCGGGCTGAGGGACCCCACCTCTAATGCATGAATTTTCATGCACCAGCCCCCTAAGTAGTCATAATATTGAGTTAAAAATAATTTTACTTGAAGAGGACCTCAGGAGCAAATATCAAAAAGTCCAAATAAGCATAAAGTGGGATTGTAGGGCTGCGTGCAGAATTTCAAGTGTTACTTTATGGGCAGTTGTTCATTCTGTGGGTTTGCCTACAATTTGGGGTCCCATAGTGATCTGTGACCCCCAGATTGCTTTAGAGTGCTCTCTATTGACAAGGTCAGATGCTTTCTCCTCTGAGGGAGCTGGGCCCTTCCTTGACTGCCCCAATGAGAGTGTTCATCCAGAAATTAGCTGGCCTCCCAGGTGCCCTGCAGGAGCCATGGACCCTGCTGACAGAATGTGTGCCTGCCTCTGCTCCCAGGGGAGCTCGGGCAGAGCAGCGTGTGTGGCTGTCAGAGACCTGCTCACTGCCTGGAGCTGTGCTGCTGAAGCGTAGCAAATTGCCTGCAAACTCAGTGGCTCAACACAATGATAAACATTTATTTCATACAGTTTCTGTGGGTCAGAAATTTGGACTGTTTAGCTGGGTGGTTTTGGCCAGGGGTTACAGTCACAGTGTTAGCAGGACGGTCTTCCTCTATGGCTCTTAGGAGGCTGGCAAGCTGGTGCTTGTTATTGGCAGGAGGCCTCGGTTTCTTGCCACATGGAGTTGCACGCCACTAGTGCAACATGACAGCTAGTTTCCCCCAGAGACATAGCCTCTGAACTCACATGCTGTCATTTCTGCAGCATCCTGTCAGCTACAAAGGTCGGCCCTAGTCACTGTGACTACACAAGGTCACTGACACCAGGAGGCGGGACTCACTGGGATTGCCACACCAGCCCAAACACACTTCCCAATTGGTAAAAATCTGTCCTGCTGTCTCATCATTAGCATAAAGATGAATAAGATGCTTACTGAGTACAGGTACTTATTGAATGAGCCATATTCTGGGAAATTTGCAGAGGTGGCTGCCTAGACACAGTAGAGAAAAGCTTCATTCTTGCTGAGTGTGTGGTGGAAGTATTCAAACATTTCTCTTTTTAAATCAGTGATAACAATCTTGCTTTTACAAAGAAGAAAATAAAATCACCTTTAATTCTAACTTCCATGATACCAAAGTGCTTTTCTTCTTTCTATGTAGTGCTTTCCCCCCCCTTTATGCCTCTATATAGCAGATACGTCCCTCTATATATTCTACAGTAATAAAAGTATAATATGCTAATTAGACCGGACAACCTTTCAGACAAAGCTGTGGCTGCAAGGGAAGCCCGGGTCCTGGGTGCCAGGGAGAAGCCGGTGCTGGCAGCCAGGGGAATGCAGCTGGGGGAAGGAAGGCCTACTCTTGTATGAATTTCATGCTTTGGGCCTCTAGTATGTATGTATTTATAAAATGGGACCATTTTACTGTACTGTTTTGTAATTTTGTTTTTCCACTTAAAATATCATGGACATTTTTGCATATTATTAAATAATATTTTTCAACCTCAGTTTAAAAAAATATTTTTATTGCTTTCAGAGAGGAAGGAAGAGGGAGAGTGAAATAAAAACATCAATGCACACCCTCTACTGGGGATTGAGCCCGCAACCTGGGCATGTGCCCTTGACTGGAATTGAACCTGTGGCCCTTCAGTCCACAGTTCTATCCACTGAGCAAAATCAGCTAGGGCTCCAACCTCACTTTTTTAAAAAAAAAATATATTTTATTGATTTTATACAGAGAGGAAGGGAGGGAGATAGAGAGTTAGAAACATCGATGAGAGAGAGTCATCGATCAGCTGCCTCTTGCACACCCCCCACTGGGGATATGCCTGCAACCAAGGTACATGCCCTTGACCGGAATCGAACCCGGGTCCCTTCAGTCCCCAAGCCGACGCTCTATCCATTGAGCCAAACCGATCCCGGCCCAACCTCACTTTTAATGGGAGCCTACTATTCTGCCATAAGATGTATCATAGTTTATTTAGCTACTTACTCCCTATTGTACATTTAAGTGACGCCCCAGCTTTTCCTCTTAGGAGCAGTGCTATGGTGAAGTGCATTGTGTCCTAAATCTCGCTCCGTAGCCTGGCTCATTTCTGGGCATACATTCAGACCTGTAACTTCTGAGGCAACGAACACAGATGCATTAAGGGTTTTATTTTTATCAGGAGCCTCCTCTCCTTAGTGCCTTTAGAGTTCATCTTCACCTGGCAGAGTTTGCAGGTGACCTTTCCCAGGCATTGGGCTGAGCACGTCAATGTGAGTCTCTGCTAACTTGATAGATTAAAAGATAGAGGTAGAAAGTTTGTTTATCTGCAGTAGGCCTCACTTAATAAAAAGTCAATTAACTCCTAATTGCCCGTGGAAATTGCATGGAGGTAGTGAAGGAGATGGGGAGTAGCCTGGCCACCTGGAATGACCTGCCAGCCAATTCAGGCAGAAACCCAAGCAGCCTCCCCTGCGAGAAGCTGTTTTCTCCACCTGTGCTGCAGGCAGTAAATTAGAAAACACACTGTTTTATGATTCATCCCTCCTGTCCGCCCACCCCAAAACTGAAGGTCCTGCCGAGCCGCAGAACAGACAGGGGCAGGGAGTAGAAGCACGGGGGTACTGGTCCCCAGCAAGATCAGTTTATCTTCAGAGCATTGAGGGCGGCCACGACCTCTGTGGGCTGCCGATGGTTATGAGGATGGCATGTTGGTCATATCTGTTCTCGGCTTCTGCGCTGGTGAGCTGAGGGCTCCGTGATGGACAGACCTTTGGAGCGCAGCCTATCGGCTGATGCTTGTGTACTGACGGTTACTTGTTGGCCCTTGGAGTAATTCTGTCTCAGGCCCCAACAGGGCAGGAGTGGGAAGGAGCAGAGAACTACCATTTTACTCAACTCCTAGGTCCTACTTGCCAGACGTTACTCTTGTTTTTATTCTTACTGACTGCCTTTCCTCTCCAAAAAAGGAAAGGAAACAGGCATTTCATCGACCTTATTTTATTCGGGTGACAAAGTAGCTAATCACCATCATAAATAATGTGCAGCTTAAAAATTTCTCTTACGTGTGAACTTTATGAGCAAGTAAATATTTTCTCGTTTGTGGTTTTTGCTTTCTTTGCTTGGACTCAAGAGCTTTACAACCTCCAACTGCCCAGGCACATTTCAATGGCTGAGGTTTCAGTGTGCTGTTTCTGTGCACCGAAAGAAAACACATAGAGGGGGGATAACATGTTGCATTCTTTTGTGAGCTGGAGCCTGAATTTTGGACCTGTTACTGAAGAATCCATGTTTCTCTGTGCGGTTCTGATGTACCTAGGGATCATCTCAAGTGAAGAGTTGTTCCTAGCTTATTTTGCTGTTGTTTTTCTTCTTGGAGCTGTTTTCTGCCATTGAAGAATCCTGGGCACGGGGTGGGGGAAGGTGATTGAAACTGGCTAACAGGCCTCAGCTGTGCACCCAGTGCTCCGTCTCCTGCGGTGAAAACCTTCTTGGGAGGCCAGCCTTTCGGTGCCTGTGCCTTAGGTGTGTAGCAAACGCTGCTTGAAGAACACATTTTCACTTTCCCGTGTATTCAGAACCTTCCAGATACTGTTTTGGTACGTTGTCACCTTGTCTCCAAGGTGATTTTACGGATGAGAAGAGCAGAGAACTAGGAGGCCGAGTCCCATGAGAACTAGCCCCCAAACTCCCTCTTATTTTCCTTGTCTTTACCAGATTTTTCTCCAAATATATCTTAAAAAGAAAAGAAAAAAGAAAAAAAGGCAAAATTCAGGAGCACCTCCTCTACCAAAGTCTTAAAGTGGTAGTTTGAGAAATGGAGTTGTTTCTTTTAAAAAATTAAACCACCATTCTCCTTTCTGGACACACAGATGTGACCTTAAAATGTGCTGGTGAAGGAGAAGGGCCTGCTTCCACAACACGCCTCCTTGAAGCGCTGGCCTCTGAGGAACAAACGATAAAGGCAGGCTTTCTCGAGATTGTTGAGATGATATGAGTGGAAATGTAAAAGAAAGGCTTAGAAAAGAATTTGAAACCTAAAGGTGCTTTAAATGCTGGCAGGGCCAGCCAGGACAGCACAGGAGAGAGGGAAGTGAAAGTGCTGGGTGTGGGGCTCTGAGGGAGGCAGTCTGAGCTGAAGGCGGCCTTGGGAGCCTTAGAGCCATCTCTCTGGCTGCACCACGCCCGCCCATCACCTGATGGGAGGAAATAGAGCTGCTTTTAAGAGGTTTCTAGAAGGGATGGGCTGTTAATTCAACTTCACTGTCGGGAAGTTGTTATTTCTTTGGAAATTGTTATTTCTAGGTTAACCCACTGCTGACTTTCCCCACATCTCACTAGAGATAAACTATCTTTTGAGTTCGGATACTTGTCATTTTCTGAAAACTCATGATCACAACTTCAGTGGATTATATTTTGAAATTTGAATACAGGCGAGGCCATACTGTAATTGTGATATTTTTCTGAAAGAAGAGATCTGAAAAGCATAGCATAACGAAACCTTTCTGACCTAATATGCATTTTATCTGAATGCTTGATGTTGAGTTGAAGTTGTCCAGCTGAACTATTTACCCTCCAGGAAGATAACATGTTATATCATTGTCTCATATTCATTGTCTGTCTCTACCCTCCATGCCTGTCCCTGTCCTGCCCCATGTCACCATCCCATCCCCTTCACCTGCATCACCCCATCTCTCCTCTGCTCACCCCAGTGCCTATAGATAATTGATTTCATTTCTTTTTAAATATATTTTGGACTTGGAATCAGGAAACCCTCCCAGACACAGGCTTTTCCTTGCTGTCCCTTCCCTGGGCTATTATGAAAGCTCTTTTCTCCATGTTTGGCCTTATCATCCATAGGATGGCTTATGAGAAGTGGAAGGAAAAGCTGCCCAGATCCAAGACTTTATGTCCTGAGTATCCTTTGACTATAAAGAAATATCAAATCTGCTATCACAGTTAAATCCATAAAGAGCCACATCCTTCTCCAAATCCCTGAGTGAGGGCCTTATCTCTAGTTTTCCTGAGACCATACTTTTGAGTTGTGAAAGCATTTCTTGATTTACATTTTCTTTGATTGCATCTGAAAAGGCCTGTTGGCTTGACAACAGTTGCTATGGAGATGATACTTATGGTTAGTGCTGTGGGCAATCACCAGAAAGCATAAGGTGCTTCTTTATTCAGGGTTTGGAACAGATTCTGTTATAAGCACATGAAAGTGACTCACCCTAACCTTGTTTTCTCCTGAATATAGTTTGGGGATCTTCATGACATATATCCCCATTGTGGTAGTCATTATAATTTTCCACTGGTGTCTTTACTTTTCTAAGGAGTCTGGAATTTGAGGTATTTGTTTTTGAAGGACAGATATTAAAAATGACGTTTTAAATAATTATCCTCTGGTTTGATTTAAATGTAACACTGACATGTCTGACAGGAGGAAAAATAGATAAACTACTGTTGGGAACAGACCTACTAACCTGGCTGTGACGACTCTTAGATTCCTTTTGGTAGGTAACAGTCACCACCAGAATGTTCGAGGTGGGAGAGGGTTAATTATTCCCACCCAATCTTCCTGCCAAATGTGATGGAACAAGTAGGTGTGAGACCTAATTCTGCTGTACAGGATTTATGAAAGAGACTTGCATCAACAAGCAGGCACAAAACAGCCCTACAAACTCTTCTGTTCGCTTGCTAAAAGCCCAGCCCTCAAGCAGATGCTGTATCTTCTAGACTTAGAGGGTGTGTGGCTCTGTCCTCAGGACCACGAATCACTTACCAGGCCTTACAAAAGACCCACTGGGATAAAGAATAGAGAATGCTTACTTCTTACAGCTGGTTATTTGTCAGCATTGTGGCAAGACTGGTTAGAAACTATGAGCCAAATAAACTGTTGCTACACATTCAAAATTTAAGCCTGTCTATGGTGGCTTTAGGAATAAGGAACAAAAGGAAAGATTTTTATAGCGTTGAAAATTGTCCCTGAGATATATAGTAGGTAACCTCACTAATGCAGGGAATAATTTAAGATGACATTACTAAAGTTTAACTCAGCTTCCATTCTGAACTGGATTCTCTTTGTACTTTGACTCCCTAAGGATGTGCTCCCCACTTGCTGAAGGTCACCTTGTGAAAAACAGCTGAGTGGCTGCTTTGCTATCTCCCCGTGGGCTGGGACACTGAGACCTTGGCCACATGGCCTGTCAGGAACTGACGCAGCAGGAGTGGGTGACCTGTATTCTAATCTGGGCTGCACTCTAGAGATAGCGACACCAGGGGCTTCATTATCCACACCTTGGAATGGGCCATGCTATAACACTGTGAATGTCAGAAGTGGATGTTCCCACATGCAGGAGTCTCCTGCATTGGAGGATGGGAGTTTATTACCTGTAGGTCAAATGAGCTGAGCTGCCTGTCAATTTGGGGCAACTTAAGAGAAATCAGATCAGATTTATTTGCAGTCTGGCTGGCTTGGAAGATGTGGAATTATTTTAAGCATTACAATGCAAATATCAGGTGAAGTCCTTCACAGACACTTTAATAACAAGATATCATCTACTTGAGCCACATTAATTTGCCTGGATTGCATTCAGATTTATTTCATTGGGAATTTTATGGGGTCCTTAAAGGGTGTCTGTTTTTGGATGAAGGCGTTTTACTGGGAGGTTTTCAATATGGCAATAAATCATCATTAGAAAGGAACAATGATGAGAATTAGAGTGGGCAACTTGTTAGAAACTACGCAAGCAAGGAGAGAGAAGAAAATATTTCAGGTTTTGAAAGAAAACACACCAATTTAGAATTATATATTCAGTGAAATTACCCTTCAAAAATGAAGGAGAAATACAAATAAAAACAGAATTCATCACCAGCAGACCCATTTTGCAAGAATTGTTAAAAGAAGTTCTTTGGGCAGAAGTAAAACAATATAGGTAAGAAACCTGCATCTCCATAAAGAAAGAAACAGTATAAGAGAAATAATAAATTAAAATGAAATAAAGCCGAAGCCGGTTTGGCTCAGTGGTAGAGCGTCGGTCTGCGGACTGAAAGGTCCCGGGTTCGATTCCGGTCAAGGGCATGTGCGTTGGTTGCGGGCACATCCCCAGTGGGGGGTGTGCAGGAGGTGGCTGGTCGATGTTTCTCTCTCATCGACGTTTCTGGCTCTCTGTCTCTCTCCCTTCCTCTCTGTAAAAAATCAATAAAATATATTTTAAAAAAATGAAATAAAATTTTATTCTTTTTTGCTTCATAGAATTCTATTTTTTAATTTTTAAAAATAATTTTTTATTTTCCAAGTACAGTTGATGTACATTGTATTAGTTCCAGATGTATAATCCTATGATTAGACATTTATATAACTTACAAAGTGACCTCACTGATAAATCTAGTACTATATATAGTTATTTCATATTATTGACTATATTCTCTATGACATACTTTATATCCCCATGACTATTCTGTAACTACCAATTTGTATTTAATCCCTGCACCTTTTATACTCTTTTCCCTCTACCCCCCTCCCATCTGGTAACTGTCAAAATGTTCTCTGTATCTATGAGTCTCTTTCTGTTCTGCTTGTTCCTTTATTTTGTTTTTTAAGTTCCACATGAAATCATCTGGTATTTATTTATTTATTTGGACTTATTTCACTCATTACAATAGCCTTTAGGTCCATCCATGTTGTTGCAGATAACAAGATTTCATTCTTTTTTTTTTTTTAACCCTCACCTGAGGATATTGTTTCATTGCTTTCTAATGAGAATGAAATAGAGAGAAAAAGACAGAGAAATATTGATGTGAGAGAGACACATTGATTGGTTATCTTCTCCATGAGTCCCAACCAGGGCCTGGGCCAGGAGGGAGCCTGCAACTGAGGTATGTGTCCTTGACTGGAATCGAACCTGGGACTCTATCTACACCAAACTGGCCAGGGCTCATTCTTTTATATGGCTAAGTCATATTCCATAATATATATGCACCACATCTTCTGATCCATTAATCTACTGATGGGCACTTAGGTTACTTCAATGTCTTGGCTATTCTATATAATAAAAAAGGCTAATATACAAATTATCCTCTCTGGAGTTCAACCTCCTGAGAGTTTGACTGCTTGCTATGACGTGCGCTGACCACAGGGCGGGGGAGCGGTGTGGAATGAAGGAAGGTCCCAGCTAGGCAGCTGGCAGCTGGGGGGAACGAAGGCCCCATTGGCCTTGATCGCTGGCCAGGCCTAGGGAACTTACCTGTGCAAGGGTTTTTGTGCACTGAGCCTCTAGTTGTAAATAATGTTGAAGTGAACATATGGTTGTAAATGCCTTTTCAATTTGGAGTTTTGGGTTTCTTCAGATAAATACTCAGAAGTGGAACCTTTGTTTTAAAGTCTGTTTTACCTAGTGTAAGTTTTGCTACTGCAGCTTTTTCTTTTTTTGTTTCTATTTTCACAAAATATTTTTTCCATCCCTTTACTTCAGTCTGTGTATGTCTTTTGATCTGAAGTGAGTCTCTTGTAGACAGCATATGTAAGAGTCTTATTTTGTTATCCATTTAGCCACTGTATATATTTTGATTAGAGCATTTGATCCATTTATATTCAAAGTAATTGTTGGTAAATATGTATTTATTGCCATTGTATTACTCTTATTTTTAATTTAAAAATTTTCTTTGTCTTCTAAAATAAGACCGTTTACCATTTCTTTTTTAAAAATATATTTTATTGATTTTTTATAGAGAAGAAGGGAGGGAGATGGAGAGCTAGAAACATGGATGAGAAAGCAACATTGATTAGCTGCCTCCTGCACACCCCCCACTGGAGTTATGGCTGCAACCAGGTACTTGCCCTTGACTGGAATTAAACCAGGGACCCTTCAGTCCGCAGGCTGATGCTCTATCCACTGAGCCAAACTGGTCAGGGCCCTTTACCATTTAAAAAAAAATATTTTATTTATTTTTTACAAAAAGGAAGGGAGAGAGATACAGAGCTAGAAACGTCGATGAGAGAAATCATCGACCAGCTGCCTCCTGCACACCCCCCATCGGGGACGTGCCCGCAACCAATGTACATGCCCTTGACTGGAATCGAACCTGGGACCTTTCAGTCTGCAGACCGATGCTCTTCCACTGAGCCAAACCGGCTTTGGCCCTTTACCATTTTTTATAATACTGGTTTGGTGGTGATGAACTTCTTTAGTTTTTTTCTTGCCTGGGAAGCTTCTTATCTGTTTTGGGGTTCTAAATGATAGCTTTGCTGGGTAGAGTAATCTTGGTTGTAGGTCCTTGCTTTTCATCACTTTGAATATTTTCTGCTGATCCCTTCTAACCTGCAAAATTTCTGTTGAGAAATCAGCTGACAGTATTATGGGTAACTAACAGTCTTATGTAGGTAATTAATAGCTTTTCTCTCATTATTTTTAATATTCTCTTTAAAGATTATCTTTAATCTTTGATATTTTAATTATAATGAATGTTTGTGTGGACCTCTTTGGGTTCATCCTGTTTTGGGACTCTCTTTGCTTCCTGGCCTTGTATGTCTATTTCCTTCACTAGCTTAGGGAAGTTTTCCATCATTGCTTTGTCAAATAGGTTTTCAGTTCCTTGCTCACAGCAGTTGTGTTCTTACCAAATTGTATATGCTTTTACAGTCTTTGTTAATTTAGTAGATAAAAGTGTTCTAGCTGTAATTTACATATCTTTTCTTAAAAGTAAGGCTGACTCTTTATAAATACATTTATTAGCTATCTGAATTTTGTGTGAATGCAAATTACTGTTCCTGTTATTTGCCAGTTTTTCCTCTTTTTCTTATTAATTGAAATCTTGTCTTTCCTACAGCTTGTTCTTCCTTGCAATTGATTGCTTCTTGGGCCTATTCAGAGACCAGGTTAGAGCAGAAAGTCTTGGAGAGATTTCATGAGAGGTTGAGTCATCACAATGCATACTCACTCAGTTTTACAAATATTTATTCAGCATCTTTTTCATGCCAGGCACTTTCTAGACATTTGGGATATAGCAGTGAACAAAAAAGATACACATGTATCTTGCATTCTGGTGTGTTGGGGTGTGTGGAGCTCTGAGAAATAATACCAAAATAGTCAAAGGTGTCAGATGATAAGGAATGTGATGGTGGAAGTAAGGCAGGGAAGGACAGCGAATTCCTGGTAGGAATTTTTAGAGAAGCCAGTTGCACCAAGACCTGAGGGAGGGAGGAGTCGTGCAGAGTCTTAGAAAGACATTTTAGGTGGAGAGAATGCCCAGCATGGATCCCAGGAAGGGGCAGTGTTGGCTGAATTTTAGAAATAGTCAAAGAAACTTGTGGCCTGCAACTAGGGTGTAAGGGTGATAATGCTGGTAGGAAAAAGGTGAGGGGAAGCTAGGGCCAAAGGATGTAAAGCCCCAAATCAGAACTGCTTTAGAAATAAAAGGGATGTGGATTGTAGAATTATCTTCTGATAAAGGAGCAAGTGCTTCCCAACTCTGGTAGCCCAGGCCAGAGTTAGTGAAATATGAGGGAAAGAGGAGATGCATTATATTTGTAATACATGAATGCAATGTTTTGGATTATGGGTCCACAGTCCTCTGATAATAACATAGAAGGCAGTTTTCTAGAATTTGAGAAAACTTATTTGCAGAAGGCTGTTTGGACTTCTGCCTCATCATGACATCATATTCTACCTCTGAGGTTGTTCAGTGAGTGATTTCTACCTTTAGGCAGTAGGTCATTTCCCAAAAGAACAATCTGATACCAGAATCTGGTTTCACAGAGAACAAAACAGAATACCTCTTTGCTTTTTTGAACTAGTAGAACCCATGCACCCAGCTATCTATATTTGAAGCTACGTCTCAGTACAAGAACATGTTTCCATGATTTTCAAAAGATGTTTTTTTTTTTTTTAATTCAGTAATCAATTTGTTTATTCTTTGTATATCATTAATTACCTGCTATACCACGCACAGTACTGGGCTTCGGGAGTATAATGATGAACAGAACTGACACGAAGCCACTTCAACTGATTGTTCAGACTTGTGGGGGTAGGCAGACATTCTCCAACTAATCCTACACATAAGTATTAATTATAAACTGTAATAAGTGCCAAGACATGTACATAGAAGGTGTCATGAGAATATGGATCAGGGGAACCTGGACTCATCTGGGGTGTCAGGAAAGCTTCCCCGAGGAAGTGAAGTTGAGCTAAAGAATGAGGTGAAGTGGTGTGGGAAGAACATTCCAGGGAGCAGGAGCTGCTCGTGCAAAGGCTCTGAGGAAAGACAGAGCAGGGTAACTTGGGGGTGTTCTTATATAATGGCTGGAAAATGTATCATAGTGTGTGTGTTAGTGCAATTGAGTCAGTTCTGATTCCTGGCAACCCTCTGAATGAGTGATGTCCACAATGTCCTATTCTCCACAGCCCTGCTCAGCTCTTGTAGGCTCATGCCTACTGTATTTTCCGGCGTATAAGACGACTTTTGAAACGAAAAAAAGCCTGCTCAGATTGGCCAGAGTCAGAGAGGCGGTCTATTAAAAAAAGAACTGGTGTTGTCTCGGAAGTGGGGGTTAGTCTTATACAGCGAATATAGGCCTAAACCTATGTTTTAACTGTAAAATTAGGGGGTCGTCTTATACGCTGGAAAATACGGTAGGCTTTCTTTATGGAATCAAGCTATTTCATATTTGTTCTTTCTTTTTTCCTGCTGCCTTCTGTTTCCCCTAGCATTATTATCCTTTCCAAAGAACTGTGCCTTCTTATGATGTGCCGAACTTAGACAAAGTTATATATATTTTGAGTAATAAACATTTACCCTTAAAGCATGTGGAAGGTTCCCTGTGTGGAACAATCTACTTGACTATAATAGGTGGCCCCTGACTTACAATGGTTTGACTTGGGATTTTCCAACTTTACAATGGTGGGAAAGTGATATGTATTCAGTAGAAACCATACTCTTTAAATTTTGAATTTTGATATTTTCCCTGCCTAATGATAGTGGTAGGATACTCCCTGGTTATGTCAGGAAGCGACATCTAGATTCAGCTTCTCATCAGCTACATGATCAGGAAGGTAAAACTACCTATGCTCTACAGTGTATCCATTGTGTTTGATGATTTTTTTTTTCTTACTGTGGGCTAATGTAGGTGTTCTGAGCACATTTAAGATATGTTAGGCAAAACTATGCTATTTGGCATTAAATGCATTTTCTAGTTATGATATTTTCAACTTATGCAACCTCATTGTGAGTTGAGGAGCATCTATAGGTAGCTAAATGTTATTTTTGTTGTCTGCTTTTCTAGTGTTTGGTTTTTACCTGTGATGCATTCACAGAAATTGCCCGAGCAAAGATCTCCTTCTTAGGGAAGTGGCGCTTAATTGGATAACACATGTACCTGGGGGGAAATGCCAGCAGAGCATATGTTGGAGAGCTCAGAAATCTGGCCCTCATTCGCCCTTGACTGGGGATGTGGGAGGGAGGAGGCATTACACATGGCAGTTGGAGTCAGCACCAGCCAGGAGGGGATGACTGAATGAAAATAAAAAATTCAGAGCTCTCCGAAAGCATTACAGACCATTATGGGACTTGAAATTAGAAACCTTGTGTGCATTTTTAATATTCTGCTAGGAAAGAGACTGTAGCCACATTAATGTTTAATGCGTGGATGGACCGTAATAGCGGAACAGCTCTCCATGGTCCAGTTAGTCCCAGTCTTGTCTAGAAGAAAGAAGTTGGGTTCTATTTTAGGCCTGAGTTTGGGAACTGCAATCTCCTGTGGAATGAGACCCTGAGGGCCAAATTGCCTTTTCTCTGCTATGTACAGATACATTTGGTAGAAGAAAAATGGTTCGTTTTGTGTTATTTGCCTTTCCCCTCCCCTTTTATATATGTTATGTGTAATTTTTGGAGGTTATACAGTTTGGGTTTACTGTTTTTCTCTCCAAATTTTCACAGAATCTGCTGTAGTCTTTCTTTTTCTTTTTTTTTTTTTTAAATATATTTTATTTTCTACAGAGAGGAAGGGAGAGAGATAGAGTGTTAGAAACATCAGTGAGAGAGAGTCATTGATCAGCTGCTTCTTGCACACCCCCCACTAGGAATATGCCCGCAACCAAGGTACATGCCCTTGACCAGAATCGAACCCAGGACCTTTCAGTCCCCAAGCCGACGCTCTATCCATTGAGCCAAACCGGTTTCGGCTGTAGTCTTTAGAGTAGATCTGTTAGGGACAGAAAAAGAGAGTGGAATACACATTAGTCTTTTTTAACAAAATATGTTTTTATTGATTTCAGAGAGAGAAAGGGAGAAGGAAAGAGAGATAGAAACATCAATGATGAGAGAGAATCATTGATCAGCTGCCTCCTGCACACTTCACACTGCGGATCCAGCCTACAATCTGGGCATATGCCCTGACTGGGAATCGAACCGTGATCTCCTTTATGGGTCCACACTCAACCACTGAACCATACTGGCCGGGCATGTCTTTTTTTATTTTTAGCATTTATTTGAGCAGTAATGCAACTGAGATTTTAGTTTGCTTGTGGATTAGAGTTATCCTCTATCACTAGGCAGATTTACTTGGACAGAGGTAATTGGGAGAGTATTATATAACTAATATTGTTTACCTTTGCCAATGTTTGTTAACAATAGAAACCAGAATGACTTTTAGTCAGTTTTATAATTGTTTTAAAACTATCTAGACCAGCACTGTCCAATAGAATTGTCTGCAATGTTGGAAGTATTCTGTCTGCACCATGTAATACCTTAGCCACTTGCTGCTTGTGACTAATGAATACTTTCATTGTGGCTAGCATGATTGTGGAACTTAAATTTCATTGTGCTAAGTTTAAATTCCAATAGCTACACGTGGCCAGAGGTTACTGTATTGGACAGGGTAGGGCTAGACAGCATCCCACCTTATTGCTGCACCTGGGGTGGATTACTCCTTGGCCCCTGTTGCTTGGAGGATCTCACACCTGAAACGTTGAGCCAGCTCACCTTTTGGTATTAGTGCTGTGAATAGAGGCAGAAGACAGAGAGGTTGTGCCCATGTCAAAAATTACCACTTTGCTTACAAGTTAAGTGTAGTGATGGATGTATAAAAGAGTATTCTTTTATTGAGTGCTTATGTATGATATAGATGAGTGAGCTATACCCAAATTGTGCTCTTCTCCACAGTTTATTCTTCAGTTAGTGTGCATATTGGTCTATGCAAGGATTGGATGGAGATTTCCCCCTTTCATGTGTAATTCATATTAATATGATATCTAAGATAGGAGTTTAATGTTTGCAGATTATATGCTTTGTCCGTGATGGAGATAATGAAATCGTTTCTAACTTTTTAGAGTAAAACCTCTGGCTTCTAACTTCTTAGAGGAAAGACTCTTGTATCTTTGTTTCCTTTGGTCATTTCCAAGTGGAAGTGTTTTTCAGTTGGGGCAGGCTAGTAGAAGACGAAGAGGTCCTCTCCCCTGCCTTTATCACAGAGTCAACTGGTTTTGCCAAGAATAGAAAAAAACCCCACTGGTGGAAGGGGTCATATAGAGGAGAGGTCAGATAGTTTGTCGACCATTGATCTGGTTGTCTCTGAGTTCATAGTTCAAGGGGTATGCTGGATCAGGGTTGGCCAGGTTGGAATCAGGAGGGGCCCAATTGCATTCTTAGAAGAGCAATTAGCATAGGCCTAGAAGTTATGTGTACTTTTATAAAACCACCCCTGTGCCCTAGCCAGTTTGGCTCAGTCAATAGAGCATCGCCTGTGGACTCAAGGGTCCCGAGTTCAATTCTGGTCAAGGGCACATGCCTGGGTTTTGGGCTCGGTCCAATGTGCAGTAGGAAGCCAATCAATGATTCTTTCACATCATTGATGTTTCTATCTCTCTCTTCCTCTCTGAAATCAATAAAAATATATTAAAAAAGCAAGCAAGCAAACAAAAAACCCACCCCTGACTGTCTTCCTGCCTAAAAGGATAGAGCTACACATGCATTAAATAAATTTTGAAAATAATTCCTACATTGAACTCTTCTAATGTGATATATGTTGCTTGTACATTTGGACATTTTCTGGAAATACTTATATTTTCTGCTTTTAGTTGGCACCTGAATAATCATGACTCATTTTTTTTTTTTTTTTGATAAGTCATGCATTTGGTAACTAAATTATCCTTTGTTTTTTTCTTGACCTTTTATTACTCTTTCTGGTGATGGTTGGTAGGAAGGAAGGGGCATTGTTCTCACGAGTCACTTATCAATGAAGAAAAGTAACCTTCAGCATGAGTCATGCTTGTTTTATTCATTTAGTTTCTTCTCTTATTCCTTAGCTAAGCACCTTGAAAGTAGCAACCATAACACACACCCGTATTCAGTGCCAGAGTGGTTCCCACCTGGAAGTGGAGGAGTTGTGCAGGAGTAATGCCTGGAGCAGAGGTCTGGGGAGTCATCAGCTCAGGTATGGTCTTGTGTTAGAAATTAGGACAGGTTACCAACCAATTTCCAGGTAGCCATGGAAATTTGAATTCTAAAATTTGAATATTATTATTATTTTTTAAAAATATATTTTATTGATTTTTTACAGAGAGGAAGGGAGAGAGATAGAGAGCTAGAAACATCGTCAATGAGAGAAACATCAATCAGCTGCCTCTTGCACACCCCCTACTGGGTATGTGCCCGCAACCAAGGTACATGCCCCAGACCGGAATCGAACCTGGGACCTTTTAGTCCGAAGACCGACGCTCTACCACTGAGCCAAACCGGTTTTGGCTCTAACTATCTCTCTCTCTTCTTCTCTGTAAAAAAAAAAAAATCAATAAAATATATATTTTTAAAAAAGAACATGTTATAAGATGCGTTCAGGAGCCAGTAGAATGTCAGATTTTGGGTCAGAGAGTTAGCACCCAGACAAAGAAAGTGCCCTTAAGGCCTTGTTGAATCACCAGTAACTAATCAGGGATATTGGAGGAAATTAACCATCACCAGTAATAATACACTTATTCTGAGTGCTATTTAACTGGGGAATATGCATGAGAATGAGTGAGCCGGATCATGACAGCTTGTAGTGGAAGGTGAGAGTTTCAGTCTTTCCCAGAGGATCCAGAGAATCTGAATACGTTCCTAACATGCTAATGAGCTCAGGTACATGTCTCAGTGGGAAAGAGGAAGTGGCAGAAGTGATTTAGCTTAGTCATGGTGGGCGCCGTGTGCTAGGAATCTGTTCTGTGTGAGAATGACTGAATTGAAGACAAGGGAACTTGATAAGCCCCCGCCTTCCTCACCTGCCTACAAACATGTATGTCTGCCTTAGGTGTACTTTTCCTTCCTGGAGAAGATAGTGACACTGAGCTCCTTTATATACTTTTAAAAGAACTTAAAAGAATGTAGTGTGGAGATGTTAGTGACAACATGTCAAAGGACAGAAGCATTATTATTAGAATCTATATGTTCTAAAAATGGAAGTTTGTTTCTGTAGTCCAGTGCACTAGTATTCTAAGCTCATTTGCTGGTATTTGAGTGTGTGTCCTGGTGTTTGAGCCTGCGTCCTGCCCATTTGCTGGTGTTTAAATCATTGGAACCCTTCTCATGCACCCTCTTGTCTCTTTGACATCTGTGCCGATGGAGCCATGACTGATTAAGCCTTTAGCTGAGACTGTACTGGAAAAGGGGACTAGCTTACATAATGTGTGTGGCTTTCCTGATTCTCTTTTTCCTAGAGGATAAAAGCTAAGTGAGCTGCTTGCTCTCAGTAGTGGTTTGATGCTAGAGATTTAACAATTGTTGACTCTGAGTGGGGAAATAATGAGGTCATTACCATCCATAGAGTTTGGAACTCTTTCCCTAGGTCAAGGGTAATACTTGGCAATTGTGCTTGTAGAGGAAGCAGTTGCCAACCACATTCTTTGTTTGTGGGAGCGGATTTGCTTTCCTGCACTGAGGTTTATTTGGGGGTGTTTCACCTCTTTAGTACCTGGACAGATCTCTTTATGAAGAGCATAATTGCAATTAGAAGGCAAAAAAAAAAAAAATCAAAGATAAAATCATTTGTTACTGTTTTAGATTTTCTCCTTATGGTAATGTCTTCTGGAACAGAATCTTCTTGCTTTGATTTCCAATCAAGTTGGTAACTGGCCAAATGGCTGGGATTGCTCCTAGGTTTGGGCAGTTGAGGGTGTGGTGGTTGGCTTTGGAAAAGGAGTGTTGAGCCTTCTTTACAGGGAGAGGACCCACTACCTTTAAAAAATGAGATTTGATCCTTCGACAATGATGTAGGAAGTTGCCTGCAAGGAGCTAGACTAATAGCTAATCTCAGGGAAAAATAACACAAAATGACCTTTTACTCCCGCTCTCTGAGGCAGAACAAGTGGAGTGCATTTCAAGGTAGAAAACATTTTGTGTGAATTATACCCAAGGAAGCAGTGTGACTCGGTGCTCTGTAATTAGCCCTGTCCTGGTATTTAAGCCTCTGAAAGGAAGTGCTGCCTTTGTAATTGAGTTCTTTTTAATCTCTTTAGTGTTACATTTACATATTTTAATTGAATGTATCAGGATTCTGAAAGTGAAGCACTTTTGAGTGTTGGTATCATATCCATCAGGTGTGCCCACCAAGGGCCAGGAGAGCCAGCGTACTGAAGGGGCTACACTGCAGTGTGAACCGAGTTCTGAGGGCAATGTGGGTAGAAAGTACCTGCTCTGGGGCGGCCTCCTGGACATTTTGTTGTTTCTGTGTAGCTTGCCATATTTCTCCTGATATTTATCATCTTTATGCTGTTAATATCTTCATGAGAGAGACTCAGAGTTCAGATGACTCTAGTCTTTTTAGCTTCCTCAGACATTATCAGGATTTCAGTTATTTTCAGAATGAGTTTTGTTGGATAAAACTCCTGGTAATCGATTAGGGGAAATCCAAGACCTGCTTGGTCTCAGCTCAAGTTCTTCAGTTTTAACTACCTCTTTAGCTGTTTAAAACCACACATTGTTGTCTAAGTAAAATAAATCTGAATGCATTAGAAGAGATTATTTCTTGAATACTCTCTGTCTGGGACTAATCTCACTTGCTCTCTCACATATATTTGCATCTGGTCTTACCAGATACCCCAAGGTAGGGTGGTCAGTGTCTTGGAGACATGACAACATCTTTGGTCAAAGGGTACTGTGCTCAAATGGAGCCTTGGTTGCCTTAAAGGGTAAGTGGCTCTTGTTAAGTTAAACTGGTAGCTCTCTGTCACAAGAAGGCCTCCTCAAGGCATCATGCATTAGTCCTATTGGAGACTGACCCAGTGTTGAGGGCAGATCTTAGAGCTGGTTCTTTCTCTCCAGACAAGTGGACTTTGCCATAAAAAATCTTACCATATGTGATAACACTTAGCATGTGTGCAAGTGTATACACACACACACACATACACACACACAACACACACACTCACTCACACGTGTCTAATGCTGCCTCTTTTTTAGCTAAGGAGAAGAGTTCTCAGAAGGTACCTGGCCAAAGAGGGCATGAAGGGTTACAGCTTCTCAGAGCTCTTGCCCATGGCTTTCTCCATTGCCTGCTGGTCTTTAGGAACCAAAAGGGGGACAGAACTTTCCTGTGGACTCCAGGCCCAGACTCCAGCCCTAGTGCCTAGCCCACTGGCCCACAGGGCTCCCAGACAGAGAGGTCTGATGAGTGTGTCTCACTAGTGGGCAGGGTTTTGGGGGCTAGTGGCATAGTGAAGGTGGTTAGGAACTTGGAAAGGATGGAACATTCTATTTTTTAAAATGTGCTTGTCCCAATTGAGAGGTGCTGTAGGTATAAAGTACACTCTGGATTTGGAGGAGTTAGTATAAAAAGAACGTAAAAGATCTCATTATTTTTAAAATCGATTATATAACATGAAAATTAATTTTTACTTTAAAAAAACCTTATCAATATGCCTACTAGAAGATTTAAAATTACATATGTGGCTCTTATTTGAAGTGTTTGTTGTATTTCTATTGCACTGATTTAAGGCATATGGGCTTTAACTGCTGTCAGGATTGTCTGGAAAATAAGAAAGTTCGTTTTCACACAGAGTGGTATTGGCTGCCTCTAGGTCTCATCAAAAGGATTACTTTCCTTAAGGACAGTTGAGAATTTTCCCCAACAAAGAGTGAGGAAGTAGTGTGTGTGCTGTGTGTGTGTGTGTGTGTGTGTGTGTATGTGTCCATATATATCTAAGTTGCCCAGGACTTTGAGATTAAAGTGACTATAATTTTAATTGTAAACTGTGAACTTTCTTCTATCTACATATCTTTCTCCAGATCTCATGATGTTATATTATGGGAAAACTGCATGAGGATTATTTGATGTAGTAAAAATAAATGTTTGATCTCAATCTGGGGGAGATAATAGATCAACTGAAGGACTTATATACATGCATATAAGTACAACCAATGGACACAAAACTCTGGGGAGGGAGGGCATGTATGGGAGGAGGTGGGCAATGGTATATGTACAAAGATAATAATTTAATAAAAAATAATATAAAAAAATTAAAAAAATCAATAAAAAATTAAAAAAATGTTTGATCTCAAGAGAGCAAGAAAGTGCATTTACTATTGAAATAAATTTGGTTTAAATAAAAATGTCTTTATATACAGAGAGGTGATTTTGTTGATGACTGGCTTGTTGGTTACTCATTTATAGAGAGCAATGTGTGGTTCAAGATTTTTCTTCAAATGAAATTGTTCACTTAAAAGTGTTTTTCTATGTCTCCTCTTTATTCTAAGTGATAATTTTATTCTCTTGTTAGGGTAAACAGGATATATCTATTGCTACCTAGAGGAAGGGAGATCAGAGGGAAAACAGAGTTTTTCATATTAATGGCCAAATTATAACTTTTAAAAAGTTAAAACCTAATTCTCATAAGAATGGATATGGAGCAAATATCAAAGACTTAATTAATTCACTAATGAGGATGCCAGTCAGATGGCAGTGGGATCAGGGGAGGCTGTGAGAGACTGATGGGAATGAAGAGTCAGCTGCAGAATGTTAGAATAGATTGCTGAGGTAAATATGAATTGCTTAATGGCATTTGGATGGTATCTTAGGAGTTTCTCTCTCTGCAGAACTCATTTGCAGGTTCTCAGTCTTCTAATATGTAACTTTGTAGGGTCTGGGCCCTTATCCATAGTAAACAGTAAGTCACAGAAGTTACGTTCTCCGAGAATCAGGTTGGGTTTGTAGATTTGGTCCAGGACACGACTGAGACAGTGCCCAGACATATTTTGCCCCATTTCCAAATTCTGGCTAATTTCCTCCAATAGAACAGGCTCATCCCATCTTCTCCAGCATTAGATTCCCTGGGGCCTTTCTCACTCTTGTAAACTCTAAGTGGACTTTTGGATATTTCAGGATCATGAGGTCACAATCTGATTTAGCCTGCAGTTTGAATCTTAATGACAGGGCCTGGATGCGCTAGGAGAGTGACCTGGAGGCGATGCATTCATTGCTTAGAGCAGTGCTTCTCTAACTGTGGGTGGGGAAGGGCCAGTTTTTTTTGTAGTCGTGTTTGTTTTTTTCTGTTAGTATTTTTGTTTTTCACGTCCAGTCTATTGGGGATGAATACTATAACCATGCACAGCAATGTTGAGTTGCTGCAAACATTTCTGAACATCTGTCTATGCGTACTTACCCTCCTCACAGGCCTTCACAGACAGTTTGGGGCACACAGTAGTCTGTTGCCTTTGCTTTGAGCTGCATTGGTTTGGAGAAATCTCCCCTAGCACAGAGGCAAGATGCAGTCCCTTCACCTGCGCCAGTGGTGCACTGGAGGGGCTGTGGGGTAGTTAACCCCACCTCCTCGGTCTCCACCAGCCCTGTAAGCTGCTCAAAATACATGTATGACGTACGTCAGAGGGATGGGTTTGCAGTGCAGATACAGCTTCAAGACAGGGGTCCACCCCTGCTCTTGCTCCCTAGCCGAATTGCCACTGCAAAACCCCTTCTCTATGGAAACTCTGCAGCCATCCGGCTGGCCGCCTCTAGGAAGAAAGGACTTTCTGTTAGACCACTGGTTCACTTTTGGTCTTCACACATGTTGCAAAGAAGACTTAGCGATGTGCAGAGTATATTATTTCCCAGCCTTTGTTACAGAATAAGGCATTTTGAAAAGAAATGTACATAAAAAAGAAAATCCCCATTAGCTCAGGGATATTATTGATCTTTTGGAAGAGATTGGCTTTTCTTTCAAGGGGCATCGTCAAACCTTTATCAATCATTACATAAAAATGGACTTGTATTTAAAAGTTACAAACACATCAATGAAACCCCTTGCTATCTCGTAAGTATAGAATGACATTTTCCTTTCTAGCAATTTCCATTTCCTCTAGCCTCATGTTGCAGGGAGCTTCTGTAAGTGATGTGACCTTGCTCTGTTGAGATGTGTGGCAGGTTGTCCTTCTGGAATCAACGTGTGCTTGTCCTATCCAGGTGTTTGCAGTTAGGAGGCACTGTCAGGGTGAGGGGTGGGGAGGGGAGATACAGTGCCTCCAAGAGTCTCTGCCAAGTTAGGATAATTGTACCTATATTCTTTGGTAGTGCTGTTTTTTTGTACTTGATGGTATTCCTTCTGCCCTTGGCTGTGGTATTTCCCTGATGAGGGGAGAGGTTACATCTCCTTGGAAATGGGCTGATTTACCTTGTGGCTACGTCAGGTCAGAGTGTAGTAAATCTGTGTTTGTTACCTCCACAACTCTGTGGTCTGTGTAATGCTCACCTAGCTTGCTGCTTACCCAAGGTCTTTGTGCATGGGAGAAATACTGATTTAAGGTGTTTTATTTGGGGGGATTTGATCAGGTGGTTGAATGCCTAAGCTATGCGCCTAGGGACCAGTACAGTCATATTAATTGAATAAGCATGGTGACCTGAATATTAGAGAACAAAACTTACAAACAGGGAGGGTCAGTTTTAAAAGTTCAGTTATTTACTTTTTTCTCTAAATCCAAGAATCTGGCCATTCTGGGCCTACATAGAATGATGGCGGCAGTTGTTGCCTCTGTGTCTCAGCTGCCTCCTTTGCAGGTGGCACTTCTCACACTCGGACTCTTCACATCAGCCGTACCTTCCTGATCTCCTGCAGGAATTAGTTTTGAGTCCCTTGATTTCAAATGCCCTTGGTGGTAAATGTGGGGATGCTAAGTAGTGGCCAACTCTCCTCTGAGCATGGGTCAGTTTCCAAAGTCAGCATGTGAAGTGGAATTGGATATAGCCCCAATGACCCAGAAAAATCCCTCGAGGAGCCTGTGGTTTTGCACAGACAGTAAGGTCCATATTTATATAAATCTTTGTTCTGTGTCCCAGTGTGCATGAGGAAATCCATAAAGGGTCATTGATGGTGACTCTTGTGAGCCACCGTTCTTCCTTATCATCTTCGTGTTTGGATAAACAAGTTATCGTTCCACTCTCCTGTGGTTATTTTTCCTCTGTGACTCTCCATCCCTTCTGTTTCTTCTTGGAAAGTATTGAAGGACCCTCAGCTCACCTATCTGGATCCTGAAGTCTCAGGTCATGACTGTGCCTGAGACCTGTGGGTTATGTCCATAGGTCTCCCCAGATGGTTGGACAGCGCTCCCCTCTGCATTACCTGTGGCAGAAGCTTACCGAGGGCAGTGGTAGGCAGAATATCCAGGACAATGGGAATCATCATCACTTTATTTCTGAGTGCCCAGTAGTTGAATTAAAAAAAAAAATTTTATTGATTTTTTTACAGAGAGGAAGGGAGTGTGATAGAGAGTTAGAAACATCGATGAGAGAGAAATATCGATCAGCTGCCTCTTGCACACCCTACTGGGGATTTGCCCACAACCAGGGTACATGCCCTTGACTGGAATCAAACCTGGGACCCTTGAGTCTGAAGGCCGATGCTCTATCCACTGAGCCAAACTGGTTAGGGCAGTTGAATTCTTGTAAATTAAATGTACATGTAGTATAATTTATAATACTTGGTATAAAAATCTTAAAAGTTTCTCTGGGGAACTTTACAGTTGAACAAAGGGAATGGAAGCAGCTGGTAAAGACTTAATAAGCCACCTTACACTAGAGGCTGGGGAGGGGTGGGACATTTTCATTTATGAGCATCTATGACTGTGTGTGTGTGTGTATGTGTTTTTAAATCCCTAGGAAATCATATAGAAGTGGGCAACTGGGAAACTTTGAGCCTTCATCCTAATCTTTTTTTTTTTTTTTAAATATACTTTTATTGATTTCAGAGAGGAAGAGAGAGATAGAAACTCAATGATGAAAGAGAATCATTGATAGGCTAGCACCCACATGCCCCCTTTTGGAGATCGAGACTGAAACCCAGGCTTATGCCTTGATGGGGAATGAAACGGTAAACTCTTGGTTCATAGGTCAACGCTCAACCACTATGCCATGCCAGCTGAGCTCAATCTTATTTTTGATGTTAGGATATATTAGGGCAAATTACTTATTCTGCATGTATTTGAAGGTTTGATCACTTTTGAAATACAGTGTGCTCACTTCCATTATGAATAGAGCAACCCTGTGGTGTATTATCCAAACTTGGGACACTTTTGAGAGTCCAGCTGTAAATTTTGATTGTTCTGGTACTCCACAACATATGGTCACCCTCATTAAGAATATCAGTTTGGGCCGAAACCGGTTTGGCTCAGTGGTAGAGCGTTGGTCTGCGGACTGAAAGGTCCCAGGTTCGATTCCGGTCAAGGGCATGTATGTTGGTTGCGGGCACATCCCCAGTAGGGGGTGTGCATGAGGCAGCTGGTCGATGTTTCTCTCTCATCGGTGTTTCTAGCTCTCTCTCTCCCTCCCTCTCTGTAAAAAATCAATAAAATATATTAAAAAAAAAAGAATATCAGTTTGGGTTATTCATCTTAAAATCAGAAATTTGTATAGAACTGAGAAATCAGGTACCATGTCTGATATTCTATCTACAATAGAAATAAAAGAAAATAATTATAATGGAGATAATAATTATTATAGAGATATATAATAGGAATAATCGAGTAGAAAATTCCTATCTCTCCCACAAGCGCTGGGGGCAGGGAGAAGATTTTCTATTAAAACAATATAAATTTATCAAAATAAAATATTTTATTGATTTTAGAGAAAGAGGAAGGGAGATGGAGAGATAGGAACATCAATGAGAGAGAAACATCAACATTGAATGGCTGCCTCCTGCACACCTCCTTCCATGGATTAAGCCTGCAGTCCCAGGTATGTGTCCTGACCTGGAAGTGAACCAGTGATCTTTTGGTGCATGGGTCAATGCTCAACCACTGAGCCACACTAGCTGTGCAAAACTATAGAAACAGTTTTATAAAGTAAATCTATATGAAGTTTCTTTTTTAAAAAAATAGAGATTTTGACAAAATAAAGGATGGCATTATACTTTCACAACCTTATTAAAATATTCTGAGAACTTTTTTATGGACAGTTTGAAGATAAACAGTGACAGTGTTTATTTTGTTAAGGATTCACATACAAAATAAGCTGCTTATTTAAAATTACTAAAAAGATTTATAAATCTCACTCATATCTTTAATAATCAGTCAGTTTATTTTTATAAGATTGGCATTTCTAATAAAATTATATCCCATGACCTACAGTTTTATCTAATAAGATAAGCTTTATAAAAGCATAAAGGAAAAATCAGTACCTCAGTTATTTTAAATTGTTTCTTCCCTAGAAAGAACTGAATACTTAAGACTAGCCTGTAGCTTAGAACACTGTGGACAAAAATCCACGGCATTGTTTTTGAAACAATAGCCCTTATGGAGGTGGTGGATGTTACATGTCTGATTGCATGTTGGTGTGCCTCTGGCCACAGACGACAGTACCACCGAAGCCGTGTCTTCCTGTGCTGGGTGAGTTCAGAGTACCAGCCTGTGTTTTCTCCTTTGGCCATTTGTGAGTTAAGAAGGTTGGAGAGATTTCAAACAGTTTTTACCTTGTTGGATACTGGCTATTTTTGTATTCCTATAATTATTCTTGAGATTTTAATTAAGTTACAGTTTGATTCTTTTTAAAAAAATATATTTTATTGATTTTGTACAGAGAGGAAGGGAGAGAGATAGTTAGAAACATTGATGAGAGAGAGTCATTAATCAGCTGCCTCTTGCACACCCCCTACTGGGGATATGCCCGCAACCAAGGTACATGCCCTTGACCAGAATCGAACCCGGGACCTTTGGGTCCCCAAGCCGACGCTCTATCCATTGAGCCAAACCGGTTTCGGATACAGTTTGATTCTTATGGGTCTTTTATGATTTGCTGAGGCCAGAGCATTGTTCAGTCTGGGCCTTATTATTCCCTTTCTGAGTACCCTACCCACTGCACCTTGGATTACGAGGTTCTACATTCTGGCTGGAGGGAGCAGGCACAGTTCCCAGCCCTGCACCAGCACCAGGCACTTCTAATCCTTTCCCTCCTTGAGTAGTTTCCTCACTCACAGGCATGATGTGCAGCGCTCTCCTCTCTGGATTCTGCCCTGAGCACTTTAGCTGCCTTGGCATCCAGGATTCCCAATTTCATCTTATTCACGCAGGGGTCCTCCCAGCTCTGCCTCAGTTCCCCTGTCTATCCTGAGGCCTGGAAACTCTCTCACATGGTGAGCAGGGGCTGCGGAAGTCTCACCTTGTTGGTTTCCTGTATCAGAGATCACTAGCCTTTGTTGCTTTATGTCTAGTGTCTTGAAAACTTTTTTACATTTGTCTTTTCTTTCTTTTTTGGTTTGAGGTGGAAGAGTGAGTCTGGTTCCTTGTGCTCCATCTTGGACAGAAACAGGTCTCAGGACAGAAGTGCTGCTTTTTAAAATCTTGATTCAGTATAACCTTTTTTCTCCTATGGGTTGTTCTGGCTCACAGTCCTCTCTTTAGGTCAAGGATGGTATCTGGGTTGCCTTGAAGTTTTTTTCTTCTTTATGTTGCTTATTTAGGCCCAGATCTTCTTTAAGAACCAGCTTGTCTTCTTCCACAAACCATTCTTCACTGACTCCCATGCGCATGGAACTTTCCTTTCTAAGTACTTAGAAATGGTGGCAGTCAGAAGTGCGCCGTCCTGCAGCGTTCCATCTTTGTTTTACAGCGATTAAGGCTTGTCTTTGTAAACTTCTTGAGCCAGGGGTTCTTTTTTTATAGTTTTCGTGCCTTTCATAGGGATTAGCACAGAAATAAGCCCATAGAACATCACCAAATAATTGTTGTTGGAAATAGTCACTTTTTTTTTTTTTTTTTGCCAAAGGATGTCAAGAGGATATCATATTGAGAATTACTGTGTGTGTGTGTGTGTGTGTGTATGTATACAGTATATGTGATAGGGTAAGGTTGAAGTAGTGGTTCTCACCTACGGTCAGATGTGAGCAAGACCGTCCTGCTGCTCTAGCAATCTCCCTCAGTCTGTGTTTCAGGTGGCTTTTATTCACCGTGAAATTGGAACTTGACCTGAGATATCACACAAAACTAAACCTTAACAATTGAGACAAATACCCTAAAATAAGGCCATTCTCCTCTCATATAGACTTCCTGATAAAGCAGCAGAGCATTCACTGCATCTGCAGAGGTACTCGATGGAAAGAAAGCCCTCAAATGCACACACTCAAGATCTGCAGGCTTTTTTGATACTTGTCTACTGTGATTCTCTCAGTTAAAGAGGCCAAGATCTTCCACTGACTCACATGGAACCCATTTCACCAATAGCTGTGCTGATGCTGGAGTCTTTTCTTTCTTCAGTCCATCTGAAGTTCCTTCCCATACAGACCTCCCTCCTCGCCACACCACATAAGGTACCAATTTCAGCAGAGGGGTCTGGCAGCGCTCTGGTGGTTAAACTGTCACTAGATCTCCCTGTAATGGGATTACCATTTTAATGCGTTCCCTTCCCTCCCTGCCCAGGATTTCCATTTCCCCAGTGTTTCTTGTATTCCTGGGGCCTTGGCTGCAGGGGAGCTGTTCTCGGAGCTCATTGCAGCCTTTGCTGCCCCTTGGTGGCCTCCTGCTGAGGCTGGCACACTGGGCATCTTTTGCAGAGGTCACTCTTTGAAAGTTGCCTTTTTGTGAGCTTCTTCCAAATGGTGTTTCTTCCTAGTGCTTGTCGTCTTGGCATTTTAAGAGCTGTTTCATGAAGTGTCTGACTTTTTAAGTTCCTACTGACAATACAAAAACTCTAGACAGCCATTCCTCCCCACCCTCCGGCCTTCTTTCTCTGTCAGAAACATCCTCTTGTCAAAGTCTTCCCAGGGTCCCTATGTGTGGGTGAGGACTCAACTCCTCATTTTCCTTTGATGAATTAGCCCAGCAGCATGTCACACTGCCTTTGGGAACATTGCACTCTGTTTAACATCTGGGGAATGGGCCACAGTGGCCACAAGTGTGGTTGTTTCTGGTCCAGACAGACTGGACAGGTTCTTGGAGCAGGACTAAGGATTTGGGGGGGATGGGTGTCTTCATCTTCAGCATGTGGCAGGGCTAAGGACTTGGGGGGTCTTCAACTTTAGCATCTGACCACAGCTCTCCTTACTCCTCAGTTCAAGCATTGTGTCATTCCCGGACTTTTTTTTTTTTACTTTGACTTATCACTGGTCCACCGAACATGCTCTTTCTCTAGACTGATATATTATCTTGCTAACATGGGCTATAACCCATTCTTACAGGCTCTACTTAATACCGTGGAATCCTTGTGTTCCTCAGGGCAGGTTCTGTCTTCCTTGTTTGCATCCCCTTCTGGACCTGCCATGGTTATAGATAGTGTGGGTCATTATTAGATGTTTTCATCGTCTTGATGTGGGTGATCTGCCAAGACCTCATCGTGGTCTGGGTTCTCATCTAGATCAAGGAACCTTGACCTCAAACCTCGACTCTACCTAGAATTGTGACACAGATGGTGCAGAGCTCTCTGAACTTCAGTTTACCCGTCTATCAAATGAGATGATTGTGAGGCCTACCCGCCCTCCCAGATCATTGTAAGATTCAAATGAAAGAAAGGATGTGAAAGGGGGCTAGCAGGTGAGCATAGAGAGTTTTTGTGTCAAATAATTAAACCTCTTTGGTTCCATTTTCCTAGCCTGTGAAATCAGAAATCCGTACTAGATGTGTATTTTTGGACCAAATAATCTTTTCGATTTTTCCCATTTGTGAGCTGTGGGTTTATTTATATATTCACCTTTAACCTGAGATACCATGTCATTAGGCCCCATGTTCTAATGCATCACTGTGTGACTCATGTTGAAGCTGTTCTCATTGGCATGAATCCCCATATTCTGTGCCATCACTTCTTGCTGCAGGGATAATGATTTTTACTTTAAAGTTCTCTTCTGGTTGGACCTAATTTTAGAACTTCTCCTTGCTTGTACTATTCACAAGTAGACTAATTAGGAAAAATGTTTTTTCCCCCTTAGTTAATTCAGTGATTCCTGGCATATAAATGGGCTGATTAAGAGCAGATCCTGGGTGATGGGTTTAATTGGTTCTGCTTCCTTTGGTGCTGCATTAACTAAGCTGGAGGCAGCCGGTTACTGGCCATCCTCTAGGTTGGGCCCAGTGAGGGTGCTCTTTAGAAGAACTCAGATCCCTTCTCTCATTGTCCTGCACAGCCGAGAGCAGTTGAGAATATTAATTTGAATTAATACCTAAGTCCTGGAGGAGTTTTAAAAATTTTTTCTCAGAACAAACTTGTTTCTTACTTCAATTAGAAGATTTGTTTAACAGGCAGTACCTTCAGTGCCTCAAAGAGAGACTGGGATGCTGATACTCCTGGCCATTTGGCCAAATCCCTGGGAGTGATATATACCAGTGTCTATTGTTTAGGGCTTTTAATAGGGTGCCTCTGGTTCCAGTACCCAGGCCCATCCTAGATCCCAGCCTCTGCAGGTCTTATTGTCCCCAGTTTCATGCTCAGTCAGAGCCTGAGGCCAGTCCTGACTTGGACCCTAGGGTGGGCTAACTAGGGCTCTGCCTTCACCATATCTGCCATTGCTCAGTTCTGATAGTGGGTATTGGCCCTGGGTCCTGTGTATTACCTGAGTCCTGCCACACACCTTTCTCTTTCCTTCTCCACTCCCCTGTGGAGGTAGCAAAACCTGTCCTTGAGCTCAAACCCAGGGAACCTTCGTGGGAAAGGATGCTGCTCGCACCGCCCGGACTGCTCCTTTACCTGGGCTCTGCTTGGCCACAGCACATGCTGAGCTGGCCTTCGCAGATGCTGGGGAGCTGCTCTGCACATTTTCCTTCTCTCTGGTGTGACTCTTCCCAGGGTGCCTCTCCTGTGATGTTCCTACCACTAGGCCTGGCCCTAAGCTGGGCTATAGCTGAGAAACATCAGAAGAACAGGCTAAACCAAACCAAGTCACCAAGTAAAGCAGACATTCCCGAGCTTCTATTGTGGTGGAAGAAGAGGTTGAAACTTCTTGTTTAAAATGAGAATCTGGGATTGTCTGTGGGTATAATCTGTAAAGTGATGGCTAATCAAATTGGCAAAGCTGTTTTTGCTTCATGCTCTAGTTACAAATTCTTTGGACTCCCAAAGTTTTAAAAATTAGGGTATCAGGTTCTAATTAGTAGGTTTTCTGTTCTGTGAGAACAATGGAGGTTCTGCTTTTACTTGGAGGACTTCAGTGTTGAATCACTGGTACATAGATATTCCAGGTGTTTTTGGAGTCTGTCATTGGCACTGACTATTGTTTGGTATAGTTTATGTCATGTTTGACCCACTATTTGAGTAATTTGAGGTTGGACCTACCTACCTACAATACTTTAAAAGTTTCTGCAAAAGAAAGGCCAAAGCTGCCATAATCATGGTTTACTAGAATTTTCAAACTACTTTAGGCTTTTGGCATTCAATAAAACCCAGCACATTTCTATGACACCTTTTCCATTCATTTTTAAAGCCACGTGCTATTTTGAGCAAATGTAATCCATGTGGTTCTTTTTACTCAGTTCATCTAAATGTTGGTTAAGGATTTGAACTCTTTGATATCCCAGAAGCATTTAGATTCCTTCCTTAAAAAGAAAAGGTTATAATGATTCTCCACTTCCCAGAAAGGAGAAATAACATTTTAAGACTGAGGAGGGCGCCCAGCCATCATGGCTCAGTGATTGAGCATCTCCCTATGAACCAGGAGGTGGTCAGTCACAGTTCAGTTCTGGTCAGGGCACATGCCTGGATTGGGGGCTAGATCCCCAATGAGGGTCGTGCATGAAGCAGCCGGTCAATGATTCTCTCTTATCATAGATGTTTCTATCTCTTTCTCCCTCTCCCTTCCTCTCTGAAATCAATAAAAATGTATTTCAAAAAAAGACTAAGGAAAGCACTTGAATTGCAAATGCATCTGGATTCTGACATGTGGAGTCCGACTGGTTGGAGCAGCATGACATCCTCCTGGTT
Organism: Nyctalus aviator; assembly: GCA_036971965.1. Lineage (NCBI taxonomy): Eukaryota > Metazoa > Chordata > Mammalia > Chiroptera > Vespertilionidae > Nyctalus > Nyctalus aviator. Next base: position 102,518,863 of record CM072925.1, on the reverse strand, counting down.
CCTCCATGCAGAGGCCAGACTCTCAGGCTGACACAACTAGGTCTGCTTTCTGATTCCTCCAAGGTGTGGATCTAACCTGTCAGAGACATTTGGGGCTTTCTTATATCTGAAAGGTGTTTTGAAAGGAGATTTTTCAGTCTTTTAAAAATAATGCAACAGACCAATTTAAGGTTTTATTAATTTGGATTTAAGTAAAAGAATTTATTTCTGTAATAAAACCAGTTTATCTTCTTTTGTGGTAATAAGAGTTCTTTTTCCTTTAATCTTTTTGTCTATTCCCATAGAAAACTTAGAGCTTAAACAAAATATAACCAGCAAAGACTTTAAAAAATACATAAAAAATTAAATTAAAAATTTCTTATTGTTTACACTATTACAGATGTCTCCTTATGCTCTCCTCCCTTTGCCCACCTTCATGCAGCCCCTGCTACCACTCTGTCTCTGTCCACGGGCTGCATGTATATGCACTTTGGTTACTCTCTTCACCTTATTTTAATTTTTTAAGGAAATCCATACTATTTTCCACAGTGCCTACACCAGTCATTCCCACCAGCAGTATACTAGGGTTAGGGTTAGGATAAGATGCCTCCAGCTCATGTCCTCTTTTACGACCTTCCCAAAAGCACCTAGCAAACTTCCCCTTATGTTCATGGCCACAATTGTATTGCATACTTTAGTCTCAGTCTCAGAACCTGGCAACATATATGGTGTGCACACACCATGTTGGGTTAAAGTGGGTCCCTGTGAAGGACCTGGCTCGTCGAAGGGTGGTACATTCAATAGTTCTGCTAACAAGGGAGAAGGTGGGGTGGAGTTGGTGAGTGCCAGCATTGTAGTTCACAAAATGCACTACGTATGCTGAGTTTCTGTTGTACATAGAGTCATGTCCTTCCTTGCCTTAGTAAACAGAATGGAGTTTTTCTGTTTTTGTATGAGCTCTTGATTACAAACATTAAGCACACACAAGGGTATAAGTTCCATTTTTTAGGTACAGTGTTGAGAAACCCAAGAATGAGGACAAGATGGCAGCAGCAAAGTAGCCAAAGATGGGAAGTGATGAAAGGAAGGTTGCAAGTGTTCATGGAGGGTTAAGCATATCCCTATTATCCATATTAGCACAGGTAGAGCAGTTACTATGTGGAGGGTAGCATCAGGCTGTTGAGGTTCTTAGGCTACACAAGTTGGCTTATGTCAATAAAAGATTTATGTTGTAATGGGGAAGATCAGCCTTGAGCACCCACCCATAGGGAAAGGAAGAGGAAGAGAGGAACAGAGGCCTATGCAAGTGTGTGATTTTTTAATGCCCAGTGTCTCTTACTGCTAGAAAACTGGGCCCAGCAATGGCCTGGAATTCTGATCAGTCAGAATTCTTCCTCTGGGGGAGAAGCAAGGGAAGGAGGTGGGGAGAGAGGCCCGCAGACAGTGCTCATTTTTCTTCCCTATGCACACTTTTAGCCCAAATAGGAGGCAGCTATAGGATGGTCCAGCTTCAAGCATCCTGACTTCATTCAGATGGTTTCTGCTTAGAGATGAGTAAAAAGCCTCCTTTCTTTTCTCCAGGAAGCTGTCTGTCTGCTCTCCATCTATAAGTCTGTCTCTACTTTGCTTGGTATTTCAGTTTGTTCATTAAATTTCACATGTGAGTGAAATCATATGGTACTTATCTTACTTATTTCTTACTTACTCTTACTGACTTATTTCACTTAGTATAATGATCTCCAGGACCATCCATGCTGTCGTAAAGGGTAAACTTTTCTTCCTTTTTTACGACAGAGTAGTATTCCACGGTGCAAATGTACCATGGCTTTTTTATCCACTCATCTACTGATGGACACTTGGGCTGCTTCCCAGTTTTTGATGCCATTTTCTATGCATGTTGTTCCAGTCATCTTGAGTAAGATGCCATGCTGGTCTCACTTTGAACTCTCTAAGATGTTTCCTGATTGGCTTGCCCGTAGGGCTCATTTCCAAGCACACTTGGTTTTCAGATGACTCACATCTCTCTCCGGTGGCAACAGTCAGTGCTATCATCATATCGTAGCACACTAGTGTTTCCTCAGACCCGCCTCCTTGTCTTAATTGTGTTTCAGCTGATATCTAAGCAAGTAACTTCCAACATGTTTTCAGTGTTTTCTTTCATTTCAGCATCCCGGTCTGTGTCTGATGTGGCATTTTATCCCTTACAATTCAGACAGACCTTTCGAGGTGGTTACAGGCAGATGCTGAGCAGTGCTGGAGTCGTTCTCCCCGCCCCCTGCCCCTCCCTTCGCTCTATACTCTGGCTGTTCCCATGCAGATGGGTGCTGGAGTTGGTTCTAGAGACTAGCAGCTGTGTGTGCTGCTCCCACCATCTGGACTGTTTTGTTTTAGATTTGTACCAAAACATTGGAGTGTCCTCAAGTTCATTTGTTCGGGGTCCTCAGAGGTTCAGGGATATTTCTGAATTTACAGGAGTGGAGTGGGAAGGCCTCTGATATAGATGGTCTATAAATAATTGATTGAACCTGAAATATAGACATTTATCTTGCTGGCCTGACTCTTTTAGTGGCAGTGGAGGCATTTTCTATTCATGATTTGTCAAACTCACTCTTCATGTATTAGTCCAGAAATGTTCTCAGTCTTGATTTAATAATTGAAAATCATGCAATTTATTTGTTGGCCTCATATTTACGTTAATTCTCATCATGAAATTGCATGGTTCAAGCACTCTGCCACCGTAAATGCAGCAGTGATGCAGGGGCAAGAGGTTGCCAATCCAGGTTTTTTCCCCTTACCAGGTTGCTGACATTAATTCAGTCATTTTTAAAAAATATATATTTTATTGATTTTTTACAGAGAGGAAAGGAGAGAGATAGAGAGCTAGAATTATCGACCAGCTGCCTCTTGCACACCCGCCACCGGGGATGTACCCGCAACCAATGTACATGCCCTTGACCGGAATTGAACCCAGGACCTTTCACTCCGCAGACCGACACTCTACCACTGAGCCAAACCAGCTTTGGCTAATTCAGTCATTTAATCATCAGTTTAAAAGTAAATAAATATATATATATATATATATATATATATATAAATATATATAATTTTTTTATTGTTTAAAGTATTACATATGTTTCCTTTTTCCCCAATTGACCCCCTCCCACCACTCCCACCCCCAAAGGCAAGCCCCCACTGCCCCAGTGTCTGTGTCCTGTGGTTATGCTAATATGCATGCATATAATTCCTCTGGTTGATCTCTAACACCTTTCCCCCTCTCCTGCCATTTGTCTCTGGATCTATTTTTGTTCCTCAGTTTATGTTGATCATTATATCTCACATATGATTGAGATCATGTGATATTTATCTTTCTCCAACTGGCTTATTTCGCTTAGCATAATGCTCTTCACGTTCATCTATGCTGTTGCAAATCGTAAATATTCCTTGTTTTTTACTGCAGTGTAGTAGTCCATTGTGTAGATGTACCATAGTTTTTTAATGCACTCATCTGCTGATGGGCATTTAGGCTATTTCCAAATTTTAGCTATTGTAGATTGTGCTGCTATGAACATAGGGGTGCATATATACTTTCTGATTGGTGTTTCTGTTTCTTGGGATATATTCCTAGAAGTGGAATTACTGGGTCAAACGGGAGTTCCATTTTTAACTTTTTGAGGAGATTCCACACTGTTTTCCTCACTGGCTGCACCATTCTGCATTCCCACCAGCAGTGCATGAGGGTTCCTTTCTCTCCACATCCTCGCCAGCACTTGTCATTTGTTAATTTGTTGATACTAGCCATTCTGACAGGTGTGAGGTGGTACTCATTGTTGTTTTGATTTGCATCTCTTGGATGCTTAGTGACCCTGAGCATGTTTTCATATGTTTCTCGGCCTTCTGTATGTAAGAGGTTCCATCTTGGAGATGTTTCAGAGGTAGGTGAGTTGGAATAACTGGGAACTCTGCTCTTTGTTGTCAGGAAGTTAGGCTCAGTACAATCATTCCTTTGACCTCTAAGAAGATCCAGGTTTAGTTTCAGGGGCTTTTCCATCTTCTTTTTCTTCCTCCTGTTCTCTTTCATGGGGGACAGATGACCTTTTGGGTGGTAACTAATGTCATTTGTAGAACTTTTGCTCCCAGTACAGACAAAGGAGATGGGAACAAAATATTTTCCTGAGACATTAATTGCAGTGGGGGCCAGAAGGGACTTGAAGTTGACGTCATCTTTCCCAGAAAAGGAAATAAAATGCTGGAGGCTGAGGCTGAAGTGACCATCTTTGCATTTCTGGTGGTCTTGGCCATCTGGTGCTGATAGTGTATGGAGTCCCATGTGCTGGGGCCTGTGGCGGTGGTAATGAGCAGAGTGATGGTGTGGTCCTTCACAGTGTAGTGGCAAGGTGGAGTATAGGCCCCAGGTCTTGTGTAGGTAGTCCTAGTCTGAGCGTGAGGTAGAAGCTCCTAAGAGTGAGTTCTGGTGCTACACACCAGACTGTGATTGCTCCCTGAGCTTTTGGAGTGTGGGTGCAGCTGAGATTGCTCTGAGAACCTGGAAAGAAGCTCTGAGAGAAAACCAGGATGCTGGAGCTGAAACTTTGAAGATGATGAGGATGGGGTGACAGGAGAGTCCAAGCTTGAATATAGTGGTAGACCTGGGCAGGAACAGGGTGGTGGAGCGGGGTAGGCATAGCCTGGAATTTCTACAGCACAAGAGGCAGGGTGAAGGTAGGTGGGAAATAAGACCAGTGAAGCAGTCTGAGGCCAGTTCATGGAGACTTTTCTGTAACATGTAGAGGACTGTTGGCTTTATTGGAGTGAGTGAGCTTTGAAATGGAGAACTTGAGAGAACCAAAGAGTGGGAGCTGATGGCTAAGAGAGTGGAATATTGGGTTCTAACTTTTCTGAAGGTGAGCACTTCTGGGTGGTGGGGATGGTGCTGTAGTGAGGAGGCCCATGAACTTTGAGGGATAGGACCGGATTGGAAATAGTGCTGCTCTGGGTGAAAGCAAGGCCTGGGACAGAGACTGTGATAGCGGCTCTGTCGAAGCCAGAGAAGGGATAGAAGGTTGTGTGGACCCAGGCTCTGGATGCCAAAAAGATTTTCCTCAGTGGGTTGATATGGCTTGGGACAGCGGAGGGAGAGAAATAGGAGGCAGACAGGCTCATTTTGGGTAGTGGGAGGAGGGCATGGTGGAGTGAAAGTCCTGCACTGGAGGTTTTCAGGGGAGCAATGTCCATATGGGAGAGATGGCCGAAGTTAGGGCAGGTGGTGGTTTAATGTAGAAGAGGGGTGTTTACCGAAAGGGAACTGTAGGAAAGAGACCAAGAGCTTGGACTAGAGTGTGTGTGTGTGTGTGTGTGTGTGTAGGAAGACCATGAGTAGAGGTTCAGCCAGAGGGGTTTGTATTTGGCCCCTCCTTGACTTGGAGTACGACAACTCTCTCTTGGCCCCTCAGCCTCCTTGTCTGGCTTAGACCACTAGTTGGACTGGAGAAACCCATCAGGGCACCGGGAGGGCCCTGAGGCCAGGCTGGTGGGATGAGCTGGCTAAAGGTTCCACTGGCAGGTGGGAAAGGTGGGAAGATGGAAGACAGTCACAATGAGTTGGCTTCTTTTTTTTTTTTTTAAATAATATATTTTATTGATTTTTTACAGAGAGGAAGGAAGAGAGATAGAGAGCCAGAAATGTCGATGAGAGAGAAACATCGACCAGCTGCCTCCTGCACACCCCCCCACCGGGGATGTGCCCACAACCAGCGTACATGCCCTTGACCGGAATTGAACCCAGGACCTTTCAGCTGCAGACTGATGCTCTACCACTGAGCCAAACCGGTTTCAGCATGAGTTGGCTTCTTCTTCTTCTTCTTTTTTTTTTTTTTTAATATATTTTATTGATTTTTCTTACAGAGAGGAAGGGAGAGAGATAGAGATCTAGAAACGTCGATGAAAGAGAAACATCGACCAGCTGCCTCTTGCACACCCCCTACCGGGGATGTGCCCACAACCAAGGTACATGCCCTTGACCGGAATCGAACCCGGGACCCTTCAGTCCGCAGACCGACGCTCTACCACTGAGCCAAACCAGTTTCAGCATGAGTTGGCTTCTTGGTCTTAGACAGCAGCATGGCATGGCTGTGGGACTGGAATTCCTCTCCCAACAACCCTCCCATCAGCCCCCTTCAAAGCCACTTGCTGCAGTGTAATGGAGAACTGTGCTCCCTCTGTGTCCCCAGTTTACAGTGAGCCATCTAGTCCAGTGCTTCTCAAAGTTTAAGGTGCACATGAACCCCGTGGGAGGGGTTTGTTTCAGTGAAGATTCTGACCCTGCAGGTCTAGTGGGCCTGAGATATGCCTTTCTAGCCAGCGCTCAGGGCATACTTGGAGCATCTTGGAACAGCTAGAGACCAGCCCCATTTTCTTTTTTTCTAAAAAATATATATTTTTATTAAATTATTATTTTTGTACATATACCAATGCCCACCCCCTCCCGTAAATACCCTCTCTCCCCAGAGTTTTGTGTCCATTGGTTATACTTATATGCATGTATACAAGTCCTTCGGTTGATCTCTTATCTCCCCCAGATCTCCCAACCTCCCTGCTGTAATTTGACAGTCTGCTTGTTGCTTTACTGTCTCTATATCTACCTTTTGGTTCTTCAGTTTATGATGTTCTTTATCACCATAAATAAGTGAGGTCATGTGGTGTCTCTTTCATTGACTGACTTGTTTCACTCAGCATGATGTTCTCCAATTCCATCCAGGTTGCTGAAAACGTTGAGAATTTTTTCTTTTTTATGGCTGCATAATATTCCATTGTGTAAATGTACCATAGTTTTTGGATCCAATCATCTGCTGATGGGCACCTAGGCTGTTTCCAAATCCTAGCTATTGTAAATTGTGCTGCTATGAACATAGGGGTGCATATGTTCTTTCTGATTGATGTTTCTAGCTTCTTGGGATATATTCCTAGGAGTGGGATTACTGGGTCAAATGGGAGTTCCATTTTCAGTTTTTTGAGGAAGCTCCATACTGTTCTCCACAGTGGTTGCACCAGTCTACATTCCCACCAGCAATGCACGAGGGTTCCTTTTTCTCCGCAACCTCGCCAACACTTATTGTTTGTTGATTTGTTGATGTTGGCCATTCTGACAGGTGTGAGATGGTACCGCATTGTTGTTTTGATTTGCATTTCTCGGATAATTAGTGACTTTGAGCATGTTTTCATGTGCCTCTTGGCCTTCCTTCTGTCTTCTTTTGAGAATATTCTATTTAGATCCATTGCCCATTTTTTAATTGGGTTATTTATCTTCCTTTTATTAAGTTGTGTAAGCTGTCCGTAGATGTTGGAGATTAAACCTTTATCAGTGATAACATTTGCAAATATGTTCTCCCATACAGAGGGCTTTCTTGTTGTTTTGTTGATGGTTTTCTTTGACCAGCCCCATTTTTCAAACAAGTTATTGCTACTCAGCCCCTCTGTGTTGGTGTCTGGATGTGAGAATCTGGAAAGTAAAGGGAAGTAGAATATTCAAGTGATTTGGCCTTACGATGTCAACTGTTTTGGAGGCCTTATTTGCATAACAAACTTGATAGCAAACCTGTTTAGGATGTGACAGGTTTTTCTTATAGCTCAGAGCAGAGCTGACATGTTAGGAAAAGCACCTGAACTATACCCCCGGGTACAGTTGAAGCAGGAAAATCAGTAAGACTGCTGTGAGCATTTCATCTATCCTTGAATTTCATTGTGAGCAAACCTTTTGTCAGGAGGTGCTAATTCCTGATGGCATTCTGAAAATGAGTTGGGCTGATGATGAAGATATCTTGGAGCATGTTAGAGCAGCTTTTGTTTGTACCAAAAAGCTGATGTTTTTATGAATACATTTTCTCCCACAGAAATGGAATTCATGAGAATTTTGTGGTGGTGTGCTAACATTTCTTTTTAGAAGTAAGTGGCAATAATAACTAACACTATATTTCTAATTAAGTCGCCTGCTACATCTCTGGCTCCCAGTGGGTTATGTACATGTGGATCCTGAGATTAAACAAGGGCACTCAGAACTGAGGTTTCTATGAAATTCACACATGCGTCATAGTAACACTATTGAAGAGCACTTTCTCCTCTCTACAGGCTGCATACTTGAGAACTGTAAGCTTGTAATCAATAGTAGACTTTTGTTGTACTTTTCATATTTCTGTTTGGAGGCAAGTCAGATTGTTGGAGCTGTTTGGGCAAAGGTATGACTGAAAATGAAGTGTCATCACTCACATGTTTTAAGAATATTTTATTGTATAATATTTGATAGCTGAAGAATTCTGCAGCTCACTTCCTATATAATAAAAGGCTAATATGCAAATAGACTGAATGGCAGAACAACCAGAACAACCGAACAACTGAACAACCAAACAATTAGTTGCTATGATGTGTGCTGATCACCTGGGGGCGTGTGCAGCACATGGCGGGCATTGGCCATGGTGGATGCTCCCACTCACTGCAGTCCCACCCAGTGCTCGCACCCACTGCCAGCACTGGCCCCGCTTACATCCGTAGCCAGCACCGGGGCCACCATTAGCACCTGCTGTCAGTGTCTGGTGCCAGTCCTGACCACTTGGTACCATCAGCAGGTGTGAGTAGTGGCTGTTGGTCTGGATACCCCTGAGGGCTTCTCCCCCTCCCCCTCCTCCTGAGGAGCAATTGGGGCAGCAGCCGCCGCTTGCACCCACTGACTGTGCCACCCCTCTTGCACCCGCTGCTGGCCCCCGGCCCCAATCGCTCCATGCTGTCAGTGGGTGCAAATGGGGCTGGCACCATCAGTGCATGGGAGTGGTGGTGGCAGGAGCAGGGCTGCCGGCAGACAGGGGACCGGGGGCATGGTGGGAGGGGCCAGGCAGGGTCATAGAGGATGGGCCGAGATCCGCCTCATGCCTACTGCAGCCTCGTTGCCCACAGTTTCTTTTAAGGTACACGAAATTTTACACTGGGCCCCTAGTCCAATGATGGGCAAACTGTGGCTCATGAGCCAAATGTGGCTTGCGAGCCGTGGCTTGCCACTCTTTTAACTAATGAGTTTGCTAAACTCTGGGATAGGGGCTTAATCACAAGGAACAACAACAGCCTGTAATTATTGGAATCAAAAGTTTAGGTCACTGGTTGGCAAACTCATTAGTCAACAGAGCAGCAAACCGTGCCTCACAAGCTGCAGTTTGCTGACCACTGCCCTAGTCCTATATAATAAAATCCTAATATGCAAATTGCCTAAAAGCTGGAACAACTGGTTGCTATGATATGCACTGACCACTAGGGAGCAGATGTTCAATGCAGGAGCTGCCCCCTGGTGGTCAGTGTGCTCTCACAGGGGCCAGCACAGTGGTGGTGGTGGGAGCCTCTCCTACCTTTGCAGTAGATGGACATCCCCTGAGGGGTCTTGGACTGCGAGATGGTACAGGCTAGGGTGAGGGACCCTCCTCCTTCCCAAGTCCACGAATGTCATGCACTGGGCCTCTAGTCTATATATATATAAAAGCGTAATATGCTAATTGTCCAATTGTTCAGTCAGCTGCTTGAACAGTTGCTATGACCACCAGGAGGCAGACGCTCTGACTTGTAGGTTAGCTTGCTGCTGGGGTCTAGCTGACCAGGACTGGGCAAGATGGGCTGGACATGCTCTGGAGCCCTCCCACAGCCCTCCCCAGCCAGCTAGCCTTCATCAGCCCCGATCGGGACTGGACGAGATGCCCCTGATTGGTCCGAATGTCAGCCAGGTCAAGGGACCCCACCTGTGCACAAACTCATGCACCAAACCTCCAAGGGACCCCACCTATGCACAAACTCATGCACCAAACCAAACCTTTATATATATATATAAAGCATAATGATAAGATGAATGCCCAAGGATCTGCCTCTCAATCAGCTGTCCCAGAGGCTTCCTGTTTCCTGTCTTCACAAGCATCCCCTGCCCCACCATCCCTGAGACCACCACTGTCCTGCCTTCTGTGTTTATCATCTCATTCCTCTCAAAGTGGCTCCTAGCTCATGTGTGTCACCAAGCAGCAGTGTCTGGCTTCCTTGTTTGAGGGCCTTGTCAAATGCTATCTTTCTGCATCTTACTTAAAAAAAAAAATCTTTATTAATTTCAAAGAGGAAGGAAAAAGGAGATATAGAAACATTGATGATGAGAGAAAATCATTGATCTGCTGTCTCCTGCATGCCTTACACTTTCAGACCAGTGGCTACCCGCTGTTCTAGGAAGGGAGGAAGGGAGGAAAGGAGAGAGAGAGGAAAGGGGGGAGAGAGAGAGAGAGAGAGAGAGAGAGAGAGAGAGAGAGAGAGAGAGAGAGAGAGAGAGAGAGAAAGAAAGAGAGAGAGAGAGAGAGAGAACACCTTTTTTTAACAGTGAAGAAATAGGAATTCTAGTTTTTGATTACTGCAACCATAAATTTTCCATGGCAACAACTCAAATGATAAATCAATCTGTCCAGAATGTCTCATAAAGAAATTCCTTTTTATGTACAGTTAGATTGCTGCACGGTTTTTACTATTGTAAAAGCCAATGCTATGAACATTTTTTTTGCATGCATCCTTGTGCACGAAAATATTTATTTTCCACAAGATCAATTCCAAAAGGTAAAATTGGGGATATAATATATATACTTAGTGCTTTGAAATGTGCATTGCCTAATTGTGTCCCCAAAGTCCAAATTTAGTAGGTACACCCTTCATTGCCAACATATAATGATTCTTTCCTCAAACCCTTACAAAACTATTATCGTTGTTTAATCCATGTCAACTTGATGAATCATGAATTATATCATTATTTATTTTGCATCAATTTAATTGCAAATGAAGTTGAACTCTTCTTTCATAAGCTTATTAGGTATTTGCATTTCTTCACATTGTTTGTGAATCTGGATTTGATCTCAGTAAGTTTGTTTAATAATCTTGTTTGCATTTTGTATTTTCTTACTCACCAGTTAGTTTTGGGACTCGTATAATTCATTTTATTGTGTACATTACTTAGCACAATTTCCTTTATTATTCTCTCAAGAGGCTGGAGTTCTATGAGTAATTTATTTACACATTTATTTTTAAGGATGGGAATGGCCACAATACTTTCTGAATACTTGCATTTTTGAGAATGTCCTGGTTGATATGGAGTGTTGGGGTCTCTCTATTTTACTCACAGATGGCAGTATTGTCCTGGTGGTTGGTTGGCTTCCTTGCTTCTGTCTGTCATCTCCCATTCATTCATCCAACACACAGCTGGGCAGCGTGGGACTGTGCCCTTGTTCTCTGCTGGCATTTAGTGGGATGGAAGAGAAGATGGTGCCTCTGTGTGGACTTCTTTTCTTAAATTTTCTGGGTTGTTGGCCCTTCCAGGATATCCTTGAACCTTTTGGTTATCCATGGGATGTCCTCCTGTATAAGGTCTTTGTTTATTGCCTTTTCTCTATCTGTTTTGATATCTATCTATCTATCTATTTTAAATATATATTTTATTGATTTTACATAGAGAGGAATTGAGAGGGATAGAGAGTTAGAAATGTCGATGAGAGAAAAACATCAACCAGCTGCCTCTTGCACACCCCCTACTGGGGATGTGCCTGCAACCAAGGTACATGCCCTTGACTGGAATCGAACCCGGCTGATGCTCTATCCACTGAGTCAAACTGGTTTTGGCTTTTTTTTTGCAATTCCTGTTCTACAGGTGACTTCTAAGTCTGTCCTTTTTACTTATTGTCTTTTACTTCAAGTATTAGAAGAATTGCATGAGCTGATTTTTCTGAATCATTAATTTTTTTCTTATAGTATTGGATCTGTTACTAATTACATTTACTGTATGGTTTCTTTCTTAAAACAAGTGTTAGATTATTTATTAAAATAACTACACAATTAAAGTTATATAATATCTAAAGGCTTGTCATGTGAAAGAATTCCTTCTGCCTATTTTTTCCTATTCCTGTCCTTTCCCCCACAAACAAGCACCTTTGACATTTTTAAAGCTATTTCTTTGGGTATTTTCTTTTCTACGCCTATATAATAAACGTTTACTATTTCTTGATGTATTCAATTCTGACATTATTCATTTCATGCTACTATAGATAGGGTCTTAGCACTATTCACTCCCCAACCACCTCCATGTTTCCAGGATTATGATATCATTATTTTAATTGAATCAATAAAAAGTATTTATATTGTTGTGACTCTACAACTGTTAGTTACCACAAGCCAAGTGGTATCCTATGCTTGTTTTTATTTTTGTAGTTGAGCCTTTTGCTTTCCTGGGAATGTGTACTTGTCTTTCTTTTCTTCTTGAAATCTTGCTGAAAGTATTGTATTTATACCTCTTGCTCCCAAACCTGTATGTTTTAGGCATTCTCTCTAGAGGCCTTTTTGTGGGAGCCCAGCATTTAGGGTGTTACCAGGCCCCTTTGTGGATGGGCTGTTCCCCTGGCTGCCAAGAATCCTGCCTAAGCCTAGCCTTTATTTCTCTTCTAGGTCATGTCCGCTGTTTTTCTGAGTCCCAGGCCTTCCTTTTTTTCTGGATCATCATGGTTTTGCACAATAATTCTTCAGTGTTCAAATGTGCTTATTGGCACTTGTACAGCATATAGACTAAGGGGGGCAGAGAAAAGAACCCCACCCCTTCTTTTTAAGATTTGCAAACTGAAGGAACATTTTGAATCATTTAAAGAACACTATTAGTTTAAAATGCCCATGAACAGTTTTCTGTTACCAATTATGCATTGGAATACCAAAACTGAAATGTTTTAGTATCTCCTTAAACTTTGTTACAGTTCACAATTATTAACCAGACATGTGCCAGCAGTGTGATAGATGTTGACTTAAGTCTAACATAGCTAGCTGTTAACTAGATAGTTGCTTGTTATTTCTGTCTGCAGATAGCTTATGTCCTATGGAGCAAAAATGCACACAGGCATGGGGGAGAGGAGAAGCAGTTTACTTGGTTTGAGGAGTGGAAGAAGGCTAGTCTCTGGCCTTTCAAATGCCATGGGCCATTGTTTCTCTGCTAGTGGAGGGGAAATGGTTACTTCACTCCTTTAAATCTTGAAATTTTGGAATTAGCCCCCATCAGAGAAAAAGCCCAGGCCAAAGGTGTGATGAAAAGTTGGGAAATGTAAGAAATTCAGTTAATACCTTGCTTTCCAGTAGGGTTAGAAAATGTGCAACATAACAAAAATCCTGGCTACTAGAATTGTAGTTTGCCATGGATAGAGGTGACCAATTTACATAGAATCTATATATATAAGAGGCTAAAATGCTAAGTGTCTATCCAACCAATAACTATGATGCACCCTGTCCACCAAGAGGCAGATTCTCAATGCAGGAGCTGCCAAGCTGCAATGACTTGGCAGAGGCGGTTCTCGGGTGATGCATTCCAAAAATCAGAGAGCCAGCAGTCCCGGATTGGAAGAGGGATGTTTGAGGGGTCCCAGATTGAAGAGGGTGCAGGCCAGGCTGAGGGACATCCCCCCCCCCCGCCCCCATGCACGAATTTCATGCACCGGGCCTCTAGTCTATATATAAAAATTTAAGCAACTATCCCACTATCCGATTGTCCGACCATCCATTAGCTATGATATGAAGTGACCACCAGGGGGCAGATGCTCAACACAGGAGCTGCCAAGTGACAGCACCTTTGCAGAGTGCCCTCTCGCACTCCAGGACCCTTTGGGGGATGTTGGACGGCCGGTTTCAGCCCGATCCCTGCAGGCAGAGCCGAGGGACCCCAGTATTAGCATAGCCAGTGGACATAGACACTGCGGCTGTGGGGGCTTTTCTTGGGGGGATGGGAGTGGCCAGGAAGGGGTCGATGGGGAAAAAAGGAGACATATGTAATATTTTAAACAATAAAAAACAAAAACTAACAAAACATGGCTTACTTCAAATTATTAAAATGCTTCTGGTTTGGATTCCCTCAAAGTAACATAATTTAGCTGTAGGTAATTATTTTAGAAAGTCTTCTCAGGGAGCAGAGTGAGGGGTAGAGGTGAGACAGGGAGGGCAAAAGCCTGCAAAGTGTGGGTTGATCATTCCTGGAGATGCTCTGGGGGGACTGTAAAGCACATGTCCCAGAGTTGGCCCAATGAAGGTGAGGAGCCTGGGAGTTTGAACCCCAGAACTGTCACTTTTCAGTGACTGAGATCACTTCTAGAGGCAGTAACTTCCTGGTAACTTCTGGCCGGCCCTGCCTTGGGCCTAACACCCTCCCAGAGCCTGTTGGGGTTTTCAGGCTCCAGCTCAGAAGTCTTGGGCTTGTCAGTTGTTGTCCATTGACACTGCAGGTGACTTCTGGGCTGGCAGACACATCAGGCTCTGACAGCATCTGCTGCAAGGGGCTCACCTGGGAAATTTTAGGGCAGCTGCACTGACAGATAAAAACACACATGCAAGCTGGCCTCAGACCCCTCAACATGACCCTCAATAGCCTAAAACTCCCTCTGGGGCCTGAAGGCTGGAGCTATTCCAGCATGTGCTGTTCAGTGTGTAGACCTAAGGAGACTTAGCTAAGCAAGAAAAATGGGAAAGGCAACTGAACACCCCACTCCCACCCCAGTTATTTTTGCACGCCTAAGAGGGTTTTCGTAAACAACGGGGAATTAGAAAATAAAATTAGCTTGCATGATTTCAGATGGGAACAGATGCCTGCTTGCTTGATTTAAAAAAAAAAAAAATCCCCACAAAAACCTCAAGCAGAGTTAATAATGTATGAAAATTAGGTACCATGTGTGCACTTCGCTTCATAATGTTCTTATTAAGTAGCAAGTTGATTTAAAAATAACACAATGTGACAATTGACATAATGGCAGACTCTGTGGTGTGTACGGAAACATTCGCTTTGAATGTTCTATCAGGTTTTCCATTACACAAGTACATTTATAAAAAGCTTTCAGAATTATCATATACTATGAAATTATGTCAATTTACAATTCAATAAAACAAACTGCCCCAATACAAATTACAATTGCTTTTTAAAATATGGCCTAGCCAGCCCTGGCCAGTGTGTTTGGAGCATCATCCTGTACAGTGGAAGGTCTCAGGCTCATTTCTCAGTCAGGACACATGCCCTGATTGCAGGTTTGGTCCCTGGTTGGGGCATGTACAAGAGGTAACCAATCGATGTTTCTCTCTCTCTTCCTCTCTCTCTAAAATCAATAAACATATCCTTGACTGAAGAATAAAATAAAAAAAAAATAGCCAACTAGAGATAACTAGATGGAAGTAGTTTTCTATTGATTATCTAAAACTTTGCAGAAGATTCATATTTCTCTGGTCTCAAATTTTTGCCAATAGCATTTTAGGTTGGAATTTGCCTTCTCTTCTTTCCCCTTTGCACCCTTTGCCACTCTGGCTTGTAAGCAGCAGAAAGACACAGGGAGAAACAAAGGGTCATCGACCCACAGGTCCCTAGTAGCTCAAGGATGTCCAGGTTCTGAAGGCAAAATGAGTCTCTACGAAGTTGACACATGGGCATTGGGCCAGCAGGTGGAGGTGTCCTCTTTTAGAGTTTGAGCGTAAGCCTCTGTCATTCCCTAAAGAAACCATATATATATATATATATATATATATATATATATATATATATATATATATTTTTTTTATACAGAGAGGAAGGGAGAGGGATAGAGAGTTAGAAACATTGATGATAGAGAAACATTGATTCAGCTGCCCCCCTGCACACTCGGGATGTGTCCGCAAACAAGGTACATGCCCTTGACTGGAATTGAACCTGGGACCCTTGAGTCCGCAGTCTGACACTCTATCCACTGAGCCAAACCGGTTAGGGCAAGAAACCGCTCTTGGTGGTGTCCCAGCCCATGATGGAAGGGCAGCTGGCTGCTCTAGGTGCTGGGCTGGTGCCTTTGGGGTTTATTATCTGCAGGATAGTGCTGACGGTTACCTCCCTGTTGATGGGGTCTGGCAGAGTGCACCCATGAGGCACAGGGAAGTCCAGTAATCAGGAAGTTCACTGCTGACCAATTATGTATGTACTAGAGACCCGATGCACGAAATTTGTGCAAGGGACTTGATTCCAGGCCCCACCCGCCGCCATAACAGCCAGGGTCTCTGCCACCTCTGCCTCAGTCCCTATCCACTGTGACTTTGTCCAGAAGGAAGGACGTCTGGGAGGACATTCAGTCTAGTTAGCATATTATTCTTTTATTATTATAGATGTATTCTATAGCAAGTTCTACATTACCTTGAAATTTTAAGTTATTCAACAAGACAAATATCAGCTCATTTCAGATATCTAATAACTGCAGGGTGAAGGAATTATCCCACAGGGCAGTTTAAGTAATTTGACAAAGTCGGGACATTTTGTACTGGTGGTGGGAGTTGATAGGAAAGACAGTGAGGCCAAAACCGATTTGGCTCAGTGGATAGAGCGTCAGCCTGCAGACTACACGGTTCTGGGTTTGATTCCGTTCAAGGGCATGTACTTTGGTTGCGGGCTCATCCCCAGTAGGGGGTGTGCAAGAGGCAGCTGATTGATTATTCTCTCTCATCAATGTTTCTAATTATCTATTCCTCTCTCTTCCTCTCTGTAAAAAATTAATAAAATATATTTTAAAAATCTCTTAAAAAAACACAACAAAAGGCACACACACACACAAAAAAAACAAAACAAAAAAAGGAAAGACAGTGACACTGAGGGGAGTTTGAAAACTATTGACATAATTAATAGGCTAACAGGTTTGGGACATTTTGTGGAAGGGAACCGGGTTGGTATGTCTTTCCTTGGCAGCTTCCTGTGACTGTCCAGTTGTGCCTCCTGACATCAGCAGGGCCGCAGGTGTGGGCCAGCACCCTCAGAGTAATAGGACCTTGCAGCATTTTAAAGCGTAATTGCAGAGGAGACATTTGATCTTTATGACTTGCACCATGAGGCTTTCTTGGAATCTTTGCAAGGGGTTGGTTGGAACAGAACTTTTCCATCTACACTATGGTCTATAAAAATCATAGCAACTGACTTCATGAGGTCTGAGTTTTTCTTTTCTGTTATTTTCTTCACTCTCTAATTAGGTTTTGCTCATATGCAGGACAGAACAGCCTGGCAGGAAGCATTCATATTAAAATTATTTAAAGGCAGGGCTGTGCCTGGCACGGCCCTAGCAAGAGTAGAGATAGGGTTTGCTGCCCTGGACCCGATGCCAACCCCAGAAGCCCCTGTCCAGGTGAGCATTGGTTCCGAAAGGAGGCCAGGTCACCGGGGCACTTGGCAAGAAGTTCAGAGACCTGGCACTCTTCCCAGCCTGGTTGCTGCTGGACGTGGCCTTGGGCGTGCTCTCTCTCAACTCACCGCACCTCCACTGCGCTCAGAAGCCATCTGAGGAGAATTACAAGAATGCCTGCCCTTGACTTCTTGGGATGCCAAAGGTGACAAATTGTCAGAATCTAAGGGGCCATTTATTTCCCAAGCATGAAGACAGGCTTTAAAGAGCTAAAATGAACATTTGAGGTTATATGTCCATGGACCTTTGAGGAAGGGGGCACTCTTTTTTTTTGGTCAACAGTAGGCTCAGAAAAGAGAAAGAGTAAGATCTGCAATGGTGTTCATGGGAGTTCTGAGGAACTATGAAGACATCAGTGAGAAGCTGTAACTTCTCACTGTCAATTCTCCAAATCCTATGGGAAGCGATTTTCAGGCACTGTCTCATTCTGCGGGCCCCTTCTGTCAGGAGTCCTGGGCACCTGTTTTGCCAAGAAATTGGTTTTCTAGAGCTCTTTCAAGACTGTATCTAGTGCCTAACATGTTCCCGGGAGCCAGACAGGGTTGTTGGCGACTGTAGAAACAAATGTCTCTGCAGCTCTGTGTACACCCTTCTAGCCTGGGCGGGTGTCACCAGCTGCAGGGCAGCCCACCTGCTTGAGCTTCTCCTGGAGCGAGTGACATCTTTGCGGTGCCTGGAGGCTGGCTGTCCATAAGCACTGAACGCTCACCTTTATTCGTCAAGGTGTTCCTTGCAGCTCATTAGTGTCCATGGAAGCCTGAAGTTACTCACTTTGTTTGTCCTTGTCACACCGGGCCATCCGCTGTGTGAAAAATGCTTCAGAGGTGCTGTTTTGGGTGTGAAAGAACAGGACAGGTGAGAACGATTCCCTGTTTACTTGGTATTTCACACATCTCAGAGCATGGGCACATGCTGCAGTCTGTTCGCAGTGCCCAGGGCAGTCAGCCTGGGCGGCGGCAGCCTGTCATTTATTGAAGAGGTGGAGGCAGGCGGAGTAGAGGCCTGCCCAGGAGTCTCTGCTTCTCTCTCTCCTGAGAGAACGGACTCACCTGTGGTGCATACTTCTGTGTGGGCCCCGTGCTGTCTCCTGCTCTCAAATGCTGGTGAAGTGCTGTTTGGTTACATAGCTGACATAAGCAAAATTTGGTACTTCCCTTCCTTCCGGGCCATCACCTGGTCATTCTTCAAACAAATCAGGTCCTATTCATTCAGTTCTGCACTTATTCGTCCCGTGCTCTGTGTGTGCTACACTGTGCAAGCCACACCGCTGTGGCTCTTTTACCGATTGGGAACTTGTGAAAAATGTGTTCCCAGGCTCCCCAGCCTCTGTGCTGCTTTGCCTTGTCTGGTCTGTCCTCCAAGTGTTTGGTGACCGTTACCATCAGTGGTACCCTGACTCACCTGCCACTCCGAGATGGGGCAACTCCAGTTACTGCCGATGGTGCACCCTGACCATAATTCACCTTTGCTCTTTCCGGCTTTTCCTCAGTGGTCCCACCCTCACCTTGGCCTTTGCTCTTCAGGCTCCTTGCGCAGCCTTTGACTTTCCTGTCTTCAGTCATTTGTCTGTCAGTTTCTGATCACATGGCCTGCACTTCCTTATACTCCCGCCTTAATGTGCTGACAGTGAAGAGTGAATACACAGAGGATGATGCTGGTCTCTGGAATTTGCATGCCTTCTTAGCCCTCCATCAGACCTTGATTCCTATCCTCAGCCCCAGTGTCCATTAGCCCTCCCTCACCTGCCTAGGTATACCTCAACCTCCCTGAACCTGGGGCTCACCCCCTTCTTGAGGACCACCACTCTCTAGCCATCCTGCACTGCTTGCTGCAATGCTCTGATGCTGATTGCTTTCTTTGGCTGCCCCCTGTTCTGTGGCTGGGCTCTGGGCATCCCTGCCCTGTCTGCTGGGCTGCACTTGACCCCGATGCTAGCACCTGGCCTATGCCCTGTTCCGTGGCTGCCCTGAATCGGTGGTTGAGCATGGGGTCAGCCTCCTCTCCCTTACTCTGTACGCCTCTCCCACTGCCATTCACAGGCCACACAGGACACGTGTCAGGCACACTAGAAAGCTGTCTCTAGGCCCCTGTTTCTTTTGTGGCTTCCCTACCGCATTTCCTTTTGTCGCCTTGTTCCCAGTTGATTAAAGCCCAGTGATGGTTGTATTTGATCCATGCCACTTCTTCAGCGATCAAGGCAAAACAGATAGGCGAACTGAGGTCCTGCAGAAGCTTGTTGTTAAATCATCAAGCAGTGAACTGTGCTAAGGCCTGTTTTTCTTTAAATTAGACAAACGGAGTTGACCCTGAGGTCCCACCCTGCATATTTTCTATGAATAAAGACAGGTGCCAAGAAGAATGACAGCTTGGCCTGCTGTAAGCTGCAGGTAGACTGGCGGGGGTTGCCAGCACCCCCAGCTTCCTCTACTTTAAAAAATGGGCTTAAAATAGTGCCTTCAGACCTGCCAGGGGCTTAGAACAGGGCCTGGCTTGTCTTAAGTGGGTTATTCACCTGGTTGACGATCAGTTCCAGGAAGCCAGGCCTTTGCGTCCCTAGCACCGAGAATAGGTACGCCTTATAGCCGGTGCTCAGTAAAGATCTGTTAAATGAAGATCCTAGATTGAACAAGAGAGGGCCTGTGGCTCCTTGGGAGGAATGTGGAGTTTGGTATCTAGAGGCCTGGAGTTTGGTCCCCTCTCAGCCACTCATGCTGAAAATCCTTACATAAGTGCTATAACCTACTGAACACCCATTTTCTCATTCATTTCAGTGGGCATGTTATATTTTGCTTTGGGCAAACCTACCTGGTACACAGTATGGAGCTTGATGTAACCTCCCTCGGTAGGATAACTGATTCTATCACTGTGGTTCTGGATGTGTGTGTACCCTGGACGTCCCCTCTTTGTTCTGACAGTGTGGCCTGCCATCATTCCAAAGCTCCATTTTCTCCTGTCTCCTTGCACCTGTATTTATAATGGAGGACGCCTTTCCCTGAGCCTCTCTGCAGCCCCTCAGGCCCTGTTGGCTGTGATTTCTCTCACGTGTCTGGTGGTAGCAGGGCCAGGCACTGCCATGTCTGAAGTGGCTGCCATGCCAGCAGGGAGGGAGGAAGGAACGTGGAGGAGTACTGTATGTGTGGTGCAGGCAGCTGGTGGTGGCTTCTTCAGGGGACGTTGATGATAATATACCTGTGATTGAGTTGTTAGGAGCAAGCAGGAACCCAGGGTGGAAGTGCAATATCCATAACAGGTGACCCATATCTATCCTATGGACATTACATTTGATACATGTTTAAAAATAAAAGTGAATGCCCTAAGGTGGATTCTGTTCTCTTCTGTGTGGCCACAGTCTCCACTATGCCCTATTGTCTCATACTTAGTTACTTGACTCATTTTTCAACCTGCTTGTTTCTTCCAGGCATTTAAGTTTGTAGGCCCTGTGGTAAAACATTGCAATATCTATGCTCAACTAGTTTGCTCTTTTTTTTATTTATATTTTTGTCTCTTAAAGTTTTTATCTAAAGTTTGTACTAACATTCTCAGTGGGTGTTGTTTTAGTGATCAACTCAAACCCCCAAAATTAAGCTCCAAAGTGTTAAGCTAAAATAATTTAAAACAAATAATAGTGAGGTATTTGGGGTTTTGTTTTTGTTTTGCACTTTACATTTCAAAGTGAAAAGACTGAAACTCCAAACCCTGCAATCAATGGCTTTATCCTTGTGTTATACAATTAGAGCAGGAATACCTTAATTACAATGAAAATCTCGTCTTTTCTCAGTGGACTTAATCACAGGTTGGGACAGTTGTCTCTAGATAGTTCAGTCTCCCCTACTTTGGTCCCCTTTTCTGAGATCCACCACGAGAGGTGCCGGCGGGCCATAAGATGGTGACCTGTTTGCGGCAGTTTCTGTGTGCCCAGAGCTACCTCAAAAGGTTGAATTTCTCTTTGAGGCACTAGAGCCAGAATTGTTTGGACACTCATCATCTAATAAAAAAGCAAGCAAACAAGAAACCAAAGGTACTCCACTTAAGTGCCTGTAGACCACGTGTTCCCAGGGCCTGCTGTGGTTTCTGTTCTCCTTGACATGCAGCTAGCTGCTCACTTGAAAGCTGCTGACATTATACATGGCCTATATGCAGTACCAATTTCTTTCCTTTCTCTTATTCTTTCTTTTTCTATTTGTTTCTTTAAAAAAAAAATCAACTGCTTTCTTGCCTTGAGATGTAAGTTCCACATTGTGGGTGCATTGGAGTTCAGTTTTCCGAGAAAAGGCTTAAGTTAATTAGGTGGGTTCACTGTGTTCTCAGAGAAAACTTTACTTTGAGGCATGGAGTCATATGTGGTTAGGATTGCTTTAAGATAAAGACTGTAAGAGGATCAACATTACACTTTTACAGAAACTTGGATTGTGCTTATTGCTTAAATAATTATCGCACCTGATTTACAAGCATGGTCCAGGATGGGGTGGAAGGTCCAAGTGGCTTTCCTGGCGCCTCTGAGTCAGTGCGGAATCAGAGAGGTGCTGGGAGGGCTGAGAACCGGCTATGATTGGGAAGTGTTCCCCATCACCCTCCTAGGATCTGGCTTCTCAACATTAAAGAGTAGAAAGTGACTAACAGGTTGGAACACAAACAGACTTTTGCATGAAGTTGACACTTAGCAGTGAGGAGAGGCTTGGTTTGGTTATATCGCTGGTTATATATCACATTTTCTATATTTACTCTAAAGAGGGAAACAAAACATTTTTAAAAGAAAAATCATGCTTTTTCAGTGTCTAACTTGGGTACGTTTATGATTATATATAGTGTGTATATATATGCAAAATCTGTAGCTACAAATACACATAATAAACACATGTATAAACACGTATACAGACACTAATGTAAATGTAAACTGCTGGCGACAGAAGGCAGTGTATCACAGTTCATTGCAGAACATTGATTCCCAGATGTTTGGATTTCATGAACTAGGAATAAAAAAAAAGAAAAAAGAAAAAAGAAATGGAAGGGTCGAGCATGGCTTGCCAACTTCATGTTTTCCAAGATCATTAAAACATTTTTTTTGGTGCTGGATGTTAACTAGACTTATTGTGGTGATCATTTCCCAAAAACAGTTGACCCCTGAACAATACAGGTTTGAACTGCATTGATCAAACATATGTGTATTTTTTCCAATACATACCAAAAATGTATTTTCTCTTCCTTATGATTTTTTTCATAACATTTTCTTTTCTCCAGCATATTTTATTGTAAGAATATAGTATATAATAAACATTACATACAAAATATGTGTTAATTGATGGCTTATGTTATCAGTAAGGCTATTAGTAATTAAATTTTAGGGAGTCAAGCCATACATGAATTTTTGCACTTGATCTTAGCCAAAAGGCCGAGAAGCGATCATACATGAATTTTTGATTGCACAGTGAGGGTATGTATGTGTGTGTCAGGATCCCTAATCCCTGCATTGTTCAAAGGTCAACTGTGATACAAATACTGATCATTATTTTGTATATCTGAAACTAATGCTATATGTCAATTACATCTAAATCAATTTTTTAAAATGAAATTTGTATTTTATGTAAAAAGCACATAACATAAATTTTACCATCCTAATAACCATTTATTTATTTAATTTAAAAAATATTTTTATTGATTCAGAGAGAAAGGAAGAGGGAGAGAGGGACAGAAACATCAATGATGAGAGAGAATCACTAATTGGCTGCCTCTTTCTTTTTAGTGGGGATCGAGCCTGCAATCTGGGCATGTGCCCTGACTGGAATCTAACCGTGATCTCCTGATTCATAGGTCAACACTCAACTACTGAGCAACACTGGCTGGGCCTAATAATAATTTTTTAAGTTTTATAGTTGAACAATGTTAAGTACATTCACATGGTGCAGTCCAGGATCATTTTGCAAGAGAGAAAGGGAAACTTCCATCTACTATCTTCATCCTATATAATAAAAGCCTAATATGCAAATTGACTGAAGAGCAGAATGTCTGGTCTTTATGTCGTGGGCTGGGGGCAGCTCAATGCAGGAGCTGCCCCCAGCCTGCAGGCCCCAGGCCAGCCAAGGAGGGTGCCAGTGGGGGCCCCCTGATCATCCTGCCTGTCGCCCCATAGATTGGCCCTGATTGCTGGCCAAGCCTAGGGCCCCTACCCATGCATGAATTTTGTGCACCAGGCCTTTAGTCATTTCATTAAAAAAAGAGCATTTTAACATCAAAAGGGAAACAAGGAAGGAAGGCTGTCATCTTAGCTCAAGAAATTCCTCCCTAACCTGTGGTAGAATAGTACCAAGAAAAATAATCATGCAGGGAAAAGAAATAGTACAGAGAACAACACAAACAGGAATTCTGTACAACCATTACTCTGATTTTTAAAATGGCTAACCGTCTGTCGTCCTTGCTCCAGGTCTTTCCTGTTTGAAGTGACTGCACACGAACTGTTTGTACCAGACTGTGGCAAGACAAGAGCTTTCACTAGAATGAAATGAGCCACACCACTAAGCACATAGTCTGGTAGCTGATACATTTTCCATAGCAAGTTTTTTTTTTTTTTTTTTTTAAATATATTTTATTGATTTTGTACAGAGAGGAAGGGAGAGAGATAGAGAGTTAGAAACATCGATGAGAGAGAGTCATCGATCAGCTGCCTCTTGCACACCCCCTAGTGGGGATATGCCCGCAACCAAGGTACATGCCCTTGACCGGAATCGAACCCGGGTCCTTCAGTCCCCAAGCCGACGCTCTATCCATTGAGCCAAACCGGTCCCGGCTCCATAGCAAGTTTTTATCGAGGAAGGAAGCTGTGTGTTGGTTTACATCCTGGCACGAGTATCTTATCATCAATGGTCCAAGTGCCAAAACCAAGCAGTTCATGTAGTGGCTCTGGTCAGCAGCTAGATCTGGTTGTGTTTTTATAGAAGTGAAAGTTAACAGTTGAAGTCCATATCTATTCATTCCACTATGATCCCATTCTTTTCTCTTTCTCTCCAAAGTTAACTAATGTACTGAAGTTGGTTTGTATTCTCCAGTTCATAATGGGTCTTCATGAGCCCATTAGAATACATAGTGTTGTTTTCTGTAAATGGAATCCTGCTTTATACAGCTTTTTGAAATTTAATTTAGTTCATTTAACATGATTTTAAAGACATCTATTCTGACACATGTAGAACAGCTTTACACTATAGCTTCTTGTGACTGCACCACATTATATTTATCTATCCTCCTGTCAGTGGACATTTGGGTTATTTCTAGTTTTTTTTTTTGCTGATATAGACACACTGCAGTGCACTTACCTATGAGCCTTTCCTGCGCACATGTGTGTGAATTTATCTAGGGGAGTTACCTGGGAGGAGAGTTGGTGAGGTCTTCATTCACAAAATCTAGTGAGCATGTTAACCAGCCTAGTTGTTTAGTATCCAGCCTTTCAGGTAAACGAGGAATGGGAAAGATAACATTCTAAGTCAGCTATCCATAAAATTGGTTTTCTGGACCAAATTGAGAGCTTCTGATTGTTGATCTACCTAATGATTTAGCTCAAAGTCTATTTGTAACATAGAGATGATCTGGTGGTTTGGTCACAGTGACTTTTCTTCATCTTTGGCGATGGAGCAGGAACCAATTGAGAAAAGCCTGCCCTGTATTGTATCCTCCTTTCCATGTGAACCAGAAAATATTTGCAGTCGTGGTCTGGGAGGCAGATGGAACTGGGTGTTGCTGTCCCTTGGACTATTCCAGATGACTTTTTGGTCCAAGAAAACCCCACGGATCAAAACTTGGCCAGTCTTCTCGGCACATGTCTCGGCACGTGGAGTGGCTGTGCTGTTGCTCAGACTGTGAGATGATCTAAGTTTCTTTTGATCATCTAGTCTGTGGTTTCTTTTGATAGTTTGGGGAGATATCCAGGGGAGAAGTAGATTCAGGATCCTCTGGGGTTGGGTGTTGCAGGCATGTCCCCAGATGGTCTGGAGGACATCTGAGAGGGTTCCCCTGGCCAGTGTCCCTGTGTAGCCACCACCAGCCTGGTAAGAGCATGTGGAGTCTTGGCTGTGAATGAGTCAAGTACAGTCTCAAAGAACAAAAACGATGTCTGAATAATGTACTTTATTCATAGCTTCTCTCTTATCTTTAGCAAATAGTGGAGTGTTTTGATCACTCTTTAAAAAAAACAGTAAATGGGAAGACAACTTGGTAAGAAAAAACTATAGTGACATCAAAGAAAAAATACAACTAAGTCTGAGAGAGATCACATGTATGGCTAATCTGTGTTCATGATGCAGGTACTTGACTGGTAAACATTTTGTGTATAATTTGGCACATGGGAACCTCTGTGGTCACCAGGTTATCCGATAAAAGCATTTTTAGTGGTTGCTGTTTGTTAAGTAATGGGTATTTTGGATATTTAGGCACATGTTTACATCTGTAAAATAATTTTTTTATTTTTTTTACTTTTGATAATCAGCTGTCAAAGCTTGAAAAACAACAGCAGAGGAAAGAAAAGACCAGAGCCAAAGGGCCTTCTGAATCAAGCAAAGAACGAAATGCTCCTCGCAAAGAAGACCGCAGTGCCAGCAGTGGGGCCGAGGGAGACGTGTCCTCTGAGCGGGAACCATAGGCTGCCGGATGGAGCTCAGGTAGGAGGGTCTCCTCCCAGAAGGCCTCCATCCTACCACATTTTGGACAAACAACAATGAATAGAGAACGGAATGAGGTTAAATTCATTTCATGGACATTTAGCTCTCTTAAATCCACTGACTTCGAGGATGGAGATTAAAAATCGAAATGCAGGAGAGTCAGGTACCCATAGCCTGGGGTGTTCACCTAGGAAGTTGTGTGTGTGTCACCTTCCTTAGTTGCCTATGACAGTAGACAACTGCTGCTACTATTAGCATTTCTAGAATGTTTGCAGATCCAGCAGCTAGAGCTTCACAAGAATGGCCCCTCTTTTCCATTCTTGCTTTTGGCAGCTTTTCCATTCTTCCATTGTCATCTGCAGCAGCCTCCTCCTATAATTTCCAGCCCAGTGTTGCGCCATCCTCCACTCCATTCCACATGGCATTGCTAGTTTACTTTTACTAAAACAGGTGTTTATTCTCATCACTTCCATGCCCAGGAATGTC
Source organism: Nyctalus aviator (assembly GCA_036971965.1). Taxonomy (NCBI): domain Eukaryota; kingdom Metazoa; phylum Chordata; class Mammalia; order Chiroptera; family Vespertilionidae; genus Nyctalus; species Nyctalus aviator. The sequence goes on along the minus strand of CM072925.1, from coordinate 102,492,513 downwards.
CACACAGTGATTTGGCTAGAACTTCACTTCCCTGCTTGAAGATTAGAGGCCTCTAAAACTTGATCCAGCCATCTGCTGGTCCTTTGCTTAAGTTCATTTCCCAGTGAACACTTTATCGAGAGCCTCTTTCTTTTCTGAGTTCTCAAGTCCAGGGAGAAGCACAGAAGTAATTACACTGCAGCATTGTGCATTGTGGTGGTGGTGGGGTGTGGGGTGGGGTAGAGAGGGGAATTGGGAGGCTCCATGGAAGGGAGAACTCTGGAACTGGAATGTAGAAATGGGGAAATGAGGGATGAGGGTAGATAGCTGCGTAAGCCAAGGGAAGTAGCAAGTACAAATGTTGGGAGAGAGGGACAAGAACAGATGAATTTTAGGACAGAGGTAATGAGGAATGGCTGAAGTGTTGGGTACAAGTGGTGGGGGTTGTCTAGAGAGCTCCTCTGAAGTTAGAAAAGCAGGGTTCTGAGTCACAGAGGTCTATTATGCAACTCAGAAATTTGGGTTTCATCCTGTGGGGCTAAGGTTTGAAGTGTAAGGTGACATATGCAGATACCAAGTTTTGAAAGGTCACTCTAAGCAGCCCTGGGGAGTGAGGCTGGAGGCAGATAGGCCAGTGTGGAAGCAGTTGCAGAAACAAAGAGGGGATCAAGGTCTGGACATACATTTTGGAGCCTTCAACTTATAGGCTGTGCCTCAAACAAAGTCAGCATACAGGTTTTCCCTGAAGATGCTAACTTGTGAGAGAGAACATTCGTAATATGTTTTTCTGCCTTCTCTTTCCCTTAGGAAGGAGAGAAATTAGAGTCTATCTATGAAATGTCCTTTAGAACACACACTACCAGATACTGAGGTATATTACAGAACCCATAGTGATAATTGGGTACAATAGAACTGGCTTGCAAACATAAATGACCACAGGAACAGAATGGAAAGCTCAGAAAGAATGGGTTGTCAGTTCATGGATAGTCTAGCAGCTTGGGGTGAGAGGGGAAAGATCAGAGGGGAGTTTTTCTGGAGCTGCTTCTCATACTTCCCCTCCCCTTTGGGGAGCATGCTGGAGAGAATATTCAGCACCCACTTCTGCTCCCCAAGTGAAGGATAAAGAACTGGCTAATATGATGCCAGGGGAGCTATCTATTAGGCCAGATTTTCATAGTGGGTAGTTCCTTGGTTCAGGAGAAAACTCCCTTCTGATTGTCCTTCTTGGGCTGAGGCCAGCTGCCCAGCCTTCATGCTCTTTTACTCTCTTAGCCCCACCTGGGCACAGCACCAGATCTTCCACCTTTGGTGTGAAGATCATAAATTATGGCCCCTTCCCTAGAGAGCTGGGACCTTACAACAAGTAAAAAAAAAAATTTTTTTTTTTAGATTCCCATGATGAACTCAAAGAAATAAACGTATAAATACTCATCTTCCAATAACCAAACCCAATTAGTCTACCTAAACACCCCACACACACACTTCTGGAGAGACACACACACAGATTCAAATGTTCCTTCAAACTTTGTATTTTTTAAATACCTCTAAAAATTTGAATGCCACCTAGTTGATTTCTTTATTCATTTTATTTTAAAATATATTTTATTGATTTTGTACAGATAGGAAGGGAGAGAGAGATAGAGAGTTAGAAACATTGATGAGAGAGAGTCATCAATCAGCTGCCTCTTGCACACCCCCTACTGGGGATATGCCCGCAACCGAGGCACATGCCCTTGACCGGAATTGAACCCAGGACCCTTCAGTCCCCAAGCCGACGCTCTATCCATTGAGCCAAACCGGTCTCGGCTCTTTATTCATTTTAATTAATTAATTATTTTTTAAAATGATTTCAGAGAGGAAGAGAGAGGGAATGAGGGATAGAAACATCAGTGATAGAGAGAATAGAGATCGGCTCCTCCTGCAGGCCTCCTACTGGGGATCGAGCCCGAAACCCTGGCTTGTGCCCTGACCTGGAATCAAACCTGGGATCTCCTGGTTCATACGTCAATGCTCAACCACTGAGCCATGCTGGCCGGGCTGATTCCTTTACTTTAAAAAATATTTGATTTTATATAGCTTATGTTTATATTTTTATTTTTCATATATATATATTTTATTGATTTTTTACAGAGAGGGATAGAGATTAGAAACACCAATGAGAGAGAATCATCGATCAGCTGCCTCTTGCACACCCCCTCACCGGGGATGTGCCCGCAACCAAGGTACATGCCCTTGACCGGAATCGAACCCGGGACCCTTCAGTCTGCAGGCCAACACTCTATACACTGAGCCAAACTGGTTTAGGCATATTTTTATTTATTATTTTAAACTTATTGATTTAAAAATTATAGTTGCCATCAATATATTAGTTTCAGGTGTACAGCATAATGATTTGACATATGCCTTACAAAGTGACCACCACAAGAAGTGTAGTAACCATCTGTCACAAAATTATTTCACTATTACTGACTATATTCCCTATTCTGTACATTACATTTCTGTGATTTAATTATTTTATAATTGGAAATTTCCACCTCTTACTTCCCTTCACCCTTTTTGCCCATTCACTTCACCTACACCTTTTTGGCAACTCTGTATCTATAGTCCATTTCTGCTTTGTTCATTTGTTTGGTTTTTTAAAATTCCACATATAAGTAAGAGCATTAGTATTTGTCTTTCTCTATTCAACTTGTTTCATGAAGCATAATATTCTCTGGATCCATCCATGTTGTTGCAAATGGCAAGATTTTATTATTTTTGTGGCTGAATAATATTCCATTGTATACATGTACCACATCTTTATTATTGATGGACACCTAGGTCGTTCTATCTTTTATTCTTTTGAGGAATCTTCATCCAGTTTGCCATAGTGACAACATCAATTTACAATCCTGCCAACAGTGCATGAAGGTCCCCCTTTTCTCCACATCCTTGCCAACACTCATTATCTGTTGACTTTTTGATAATAGCTATTCTGACAGGTCTGAGATGATATCTCTTTGTGGTGTTGATTTGCATTTCCCTGATGATTAATGATGTTGTGATTCTTTTCATATATCTATTGCCCATCTGTATGTCCTTGTTGGAGAAGTGTCTATTCAGTCCTCTACCCATTTTTTAATTGGATTGCTTATTTTTTTATACTGAGTTGTATAAGTCCTTTATATATTTTGGTTATTAGCTCCTTATTGGATATGTCATTTGCAAATATGTTTTCCCATTTAGTAGGTTGCCTTTTTGTCTTGTTGATAATTTTCTCTGCTGTGAAAAAGCTTTTTTGTTTAATGTAGTCCATTTGTTTATTTTGGTTATTGTTACCTTTGCTTGAGGAGACATATAAAAAAAAATATTGCTAAGACCACCTGACTGGCGTCGCTCGGTCAACCTACGAACCAGGTGGTCACAGTTCAATTCCCAGTCAGGGCACATGCCTGGATTGTGGGCTCTACCTGTGGAGGGGGCATGCAGGAGGCAGCCGATCAATGATTCTTTCTCTTCATTGATGTTTCTATCTCTCTCTCCTGCTGCCTTCCTCCCTCAAACAAAGAAAAATATATTTTAAAAATATTGCTAAGACTAATGTCAAAGAGGTTACTGTCTGTGTTTTCTTCCATGAATTTTATGATTTCAGGTCTTATATTTAAGTGTTTAATTCATTTTGAGTTTATTTTTACATATAGTGTAAGAAAGTGGTCTAGTTCCATTTTTTTTTGCATGTGTTTTTCCAGTTTTAGTTGATTTCTTTCTTGATTGTGTTTATCAACTTGATAATATATTTTATAAATTTAATATGTTGAGTTTTTGCTATATCTGATCAATACTTTAAAAATCTTTTATTTATTGAGGAGTATAGAATTTTTAAGAAATTAGTGTAGCACATAGTTTTCCATATGTGTAAGAATTTGACTTCAGAATAATCCCAGTAGAGAGTGTACCATAGACATCAGTCTACTGTGGCCACTGGGCAGCCTGGAAGTCAGTTAGCTATTTCTGTGGGCATGCAAAACATGTGAGGGCTCCATATATTGAAGAAGTACAGTAACTGTGTGTCACAGAACTTCCTGGAAGACACATTCACAATAAGAAAACCGAGCACACAGAAAGAAGGGCAAGAGATGAAAGTGGACATTTCTTTCTAATATCTCCCAAGTTTAAGAGGCAAAATTTCTCAAAGACTTGTATTTATCTATTTTTTGCTTCTCTAAAGTTTATGAAAAAAATCTTTAATTGTATTTATTCTCAAAATAGTAAAGATTGGTTAGCATAGAACCTGGAGTAAATTGTACAATTGTACCATCAAAACACCCACCAAAACAAACAAAACAAACAAAACAAACAAAACAAAACAAAACAAAAAAACTAGCCAGAGAGAGAACACAGGATTAGGAGAAGCAAACTCAAGGGATACAAGTGTTTTGAAAAGAGTAGACAGATATATTTTCCTTCCTTTTCCCTATAAATCAAGTTCACTGCAGCCATATATATCATCATTATGGCCTTGGGGAAGATGTGGGGAGAATGAGTCAAGAGAAATGATGTAGGGAGAAGCCCTTGCCGGAAGGAAGGGAGGTGAAGGAAAACCCCCAGGTTAAAAGAGTAGGTGGGAGAGAGAAGGGGTCAGATGGAGGGACACCAGAGGCCACACTTGATGTTCTGGTTCCCTACTGCAAGCCATAATTCTTGGGGTGGGAGTTAAGTTCATGTAAAAATGAAAGCCATGTGGAACTATGTTTTGGTCTTTGGTGGGAATTCTGGAAGAGACTGCTAGGCAGAATGGGTCCAGATCTCCACGAACGTGCTGCAACCGAGTAGATGGGCCAACCAGACATTTAAGCATCAGGACATGGAAGGAGTTAATGTAGGTGTCACCCACCATGGGAAGGAGAAGAGAGCCATGTGGGTGTCCATTGGGCTGACCATGGTTCTTGGTGGAAGAAGTGATATGAGCCTGCCCTAGAGCTTATAAGGGAACAGCTTCAACCAGGAGGGCAGAGGGGTCATGACCTCATCTCTTAAGAGTATGGATAGTCCCTGCACATCTTAGAAATCACCTCCTTCTGACTTTCTAGGTGCGACATGAGAGTTCTGTAGTGCTAGTGAGAGCTGAGGCATGGCCAAGTCAGCCAGGGAGGGACTTTGGCCGCTGAGTAACAGAGTGCCCTCACTAGTATGCACCAGGGCCCATGTGCTCATTCACACCAACCACCTGACCTCAGAGGCCACTGAGGATCCAGAGAGCTGTTTTAACACCAAGATAAGACAGTGTTACTCTGCATTCAAGATTTACCCAGCTGCTACTCAGCAGATGGAGGCTTGTGAGGAAGTTTGAATGGGCCCATGGAAATGTAGGAGCCACATTTTGTGTGTGTGTGTGTGTGTGTGTGTGTGTGTGTGTGTGTGTACAATTATATTGACGAATAGAGCTTTTGACTAATTTCAGAAGGAAAATCATTCATTTATTGACAGGTAATCACTTGCAATAATTCAAACCAGATATTGGGCAGCAATTGGTGGCTGGTGCTAACATCCAGGCGTGGCAGAGACTTCTGAGCCTTCATGCTGGCTGCCTCTGAGACACCTACAGCCAGTTGAGGATCAGTGGGGAGCTGTGCTAACTCCACTTCAGGGATTTTATTCATGTTCCAAGATTGAAGACCCTGAAGGTGGTTAAACTAAAGGACAGCATTTACTCCAATTATATATCTGGGGTTTTGTTGCCCATGGGCTTTGGTTGCCCCTCTGATAAAATTTGTCATCCAGTAAACCCACAAAACCTCTCAATGTTGATTTCTTTAAGAGCTGAATTACTAGTAAATATGTAGTGACAAACAGAAAGTGACCTTGGTATTTGCTCTATTACACAGAAAAACAGGCCCCCCACCTCCCACCCCTCTCCTCAAAGAAGGGAGCTGTAGTTTTCATTTGCTTCTCTTTAAAAACAGAAAGAGCCCTTGGGGGAGCCTCACAGGTCCTAAGGGGAGCAGCTCTGAGTTTCCAAAGCATGAAAGAGAAAGAAAAGGCAAAAGGAAATGCAATGAGAAACTGCAATGAGAAACTTATGACCTTGGCATGTTTTTTTTTGAAAATGAGTCAAAAACCTGAATGGTTCAAGAGGACATACCCAGGGGGTCAACAGTTCTCTGTCACACTATAAATGTTGGTTCTTATTTATTAAATGGACATGGAACTGCAATAATTAACTTCTAATTTTGTCCTCTCATTCTTTTCATGCTCCCTCACATCACTGGGAGAATTCAAGGTTTTCTATGAGGCTGCAACTCAGCTTTTCCCCTTTCTGGCCCACAGCTAAAGGTACTGGGCAACTTTTCACTGAAAGAATGTGGTTTCTACTTTTGATCGCAGGTAATGCTTATTTTGAGTATTTACTTAACTGCTGTCATTAGGGTGTGAGAGGGCCATACTCCTGAGCAGCACTTCACATTTCTGTCCTCAAATGTCAACACACTTGAGAACAAACAAGAAATTGTTTTGGAAGCTGCCATCTGTTTGCTTTTTCAACTTGACCTTTATCTGAATAGTAAGACATGTCTTAGCTGAGCACACTTCTTTTCAATAAGCTAGAGCAGTTTGTGTGTGTGTGTGTGTGTGTGTGTGTGTGTGTGTTGTATGTTCTGTTAAAAGGAAATTCCATCACTTTTCACTTTGCCCATCCTGTAGAAGGTAGACTTTCTTTCATTCCCAGATCTTCACTTTGCCTCCCTGTGTTAACTCTCATACCTGTGCCCCACCCATGTGTGGGTATTTCATGGTATAAAACTAGCTGTGCCTCATGGTGGGGCCATGGCTTTCAGGTGCAAGTTTCTATTGCTGGCCAAAAGGCTCTTGAATGCAGTTTGGAAACTAATCTCTCATTACATTAAGGTTGACATTATGATTAGGTCTGCCCATGAGGTAGCACAGTTAGTTCTGAAGACATATTTAGTGGTAAAGCCCAGGTTAAATGCTTTATAAAGTTTCCACGCCTGAATGGTTTACCTAAAAGCCTGCAATGCCTGGGCTGAATCTCTCAGAATTCCTTCCAATTCTTTGATTCTTTAGGAGGCAATTAGAATCCCTAAATCACCTTTCTCTTACAAATTTTCTTTTAAAAGCTATTTTTATTACAAAAGAATGCTCATGTATGATAGAAAATTTTAAAAATGCCAAAATGCTCAAAGAAGAAAATGAAAGTCATCTGCCATCTCATTATACTAAGATAACAATTATTAACATAATGCCTTTATAACGTTTTCTCTCAGCAGCTAATTCTATATATCTTTTCAAAGTTAGAAGCATACTGTTTATTTTTTAATTTCTTTATTGATTAAGGCATTACATATGTGTCCTTATTCCCTCATTACCTCCCCCAACCCCACCATTCATGCCCTTATCCCCCTGTTGTCTGTGTCCATTGGCATAATGTTTATTTAATGTTACCTGCTTTTACAATGTAATGGAATATCACGAGCATTTTTTAGATCATTTATTCTCCTATAGTAAAACCTTATTATTTCCACCTGCACATCAAATACTTGAAGCGTACATTGATTATCCCAAAGATTAAAACATGTAGAATATTTAATCTAAGCAGGATTCCAAAGCTCATTTTGAGTTAAAAAAAACACAAGTTTTGATTGATACCAAGAGGATGGAGTTCTCCAAAGGTCAGTGTCAGAGTCTATTTCAGGATTTCAGCTATTAGTATTGCATGTGAGGAGAGAGGTAATAATAGGCCTTAGGTTCTTAGGTTTGTGTTTGCATCTTGATTAAAATATAGGAAAAAGTGGTTTGCTTATTTTGATTTAAAAATGGACGTAAGATGGTTTTTAGGAATTACGTTGTATCTTTTTTACCCCCTGGCCTTCTTCCAGATATCTCTGAAGAAGTAATGCAGGGCTTTGAAGGGTGGGTTTCAGAGTGGGAGAGCAGGCCTTGGGGACATTTCAGTCCCTTGTGTGGGTCCAGACAGAACCAAAGAACATGGACTAACTGCAGTTAGCCTCTCTTGTGTGTGGCCATGGGCCCTCAGTATCAAAATGGACTCCGACTAGAAGGCTATTAATTCCATTGAGGCATCTGCTCATAATTCACTTCTTAAGAATGTGGTCTGTGTTGAGAGCAGACATGGCACCATCACCTGCAACCCAATTATCAGAATCTTTTGCTTTTACTGAAGTTCATTCAATTAGAATTTATTTTTATTTTTGACAGGATGATCTACTTATTTATTTGTTTATTTTTAAAATTTATCTTTATTGTTAAAAGTATTACAGATGTCCCCCTTTTGTTCCCATTGACCCTTTCCACCCTGCCTCCCGTCCCTTCCAAGCCTTCCAGACCACAGTATTGTCTGTTTCTATGGGCTATGCACATACGCATATAAGGTCCACAGTTAATCACTCCCCACCCACCCCTGCCTTCTAAGATTCGTCAGTCTGTTCCATGCTTCTGTATGTCTGGACCTATTTTGTTCAACAGTTTATTTTGTTCATTAGATTCTACATATGAGTGAGATCATGTGATACTTGTCTTTCTCTGATTGGCTTATTTTGTTTAGCATAATACTTTCTAGGTCCCTCCATGCCATCTCAAAGGGTAAGAGATCCTTTTTTTTTTTTTTTTTTTAACAGCTGTGTAGTATTCCACAGCTTTTTTATCCACTCATCTACTGATGGACACTTGTGCTGTTTCCAGATCTTAGCTATTGTAAATTGTGCTGCTTTGAGCATAGGGGTCTATATATTCTTTCTGATTGGTGTTTCAGGTTTCTTAGGATTTAGATACGAGGGAATAGAAACTGCTCTGGTAGGTTTGGGATTTAGTTGAACTCTTGGGTGACAAATACCTGCCTCGCAAATCTTGGCAAGACCAGAAGGTTTTTTTTTGTAACCTCAGAATTGCAGAGGGAAACTCAGGACACTTGGATATTTTATACCAAAGAACCTTCCATACCTCAGGCATGGAAGTATTGAAAATATCCCAAGAACAAGTGATTAGTTTATTCCCTGTCCCCATGCTTTAGTCTGGCACCTCTCTGCCTTCCTAATTGTTAAAAGGACTTGAAAATGAGACTTTGTATTTTTTTTTTTTTCAAGGAATGTGTCCATTTTATCTATGTTTTCTAATTTGTGGGCATAAAGTTGTTTGAGATACATCTTTTTTATCCTTTAAACATCTATAAAATCTGTACTGACGCTGCCTCTTTGATTCTTGAACTTTGTAACATGTGTCTTCTTTTTTCTTGGTAAGTCTGGCAAGAGGTTCGATTTTATTGATCTTTTTATTTTCTCTTTTGTTTTTATGTTTGAAATTTCATTTGCTTTTGTTGTCTTTATCATTCCCCTATTTCTGCTTGTTCTCGGTGTACTTTGCTTTTTTTCTTTTAGTTCCTTAAGGTAGAAACTTAGATTATTGGCTTGATAGCTTTCTTTTTTCCTAATGCAGTCAAAACTCGTTTCTCCCATCTCTAACAATTCAGTTCTCCACCAAGTTGTTCACAGAAAAAATGTCTTGGTTGTCGAACAACAACAAAAAAAAAGAGAGAATGCTTTTGTTGCTGGCAAAATCAACCGTTAATTCAGTTTTAAAACATAAAGAGGCTATCAATAGCACTAATGTTGCTAAGGGTGTGAAAGAAATAATGGTCACAGCCTAATGAAGAGGTAGAAAAACTGTTGTTGATTTGGATAAACAAAAGCAGTTAGCCAGTGACAGCATTTCGGAGGCAATGATTTATGAACAAGTGAAGATGCTGCCTATTGACCTGAAAGACCCTCTGGACTGAGTGCTAAAAGTGATTGGTGTAAAGGTAGTAGCGGGTGGTTCAATAAATTTAAGAAAAGAAATGTTTGTTTATAAATTAAACAGTATATTAGATATGTACTGTCTATAAGAAAGGTTAAAACATGGAATCATTTGGGGAATCTACCAGTAGTACGGATTAATTCAATTTACATTATTTCTAATGGGGGAAAAAATGAATTGGTTTTTGAACAAATCACTTCGTGAACAGCCTTCCAGAATAAGTTAAGTTTGAGAACCGAGGTATAAACATTTAATGCTATGAATTTCTCTCCAAGCACTGCCTTAGGTGAGTATCTCAATTTTGGTATGTTATATTTTCATTTTCATTCACTTTAAAATGTTTTCTAATCTGCCTTGTGACTTTGCTTTGCTACAGAGGCCACTTAGAAGTGTGTTGTTTAATTCCCAGATATTTGGTTTGGTATCTTTTTGAACTCTAAGAAGGAAGTTCTAATAAGTTGAAACTGGTGAGAAGGCATTTGAATTTATACATAACAACATGGCTGATGTTTCACAGTAAAGTGAAACACTGTCATTCTATTTTCATTGTATGAACTTGAAAAAAGGATATCTTCAGCTCTTTTATTATGCTTATTAGTGCTTTTAATAGGATTTGAAGGCAAGCATTGGGACCTTTCTGAGTTATGTGTCCTATTTTGTTCTTTTTAGTGCGTTATCATTGGCAGAACCGGATCCTGAAAAATCCATGAAAGATGCTAAGCACCTATACTGCTTTAAGAATTTGGAACTGAATCGTGAAAAGGAAGACAGAATTAGAAATCGGGAACCTGAAGAATCCTGCAAAAGAAACACACACCAAAGGAACATTACTGTTTTCTGTTGTGGCTGTGGTCGGAGGGAGGAAGTGCATGCTGCCAGAGCAGGGACTGTGCACTGCAGGGCACATACCTGCACCTCCCTCACAAGGAGGTTTTGTTAGTTCCTGTGATGGCTTACTTTTGGAACAAATTGGCTCAACATCATTTGTCATCGAGTTCTCCTTTCACACTGTGGTTCATTTCTGCTTGTCCATGATGGGTCTCAAACGCATTCATGCTGTCCATGTTCTTCCCAACACTGGCCAACCCGGGGCCTGTTTTAAGGTGTAAAGAGAATTGTCACCAATGATAATGTATTGTGTGAGACCTTTGCATCTTGTAAATTTTCTCTTTTTTCTAAAAATAAATAATAAAACAACAAACCTCCACAGATTATTTTTTTCAAATAATACTTTTATATAAGGCCTTCCCGTAGTGGCCCACAGAGGCCTCTGGTTCCACAGTGAGAGCTTGTCTATGGCAATTTGTAGTTGATGACGTTTAACTTGGGCATGAGATGGCAGGAAACGGGAGTGTATATGGGAAAGAAATCCAGTTTCAGAAAGGCCAGATGACTGAGGCCAAGCGTGGCTGCCATATCTGGTTTATCCGCCTTTGGGAGGTTGGAGGAAGGCCTCAGCGTGTTAGACCATACAGATGCCCTTTCATCCGGAATTGCTTGGTTGTCCCTATATCCAAGCCAGCATCTCCACAGTTAAATGAAGACAGAACCACCTTCTGCCAAAGAGTTTCTCAGTTCAGTTTAATCTGCTAGTGCCACAGCTATAGTGATCATTTTTAGACATTATTTCATGTCAATAGTAATATATATTTATAATATATTAATGACTATATTAAACAGAGTTATCCTTTCTTGAAATAGTCTTTGCCTGACTATAGAAGAGACCTTCTTGACATTGTTATAATGTGTAAACTCTGTAACCTTTATAACAAATCTGAGTTCTTCTAGTCTGATGCAATTGTCTACTTCAAGTAAAAACACAGAAAATGTGGGGGGAAAAATAAGCTCAAATCACATCTCTAATGAACATTCAAGTCCTTAGAATATGGAGTTGGAAAGGAGTTTGGCAGATTGCTTTATTCTGAATTGATACAGATGGTCCAGAATAATTCATGATAGTTTAAACCTGGATTTGAAATCATTACATCCCAGATGCAAACCCCTGGCCAGCTCCTCCAGCTCTATGGACAGCTCTTCTGTTTCAGTTATTGAGGCGTTTACAGAGTGAATTCACCTTCAAGTTACTTGAATCTACAGTTTTGAAGAAACTCAGCTGTAAGGTTGTAGAATTGCTGAACAGACTTGTCATACATTTCCCTGCCACTACACTTTATCAACACCAATTAATGCTGTTCACAGCTGCAGCCTATCCTTGTGGTAATGGGTAATGAAGATGACAAGCTAATGTGCTTGACGTTTGGATGGTGGTAATATGATAAAGTCTCTCATAGCCCAGAGTCTAGTTTCTGGATCTCATTTCAAAGGGGTTCAGACAAATTGGAGTGTGAGTAGTGCCATGTGTCAACTTGTGGAAGGATCTGACAACGGGAAAGGAAGAAGAGCTGAAGGGGAAAAACACCAAACGCTGAGTATTTGAAAGACACGGACAAGACACTGGGTCAGGAACAAAACTAGGAGCAATATGTTTCTGTTGATTAATATAGATGCTAGCTTGATCAGCATTAAGTCCAAAATTAGGATAAGTCCAAAATCAAGGTGTCGCAGGGTTGTGCTCCCTAACAAGGCTTGAGGGAGGATCCTTCCTTGCCTCTCCCAGCTTGTGGTGGCTCCTGGTGATCTTTGGCTTGTGATCACATTACTTCAGTCTCTGCCTCCATCTTCACATGGCCTCCCCTGTGTCTGTTACAAATCTCCCTCTGTCTTCTCATGACACCTGTCATTGGATATAGGGCCCATCCTAAAAACAGGATGATCGCATCTTGAGATTCTTAACCTGATTATATCTGCAAAGACCCCTTTTTCAAATAAGGCCACACTCACAGGTTCCACCTAGCATTGGGGGCAGTGTCCTCTCCCCTTTGGGGCTGTTCTGCCCCCTGAGCTATCTTCTCAGCTTTGCTTATTGTTTTTAGACCCTGTTTGCCACTGACCCAGTGCCTTGGGTGCTCTTAGAGTCCCCGGGCAGGAGCCGAAGGCACCAGTATCTTGACAAAGCTCTCTCTGATACAAGAAGAAAACAGAGTGATGGTCTCTCCTCTGCTGAATTATGGCTGAGTTCCCGTTCCTGTTAGCCTGCTGCTTCCTCTACCTTTGTTAGAACCAGTAGTCCTCCTTAATGCTCAGCTAAGGGTCAGATAGTCAACAGGAAGGACAAGACAACGTGCACTCTTGAAGAAGACAGCACTGAGTAGCGGACAAGTCCTCCCTTGAAACTCCAGATGGATAATTTCTGCTGGTTGAAAGCTGACAATCACTGATAGTAAAGTTAATTTCAACCCCTACTTTCCCCCCAAGACAAACAAACAAAAAAACAACAACATAGATGCTGGCTTGATAGAAGGTAAAGCTTTCTAACAACACCATTTTGAAGTGGATGGTGGTTCTGGGAGTTATTTGTGTGAGCAGAAGTTCCTAGTCTTCTTCTTCTTTTTAAAAAAAATATATTTTATTGATTTTTTTACAGAGAAGAAGAGAGAAGGATAGAGAGTTAGAAACATCAATGAGAGAGAATCATGGATCAGCTGCCTCTTGCACACCCCCTACTGGGGATATGCCCACAACCAACGTATATGCCCTTGACCGGAATCGAACCCGGGACCTTTCAGTCCCCAGACCGACACTCTATCCACTGGGCCAAACCGGTTTTGGCCCTAGTCTTCTTATGTGTGGGGATATTTAAAAAAAAATTTAGTTAATTAAAAAAATGTCCTCCCTCACAGCATGCAAGGAACATGATAAATGTTGGGAAATGTTTGCTACTTTCATAACATTGGATTGAAAGAAGGTTTTCCATCATCCTGAAGGTCACTTTCAACACCTACGAACAGAGAAGCAGCAGTGTGCACGCTAATGACGGCCTCGAGAGCATCAGATCTAACCACTGGGCAAGGTAATAAAGAACAAAATGAAAGTTCCAGGCGATAGCCCATGACATCCACAGCTGCATCAAACAGACAGCTAATTTCTTCCCTCTCCCGCCCTCCTTCACTAGCTTTCTGAAGGTCATTTCTAACTCTTCCTGTGGGACCAATGGCTAAATTGGATTTGAGGTGTATTTCTATTTGCAGAATAGAAAACCCTTGGTCTTTACACCCCTCCAAACATCCCCAACTCTTCTTTCTGCTTGTTTATAAAGCTTTCTGTGTACTATTCATTGAAATATTGTTTGAATGAGGATGGGAGAGAAGAAGCACATGCATAGCTTTTCTTGGCAGACTGCAGGCCAGTACTTTAAACAGAACACTGTTTGATAACACTGGGTACCAGGCTACGTTTAATCTTGCCTTTCTTGGTTTATTTTACAGGTGGCCAAGCTCTTCCGGTGACGTAAAACATAGGCCAAATAAAGACACCTTCTGGGTTGGACACTGCATAGATTGCTACATGGTTGATGGCCCTCAGGAAGGCATCTTCTCCATTAAGCTGCATCCTCACTTATGGGGCCAAATGGTAGATAGAGAATGTGATATTTCATTGATTTGATCATAAGGAACACAGTTCCACAAACTGTCTCCTCAGTTTATTGCTCTTTTCTGCAAGTTATTGTCCTTATCTTATTTTTGTTGGAATAATAATGTCCTTTCTTGTTACAGGGCTCTGTGTAAGAGCAGGCTGCCTTTCTATAGTTTCTTTTTTCTCCAGAACAGCCCATTAGCAAACACTTCCCCATCGTGGGCCAGTTTACTTTCTGTAAGATGTGGGGTCAGCGTGGCTGAGATCTGAGTTCTGTGATTACCTGATGGCCCAGGGAGCCCAGCAAAGTGCTTTACATCCTAAGTGCACTTAAGATGTTTAAGGCATGCTTTTGAGAGGGTTAGGAATAATTTGCTATTTGAGGGAGCTTTCGTCTCACCATCCTCTCTAAAATAGGACTTCTGGCATTGGAAACAAATATAAAGACTGTCCAGGTCTCTGAGAGATGATAATAGTAGTAATAGTAACCATGCATTTGGTGATTGTAGCACATGGATACTAAGTGAAATGAATGTCAATAATTCATAAGGCTTGGGAGGGAGGAATTGAAAATATTTTGTTGTATATTACTTTAACTACATGTAAAGTGGTATAGTATTATTTGAAGGTGGACTTGGATTAGTTTAAAAATCTAGGGAAATTACTACATGTTTTCTACAAGGAATCCACTTTAAATATAAATATTCTGAAGAGTTAAAAGTAAAGGGATAGAAAAAGATGAACCTTGCTAACATTAATCCAAAGAAAGCCGAAGTAGCTATATTAATTTCAAACAAAGCAGACATCAGAACAAGGAGAATTTTATGGATAAAGTAGGCCACTGTATAATGATAAATGTGTCAGTTCTCTAAGAATACATAACATTAGATGCATGTAACAACAGATCATCAAAATGAGACAAAACTGATAAAGCTAAAAAGAGAAACAGACAAATCCACTATAGTAGCTGGAGACTTCAACGTCTCCCAGTCAGTAATTGATAGGTCAAGCAGGCAGAAAATCAATAAGGATAAAGTTGACCTGAATAGCACTATTAATCAACTTGATCTAATTGACATTTACTGAACACTCCGTCTACCAAAAGCAGAATACACATTTTTCTCAAGCTCACATGGAACATTTACCAAGAAAAACCACATTCTGGCTCATGAAACACACCTTAACAAATTTAAGACTAGCAATCTTATAAAGTTAGTACTTAGACCACAGTGGAATTAAACTAGGAAGCAATAATAAAAATACTTGGGAAATCTCTCAAATAATTAGAGAACAAACAATATACTTTTAAATAATTCATGGGTCAACAAAGTCTTGATAGGAATTTTAAAATATTTTGAACTAAGTGAAAATAAACTTGCAGCTTATTAAATTTTATGGGAAGAAGTAAAAGCAGTGCTTAGAGGGAAATTTATAGCATTATGTGCACATATTAGAATAGAAGAAAGAGCTAAAATTAAAATATATTCATGCCCACCCCCCCAAAAAAAGTATAAGCAAGAGGTAGCTCCACTGCTTGAAGAGATAATTGTGAAATAATAGTAACAGTGACATCAACAACAATTTGGTGATTGTGACAGTAATAATAATGATCACAATGGTGATGATGATGATGGGTGATACCTCTATAGTGCTCTTTATGTGCCAGATGCTGTTTTAAGCAGTTCTCATGTACTCATGCATTTAATACTTAAAATAGCCCTCTGAGGAAAGTACTGTTAGAATCTCCATTTCACAGAGGAGCCACTGAGGCACAGAGCCATTAGGTCTCTTGTCCAGGGTACACAGCTATTCAGGGAAGGAACCAGGGTTTGAATGAAGCCATCTGGCTCCAGAAGAGGCAGAACCATTCAATTCCTGTTCTCTCGGCCTTCTCCAGAAGAACAGTGGCTAGAAAATTTTATGTAGACCAGGAATATGTAAAGGATAGGAGGGGGGGACCTAAGATGCCATTATAGGGTATGCAAGAAATAAAGATGCTTCTTTGACCTTATGAGCTGTTGTTAAAGTTTGAGAAATTATAGATAGGCATGCTGCCAGAAGGTTTGTGGAAGATAAATTCTGCACAGGAATTTGCTAGGGGAATGCCACAGGTCTGTGCTCCAGACAGCTCATTCATCAATGTCTTGGGTAAAGTCACGCTGATCAAGTGGACTGGTTTGTAAAGTGGAAAGGCAAGAGATCCCTGAGTGATGCCAGAATCTAGAGACCACTTTCAATACAATCCAATTAAACAAGATTATTTGAATAAAACAAAACTTGCAAAATTTAAGCAAGACAGGACCTAGGTAAAGAGGAGTTTCTTCAAAAATGAACTTGGGGTTTAGTACACCTCAAGCTGCAAATCTGAAGTTAAGCTTCATTTTATGGACCACGGAAAATAACTTGCAGGTTAGCAATGTTAGATCGTGTTTTGTTGGGCTAAGTTCCCTAAAACCAACCAATCATTACACCTATCTACTCCTATATTCCCAGCACCTAGAACAGTGTTGCACCATCACTAAAAGTTCATTAGAATAGTTGACAACATAATTTAAATCTATTTTTTCTTCCCGTTTTTAGCATGAAGGTTAAAATGGTTTCTCTAAAAAATATTTGAGTCAACCTCATTGACTTGAAGGGAAACATTCTTATTTTTAAAATGGAAATTTGAACTTTAACTGATGAAAGCTTTTTAAAACAGATGATAAATATGTTTTGCCTTTCTCTGGCACTTTTAAAAAAGGCTTTTCAGAAAATGAAAGTGTGTCTGGAAAGAATGCATATTTCTCCCCTATTTATTTAGAAGGTTAACTGATTCTACAGAAAATGCTTCTTGCATTAGATGTCCTTGTATATTTGACTTCTCCCTTTGAAGTGCATTATCACAGTTATAGCTCTGCACTACTACTTTTGGAGCTTTGTACGTAAGAAGTTACTTTGTTTTTAATGTATCAAATTTATATGATGGGATTGTTTTCATATTATTTGACCTTATTGATACTATTCTTTTTTCCCTTGTATTACATCTTATATTTCTCCAATCTCTCTCTGGTTTGTGTTAAGCCAACTGATTTTCAACTGATCAGTTGGCTTGACAGTTGGCTGATCTTTTGATACAGCCTCTTAATTCTTTGTAGATATGGAGATGTGTATAGAACTATATTCAAAAGCTCCACTATGGGCCTATGAAAGGGGACAAATGAATAGTGCGAGAACAGTTTTGCTTAGCACATTAGGTCATAGTTCTTGATTAATTATTTAAAGTTAAAGATAATACATATGGTATGTTCCTTTACCAAAGAGAGTTGTATTTTGATATTAGAAAAATGTTTTTCTTATGTGTCACAAAACTGCAATTTTAAAATGTATAAAAATAAACTATTTTTTAAAAGCACAAAACCCCACACAAAGCCTTAATGGCTTAAAATAATCACTTATTATTTCTCACAATTCTATGGATCAGAAATCTGGGCAGTTTTTTGGGTTTTTTTTTGAGTCTTGCTTGGGATCACACATGTGGTGGTGATCATTTGATGACTAGCCTGGGGCTGAAGAACGCAAGATGCTCCCACTCTCATGTCTGGAGGTTGATGAGACACCTTGGTTCTTCTCCAGTGGCCGCTAACCTGCCTGTAGGCCAGCCCAGGATGGCAGTCTCAGGATCCAAGAAGGTGACAGTGAAAGCTGCAAGCCTAAACTCATGAAACCACACAGCATCACATCCACCATATTCTATTGGTCAAAATAAGTCGGAAAGCTGGCCCAGATTCCAGGAAAGTACAGAAATAGATTCCATGGATGGAGCTTTGAAGGCAGGGACAGCAATATCCCATTGCAAAGGGGAATATTCTCACTGGGGCCATTGTAATAGTGATCTACCACACTCCGTGACCTGGTGAACAAGGATTGACCAAACCATGCCCCTAATAGGACAAAGTAAGCCTCTCTGTGATAGAACTTGCATATCAGCTAGAGATCTTTGGTGGCCAACAACAGAAACAGATTCTAGTTAACTTAAACAGTCATATATTAGAAGGAAAACAAAAAGCTCAGACTTGATGAAGCATTTTACAATGAGACCTCAAAAGTGATAGGAAGAAGCAGGAATTGCTAGAACTAACCATTGGAATGACTCAGTTTCAGTTGATGAGTGTGTATGTGTGTGTGTGTGTGTGTGTGTGTGTGGCATGACTCAGTTTTCTTGGGGAGCTGATTTGGAGCATGTTGCCAGTACACAAATGGGTATTGGGGGCACCTTAATGGATTGGGCCAGGTGGAGTGGGGATGGAATAGAATTCCAGAAAAAAATGGGAAAAAGAGGGAGAGGTGCTAGGTAGGCAAAAATGTCAGTTGTCTATTGATTTCTAACCACTTCCTGTTGGGAACTTCTTTGAAATGAGGGAGTGGCACCTGACAGTGACATATGAATGAACAAATCATTCTATCTCAATGCCTCTGCTTCCCGGCACCCATCCCCCTGTCCCCCAAGAATTAAAACAAGCATTAAAAACCCATTTTCCCTTCATTCATGAAAATGTATTCTTAGAGGAACTTTTGTCTCACTGGACCTAACTTCTTAAATGCAAGTGTTCTCAAAGAGTTTGTCAATTGCTGGTTTATACTCAACATCATGTCTGAGGCATGCTGGCCCCTATGCTGTAAGTAGTCCTCACTTCCCTGCAGGTGACTCCTCCATCTCAGTCTTTGGTATTGACCATTCCCAGTTTCCTGCGGGATCCTTTACTCAAATCCCCTAGACCCAACCTGCTCTCACTCCCAAAATATGCTATGGTAGCTTGGCATAGGGGCTCAATTGAGTCTGGAAAGATAAAAGTAACATTTTAAACTCCTGTTCAGCCTGGGAGCCACACGGGATTGACTTCCACCAGGCAGACCCCCATGAGAGGCAGAGTGAACCAGGAAAGGTGATGGAGCTCTATGGGAGTTGTATGGATGGCTTTGTGGAAGCTGCACGTTGTGTCAGAGGTACTTGCTTTTTCTGGGGCAGCATGGAACCTTCTACTATCCCATCTTCTGAAGTCATAGGCTGTGGGTGGTGGCTGCAGAGGGGTTCTGATAGAGCATTCCTGCGAGGAAGTTGGACATATCTCCTGGCTGCATTGCTCCTGGCCATGTAGCAGGCCTCCCCTCTCCCACCCCAGGCTTGGTTCCTATAACTGGGAATTTTGTGAGATACCTAGTGGAATGAACTTGTTCTACTTAAACTAGTTAAGAGTGGGTTCTGTTGTCTGCAGCTCAGAAGCCTGCCTGATAGAAACACGAGCTTCCCCAGTGCTGTAGTGTAAACTGCGAGCCATACGCTCTTTGTCCCCCACGAAACATGAGCCCTGAATCATTTCGCACTTCCACAGGTAGTATTAGGTGTCCAACTCTTTTGTCTTCTGCAGGCACCTGGTTTTATAAACACTTTATGGATGTTGCTGAAAGAAACAATGCAATTTTAAATAATATTTCAGTATCAAAATATGACTTTGGATAGAGGGCAAGATATTAACATGTGTCATATACATCTAAAAACATTTTATTACAGTAAAGAAATGAATGTTTCTTATTAACCCTGGCTAGGACTTTTGAGTTCAACTCCTCACTTTTGTTGACTTATATAGTTTTTTATTTTTTTTAATTTTTTTTATTTTTTTTTATTTTTATTTATTTTTTTCTTTTTTTCTTTTTTTTTTTAATATTTTTTTATTGAATTATTATCTGTGTACATATTTTAACTCCCCCCCTCCCATACATACCCTCCCTCCCCAGAGTTTTATGTCCATTGGTTGTACTTATATGCATGTATACAAGTCCTTCGGTTGATCTCTTATCCCCCCCAGATCTCCCTACTGTCCCTGCTGTAATTTTACAGTCTGCTTGTTGCTTTACTGTCTTAATATCTGACTTTTGGTTTGTCAGTTTATAATGTTCTTTAATACCCATAAATGAGTGAGGCCATGTGGTATTTCTCTTTCATTGACTGGCTTATTTCACTCAGCATGATGTTCTCTAGTTCTATCCAGGTAGCTGCAAATGATGAGAATTCCTTTTTTTTTTTATGGCAGCATAGTATTCCATTGTGTAGATGTACCATAGTTTTTTGATCCAATCATCTGCTGACGGGCACCTGGGCTGTTTCCAGATTCTAACTATTGTAGATTGTGCTGCTATGAACATAGGGGTGCATATATCCTTTCTGATTGGTGTTTTTAGCTTCTTGGGATATATTCCTAGCAGTGGGATTGCTGGGTCAAATGGGAGTTCCATTTTCAATTTTTTGAGGAAACTCCACACTGTTCTCCACAGTGGTTGCACCAGTCTGCATTCCCACCAGCAATGCACGAGTGTTCCTTTTTCTCCACAACCTCGCCAACACTTGTCGTTTGTTGATTTGTTGATGTTGGCCATTCTGACAGGTGTGAGATGGTACCGCATTGTTGTTTTGATTTGCATCTCTCGGATAATTAGTGACTTTGAGCATGTTTTCATGTGCCTTTTGGCCTTCCTTCTGTCTTCTTTTGAAAATTTTCTATTTAGGTCCATTGCCCATTTTTTAATTGGATCATTCATCTTCTTTTTATTTAGATGTATAAGCTGTTTGTAGATGATGGAGATTAAACCTTTATCAGTGGTAACATTTGCAAATATGTTCTCCCACACCGTGGGCTTTCTTGTTGTTTTGTTGATGGTTTCTTTTGCTGTAAAAAAGCTTTTTATTTTGATGTAGTCCATTTGTTTATTTTCTTTTTAGCTTCCATTGCCCTAGGAGCAGTATCAGTGAAGAAGTTCTTTTGGCATATGTCTGAGATTTTGTTGCTGTGGATGCTTCTAGTATTTTTATGGTTTCCCGTCTGATGTTTAAGTCCTGTATCCATTTTGAGTTTATTTTTGTGTAAGGTGTAAGTTGGTGATCTAGTTTCATTCTTTTGCATGTATCTGTCCAATTTTCCCAACACCATTTATTGAAGAGACTGTCTTGGCTCCATTGTATATTCATGCCTCCTTTGTCAAATATTAATTGAGCATAGTGATTTGGGTTGATAACTGGGTTCTCGATTCGATTCCATTGATCAATATGTCTGTTCTTGAGCCCAGTACCAGGCTGTTTTGAGAAACAGTGGCTTTGTAATACAGTTTGAAGTCTGGTATTGAGATCCCTCCTACTTTACTCTTCTTTCTCAGAATTGCTGTGGCTATTCGGGGTCTTTTATTGTTCCAAATGAACTTTTGGAGAGTTCTTTCTAGGTCAGTGAAATATGCCGTTGGTATTTTAATGGGGAGTGCATTGAACCTATAGATTGCTTTAGGAAGTATGGACTTTTTGATGATGTTGATTCTACCAATCCATGAACATGGTATGTTCTTCCATCTGTTTACATCTTCCTCTATCTCTTTTTTCAGTGTCATGTAGTTTTCCGCATATAGGTCCTTTACTTCCTTAGTTAAGTTTATTCCTAGGTATCTTAATTTTTTTGGTGCGATGGTAAATGGAATTGCTTTTTTAGTCTCAGTTTCTATAAGTTCACTGTTGGTGTATAGAAATGCCATAGATTTCTTGGCGTTGATTTTGTATCCTGCTACATTGCCAAATTCATTATTTAAGTCAATTAGTTTTTTAATGGAGTCTTTTGGGTTTTTTATATACAATATCATGTCATCTGCGAATAAGGATAACTTTACTTCTTCTTTTCCAATTTGGATGCCTTTTATTTCCTCTCTTGTCTAATTGCAATGGCTAGTACTTCCAGTACTATGTCAAAAGAGGAGTGGTGATAGTGGGCATCCCTGTCTTGTTCCTGTTCTTAGAGGGAATGGTTTTAGTTTTTGCCCTTAAGTATGATGTTCGCAGTGGGTTTATGCTATATAGCTTTTTTTATGTTGAGGTATGATCCTTGTACTCCCACCTTGTTGAGAGTTTTTATCAGGAAAGGGTGTTGGATTTTATCAAATGCTTTTTCTGCATCAATTGATAAGACTATATGATTTTTATCTTTCAATTTGTTTATGTGATGTATCACATTTATTGATTTGCGGATATTGAACCAACCTTGCATTCCTCGAATAAATCCGACTTTGTTATGGTGTATGAGCTTTGTTGATGCTCTGCTGGAGCCGATTTGCTTAGAAATTTGTTGAGAATTTTGGCATCTATGTTCATGAGGGATATTGGCCTGTAATTCTCTTTCATTGAGTTGTCTTTATCTGGTTTGGTATTAGGGTGATGCTAGCTTCATAGAAGGAGTTTGGAAGTGTTCCTTCCTCTTGAATTTTTTGGAATAGTCTGAGGAGGATAGGTTTTAGTTCTTCCTTGAATGTTTGGTAAAACTCTCCTGTGAAGCCATCTGGTCCTGGGCTTTTGTTTATTGGAAGCTTCTTGATGACTGTTTCAATTTCTTCCCAAGTCACTGGCCTATTGAGATTTTTAGATTCTTCCTGATTGAGTTTTGGAAGTTTGTATTTTTCTAGGAATATGTCCATTTCCTCCAGGTGGTTCAGTTTGTTGGAATAGAGTTGTTCGTAGTATTATGAAACAATCCGTTGTATGTCAGTGGGGTCTGTTGAGATTTCACCTCATTCGTTACTGCATTGGATTATTTGGGTCCTCTCTCTTTGTTTCTTGGTTAGCTGGCTAGAGGACCATCTATCTTGTTTATTCTTTCAAAGAACCAGCTCTTGGTTTTGTTGATCTTATGTATTGTTTCTTTGGTCTCAATGTCGTTTATCTCCGCTCTGATTTTTGTTATTTCTTTCCTTCTGCTTACACTGGGGTTTTCTTGTTGCTCTTTTTCTAACTCTTTGAGTTGTAGAGTTAGATCATTTGTTACCATTTTTTCTAGTTTCTTGCAATAGGCTTGTAGGGATATGAACTTTCCTCTCAAAAACTGCATTTGCTGTGTCCCTTAGATTATGGATAGTTGTGTTTTCATTGTCATTTGTTTCCAGGATGTTTTTAATCTCTTCCTTGATTTCTCTAGTAACCCAGTCCTTGTTTAAAAGCATGCTGTTTAGTCTCCATGTGTTTGATTTCTTTGGATTTTTTTCATTGTAGTTAATTTCCAGTTTTATGCACTATGATCTGAGAAGATGCTTGATATGATTTCTATCTTCTTGAATTTGAAGAGACTTTGCCTATGTCCCAAAGTGTGGTCTACCTTTGAGAATGTCCCATGTGTGCTTGAGAAAAATGTATATTCTGCGGCTTTGGGGTGGAATGTTCTGAAGATGTAGATTAATTCCATCTGGTCTAGCGAGTCATTTAGAATTGATATTTCTTTGCTGTTTTTTTGTTTAGATGATTTGTCAAAGGGTGACAGTGGGGTATTAAAAACTTCCTACTATGATTGTATTGCTATATTAATCTTTCCCTTAATGTCCTCCAGCAGTTTTTTTATATATTGGGGTGCTCCCGTGTTGGGTGCATATATATTTACCAGGGTTATTTCTTCTTGTTGGATTGCTCCCTTTAGTATTATGAAGTGGCCTTCATTATCCCTTGTTATGTCCTTCACTCTGAGATCTAGTTTGTCAGATATAAGTATTGCTACCCCAGCTTTTTTTTCATTTCCATTTGCCTTGGAAACCTTTTTCCAACCTTCACCCTCAGTCTGTGTGCATCTTTTTTCCTGAGGTGGGTTTCTTGTAGACAACAGATATATGGGTCTTGTTTTCTTATCCAATCCATTACCCTATGTCTTTTGATTGGAGCATTTAGTCCATTTACATTTAAGGTTATTATTGATAGATACTTATTTGACGCCATCTTTATTCTATACCCCTGTGTTCCTTCTTTGCTTTCTATTTTTTTAATTTTACAGTAGACCCTTTAGCATTTCTTGCATTGCTGGTTTGGTGGAGATAAATTCCCTTAGTCTGCTTTTGTCTGGGAAGCTCCTGATTTCACCTTCACTTTTGATTGATAGCCTTGAAGGGTACAGTATTCTTGGATTCAGACCCTTCCTTTGCATGACTTTGTATATTTCATCCCATTCCCTCCTGGCCTGATAAGTTTCGGTGGAGAAGTCAGTTGCTAGTCTGATGGGGGTTCCTTTATATGTAACTTTCTGTCTCTCTCTGGCTGCTTTTAAAATTCTTTTTTTGTCGTTGGTGTTTGCCAGCTTAATTATAATGTGTCTAGGGGTCGGTTTTCTGGGGTTCATTTCTTGCTTGGGACTCTGCGAGCATCTTGGATTTGTGTGGGTTTTTTCTTCTCTATCTCAGGAAAGTTTTTCTGTCATTATTTCTTGAAATACGTTTTCCATGTCTTCCTCAATTCCCTTTCCTTCTGGAACCCCTATTATTCTAATATTGTTTTGTTTTGTATTGTCCCAAAGTTCCCTTAGACTTTCCTCCTGTTTTTTAATTTTTTTTTCCAGAAGCTGTTCTAATTGGGTATTTTTTTCCATCTTGTCTTCTAGCTCGCTGATGCGGTCCTCTGCCTCTTCTAATCTACTCTTGATGCTTTCTATTGAGTTCTTTACAGTAGCGATGTTATTTTTCATTTCCTCTTGGTTCTTACTCATATTATCAAATTTGTCTTCCATTCTTTTTAGCCATCTTATGATCATTACTCTGAATTCTTGCTCTGATAGGTTGCTTGCTTCTAGCTCATTTGCTTCCTTTTCTGGTGAAGCCTGCTTTTCTTTCATATGCGGGCTGGTTTTGGGTCTCCCCATTATTTAGGATGTCTGGTTGTGTAGTTCTCTCTCTTCTGCTTTGATTTAAAGGCACAAATCCAACACAACCAGGTACAACACGCAAGGCACTGAATAGAAATGTGTTTGTAATATTAATAACCACCAATAAAGTTGACTAGAACCCAGCTAACATCAACATACAATCAAACCAAAAGAATAGACAAATTAATCTTATAAAAAAAAAAGCATACAACTTCAGTATAGTTACCAATTTAACATACAACTTCAAAGAGTTAGAGAGAAAAGACTGTTTTTTTTGTTTTGTTTTGTTTTTAGGACAACTGCGAGGGAGGTGTGAATGGGCTTGGAGCAGGTAGTTGGAAATTAGATATATACAAGTGGGGTGAAGTTTTAGGAGGGAATAGACAGAAGGAATGGGGAAAATCTAGAGCAGGAAGGGTTAAGATAAACGGTGTAGCAAAGGAAAAGATCAGAAAGAGGGTGAAGGCATAAAGGTAGGGTTGAGATAAACTAAAGCGGAGGAGAAGGAACGTTTGATAAAGTCTGTAGGACAGTAAACCTGAAATAAAAAAAAATTATATATATATATATATACTATGATGAAAAAAAAATAATAAAAATAAACAAAACAAAATAAGATGAAAAAAAGTAATTAGTAGCCAGTAATAGTGTTGATTACGTATACAATGTAGTAATTATAAAGATAAAATCAAGTGAGAAAAAAAAAAAAGTTTCTTGAGTAAATGTTGCAAATAATGAGAACAAAAAATAAAAAACAAAATTTAAAAATTAAAAAAAAAAAAAAATTTAAATTTAAATAAAATTTGCAGTAATGAAGGTCGTTGGCTTCCTCTATTGTTATGATCCAGTCATGATTTTTCAGGGGGGTTTTGCTTTGTTTTTATTACACTAGAGTCAATTTGTAAATTAGCGGCTGGGGGCAGTGTTTCTAGGTTGACTCCCCGGACTCTAGGGCCACTCAGTTTTTTTTTTTTTTTTTTTTCAGTCCACTCTGAAGCAGGATCTACGGAGGGGGGAGGGGCAGGTCCCGAGCCACTGCAATCTCCCGCAACTGTCGGAAATCCCTCCGCGGCAGATCCAAATGTGTTGCTCTTTAGATATCTCCCCTGTTAGGAGCCCCGTCCACTTTCACGGGTGACACCCACCCAACCCTGGGGCTTCCACTTATAATCACTTATAATCGCCGCCCTTGTCTCCAGCTTCCACGCGCCCTGTGCGCGCACAGCCCTTTTTCTTCGCCACGACCGCTCTCCACCTCTCAGGGGAAAAACTGACCTTCTTGCCGAGCAGTGGGGCACTCCTGTGGGGCCGGGTGTTCGCGCCGCCTGGGATCCGCGTTCTGGGGATCACAGCTGCTTGGTGGTCGGTGCGGCTGTGGATATTCAGGCCTCTGACAAGATCCTATCTTCCTCTCAAGATGGCGAGGTTTCCCCGTCCAAGCCGGCAGGTAGCTCCGGGAAGGGATGCAGCCCGCGTGGGTGCCTCCCTGTGCGGGGTACCTCTGTCAGCGGCCCCTCAGCCGTTTCTTCTGGGGTTCGCTGTCTCCCAGGTTGTTAATAAACACTCACAGCTCAACACCATCAGCTGCTCTCTCTTTCTGCTTCGGGACTGGGCTCAGAATCCTCCCATCTGTTCTTCCGCCATCTTTCCCTGCCTGACTTATATAGTTATAGATGAAAAATTTAGGGACATCTTCAAGGTATTGTTTGATTTAAACTAGAAAAATCTCTCCAAATTTATAGATGTAGCTTCCCTAATTATTCCGTCTTTTCCTCGTGTGGGTGAGTGGACTGTGGACAGAGCTATCTCATCATTGGTCCAAGACAAGGTTCTTCACATCCCTCAATATCCTATGAATAGGAGAGGCGACTATGAATAAAATGGTCCAGATATGGAAGTTTAGTTCCAGGGTCAGTAATTTAGTCATCATTTTCATGTTGGATTAGGAGGCATATGGTTAGCAGCTAATTAATGGCCTTGATGAAATTCTTATCAATTCAGGAGATAATAATTTGAAATCATTGCCAGCTCCCTCTGTTAATAAGCTGTGCTCTGTGTCCCCACCCATTCCTCAAGCTTTGCCCTGACTCCCTTCTGTTGCAGAACTAGATGAGGATTTCCACCTCCACACCAGCCAAAACTCAAACCTTGTTTGGGTTGAAATCTGACTTCAGGACCCCAACTTCAGTTTTTCATCGACAGGAAATTTTAGTTTCCTTTTCCAAGACAATGTTCTCAGCACATGATCTCAGACATCCAGAAAACCCTTGGGTATTATTAGCAGGGTCTTTTGCAAAGAGATGAGGGTAAATGTGTTATGTTCTTTGGTTGGTGTGTGTGTGTGTGTGTGTGTGTGTGTGTGTGTGTGGTGGGGCTGGGGAGAGGCAGAGAGTAAGGTAGGTTGGGACGCAGAGGGTGGTGAGTTCACTCATTCCAAAGAACCAAATAAATTACTCCTGGACAGTCCACAATTTCAACATTTCGGTGCTTTTTCTTCTCTTCTTAGTTGTGATTATGGGTTCTGGTGGCTAGAGCACCAGAACTTCTCTTGTGGAAGCATCTCATGCTCTCTGCGTCTTTGCATTCATTATCTTGTACTCCACTTTTGAGGCTTCTAGAAATAGGAAATTTGCTATAAATTCTCAGTAGAGGGAATCTCTGCTCCTATTAACAAGAAACCATCAAAAACAGCACCCCATGGGGCTGCCCAGTGTCCTTATTGTAAAATGTCAGACTCAGCCTGTGTCCTGGTTTTAACTAATATGCCAGACTGCGGATATGGCTGCAACTCACTCCTGAATTCCATGGCTGCTACTTTGTCTGTCTTCTCATTTATGTATGATTCTTAGGTGACAGATTTGATTCCCACTTGATGCCTCTTCCCACCCTCAGTTTGACCCAGTGGATCAGTTACTTTTGTCTATGTATCATGCCACTCCAAAATGTAGTGGTTTAAATAATATATATTATTTTTATTAACCTTTATTTTATAGAGCAGTTTTAGGTTCACAGTAAAATTGAGATACAGAGATTTTTCCACATACCCCTGCTCCCCACACATGCACAGCCTCCCCCAGTAACAACATTCTGCACCAAAGTTATAAATGATAAACTTACATTGATATATCATTATCATCCAAAGCCCATAAGTTCATTCTTTGTGTTGTACATTAGGGTTTGGGCAATTGTATAGTGACATGTATCTACCACTATAGTATCACACAGAGTCATTTTACTTCCCTAAAAATCCCCTGTGCTCTGCCTGTTCGTTCCTTCCTCTCTCTAAACCCTGGCACCCACTGATCTTTTCACTGTCCCTGTAGTTCTGTCTTTTTCAGAATACCATAAAGTTGGAATCACATAGCATGTAGCCTTTTCAGACTGGCCTCTTTTACTCAACAATAAGCATTTGAGTTTCCTTTATATCTTTTCATGGCTTCATAGTTCATTTCCATTGTCGGAATGTACTACAGTTTATTCATCATCTACTGATATGTGTGTGTGTGTGTGTGTGTGTGTGTGTGTGTAGAGGATCAGAGACCATGTGGTGGTGGTTTCCAAATTTTGGCAATTGTGAATAAAGCTTTGTACATTTCTGTGCAGGTTTTCATTTGAGTAAATACTAAAGAGCTGATTTCTAGATCATACTGTAAGTTGGTAATATGTTTAGTTTTGTAAGAAATTGCCAAACTGTCTTCCAAAGTAACTGCACTTGCCCAATTGATGTGGCTCAGTGGTTGAGTATTGACTCATGAACCAAGAGGTCACCAATTTGATTTCCTGTCAGGGCACATGCCTGGGTTGCAGGCTTAATCCCCAGTAGGGGGCATGCAGGAAACAGCTGATAGATGTTTTTCTCTTATCGATGTTTCTTTCTCATCTATATTTCTCTCTATCCATCTTTCATACTCTCTCTAAAAAAACATACAATAAAAACATTAAAGCTCTAACCAGTTTTGCTCAGTGGATAGAGCATCAGCCTGCAGACTGAAACCTGGGTTCGATTCCAGTCAAGGGCATGTACATTGGTTGCGGGCACATCCCAGATAGGGGGTGTGCAGGAGTCAGCTGATCAATATTTCTCTCTCATCAATGTTTCTAGATCTCAATCCCTCTCCCTTCCTCTCTGTAAAAAATCAATGATATATTAAAAAAATTTTTAATTAAAAAAGTAACTCTACTGTTTTATATACCTACCAACACTGAATGAGAATTCCTGTTGTTCCATAGACTTGCTGTTTGGTGTTGTCAGTTTTGGATTTGGGCTATTCTAATAGGTATGTGGTGGTAGCATATTTTTAATTTCTCAAGATTCTTTGAATTGTCTAGGTAGCTCTTCTGACAGCTGAGCATGTCTAGGTAGCTCTTCTGACAGGTGACATGTATCCACCATTATGGTCTCGAATGATCTCACGTCTATTTCTGGCGCCTTGGCTGGAATTCATTTGGGCAAATACTAAAGACCTGATTTCTAGATCATACTGTAAGATGGTCATATGTTTAGTTTTGTAAGAAATTGCCAAGCTGTCTTTCAAAGTAACTGCACTTGCCCAACTGGTGTGGCTCAGGGGTTGAGTGTTGACCCGGTGGAATGGCTGGGATGTCTGGAGCCTCACTCCATGTGGTCGCTTACCCTCCAGCGGGCTAGTCCAGGCTTCTTTCCCATGCTGGTAGAGGGGTTCCAATAGCAAGAGAGGGCATGCCCAAGCTTATCTTATGTTTGGTACAACCCACTGTCTAAGGCAAGTCACATGACCAGGTCCAAATTAAAGAGATGGAGGAGTTGCAAAATATTGTACCATATTTTCCCCATCTACAGCAATTGGAGACTATGGTGTCTAACTCAACAAGGAAATAATCTCTGACATCACATTAAACCACTCTAAATCCCCACCCCAAGTCACACACAGAGAGCAGTGTCTTCAGTTAGTAACAGGGAAATAGTATAGATTATTTAATTTTATAGATTAGATAATTTCATTCTTCCTTTCTAATTACCCAGTTGGTATTGTTCCAAAGGGGCA
The DNA here is from genome assembly GCA_036971965.1 of Nyctalus aviator. Lineage (NCBI taxonomy): Eukaryota > Metazoa > Chordata > Mammalia > Chiroptera > Vespertilionidae > Nyctalus > Nyctalus aviator. The sequence goes on along the minus strand of CM072925.1, from coordinate 102,462,551 downwards.
GTCATTTCTTCAGACCTCCTAACCTCTAATGTTTCATAAAGGAAAAGCATTACATTTAGTCTTGTCTTTATTTATTTATTTATTTATTTATTTAAATTAAAAAAAATGACTTTAGAGAGGGAGAGGGAGAGAGAGGCAGAAACATCAATGATGAGAGAGAATAATTGATTGGCTAACTCCTGCACGCCCCCTGCCAGGGATCGAGCCTGCAACCCCAGGTATATATCCTGCCTGGGAAGTGAACTGAGACCTCCTGATTCATGGGTCAACGCTCAATCACCAAGCCACACTGACTAGGCTTGTCTTCATTTCTTAACTGCTGAGAAAGACCTTGTTAAGATTAAGGGGTGATAAGTAATGATTCCTTTCCCTTCCATCTTTGGAATCAGTTGAAAAAACTGGAGATCAAAGTAGTACCTCTGTTGCTGGCTGCTATCAGGCTTCCTGCTTCCTGCTTCTTCCCCTCAGCAGACTTGGGATGCCCATGGGAAGGGAGGCTAGGTCTGCAGAGAAGGTCCACTCCCCTGGCCAGAAAAAAGGAGCATTGTGCTTCTCACCTTTCAGGTCATGGCAGTCAAGACAGAAGGATCAGGGCAGGTTGACACAGGGGAGGGGGTCACCCAGGCTATGGTAACTGGCTCCTTCTCCCTTCTCACCCACAGTCAGCGAGGAGTGAGTGGATGATAGGTTGGGTAGAAGTTCTCTTCTAACGCTTTCTACTTTGACTTTTGTGTATGCAATTTTTTAATATGCATGTATTTTAAAAGATTTAAAAAAATATATACTTACTTTTTTTTTACAGAGGGGAAGAAAGAGGGATAGAGAGTTAGAAACATCAATGAGAGTGAAACATGAATCAGCTGCCTCTTGCATACCCCCTACTAGGGATGTGCCCGAAACCAAGGTACATGCCCTTGACTGGAATCGAACCTAAGACCCTTCAGTCCACAGGCTGATGCTCTATCCACTGAGCCAAAACAGTCAGGGCTAAAAGCTTTTTGTTGAAGCATAATATAAATATAGTGAACACATGACATAAGAGTATGGCTTAGTATGTTTTCACAAATAACACTCATGTAACCAGAACAGTGATCAAGAATCAGAAAATTATCAGCTCCCTAGAAGTCATACGGTCTCTGTATTTTGGGAGGGGGCCTGACTTCTTTTGCCCAGAATTATGATTGTGAGCTTCACCATGTTGTGTATATATATTGATTGTTAATTCTCATTGCTGTGTAGCATCATCCTCTGTAAATACCCTGCACTTTATGGATTCATTCATTCTGTTGATGGTTGTGTGTGTAGTTGCCAAATCTGGCTGCTTAAAAACACTGTGATATGAAAAAATAATTTAAAAAAATTCTAATACGTGTCTTTTGTGTAAATATGCAGGTATTTCTGGTTGACATGTTCCTAGAAATATCCCCTGTGGCCCAGTGGTTGCACTTCTAGAGACACATCCAATAAAAATGCCTAGCAATTTTCGATACTGAAAACTATTTTCCAAAGTGGAACTGTTTGGTACTCTCACTGGTGGTATTATGAGAATTCCAGTGGTCACCTCCTTGCCTCCTAACACTTTGGAAAAAGCAAAATTATATAATCTGTTCTATAGATGAGGGTGAAATACCAAGACAGGCAGAAAATGAGTCCCCCTACCACTGAAAAGGGAAGAGTTTTAAAAAGTTTTTTAAAAATGCATCAATCCATCTTATTTTTGATGCATTTTAAAGTTGCAAACAATTAACAGGTGGGATCTTTTTAAGTGTGACAGCGTCCTACAATCAGGAGAGTGATCTATGATCTGACTTTAGAAACTCAAGACTCACCCAATTCAGTAGAGGAAGGTTCTGTGGACAAAACATTCCCTCCATGGAAATTGTGATAAAGCACCAATTAGTGACTGTAGAAATGAAGTGGGAGTGTTTAACTTTTCAGGAGGGCCAACAATGTGCTCCTTAATTTGGAAATAGAGTACAAAGTGTTAGCAAGTGAAGAATAGTAATCATTTATCACTCCACTTGACATCCCTCCTCTGCATCAGAGGCAAGACAAGGAATCCTCTCGGCAGCACTTACTCCGGCTTTGGGCTAACTGCGCTGAGAAAGGACAGATGCTCTAATGAGGGGTAGCAGACACTGAAAATATCTGGAGGCCAGGGGAAAACATGCTGACAGCTTTCCCAGCAAGAAGCTTACCTTCCCTCTGAGCTCCCCAGAGCACTTTATGTGCAGGACCCAGCAGCAAGACTTATTTCCCTTTTGCAAATGGTAGGCAGTGGTGCAGGCAGGCTAAAAGGCTCACTCGAGACTACATGGGAAACCAAATGTTCATCTTAATATAGAAACCAAGAGCCCTGGGAAACGCAGACAGCCTGAGAAGGTCTTTTAATTTCTGAAGCCTTCTGTGTCTTTAGATGATAAGCTGTTCCCTCCCCACTATCGACAGGCTGCCACCTCTAACCTCCAGGATATTGTAAAAAGGTGACATTTAACAGTGGAAAATGAAACTCTAATTGACTTCTCCTAAAGAAAAACAAGCGCCCTGTTTGCCTTCTCTTGGCCAGGTGTTTGTAATTGTCCTCTCGGGATTCTACCTCGAGGGAAGCTGCAGAGGCAACGTAGAGCAGTTCCCTTGCATTGGTGTAGGTCGGAGCACGCTCAAGATTTGTTGTCACTGACATCCTTCAAGCAGACAAGTTTTGGGAAGAGGGTTCTGGCTCATGTCACTAAACCATGGGACCAAAGCAGCCCCTGAATCTCCTGAAGTGATCAAGAGCTGGAGATGATCCCTCCATTTCCCGATCTGGGTGTGTGAAGGCCTATGATTATTTGGATCAGCTGTGTTATTTGCTTTGTTGCTGTTGCTATTATTATTATTTTTAATCCTCATCTGAGGATATTTTTCCATTGATTTTTTAGAGAGAGTGGAAAGGAGAGGGAAAGTCAGAAAGAAATATGGATGTGAGAGAAACATGTCAATTGGTTGCCTGCATATGCCCTGACCAGGGCCTGGGCCAGGGAGGAGCCTACAACTGAGGCACATGACCTTGACCGGAATTGAACCTGGAAGCCTTTGATCCTCAGGCGGAGGCTCTATGCACTGAGCCAAACCGGCTAGGGCTGTGTTACTTGCTTTGGCAAATGGATTTTTATCAGAGACAAAGTGAGCAGTCTTGAAATGTACTTGTGCCAGAGGTCTTGCCTTCTTGTGTTGTCATCCTCATGAGAAGAGCATGCCCCATGGAGCCTGCTGATCAAGGGGAATGAGAGACACATGGAACCTGGAGGCTAGCTCAGTCTAGATGGCCAGCCCCTAGCTTCTCTGCAAACAAGTAAGCAAGAAATTCTTACTTACTATTGTGAGCTACTGAGTTTTGTGGTGGCTTGTTATGAAGTGCATTATGTTATAACTGACTGATACAGGGCCATTGCAAGAGTAGGTAACGAGAGCTTCTTATTGTGCTGTAGACAAAATTTGCAAAACTGCTCAGCTTATTGTATAGGAAGTACCTAGTAACTGTGAGAGGAGCTGAATTTAATGGGGTGATTGCACTTCATATATTTAAAAAAAATAATAGAGTGAACCACATTATGTGTTCTGCCTGTCTGGCCTGCCTGTTGATATCTTCCTCTTGTCCTTGTAAGAACATCCGAACCTGTAGAGAATTTTTATAAGTGTTTATTTGAGCCCAAATTGATGACACTTGCCAGGAAGCAAGATCTCAAATGCTAAGGAAAATGACAGTTTGCAGTTTCTTTTATGCATTTGGAATTAAGGAGGGAACTCTGGAAAATTGCATGAGAATGGGAAAAAGCAAGGAGGGGGATTGAATTACAGGGATGTTAACAAGATTATATGCTCTTCTGGGAGTGGTTATGTCTTTGAGAGGTATGGAAAAGAGGATCACTTCTGACATTTCAAAGTTGTGTTAACCTAGAAGTTCAAGAACAATGAACAGGGCTGGTTTAAAAAGCGTTCACTAAAGGAGTCATAGGCCTGGGGCATGACTAGCCACCATGACTGTTCAGTTAGGAATTTGTGATCAGATCACCCTGTAAGGTTACTTTCTATTATGTTTATTATAGCACCTCTTTTTATCCCCATTCTTAATTGACTATAACTTTTATGAACCCTTTCCTAACAGTTTCTTTGTCAGATTTTCCTTAGTCAGTATATTGACTGTCCATGACTCAGTTCTGGGCTGAACTGTGAATACCCATATACCACTCCCCCCCCCCCATCCCCCCCGCCAACCTAGATTATTCAATGAATATTTAACTGTATTTATTTTGTTACATGCCTATCCATCCTCCTATCCATCTTATTTTTTGAAGCATTTCAAAATATGTCTCAGATATTAGTATACTTCACCCTTTGGGTGAATTTTGACAAATGCATATACCCACCACCCTGAAAGTTTCTTCATGCCTCTTTCCAGTTAATTCAACCCTACACCCCCAGTTAAAGAATATTTTGATTTTTTTCATTATTGGTTAATTTTGCCAGTTTTAGAATTTTATATACATGGAGTTAGTAGTCTTTTGTATTTTGCTTCTATTTGGCATAATATTTTTGATATTCACCCACAGTGCTGTGTCTATCAGTAAGGATTCTCATTTAAAAAAAAATCTTTAAAAAAAAATCTTTATTGTTGAAAGTATTACAGATGATCCCTTTTTCTCCCCTTGATTTCTCCCTGCCCCCCTTTTCACCCTGCATTCAGCACCCTATTGTCTGTGTCTATATGTTATGCACATATATGAACACACATGAGTTCATTGGTTGATCTCTTCTCTCCCCTCACCTTGCTTCCCCTGCCTTTCCTCTGAGGTTTGACTGTCTGGTGTTTCTATGTCTCTGGGTCTATTTTTGTTAATCAGTTTATGTTTTTCATTAGATTCCACTTATGTGTGAAATCACATGGTAGTTATCTTTTTCTGATAGGCTTATTTTGCTTAGCATAATGCTCTTTTAGGTCATCCATGCTATTGCAAATGGTAAGAGTTCTCTCTCTCTCTCTCTCTCTCTCTCTCTCTCTCTCTCTCTCTTTCTCTCTCTCTCTCTTTTATAGCTGCATAGTATTCCATTGTGTAGATGTACCACAGTTTTTTAATGCACTCATCTGTTGATGGACACTTAGGCTGTTTCCAAATCTTAGCTGTTGTAAATTGTGCTGCTATGAACATAGGGATGCATATATTCTTTCTGATGAATATTTCTGATTACTTGGGATATATTCCTAGAAGTAGACTCACTGGGTCAAATTGCAGTTCCATTTTTAATTTTTTGAAGAAACTTTAAACTGAGGCTGCACCAGTCTGCATTCCCATCAGCAGTGTATGAGAGTTCCCTTGTCTCCACAGCCTTGCCAGCACTTGTCATTTGTTGATTTGCTGATGATAGCCATTCTAATAGATGTGAGGTAGTACATCATTGTCATTTTGATTTGCATCTCTCAGATGATTAATGACTTGGAGCATTTTTTCTTATGCCTTTTGGCCTTCTGTATGTACACTTTGGAGAAAGTCCTAGGTCCTTTATCCAGCTTTTAAAAATTTGATTGTTTATCTTCTTTTTGTGAAGTTGTATGATTTCTCTATAAATTTTGGAGGTAAACCCCTATTAGATGTATCATTGACAAATACACTCCCCCATGCAGTGGGGTCTCTTGTTATTTTGTTGATGATTTCTTTTGATGTGCAGAAGTTTTTAATTTTGATGTAGTCCCATTTGTTTATTTTTCCTTAGTTTCCTTTGTCCTAGGAGATATATCCATAAACATATTGCTATGAGAGATGTCTGAGATTTTACTGCTTATAGTTTCTTCCAGGATTTTTATGGTTTCATGTCTTATATTTAAGTCTTTTATCCATTTTGAGTTTATTTTTGTGTATGGTGTAAGTTGGTGGTGTAGTTTCATTTTTTTTTTTTTTGTATGTATCTCTTCAATTTTCCCAACACCATTTATTGAAGAGACTGTCTTGACTCCATTGTATGCTCTTGCCTCCTTTGTCAAATAGTAGCTGAGCATAATGTTTTGTGTGGATTTCTTGGCTCTCTGCTCTGTTTCATTGGTTTATATGCCTATTTTTGTGCCAGGCTATTTGTAGTACAGAGGCTTTGTAGTATAACTTGAAATCTGATATTGTGATTCCCTCCAACTTCGTTCTTTTTTTTCTCAAGATTGCTGTGCGGATATTTGGGGTCTTTTTTGATTCCATTTAAATTTTTGGAATATTTGTCCTAGATCTGTAAAATATGCCACTAGCATTTTAATAGGGATTGCATTGAATCTATAGATTGCTTTGGGTAGTATGGCCATTTTTATGATGTTGATTCTACCAATGTATGAACACGGTATATTCTTCCACTTGTGTGAATCTTCCTCTATCTCTTTTTTCAACGTCCTGTAGTTGGAAAACTAGGGGATGTGGATGTTTACCAAGAATTCTCATTTTTAAATAAATAATTGGACAAGATCTTTTCAGATTCTCTTTGCCTCAAAATTTGGGGTTTCTATAATGTGTATACTGTAATGGTAAGTAACCACTGTGAAATAATGTACCTGAACAACATCCATCTGAAACAGGCAACTCTCCTTCATGTCTGTCAGAGATTTTGCCCTTTGGTTTTCACCCTGCCCCATCCCCCATGTCTTTTATAGAATTGATAAATCTTTTAGAACTGCTGATAGAATTTACCCAAACTGGCCCTATGGGCATAGAACTTTTGTTTTACTGATTTCAGTAAAATGTAGGGGCTGACTAAGCTCTTAGAATTAACTGCTTCTGACTTTTCCCCAAGAGGTCATCAGCAGTATCTTTCACAGACCTCTCAGCAGTGAAAGAAAATAAGAATAAAGTTGACAGTTTCCTCCACAATTGATAAATGCCACTGGATCACTTTATCCATTAGACTTAGCTTGAGGTTTTAGACTATTTCTTTTTAAAAAATTTTTATTGATTATAGTATCACATAATTGTCCTTATCCCCCCATTCCTCCATTGTGTTAGCCCCGAGTGTTCTGTGTCTGGGGAACCTCTCAGTCCTGAGCATGCCCTGTGGTTGGTCACTCTAACTCTGCCTCAGGACTTTGATGGGAGATCATTCTCTTGTTTAAGTTGGATGAGTTTTGCCTGTTTTGGGTACTCATAGCTGAAAGTATTCTCAATGGCAGTTAAAAATGTGCCTTTAGTTTCTGCCAACAGTTATAAAAGAGATTCTAAAAAGTGTTTTGAGTGATATTAACATCAGTTTCATCATAGGCAAGGATAACATACATTTTACCTAATTAAAAAAAGTTATTACTTGGGCATGCATATTAGGAAAGATAAATATAACTGTTCTATTTTAGGTATTCGCATGTCTTTGGGCCTTCATTTAGTTTTGTCTTAAAATAAGTGCCCTTACGTGGGCAATGATGCCTTTGGAGCCAATGGAAAGGGAACCTCTGTTTTACATATTTAAAAAGTCTCCAGTAAGTTACTGGGATTTTCAAATATGTTTGTACATGAGTTTGGTGTGGTTCAGTAATTTTTCCAGAAACAAAGGCTTTCTGGACTTGACATAGTCTTCCTGTGAGTATAGTAGATAATTATACTATTGACCTTTGCTCTTTCCTGTATCCACAGATCTGTCAGTTTTGGAGGCTGGAAGTCCAAGATCAGGGTGGCAGCATGTTCAGGTTTTGGTGAGAGTCCTATTCTAGGTTTCAGGCTGTCGAGTTCTCCTTGTATCCTTACATGGCAGAGATCCAAGAGGGAAAGCAGGCTCTCATAAATCTTATAAGGCATTCATGAGGGATCTAACCTCATGACCTCATATAATCCTAATTATCTTCCAAAGGTCCTGCTTCCTAACACCATCACACAGGGAGGTAATAGGTTTCAACATATGAATTTGGCAATTATATTCAATCCATTCTGCCCCAGGTTCCCGCAAATTCATGTCCTCATATGCAAGTAATTTATTCCATCCCCAAGCCCCCAAATCTTGTTCTAGCATCAACTCTAAAGTTAGAAATCCAAAGTCTTATCTAAATGTCATCTATATCAGATGTGGGTGAGACTCATTATATGATTGAGTTATCCTAAGTCAGCTGTGAACCCATGGAACCCAGACAAGTTATGTACTTACAAAATACAATGCCAGCGGGCATAGGAAAACACTTGCATTGCAAAAATGAGGAACAGGGAAGAAGGAACGGGGCATGGGTCCCAAGCAAATGCAAAATAGCTAGGCCAACTTTATGAGATTTCAGGCTTGAGCTGCATGTTCTTTGGCATCATGCTCTGCTCTTCAGCCCCCTATGGGTGGCAGTCCCACCTTTTAGACCTGTTGGGACAAAGGTGCTCCATTTAACAGGCAGGGTCTCGCCCCATGGCGGCTCAGTGGCCCCACCCCTACAGCTTTAGGCAGATGCCATCTGGCTGGTTGAAGGCAAAGCAGTTGTACTTTTGAACCTAAGGAGGCAGTCTTGATGACCTCTGAATTGCCTTCAGAGTGAGTCTTCTCTTGTCTTGAAGAATGAGCATGTTCTCAGCCAAATAGCTCGAAAGAGTTGGTTTCAAATAGCTCAAATAGCTCCTATAAAATCCAAGAAATCTGATGGCCTTCCTTTTTCCTTCCTATCTTCTGCTTCAGTTCAAATTGGCAGTTTTCCTGGTGGCTAAGTCCATGCGTGGTTCACACCCATACTGATCGCAGTGTCAGTGACAGCTTGCCCACACGTTGAGCGTACTTATTTTTTGCAATGTGGATAGGCTGAGAAATTTCCAAATCTCTAAGGTCTGATTGCTTTTTACTTAACAATTCTGTCTTTAAATCATTTCTTTCTTCTCCAGATTTTACTATAAGCAGTCAGGGAGAGCCAAGTTGCACTTTCAACACTTTGTTTAGAAATCACTTCAGCTAGAGATCTAGTTTCATCAATTTAAAGGCCTGCCTTCCACAAAGCCCTAGGGCACAAACACAATCCAGTCAAGTTCTTTACCATTTTGTTATGAGGTTGGCCCTTCCTCCAGTTTCCAGCAGCACAACCCTCATTTCTGTCCGAGACCTCAGCAGAATGTTTATATTTCTACCAACATACTGTTCAGACTTACTTCAGTTTTCTCTAAGAAGGTTGAAGCTTTCTCTATAGTTCTTTCTGAGTTTCTATCAGATTAACCTTTAAGTTTCTGTTCATGGAAATATAGTTTGTTTTTTTCTAGCATGAATCTCAAAATTTCTCTGGGCTCTATCCATTACCCAGTTCCTGAGCTTACACATTTTTTGTTTGTTTGTTTGTTTAAAAAATATTTTTATTGGTTTCAGAGAGGAAGAGAGAGAAACATCAATGATAAGAGAGTATCATTGATCAGCTGCCTCCTGCACACCCCACACTGGGGATTGAGCCCAAAACCAGGGCATGTGTCCTGATTGGGAATCGAAATGTGACCTCCCAGTTCATAGGTCAATGCTCAACCACTGAGCAACACCAGGTGGGCTGTAGTTTTAGATACTTAAATAGCAGTATTCCACATCTCAGTACTAATCTCTCTTAGCTCAAGCTTTTATAACAAAAATAGCATAGACTAAATGGTTTATAAACAATAGGCATTTATCTCTCAGTTCTGGAAGCTGGAAGTCAAAGGTCAGTGTGGCAGTGTGGCTGGGTCATAGAGAAAGCCCTGTTTCAGGTTGTGGGCTGTCAACTTCTCATTGTGTCCTCACGTGGTGGAGAGCAAACAGGGTAAACATTCCATCTTGTGACTCTTTAATAAGGGCACTAATCTTATTCATGAGGGCTTTTTTCTTATGGCTTCATCTAATCCTAATGACTCCTAAAAGCCACATTTACTAATACCGTCATATTGTGTGTGTGTGTTGGAGAGATTGTGGAGGGACACAACTTCCAGTGCATAGCAATACCCTTTGCCATGCATTGTAGCCTGTTAGTGCCCTCCCCCTCTGCCTCTGGGTTTGCCCATGTGATATTATTGGGCTAATAGGTATAAGCAGTGGCTGGAAAAGCACTCATGTAATTTAGATTGTTTGCTCATGTCCTGCCCCCACCACGATAATGTGCTTAGGTTAGTGTGGGGAAGAACTAGTGACACATGGCCCAGGCACCCAGCCGACAGACAATTGCCAGACTTGTGAGTGAGCCCAGAAGAATCACCACTGAATCCATCCTAAATTGCTGGTCCACTCATTCATGAACTAAAATTAGTGAGCATGGGGTGGTTTGTTACACAGCATTATTGCAGTAATTGATAACAAAAGACATCTTTGACCCATCAGGGACAATTTGGAAGGCCTGTAAGAAGGAATTAAATGTCTTGGCTTTCAGACAATTGTACCTTATACAATTTATCTTAGAAGTTATCCACTAATCACCCACTTGGACATGCTTATGTCCTATTCAAAGATAAATGTAACAGTATTATTTTAAGTAATAATGTACGTCTTTAGGCTTTTAGCTTTGTCCCAAAATGGAGTGCCCTCACACACGGACCACATCCCACCAATGGGAGCTGGTCTCTGTTCCACATGTATAATAGTCTCAAGTGCATTAATGGGGGGTTTTAGAAATAGATCTTTATATGAGTTTGATGAAATTCCATGATTAAAAATGGAAGCAACATCCTCTAGATGCCCATGTAACTTCCTTATGGTGGTTAGAAGGATGTTGATGGAAAATCATAAGTGACTATTTAACTTTACTACAACTAAATAAAGTTAATTCAGTTCCTCATCATACTAGCCATATAATGAGTGCTCAACGGTGGTTAGTGGTTATAGCGCTGGACAGCACAGGTATAGAACATTTTCATTATCTTAGAAAATTCTAATGGGTAGAGCTGATTTCAGTGCTTATTTTCAAGTTTCTTATTTACAGAATCTTTTCTGTCTAAACTTCTAGTTTTCTGCTGCCCATTTGATTCTGACAGCCTCTCACCCTGTTCCCTCTGGGGAAAATGAGTTATTGCTGCCTAGGTTGTTTTATCAAACTCAAGCCAGCCTGTTTTGACACCCACATTGTTAAATATTCTCTTTGTTTATAGGCCACAAAGCTAACCATTGAAGCATAGTCATTATTTATCACCTGTACTGGCAGGGAAGTGTTCATTCCACCAGGGCAGAGAGGTTTGGGAGGGAGTGAGGGCAGCTGGGAGAAACCTTGGTTTGAGTTATAAAAACCCCAATAAAATCTGAGGGGACCACAGACATGGGCAATAGGGCAGTGAAGACCTAGGGGGTGAGGGGGAAAGCGGGTGGTGTGTAGGGTCTGGAGGGAGGGAGTAAAAGGGGTGGGAGAGAGATATCTGTAATACTATTAACAATGAAAATGTATTTAAAAAGAAAAAACAAAACAAAAAAACCCCCACAAAAAACAACACCCAAAACCAAAATAAATAAACCTGAAGGGGAAAAAAAAAGAAACTGAAGCACAAAAAGAGACTATTAGGCAAAATCATGGTCTCTGAGCAGGCTCCTTGAATTTACTCTCCCACCCCACCCCACCTAGAACTAGCATTTTCTAGAGTTCAGGGCCTTCTCCATTCTCTGGTTTCTTCAAGGGGGGATTTTCCTCCCAAGTGATTTCTCCCCAAACCACTCCTGGACTCTCTTCACCTCTTCACTCACTTCGTTGAGGCGACCTTTTTGAGTGGTGAATCTGGGAGGTATAAAGTGAGCTTCTTTGTGCCCAGGATATTCCCTGTGAAGGCTCTCCTGACCAGCTTCACACGTAGAACCCTCCCAGGAGCATGGCTGAGAGGTAGGTGGGTAACTCTGCTTTGCATTGTGGGGTTTAGTTGGCAGGCCCATTGGGGTCTCATATAAGTCTTTTCTGTGATGTATGCTTCTATCAGTGATAAAGGCAAAATGTTGGTTTCTATCTGCCATTTCTTATCCTATTTCTCAATTTCTTTAGAATTCAAGGAGGGGAGAGAAATGCTGTTTATCAGACAGACCTATAGTGCTTTCGGAGACTGTCCCTTGCTTGTTTTGGGCTGCACCTGTGCACCTGTCCCCAGTTTAGTGTGTGTCTAACCCCCAAGAATTCTTGGATACAAGCATATCCAAGTAGATGTTTGTGTCGATTCTACTACATGGTGGTAGTGGGCGGGGCACTTCATAAGAGGCTGACACAGCTTAAACTGAGATATGAATTAAAAACAGAGTTTTGGCCAAGACCGGTTTTGCTCAGTGGATAGAGCGTCGGCCTGTGGACTGAAAGGTCCTGGGTTCGATTCCGGTTAAGGGCATGTACCTTGGTTGCGGGCACATCTCTGGTAGGGGGTGTGCAAGAGGCAGCTGATTGATGTCTCTCTCTCATCGATGTTTCTAACTCTCTATCTCTTTCTCTTCCTCTCTGTAAAAAATCAATAAAAATATATCTTTAAAAAAAATAAAAATAAAAACAGAGTTTTGGATAGAATTAGAAGATAGGGTATAAAAGCCTTGATTTGGGAAGCTGAAGAATGTTCAGGAGGGGAGTATAAAGCTTCCTTCAGCTGGGCTCCTGCAGGGACATGAGAGAAAAGTCTGGAGATAGGGATCACCAGTTGGTTCTATTTCTCTTCACCTCAAAATAATTCAACATCTTTTTTTAAGTTGGGGTATAATTGACATATAACATTATTAGGTTCAGGTGCACAACACAATGATTTGAAGTCTAGAAAACATCCATTATCATACACAGTTACAGAAACTATGTGTGTGAAGAGTCACTGTAGTTTTAATTTGCATGTCCCCAGTGACTAATGAGGTTGAGGACCTTTCCATGTGCATAGTAGCCTTCTGTACTGGGATTTCTTTTTAAGGTGGAAATACCACTGATAAAAGGTAGAAACATGAAGGCGACATGTATGGATTATGGAGCTGTGCTCCCCTCTGACAGTCTAAGGCAGAGTGGCACCTCAGTTGGGGACCTATTTGAATAATTTGGAAGGGCCAAACCCTCCCTTGAGGAAAAACAAGATATGGGTGGCAATGGGGCCCATTTTTCTGTGGGTTGCTCACAGTGAACGTACTGGGAAGTTGCTTCTTCTTCTTCTTTTTTTAAATTCTCACCTAGGATATTTTCTCTAGAGAGAGTGGAAGGAAGGGAGGAGTGGGAGAGAGAGAGACACATACATTGATTGGCTGCCTCCTACATGTGCCCAACCAGGTCTGGGGAACCTGCAACCAAGGTATGTGCCCTAGAATGGGAATTGAACCCTCAACCCTTTGGGCTGAGGGCTGATGCTCTAACCATTGAGCAACCAGATAGGGCTCTGGCCTCTTGACTTTAAATTTTCTATGCAGATACTGGTGCTCTCAGAATAGACTTGGTTTTGGAGGCCACTGGGTTTTGTTTAACTGCTTCTTGTTGATAATACCAGCTCATCCATCATGTGCCAAAGAAGATGTGCCAAAGCCTTTTTATTTTTTTTTAAATTTTCTGCATTCCTCTCAGACAGAACAAAGCTATCAGCAACTATACTTAATGTATCTTCACTTCTTATAATAGCAGTCTGGCTAGGGAAGGACACAGGCACCAGCTGGATGGAGCTTCCAATGACCAAATCTGGGGCAATTTGTAAGAAAACAAATAATGATGATAATAAATTATGACCCACAGAATAAAACAAATATCCACAAGTTCATATTGAAACAAACACATAATTGAACAAAAAAAAAGGAAGATAAGGGGCAGCTCTTTCTTATAGTAGAATTCCAATCATGAAAATGGAAGAGAGTGATAGGAATAGAAAATGACCATTTAGCACACATCACACGGATGGACCATGGGTGGATACAGAAGAGATCGGGCTGAAGTATGATATGAAACAGGATATTTGCAAAGTCTCAAAAGGTATCCCTACAAGATACTTATTACAAAGGAAGAAACAGTAACTACAGTGGAAAAATCTAGTAGATACCACCTTGTCAAGTGATCAAGGTCAACATAACCAGCAATGGGACATATTGCTCTCCATCCCCCTGATATATTGCACTGAGAAGAGCACAATAGCAATTTAGTGATATTCCTGCCCCAAACTCCTCATTCTAATCACAAGAAAGCATCAGACAGACTGAAAGTGGGTTCTAGAGTGATTTTTCTGCTGTTTAGACATTGCTACCCTACTTACTAGCTGTGTGGCTTTGGGCAAATAATTTCTTCTTGCCTCAGTTTTCTTATTTGTAAAATGAGGACAAAAGGTAGTACCTTCCTCAGAGTACCACAATGAAGATTTAAAAATGTTAATACAGTTGTGGTCAGTGTGTTCAGTGGTAAGTGCACTGACCCTCATACTAAAGGGTCTTGGCTAAATTCTGGTCAAGGGCATGTATCTGGGTTTTAGTTCAATCCCTGTCCCAGTTGGGGATATGGGAGGCAACCAATAGATACAATAGATACAATAAATATGTCTCTCTTACCCCCCCCCTCTCTCTCTTTCTCTCTCTCTCTTCCCCCCATCTCCCCCCTCCTTCCCTTCCACTTTCTTTAAAAATAAATGGAAAATATATCCTTAGATGAGTTTTACAATAACAAAATGCTAATACATGTATAGTGCCTGGAACAATGCCAGAGTAAGGACTATATTATTACCTGCAATTATTATGTTAGACCAGCAGAATCTTCTAATCATCTTAAGGATATTTCTTTTTTATTTTTTCCTCACTCTCGCCATGCTTCTGGAAGCTATCTGATTGATGCAGGCCCTGTGCCGATTCCTTCTCCAACCAGCTATTTTACTCTAAAAGCATTCCCCCCTCCACCAGCAGCCAGCTAAAGCCAAACCTGGCACCACAATCTATTGCTTAAGGATTATCCACTTTTGAAGGAATCAAAATAACTGCTCTCTCAGCTAAGGTTGCTACTAGGAGATACCTGCATTCTAAAGACAGAGCTCTTGTCACCAAAGAACCTTCGGGGGTCAGTTTCCCTTATTCCCAACCTGTGGTCCAGGCCCTTCTGAGCTTGTGAGACCAATAACGTTGATTGGTTTAGGGGCTGGTGGTATGGATCTGCCTCATAATTACCTGTCTGAGCCCTCACCCCATGTCACAGGGTAGCATCTGATTAGCCAACAATACTGCCTCAACTCACACAATACAGCCTCATTCCCTGCTTGGGCCTTACCTTTGATGTCACAATCTGACCTGCAGATATTAATCTGGCCACTGCTGCTCCCAAGCCAGATGACAAGGTCAAGAGGACCAGCATAGTAAGATGTGGAAGAGGGCTGACCATCAACCCAAGATCAAAACAAGGGATGGACCTCAAGTGGGTCAGTTCAAGGAAGCGGGTTCAGCTCTGGAACCTGCCGTGCCCCACCCTCCTGAGCTGCCAGAACCGCAGAGCTTCCTGGTGTTTGAGGACATTAGCCACCACATCAAAGAAGCGGGGGCCCAAATGGTGAAGAAAGTGAATGCCATCTTCCAGCTGGACATCACCAAAGACGGGAAGACCATCCTGCAGAGGACCATTGATCTGAAGAACGGCTCTGGGGACATGTATCCAGGATCTGCCAGGCTCCCAGCAGACACTGTCTTCACAATCCCGGAACCTGTCTTTATGGAGTTGGTTTTGGGTAAAATAAACCCTCACAAGGCTTTCCTTGCCGGCAAGTTCAAAGTAAGTGGCAAAGTTCTGCTTGGCCAAAAGCTGGAGAAGGTTTTCAAAGACTGGGCTAAATGTTAAGCATGAAAAAAATACCAAGGAAATGATCGGAACTTCTCTTCAGCTAAAATGTTGAACGGAAATCATGCTTAAACTGAAGATTAAAAGAAAAAGTATCCAATATTTTTACTCTAATTCTTCCTATTCAAATGTGATTAATTTTCCTGCTAATATGTAAAATTGCAGTGAGGGTTCTAGAGCAGTAAAGAGTGTTGGAGTGGTGTATCACCTAAAATCTTTGTCTTTTTCTTTTCTTAGATTCACTTATGTTGAAATATGCTAGGGTAAAAGCCACATGTAGAGAAATGGGTTGTTTTGATAGCTGGATTAAAAAAATATCCTCACCTAAGGATATGTTTTTAAATTGATGAGAGAGAGAGAGAGAGAGAGACATCTATGTGAGAGAGAGAGGATTGGTTGTCTCCCGTACTCACCCCAACTGAGAATCAAAACTGCAATCTAGGTATGTGCCCTGACTGGGAATTGAAACCACAACCTTTGGTGTATGGGATGATGCTCCAACCAACTGAACCAGGGTGACAGTTGGATATAAATGGTTCGATGATTGAGTTCCTGATTCCTGAGCTTTTTTTTTTTTTCTTTTTTCTTTTTTTTCTTATTTTAGTGTTTTGGGGAAATATTGATGACCATCATGGAGTATGTTTGCATTCCAGTTGGTAACTTGGTCTTTGAGGAGATTGGCGGAATTCTAAGGGGGCTGCAGAATTCTCAGAGGATGGGCTCCTCAGCTGTGTGGGTGGAACAAGGCAATAGAGGTGATGGTGTATCATGACTTCTTTTTTTTAAAAAAAATATTTTATTGATTTTGTACAGAGAGGAAGGGAGAGGGATAGAGAGTTAGAAACATCGATGAGAGAGAGTCATTGATCAGCTGCCTCTTGCACACCCCCTACTGGGGATATGCCCACAACCAAGCTACATGCCCTTGACCGGAATCGAACCCGGGATCTTTCAGTCCCCAAGCCGACGCTCTATCCATTGAGCCAAACTGGTTTCAGCATGACTTCTGATGTATTTAATTCTGAGTGAGTCGAAGGGCTTGAATGTTATTCTAGGTCACTGTTTCTAGAGCATGCATCAGATCACCTGGAGGGCCAGTGGAAACCCAGAGTGCTGGGCCCCAATCAGAGTTTCAATTCTGAAGGTCTGGGCTGGGAAGAAGGTCCATGTCGAATAAGTTCCCAGGTGATACTGATGGGTGCATCCTTGAAAAACCCCTGCTCTGGTTCGTGCCACGGCTTTCGGTATTGATTGAAACTGT
The DNA here is from genome assembly GCA_036971965.1 of Nyctalus aviator. Lineage (NCBI taxonomy): Eukaryota > Metazoa > Chordata > Mammalia > Chiroptera > Vespertilionidae > Nyctalus > Nyctalus aviator. The sequence continues at coordinate 102,445,608 of CM072925.1, read as the reverse complement.
TCTATTCCAGACCAGTTGTCCTTATTTTAGGGTCTCTTGGAGAGAGATTACATAGTCCTCTTGTGAGTCATTTCTAAAGTGTCAGGAGTTTGTGCACTGAATATTTTACAAAATTGAAGGTCATCTTGGGAGATGTTCCCCTCTGGAAGCCCTCTCCACATATTGGGAGAATTGGAATGAAGCTGTCTTCTGATGTAACTTCCTCATGGTTGAGTATGAGTGTCATTTGTTCCTGTGTGATCTGTGTGTACCTTTATTTGGTAGGCTAAATATATACAGCACAGACACTCTGAAACTCACAAGGAAGTTTTATTAAATTGGTCATGCTCAAACACATGCCTACCGAATGATCCAGCTATTCCATTCTCAGATGTTTTCCCCAAGAGGGAAAGGTACGAGTACAAAAATCTGTTCATGCTATCATCGTCCCAAACTGGTAATAAACCAAATGTCCATCACAGGTGAATGAATGAACAAATTGTGTTATGTCATACCATGGACTACTACTCAGAAACAAAAAGGAGTGAATTACTGATATGTGCACAACACCACAATAGAATGCCAAAATAATTATGCTAAAAGAAGTCAGAGAAAACCAAAGTCATGTTTTTGACTTGGAACAAAAACACGACCCGGACCAATTAGATTCCTTTCTCAGGAATTTGGAAGTTGAGGGGCTGAGCTACATGAGCAGTGGGGTTGGAGTCTGAAAGACTGGGATGTAGGAGGGGGTGAGGAAGGTGCTGTGGGGATGGATGGGCAGCTACCATGGTAGGAGCTGAAGAGAAGGAAGAACAGAGGTCTTGAATAAGGAGCGAGAGCTGGTTAATTGAGGGAGAAGAGGCCAGACCTTGTGAAACACAACAGCAAACTCCTTTTCAATGAAAAGGATGAAATTTCTTGATGGGGGATGCCACGTGGAGTGGATTGTAGAAGCAAATGTAGTTTTTAGCCCAGTGTCAGCACTTCATATCCGTGTAATCACAGGCCATGTTGAGCCACTCAGCACCTTAGCTGCCTTGCCTGGAAATGGGGCCAGCAGCCCTTATAACATCAAGTTGTTGGGAGCTCCAAATAGGTCACATCTGGAGTCCATGGGTTTTCCATGAATGTGAATTCCTTTCTCTATTTGGATGAGAGAAAGGGAGGACTTTCACTGGCTCCCTACTGTCTCCCAAAAAAGCCACACTTGGCTTTCACAGCATTCTGGAGACCTTTTGCCTTGTCTCTGACACTCAGTTGATGCCCTAGAAGGTCACATATAACTCAAAACACACATCCCAGTGTTAGTTGGTCTACCAGCAGAGTGTTTATAAAGTTTGGATGAGGATATTTTATGTGAGAATTGGAATTTCTGGGTTTTCTTGAAAAAAATGGAATTATTTGGCCATTCTGAGCTCATAGTCTTGCCAGGCAATAGTTTGGGGAACACTGCATTCATGCCCACCCACACCTTCCATGCTGCCTCTTTGACTCCTAGCCTGGGTCAGGGTGGCCCTCCCTAATTGAGCTTACCACTATTCCTCTACCTGGGTCTGCTTTGCTGGGCCCCATAGGTGTTTACATTCATGACCACAGCTGCCCCTTAGCGAATCTTACTCTTCTCCCTAACTCAAATACCCTGTGTTAGTTTTCCATTTCTGTGTTACAAATTACCACACAGTTAGCCCCTTAAAACAGCAAGTGTTCTTCGTCTCACAGTTGCTGCAGGTCAGAAGTCAGGTTTAAGTTCAGCGGGGTTTTCTGCTTTGATCTCATGACACAGCCTGAAACCAAGGTGCTGGCCTGGCTGGGCTCTCCTCTGGGAGGCTGAGGGAAGAATCTGCTCTGAGCTCATTTGAGTTGTAGCCTAATTTAGTTCCTCAAGTTTATGGGACTGAGGTCCCTGTTCCTTCATTGTTATGAACCAAGGATGCTCTTTCAGCTCCTGTAAGCCACCCACTGAGCATGTGTTTTCTCCACTTGCAAAGCCAGCAATGGCACGTGGGGCCCTTTCTCAGGCTTCAAATGTCTCTGAACTCCTCTGCCTCTACTTCAGAGGAATTGAGTGATTACACAAGGCCCACTCAAACAATCCAGGATAATCTCTCATCTTAATGTGAAATGATTAGTCACTTCAATTACATCTGCAAAGTCCCTTTTGCCATGTAAGGTAATGCTGTGGACTGAATAATTATGCCCTCCCCCACCCAATTCGTACGCACTCTTTATTCATCATGTGAAAATTTAGCAAGAAGGTGCCAACTACAAGCCAAGTGCTCTCACCAGAACCTGACCAAGCCATACCCTGATCTCAGACTTGCAGATCCAGAACCAGAGAAATAAATGCCTGTTGTCTAAGATATCAAGTCTACAGTGTTTTGTTATAGTAGCATGAGCTAAGACAGGCAATGCATTCATGGGTGTGATATATCATCATATCCGTAGTCCTGGGGGTTGGGGCTAGATTCTTCTTGGGGCCTTAATGTTGCCCTCCTGAATCTACCATCTAAATCCCACCTCCTCCATGAGCTGCCTGGTTCATTTGTCATCTTCTCCCACAGGTTTTATGCTTCTTTTTCTCCCAGTGCTCTGGACTGTGGGTGGGTATTAACCCAACTGGGGAAAACCAAATCTTGGTTTGCTCAGGATAGTGTCATTTTCATTGCTGTTGTGATGTTCAGTTAGGTGTCACCTTCCTCAAAAGGGCAAGTTATGTGGCTGACCTATCCACCTCCCAGTACCAGCCTGCTCCTGAGGGCAGGCATCAGTCAGGACCTTGCCTGGTTTTGCTTTGTCTCATTCTCTCAATGCTTGACACCCACTGTATACTCTACAGTTGTTGAGTGAATAAACAAACTCCTTTAATTTTTTTGAAAAAAAAAATGCACATGGAAAACAAATCCAAATATTACAAAGAAGTATACAGAGAATATTCAGATTTTCATACTTCTCCTGACCCCCTTCTCCGATTTTTTATCTCATGTCACAGCCTGAAACCAAGGTGCTAGCCTGGCTGGACTCTCATCTGGAGGGTTGAGGGAAGAATCTGCTCTGAGCTCATTTGAGTTGTAGCCTAATTTAGTTCCTCAAGTTTATAGGACTGGAAGTCATGCACAGTTACTGGCTTCTTGTGTGTCCTTCCAGTATGTACTCATGGGCCCCAATGTGCATGTTCTACCTCTCTTTTTTTTTAGTTGCCCACAGAATCTATTTTACACCTTGCATTTTAACTTATCACAAAAATTAGGGATATCTTTCCTCTTCCACGAATGCCTGCCTGAAGGGTCAAAGGGTGGACTTGATTTATACAACTGAAACTTCCCAACTTTCCTGAGTCCTTTAGGGAAAATCTCTTGACAGACTGCTTTATAAGAGGAGGGTGCAAAATAAATCCCTCTTCCTTGGAGATGGGATTTATTTCTCCCCCTTGTGAGAGCAGTCCTGCCAGTCCTTGGTGTTCCAGGAACATGCCTTTGCTCAGGTCTTCTCCTGACTCTTGTCTTTTGAGCTTCCATCTGCCCAAGGCCCAACTGAGAGTGCTTGGTGTGATGGGCCCAAGCTGGAGGATTCTGAGGACCCTGCAGACACTGGGCTCTTTCCACCTGGGACCCTCGGGGTTGCCAGACATCTGAGATGGAACCCTTGCTTTATGCATGACCTGTGGACACAGAAATGGGGTGATGAGGGCTGGGGGGAGCATGGGAGCAGGCTGGAAGAAGTTAATGAGGAAAAAAGAGGACCTATGCAATACTTTCAACAATAAAGGTAAAAAAGGCAGACTTCAGACAAATGATTAAAACTTAAAAAATAAAACAAAAACAAAGTAGGAATCAACTGATCAGAGTATGTTAGAGGTTTAAGGCCCCTGTGCCCTACTCATGCAGGAGGGCAATGACTCAGCTGTAGCAATATCTGTACCGGCAAGCACACTCTTATATAACTTGCCTGTTAATGTAGCATGGACGTCACTTATTGGCATGAGGCCTCTTTTGTTTGAGCGTGTATATAAGTTGCCGCTGACCAGTGAGTGTTTGGCTGCTTTGTTCATAGTAAAGCATGTCCCACCTACCTGCTAACACCATTTGTTCTTCCAGTTTTCTGCTCCCAGAGAGGTCAAGTCCCTGGCTGAGGAACTTGCCCCTAAGAGGGCCCCATATGCTGGGTTTTGGAGAGAACTGACAGCAGGAAGGAAGCCCGCATGTCATGGAGTCCTCACAGGCGGCACCGGCAGATCCTCTCTTTTACTTTCCTTTGGGGAAAACACGCACACATTTCTTTCAGACCTGAGACTTGCTTAATCACAAGAAACATTTGTCACCTCCTAAAAAACCTGCTTTTTACCATGTTGTGGAGCACACTATTTATGTAGCCCCGCAGTGTGATTAAATGGCTGTTTAGTTAACTATTGAAAAACATAGTTAACTATTGAAAAACAGCTGGAGCCTCCCAAAGCCCAGGCGGCTGTTTGCAGGCAGCCTGTGATATGGGGGGGAAGGCGGGCCTTGGGGATGTGACTGCAGGCTTTGGGTGGGGGTGAGACCTGGAGGGGCTGCAGCGCTGGGGACAGGGTGAGCGATCAGGAGAATCCTGTGATGGAGGGCTGCTGGCCCCCTGGGGCAGCTGTGAAGGGCTTTTCCAAGGTCTGTCTGGCAGCCTCTGGAACGTTTCCTACAGAGGAAAGGTTTTCCCTTAAAAGAACTGATCAGAAAGGGCCTCGCCTCAAAGTGGCTTTTGTTGTTGTTTTGTAGCGTGAGGAGGTTCAGCAGGGTAATGGTAGATTTTTCTGGAGATGTTCTTGCCTATTTGCAGGGAGCCACATATATTAGTCAGGATTTTAGCCAGTGAGGGCACAAGGTTATGATAGAACTGGGAAGTGAGAATAGGTTTGACCCCAAATGTCTTACTGAGAGTAGTATAGTGTCTTTGAGCTCTTCCCATCCTATCTAATAAAAGAGTAAATTGACTGTCACTCCAACACACAAGATAGCTGCCCCATGTGGTCAAAGATGAGTGCCCCCATGTGGACACAAGATGGCCGCCACAAGATGGCCAGCAGGGGAGGGCAGTTGGGGGCAATCAAGCCTACAGGGGAGGGTAGTTAGGGATGAACAGGCCTGCAGGGGAGGGCAATTAGGGACAGTCAGGCTGGCAGGGGAGCAGTTAAGCATCAGTCAGGCTGGCAGGGAGTGGTTAGGGGGTGATCAGGCTGGCAGGCAGAAGCAGTTAGGGGCAATCAGGAAGGCAGGCAGGTGAGCAGTTGGGAGCCAGCGGTCCTGTATTGTGAGAGGGATTTCCGACTGCCCATTTAGGCCTGATCCTACCGCAATTGGGCCTATATGGGCTGCCAGTTGGACATCCCTTGAGGGGTCCCAAATTGGAGAAGGTGCAGGCTGGGCTGAGGGGCCCCCCCCCTCATGCATGAATTTTGTGTACCAGGCCTCTAGTAGAATAAAATAAAAAGTCAGAGGTGGAAGGACTTTGAATCCTTTCAATCCAGAGTTTGCCCATTTAGAGCTGAATAAACTGAAATTCACAGAATGCAAGACCATGGTTGCTGTGATTCCGTGGACTTCACTAGTTTCCAAGGAAATGCCTGGAGGTAGACCTGAGCTCCGTTTCAAGCTGGTGCTGAGTCTCACAGTGTGACCACCAGGAGGTCACCTGCCCTCTCTGGGCTCCAGTCTTGCCTCTCTCAGGGTATCAGATGAGTTGGATTGGGAGTACTCTCAAACTCTTTCTGGCTTCAAATTGTCCTCATTTTGATTCCAGCGTCTTCTCATTGAACGACTTCCCATGTCTCTTGGGGAGGCAATTGGGGTGGTGGAAGGGGAGCTAGCTCCATAAGGGATAGAAATCAGAAATGCAGAAGCAATCATTTTTGTAAAGGAAGTTTAATAAAGGGCAAGTAAAAATTTATTTTTCTCTTCTCCTTTTTAAAAAAAGAAATAGCGAGTACCAGAGCTCAAGACAACTGATTGATGAGTTTTGATTGTTTTCATTACAGAGACTCACTCAGAGATGCTCTCCCCTGTTCATGCCCACACAGCACACAGGACACAGCGTGCCCACGCACAACACTCCCTCTGGGACTCAGGCATCACAATGAACTGACATCAGTGAGTTGCTTCGAGGCAGCTAGATCCGAGTGGGATTCAGGCAGTGGCTTCGATGGGAGTCTGGAGAAATCACTTCTGTGGGGCTCAGGGGTACAGAACCTTGAAAAATTTGCTGAACAGTCATTAGCCAGCGTGGCTGACATAAATTGTCTCCTATTTATGTTTTCTTCATCTTGAATAGCACTCATATATGATTAAACATATGGCTTTCTCACATCTCTCAAATATTCTTTCTGAAGTTGGATCTAATGTCTTTTTTTTTTTGAGTGCCAGTGTACCATTTACATCCAGTGTTGAAAACACTGAGCCACAAGCTGTTTCAACAGTCTGTGTCTTAAGGTAATGCTGATTGATTCTCATGGATCTACAGGTTGACTGTAGAGCTGACTGGGCTCTGCTCCTTCCATGTCTCATCCCTTCTTCCTCCTCCTCAGACCAGCAGGCTGGCTTTGCCAGGCATGATTTTCCCTTGGCAGTGGTAAGGAGAGCAAACCAGACTGTGCAAGTCTGTTCCAACCTTGTGCATACATCACTGGGCTAACTCCCCATTGACGGTACTGAGTCATATAGCCAAACTGAGGACCAGAAGGTAGGGAAGTGTATTCCATTGTTATAAGTGGGGAAGAGAGTAAAATATTGGGACAGTAATTATTGTCATCATCCACTATAATAAAGCATAGGTTGTGGTGGTTTTAAAACATGCAAATTCTTGGACACTCCTCCCATCAAGCGGTAGAATCTAGGTCCCCTCCCTGTAAACCTACACAGGCCTTTGTGATTGTCACGATGAACAGAATGTGGCAGACGTGATGCTGAGGGCTTCCTAGGCTTTTGCCAGTGTCTCTTGGACACACAGCCCCATGGAGGAGTCCTGCCGTCCTGAGGTTGCTGTGTGCAGGAGACTCCATGTGGGGAGACCAGAGAGATATTGGGGGACTCCGGATTCTTAGTGAGGAGGCCTTGGAGATGAATGCAGACACTGCATCACTCTGAGCAAGGACTGCTTAGCCAAGCCCAGTTAACCCCCAGACTGAGCAAAGCAAGTGATTGTTCTTACTTTAAGCCATTGTTTTGGGGTGGCTCCCTATGTGGTAATAGGTAACGGAAAATCAAGATTACAGTTATTACCAACAGCTCTACCACTTGCCGCCTAGTCGGTGACCTTGGATAACCCTAAGACCTCTCTGAGCCTCAGCTTCTTTGTCTGTGAAATGGTCATGATCCTGGTCTCATACAGTTGCTGTCAAATTACATCAAACCGGTAGCACAGTCTTGGGTCATGCAGGTGTTCGGTCAGTGTTAAAAAAAATAACCACTTTTTGTTAAATTTGTCTCACAAAGTGTGGGAGGAAGGGGGAGCAAGATTGGTTGGGGGAGAGACTGGGGATCACAAAATGGGCAAATGGAATAACTGCATCAGAGCTATGGTATAGTCTAGACTACAAAGGATAGCTACCAGAGGCTGTTGAGTGCAGTGTGTGTGTGTGTGTGTGTGTGTGTGTACACATACAATGCATATGCTTCAACTCTTCCTTAAAAAAAAAGAAAAAAAGCTGGCCCTGGCTGGTGTTGCTCAGTGGTTGGAGCATCGGCCCATGCACCAAAGGGTCACAGGTTCAATTTCTGGTGAAGGGCACTTATCTGAGTTGTAAGCATGATCCTTGGGTAGGGCGCATGTAGGAGGCAACCAATCAATGTCTTTTTCTCTCATCATTTCTCTCTCTTTCTTTCTTTCTCACTCTTTCCCTTTCTTCCTCCCTTTCTAAAAAAATCAATGGAAAAACATGTCCTCACGTGGGGATCAACACCCTTCTTATCCCCCCCCCCCCAAAAAAAAAAAGGAAGCATATAAGAGAGTCCATCTTAAAAGTCTTCATCACAAGAAAAAAATTATAACTACATATGGTGACAGATGTTAACTAAACTTATTGTGGTTACCAAATTATTATGGGGCACACCTAAAATGAATACAATGTTATGTGTCAATTATATCTCAGTAAGACCAATGGGAGAAAAGGAAGCCTATATATTTCAAGCCCTGATTGAAGTGTGTGAAATTTGCTTCAAGGGAACTCTTTGTTTTGTTTGCTAAGCTGTATTTCATTGAGTTGTAGTGACGAACAGTATGTAACTTGTTTGGGGCGATGTTTTAGGCAGGCTGATGAAAGTGGAGGCTATTGCCGAAACCGGTTTGGCTCAGTGAATAGAGTGTCGGCATGCGGACTGAAAGGTCCCAGGTTCAATTCCAGTCAAGGGCATGTACCTTGGTTGCGGGCACATCCCTGGTAGGAGGTAGCTGATCGATGTCTCTCTCTCTTCAATGTTTCTAACTCTCTATCCTTCTCCTTTTTTCTCTGTAAAAAATCAATACAATACACTAAAAAAAAAAAAAAAGAAAAAAAAAGAAAAAAAGTGGAGGCTATTAAATCCATGTAGTCCCCTTTCTCCAGATCCTGTAGCTAGCCTGCTTCTCTCCAATTTCAGCTACCAAAGAAGTATTCCTTTTAAAAAACCTTTTCATTGACAAACAGCATACATACATGCAGAAGGTGCACACCCATCCTAAGTGTGTGCTCAGTTAATTTTCACACAATGAACACCCCCAGATAACCAACACCCACGTCAAGAAAAGCCTATTCCCAGCACCTCGGACACCTCAGTCACATTCCCTCCTGGTCCTTACCTGGTCTCCTCCCTAAGGGAAACCACAATCCCAACTTAAAATAACATTGTTTAGTTTCTCCAGTTTTTGCTTTTTATATAAATAATCTTACCCTTAATATAGTTTGTGTCTGAATTCTTCGGCTCAACGTGCTATATACAAAGTGCATGAGTTTCTTGTATATATTTTGGCTCCTTCACTCTCTTTGCTATGTTATTTTCTGAATATGTAGCAATTTATTTCTCTATTTTACTAGTAGGTAGGTTGCTTCCAGATTTGCTTCCTATCTACCTCCCTACCTCCCCAGTGTGCAGATTATTAAACATTCTTGAAACACTTAAAACATTTACTTATAATCTGATGGCAGATTTGAACCCATTCCCCTCTGTTTGCCCACACTGCCCATGTGTTTTCACTGACTATTCTGGCCTCTCACTCACTTGGCCAGATTTCAAGGGGTGGCTGGTGAAAACTCATTCCCTCAGCTCCTTCACCCTTCCTTTGACCTCCAATGCCTGAGTCCCAATTAGTATAATTCACACAAGAACTAAAAGCCATTGGCTTTGGGCCCCTAGCCTGGATTTGCAATTCTGGAAAGCTAGCCTTCTTTCTATTCCTGCTCTGAGAGGCCTGCCAAGCACATATTTTACTTTCCTCTCGTCCCTCCCCAGCCATGAGCTCCACAGTTGCCGCAGCCACTCTGCAAGTTTCAATGTGGTGTTTTAGACGCTGGAGCATGTGCAGGCCACAGCTACTGTATGACTGCTTTCCATAGGAATGGCTGTAAGGGGCCTGTGATTATAAGATGAGTCCCAGTCTTAGAGCTGGTATGGTAGGGAAAAAAGTCTTAGAATGAATGTAATGTCATAGACCCACAGCGACCTGCCGGCCAGCTCTAAAATGGACCATCCAGAACCCTGACCGTCCAGCAGTCTGCTCCCTTGTCACGGGTTGTAGCCTGTGTCTGAACACTTGGCTTTTCCCCATCCTTCTGAAATATTGTATGTAAACTGATTACATTGCTCCTCTCCCCACACCCCTCTAAAGTAAACCTAGTGACAAATCTCTGTCATATTTCTGGAGCAACAGCCTTCAGACCCAGGAGAGCTGTGGATGTGTTAATTGTCTAGTCACAAAACGATTCAACATCAAAGTGGCCCCAAGGAGGGTGAGGTGGTGCTGCCTCCCGTTTCCATCCTGGCCTCCCTCACACTCTGTGCAGAGTGAGCCACGCATCAGGACTGACGAGAATGAGCCTGAGTTGGAAGCAAAGGGTTAATTTTCTGCCTGATTTCCCCAGTTTGCCCAGGGATACACTTTGGCACCAGCGATGGATGCTCTGGCCTTCATTGCTGCTCCACTAGAGTGCTCCCCCAGAGCCCTGTAAAAATTTATTTTGTTTGTGTTTTGGACAAGAAGTCCATTCAGAAGAAGCGTCGGCAATTCCCCAGGGGAACTTTACTCTTAGTTTTTAATGACTTTGGAGCCTGGAGATTCAATATTTATCCTTCCACCCTCCTTCCCCTTTGCGCCCCCCCCCCCGCCCCCCCTCCCCCCTCCTCGACTTTAGAGCTTGCCTGAGAAAGGGCTTGGAGGGTGGAAAGGTAATGGCTTATTTTTCTTTCTAGAGTTTTATAGTGATGGCTCAGCAGCATCAGAGCCAGATTAAGGAGCCCTGCTTATTCTACACATCAGTTCTGGACAATTTCTGTTTCTTAGCAAGCTTTCTGGAGACCACAGGGAGATAGCCACTTCCATTGAGCAGGTGGTTTGAACTTTGGAGAAGAAAACAAATGTGAGGCTTGAATAGAAGAGAAACTGTTCTGCTGAGGTGGAGGGAAGACTTTTTCCTGAAGCCCTGGAGAGAAGTGAGGTGAAAGGGGAAAGGAGAAGGAGGTGGTGTGAGGCTGGAGGATGGCAGGAGACCAAGCTGTAGAAGTTTGAATATTTAATATTTAATTCCAGTACTTCCCTCTACTCCAGGATTATGTACCTATATTCTTGCTGTGGCCTAGAGCTGTGGTCGGCAAACTGCGGCTCGCAAGTCACATGCGGCTTTTTGGCCCCTTGAGTGTGGCTCTTCCACAAAATACCATGGTCTGGGCGAGTCTATTTTGAAGAAGTGGAGTTAGAAGAGGTTTAAGTTTAAATAATTTGGCTCCCCCCGAGGCCCACGTGTGGTGCGATGCCGGCCGCACACCCCTGAACCAGCGCCTCTTGCTGCACCGCGCGCTGCCCTCCCCCACACCTCAAAGCCCTGGGCGACCAGTACGTGAAGGACCAGTTCAGGCGACATAGACGGTGGGTGCTGATGAGGCCCGGCGGTTCTTGTAGGAAGGGGAGGCATATGCAGCAGTGCTAGGGCAACAAACTAATGAAAACAGCCAAAATTCAACTGAAAAGGCATGTTTTAGAGCCGCCCTACCAGAAGAGAAACTTAATGACTTTCATGATGAACAAATAGGACAGTTGCAGGAGCTGATGCAAGAAGCCACTAAACCCAATAGGCAATTTAGTATTACTGAATCAAGCAAATCAAAATGTTAGTCTGTTCAATAAAGCTTAACAAAGCATTTCAAGTTCAGAACCCCTTATTTTAACTGTCATTGGTTTTAAAAATGTATCAAGCTTTTAGGCTTTGAGAGTGCCTGGTGTTAATGAAATATGTATTTTTTGTTTGGGAATGTAATGAATACTCTCTGCAATGTATGGATCAGCTCATCAGCAGACAGAATTTTACATTACTGAAGTAATTAGCAGCACTTGCTGGATGGAATTTGATTTTTGGACTAAATAAGGAAGAACTGGTGGAAACTGGACAAACCTTTTGACAACTGTAGAACTGTCAAAAATTTTTGGATATATAAATTTGTTTTTAATGCTGTTCTTGTTCAAGCATTAGCCTCATGGTTTTACAGTCAACAACACTGAGGTTGTTTGCATTTTCTATTTGATTTCTAACTTATTCTCTTGGTAAGAGACCTAGTAGAAGAAATACAAGAGGACCTTTGTAATGTCAATTAGATTCATACGAAAGTATCGAAATGGAAGAGGCTGGTAAGTTCATCTAGTCTAACCATGTTTTTCAACCTTGCAGGATTTATTTGATCAAGAGATGCATCTTGACTCTCAAGATTAGTGAATTTGAAACACAATGGATTTATTCCAACTAATTTTGTGTTCTGCAAATCTCGCACAGAGACAAACAGAAATGCTGGGCTCAATTGGCAGTTATGAGCTTAAATAAGTATATTGTTGTTAAACAAAACAAAAAAATTGGCTCTCAAAAGAAATTTCAATCATTGTACTGTTGATATTTGGCTCTGTTGACTAATGAGTTTGCCGACCACTGGCCTTGTGGATGGGGCTGAGTGTTCTCCCTAACCCCTTAACTTTAGGTTTCCCTTTTTAACTTGATTTGGCCAATAGGATATTAGCAGATATGACATGGGTAGAAGTTTGAAATGCTCTTGGGCAGGGATTTTGTTCTGTGTTACACCTTACTTTCAACATGGTAAAAACATGCCTGAGGTATTTGTAGGACCAAGGGCCATGAGGAATACACAAAGAACTGAGTCCAACCCACAGCTTGTGCCAAGTACACCATCTACTGATATGTGACCAGGGAATACATTCTGATGTTGTATAGCACTGTGCTTTGGGATTTACACAGCACGTGTGGCAAGAGCTGACAAATACAGAAATTATTTTACCCTCATGAACTTTAGTAAAGTCAATAGATTCATAAAATAATTGAGATAAATGATTAAAAAAAATAAAACCAGTGAGTAATTGAGCTTAAGTCTGAAGTTACAAAGGAGTATGGAGGGAGAAAGGAGGGTTTGGAAAAAAGTTTGAGATGAAAGGAGACCATAGGGAGAGCTTGGAACCTCACATGAATATGGAAATAAGAGCTGGGCAAAATTTCTCCAGCTTCCTGAGAGGTCCAGTTTAAGTAAGGAAGAACATGCAATTATGGAGACCTATAAGTCCAAAAGCTACAGGCTGGAAACTCAGAAAAGAGCTGAAATTGTACTTCAAGTCCTGACAGGATTCTTCTTGCTTGGGGGAGGTTGATGTTTGGTTTATTCAGGCTTCAACTGGTTGGCTGAGGCCCATCCACATTATGGAGATAATCTGCTTTAATCACAGTGCTCCAATTTAAAACACTCTCACCAAAACATCCAGAAAAATGTTTGACTACACATCTGGCCAGTGTGACCCAGCCAACTTGTCACATAAAATGAACTGTCATCGTGGGCTTTAATTGTTCCCTGGTCCTGAAAAAAGAGACCCATTTGCTCCTTGTTGGCAAGATAGTAGCCCAATAAGAGGCTGGCATTTGACTGAGTGCTTTTATTCACTTCTCTATGGTACCCAGTGAAAGTGGTGGGGCTATTGTTGAGGAAATTTTAGATTGGACCTATTGAATTCACTAAGCTTTGTCACAAATATCATTTCGATATTCTTACATTTTTCTACTGAGTTATCAGCATATATGCACAATGTGCACATGTCAGTACAGCCTGGTGAACTCTCACAAAGTGACCCAGAACATCATGAGCACCCCAGAAGCTCCTCTCGTGTTCCCTTTTAGCCACCACCCACTTCCTGGTGAAACCAATACCCTCTAAGACCAAAGATTCATTTTACCTGTTTGGTATTTTGTGACAGGTGTACTTTTTAAAGATGGCTGCATTAGTATTTTTCATCCCTATTCTGACAATGTGATGCTGATATCCCTCCACTGAGAGGCAGGGTCTCTTTTCCCTCCCTTTAAGTATGTGTGGACCAGTGACTATGGCACAAGGGACACTGTGTGGCTTCTGGAGCTGAGTTATAATAGGTATTCCGACTGCTCCCTGGTCCTTTTGGGATGCTCACTCTTAGGGTCCAGCCACATGCAAGTCTGTGAGCATGTATCCCAACCAGAGACCCAGTGGAGGTCCCAGCTGACAGCCAGCATCCACCACCACACCTGAGCAAAGAGCCTGCAGGTGATGCAGCTGCCAGCTTCCCCCAGGCTCCTCAGCTGCCTCAGAGTGCAGTGGAGATGAGCTGTCCCTGCTGAGCTTTGCCCAAATACTGACTCATGAGCCAAAAATATTGTTGTTTAAACACACAAACGTTTGGAATCATTTGTTACACAGCAAGCGATAACTAGAACATAATTTACACAGATGGTATGAGTCCTTTACTAACATTCAATATTATGTCTGTGTGATTCTTCCATGTTGTTGCATGTAGTTGCATATTGTTCATTTTTATGGCTTTAGAGTACATGATTACATGAACAATATACAATTTACATGTTCACTGTAATGTTGACAGACATTAGTTGTTTCTAGTTCAAGGATATTAATAAGAGATTAATAGCCAGACATTCTAGTACATGCCATTTGGTAAACAAAGCATGTATTTTTGTTGGGTATGTACCTGGAGTTGGAATTGCTGTGTTATAGAGTATGACTATGTTCTGCTTTCATAGTTACTGTTAAAAGATGGCTAATGTTTTTTCTAAAACAGATATTAAAATCACTTTTCCTGATGTGTCTATGGACTGACCTGGAGTTCACGTAGAGAGGTGAGATCAGAGGTGTCTTAGTCATATCTAGAAAAGACTCGAGGTCAGAATTGTTGGATTTATTCGCTCTGTAACTTCAGGGCCTAGGAGACTTGTAAGGACGTAAACTTAACAGCATCACTTTGCAGAGTGGGAGCTTTCTGGGGGAACATGACCATGGAGAAGCCTTTTGTGATCTTCCTCTTGGTGCTTTCCCTTTGACTTACCTGTGAAGACACAAAAGTAAAAATTTGGCTTTATCTTTAGAAGCTATCATTGCCACGGTCGAATGAAGTTTCTTATAGGTATTCCATATTAAGAAAGTTCTTAACCATAAGCTCTGCCCTCTAAATATCCCAGTGAAAGTAGGAAAAGGCTAAGTTGCCCTTCAGTTTACATTCTAAATGAAAATCAAACCCAACAGGTGTAGAACCCTGAATGCACATTTGAAGTGATCGCAGTATGAGGAACCATGACCAGGATCACACAGCCCAGGCAAAGACAACTACATCACTATGGCTGCCTGTCCAGTAACAGATGTCAGGCCTTGACTTCAGGGGTGATGAAATGTGAAAAAAATGTGCATGTTAGAAGTGCAACAACATAGTACTTTGAATATCACTCCCAGCCTCAACCCTATCCATGAGGGCAACTTACCTATGTATTTGCATTGTACCTGCTGACTTTTAACCTCAGCTTAGATAATTAGAAATTAACTTGAATATGATTTCTGATTTCTGTTAAGAGCTTGGAATGAGTATTAGACCTCCTCATGGTCTCAATATCAGAATTTTCAGATAGTCAGATAGATATTTTCTGAGAGGTAACAGGAAGAATCGTTCCTTGTTCCATATCACTCCCATATCAGAGAGCCCCTGCATGCTCCTAGCAGGGTCTGTACCTTTGGGAATGAGGTCTTGGATATTTGGATCTGCACATCATTGCTAGGGCTTAATGATGCCCAGGGAAGCTGCTGAGAGGTCTGAGATGTGGATAAAGGAGAGAGAAGAACCTGGGAAAGAAAGAGAGAGAGAAAGAGAGACTGAGAAGAAAGGAGCAATGAGAAAGAAGAGTAGAAAGATGTGAAAGAGGAGAAAAAGCAACAGCTCATAAAGATTGGTCAGTACCTTGCTGAATCTCAGTAGGTTGCTCTTATGTACTTTGAATATATTTCACAAAATAATGAACTTGAAGGGTTCTTGTGAGCCTCAGTTTCTTCATCTATAAAATAATGCAATTTTATTATTATCTACCTCCTTTTGTTATTATGAGAATTCATCGAGATGATTGATGGCTATAAGTTCCTTACTAGGTGTACCAGTTAATAATGCGGATTTTTTTTTCAATAGATGGAGTTACACATATGTTGATATATATGCGATTTGATATGTATGCTATTTTGTTTTATTGACAGCAAGCTTCAAAACTTCATATGTCAAATTTGCTGAAGGTGTTAACATCATAGATATTTTTACACTTAAAAATGCCAAATTTCATACCAAAAAAGAGCATTTGTTAGAAGCTTTAATTTATTATTTTGAATAAAAAGTTATCTTATACTTCGGAAAGCTTATGGTGAACATGCTCCATCTCAAGATACTTGTGAACACTGGTTCACAAGTGATAATTTTTATGTGAAAGACAAAGAATGCCCAGGTAAACTGAAAAAGTTTGAAGACCAACAATTACAAGCATTATTGGATGAAGATGCATGTCAAACTCAAAAACAACTTGCAGAAAGATTAAACATTGCTCAGCAAACAATTTTCGATTGTTTACAAGCAATGGGAAATATTTTAAAGAAAGAAAAATGGGTGCCTCATCAACTGAACGAAAGACAAATGGAAAACCGAAAAATCATCAGTAAAATGTTGCTTTAATGGCACGAAAGAAAGTCTTTATTGCATCGAATTGTAACTGGTGATGAAAAGCGGATTTATTTTGAGATTTCCAAATGGACAAAATCATGGGTTGAACCAGGTCCACCATCAACATTGACTGCAAGGCCAAATCACTTCAGAAAGAAGACCATGCTCTGTGTTTGGTGGGATCAGGAAGGTGTGGTGTATTATGAGCTTCTAAAACCAGGTGACACCATTAATATTGATTGCTACTGACAACAAATAATCTATTTGAACCATGCTTTGATCGTGAAATGACCAGAATGTTCCAGAAGACATGGCAAAGTAATTTTTGCTTCATGATAACATATCATCACACACTTCAAATCCAGTTAAAGACATGTTAAAAGATCTTGCCTGGGAAGTATTAACCCACCCGCTGTTTTCACCAGACCTTGCTCCTTCAGATTTCCACTAGTTCTGATTGATGACACACACACTTTCTGAGCAGCACTTCAAAATGTACGGAGAAGTGGAAAATTGGGTCTCTGAATAGTTTGCCTCAAAACAAGAAAAGTTCTATTGGGGCGGTATCCACAAATTACCTGAAAGATGGGGAAATGTGTAGCTAGCAATGGACGTTACTTTAAATAAAGCACTTTTGATGTTCCTCTTGAAATTATCTTGTTTTCTTTGATTACAAAATCCACCATTATTAACCGGTACACCTAGTATATCAGCACCTGGGGTAGGTGGGTGGTAAATGCTTCATTAATGTAGTGAATGTTAAAATTCTACACAGATAGTGATATAGATGGTAAATAAATTTTCATCTGATCAACAAATAACATTTTTCTCTGGAAAATATTTTCGCTGACATTTTTCGATACTACAGTACAATGTAATTGTTGCAAATATGGAGGTATATGAGACATTCTGGAATCCTGCAGAGTCCCAGGGCAGGGCTGGGGTCACCATTTGCCATGGGCAGTGGAGTCTATTGGTCAGAAGCTTATGCTCTGCTGGGGTTCTAATCCCAGCTCTGCCACTTGCCAGCTGCATGACTTTGGGTGAGTTCCATGCCTCTCTGAGCATCAGTTTCTCATCTGTAAAAGGAAAATGATAACAGTATCCATTAAATATAGTTGTCAAAGCTAAATACAGTTAGATAGGTGAAAACTTGGGCGGGTCTGGGCACATAGCTAGCACTCAATACTTAGCCATTACATTTGCAATGAAGGGATAGATCCAAGTCATGTTCATCAGGAACTCTGGTTAAGTGAATGCTGAAAACCATTTATTCCAGGCCAGACCAAAGGGGATGTAATGTGGACTAATGAATCTTCCCTGTCCTGCAAACTCAACTCACAGTGCTGATGGCATGTATCAGGATGAGACAGGGGACACATGACTCATATCTTGGGGAAGTTGTAATGAGTACTGAACACAGTTGTCAGACAATCGGGAGGCAAGCCCTCATGCCAGGATTTGGCCAACGGAGGGCAGCATCTTCTGAAAGATTTGCATCGGGCAAAAGATGAATGTGTTCTGGTTTCCCAAGGTCTGTGTCACCCCAGCAGAGTGTTGCCTAGTTACTTTTATTTCCTTATCTGTCCTATCAAGGGACCATTTATGTTTCTTTTGAAGAATGGCTGCTCCCTTCTAGTGTCCTCATAGACCCATTCCCACCAGGGAACCAGGAGAGACCTCCAGGTTGTGAGAAAGTAGGAGAGACTCCTGTGAGGGAAGGACCTGGGAGTCTATGTGAGATCTCAAGGTCAAGGTGGAGGGAGTGGCTGGGACTGGCTTGTTGCACATAGTAGACCTACAGATGCCCAAAGGACTTCTTCTTGGCTGCCCAGCATTTGTACCCCCTCCTTTCTTGGTCTGGATAATGTCCAGCTTATTTCTCTTGGTGGAATACAGAACTTACCTCCCAAATATAGTGGTTTAAAAAATATGGGATGCTAGTGTTCCCACTGTCTTTTGTAGGCAGGGTGCAGATGTGTGCCTCAGAGCCAGTCAGCTTAGAGCCACTGCCTCCATGTTCAGACTTTCTTGGATGTGACTTTGCACTTCCTCCCATTTAGAGGGAAGTCTCTTTCCAACCCCCCTGCACCTGTTTGACTTGCTTTAGTCAGTATGAATGAGAGATGATATTGGGCCAGTTGTGGGACTATGCCTTAAGAGGCCATGCATGCCTCTGCTTGCTTCTTCCAAACCTCTGCCTCCACCATGTGATAAGCCAGGGCCAGGGAAGGAGAGGTCTAATGCCCTGAGCCAAGATGTCCCAGTGGAGGCCCATATGTGTGACAGAGCCCAGATAAGATTAGCAGTTTCTTTTCAGCTGGCTACAGAAACATGAGGCATCCATTTGAGATGAGAAGAACTGCCCAGCTGAATCAAGCCTACATTTCTGACCCACAGAGTTGTGAGATAAATAAATGATCATTTAGGGACTTTTTTTTTTTTTTTGTAGAGCTATATCCAATGGATACACTGACCTTTGGGAGGCCCAGCAATATCTCCCAAGGGCATGGTGGGTGGGTGGCCATTTGGGTCACATTGGGCTGTTCATAAGCTAACCCATCACTAAACTCATTTTTTTGTTAGGAAGGGCTGAAGAAAACCTCTTTGGTATTGAAGTTAATAAGAGAAAGAGGGAAGTAGCCAAACAGGTACTTCTGTCCTCAGCATCTGTATTGAGGACATTTGTAGTTTCTCTGGTACCACTCCTCTCTCTACTCTGTCCTGACTCTGCTGCTTTTTCTATAGAAGCAGCTGCTGCCCAGCTTCTGCTATGTCTGTATCTCTGAGCTAATGTTTCACAAAAGGCGACTGCAGAAGCAAAGCATTCCTGTCTCTTGCCTGTTCAGCTGGCTTCTGAGCCATCAGGAAGCAGGGGGAACCCACCTCTTTGTTGCTCTAAATGAGAAATTAGCAAACACAGCACAATAAAATTGCCCCAAATTGGAAGGATTAACACAAGGATGCGAGATGGACCGAACAAAAAATACCATAATCAGGAACAATGGCAGGCAATGAATGAAGGGAAATGAGAACTCCTTGGATGGTACTCAGAGCCTGGTCTTGGTGTTCCTTCCCCCATAGAAACCTCTCCTTTAGGCTTCCAAGAGGATGTTGTTTATGAAACACTTCCTTCCACTGCTCCCTGCCATAGGGCTGGGTAAGCTCTCAGGGTCAACAGCTTCCTTGCACTCTGGGCAGCCCAGGCCCATAGGTTTCTTAAGGAAAGGATGTTGTAAACCCAGGCTGGCTCCTGACTGGCTCACACCTTCTCTCCTAGATGATTTGATTGCTTTAACTACAGTAACCTTAGTGTGAATTCAGGGTAGGGGAATAACTTGGGTCGGTGTGCTTCTGTTATCTGTCAGGTTGGAGAACTAACAGACTTGTTTTAACCTCAACCCCAAGTTAGAACTAAACTCCTCAAGAGGCAATTTCTTATGGACTGATAGCAGTGTTGGGGTGGTCTGGTTTCTTGCAGATCTGTGTGACATGCTTTGGGTGGCCGTGACTATGTTCAAATGATTCAAGTGAGATACCAATGGGTATGCAAAAGCTTTGAGATATACTCAAATTGCTCTCCAGAAAGGTTGACACATCTGGCTCCTCTAAAAATGTGTGAGAGAGCCCTCTTATCTAGGTCTTCATCAGCACTGGGATCATCATGAAAATGATGGGTGGGAAGTGGTACTGATTGCATTCTTTGATTACCAGAGAGAATATATTACATTTGATATTTGTGTTTCTTCTTTTGTACATTGCTTAAGGCTTTTTTTTCTTTTATTTTACTTATTTATCCCTTTATCTTTTGTGGTTTTAAAAGCTGATTTTTAAAGAATCAAATGCGTTAGCTATGATTTTTTAAAAAAATATGTTTTTATTGATTTCAGAGAAGGGAGAGGAAGAAAGAAGTAGAAACATCAATGATGAGAGAGAATCATTAATCAGCTGCCTCCTGCACATTCCACACTGGGGATCAAACTTGCTTCTTGGGCATGTGCCCTTGACTAGAATCAAACCCAGGACCCTTTAGTCCACAGGCCGATGCTCTATCCACTGAGCCAAACCAGTTAGGGCTTAGCTATGATTTTTATATTGCAGGCTATCTACCTGCAGGCAGCACCAATTAAAAGGAAACTTGTTAATTCAGTTATCTTTCAATATTAAAGCATTGTTTTTCCTATGTGTCACACATCTTTTTTCTTTGGTTGCATTTGACATTTACTAGTAGCTTTGTGTGTATGGGGTATGTTTTTGCCATTCAAAAAATTTAAATTTGGCATAATTATATTTATCTCTTCCTTTGCAGTTTTTTCTTTCAGTGCATAGATAGAACTCCTCTACCTAAGCTCGTACAAATTTCTACTAATTCTACTGTAGTTTTTTCTCTTACAGCTAACTCTTAATCAATCTTTATTGTTCATAATATTACAAAGGTTCCTCATTTCCTCCTCCCTCCACCAGGTTCCCACCCCACCCTCCACCCCCTCCCCTTCCCCCAATGTCCTCATCCATAGGTGCACAGTTTATGTTTAGTCTCTTCCTCCCTCCCTTTCCTCGATAGTAAATCCCTTTTCAGATAGTAAATCAGTTACTTAGCATTTTCTCATATCAATAATATCTCCACATGCCCAATGATATACTTCAGACAACAGACATTTCCAAATAGTTCAACCAACCTCATCCAGGCCCCACCCAAGGCGCTTACAGATCAACACCCCAGCGCTATACTAACTCAACACATTCAGATCTAAGCCTTCATCACTTGATTCAGCAGACCCTCAAGTTCCCGCCAAAGTCTCCAGCCGTGTCTGAGAGGCAGCCTTGGGGCGGGGGCAGGCGAGGAGCGAGCTGTTTCGGGCCTGGC
This sequence comes from Nyctalus aviator, assembly GCA_036971965.1. Classification (NCBI taxonomy): domain Eukaryota; kingdom Metazoa; phylum Chordata; class Mammalia; order Chiroptera; family Vespertilionidae; genus Nyctalus; species Nyctalus aviator. Next base: position 102,424,550 of record CM072925.1, on the reverse strand, counting down.
TGCACCGGGCCTGGCCTCTGTTGCTATCATTCGTACCACAACCAGCTGCTCCGGGTCTGGCCACTGCCGCTCCCAACCTAGTTGCTCTGGACTTGGCTGCTGCTGCTCCGGGCCTGGCCGCACCCGACCTTGCTGCTCCGGGCCGGGCCGCTCCCAGCCTGGCAGCCGCTGCTCCGGGCCTGGCCGCACCCGACCCTGCTGCTCCGGGCCTGGCCGCTCCCAGCCTGGCAGCCGCTGCTCCGGGCCTGGCCGCACCCGACCCTGATGATCAGGGCCTGGCCGCTCCCAGCCTGGCAGCCGCTGCTCCGGGCCTGGCCGCACCCGACCCTGCTGCCTCGGGCCTGGCCGCTCCCAGCCTGGCAGCCGCTGCTCCAGGCCTGGCCGCACCCGACCCTGATGATCCGGGCCTGGCCGCTCCCAGCCTGGCAGCCGCTGCTCCGGGCCTGGCCGCACCCGACCCTGCTGCCTCGGGCCTGGCCGCTCCCAGCCTGGCAGCCGCTGCTCCGGGCCTGGCCGCACCCGACCCTGCTGCCTCGGGCCTGGCTGCTCCCAGCCTGGCAGCCGCTGCTCCGGGCCTGGCCGCACCCGACCCTGCTGCCTCGGGCCTGGCCGCTCCCAGCCTGGCAGCCGCTGCTCCGGGCCTGGCCGCACCCGACCCTGCTGCTCCGGGCCTGGCCGCTCCCAGCCTGGCAGCCGCTGCTCCGGGCCTGGCCGCACCGGACCCTGCTGCTCTGGGCCTGGCCGCTCCCAGCCTGGCAGCCGCTGCTCCGGGCCTGGCCGCACCCGACCCTGATGATCCGGGCCTGGCCGCTCCCAGCCTGGCAGCCGCTGCTCCGGGCCTGGCCGCACCCGACCCTGATGATCCGGGCCTGGCCGCTCCCAGCCTGGCAGCCGCTGCTCCGGGCCTGGCCGCACCCGACCCTGATGATCCGGGCCTGGCCGCTCCCAGCCTGGCAGCCGCTGCTCCGGGCCTGGCCGCACCCGACCCTGCTGCTCCGGGCCTGGCCGCTCCCAGCCTGGCAGCCGCTGCTCCGGGCCTGGCCGCACCCGACCCTGATGATCAGGGCCTGGCCGCTCCCAGCCTGGCAGCCGCTGCTCCGGGCCTGGCCGCACCCGACCCTGCTGCTCCGGGCCTGGCCGCTCCGAGCCTGGCAGCCGCTCTTACAGCTAACTCTTGAAGGCAGCTGAAATTTATTCTCACTTTAATTCTAGAAAATAGCATTTAAATGATTTGATGAAGTCAGCTCTAAACCTTCTCTCAGGCATCAGGAAAACGTTGCCCCAACCATTGTTGGCATCTTGAGAGGCTGAATGAAATCGAAGTCTGTGCTGCATTGACCCAGGGCATTCTCTGGGGGTAGGGGCCAGGTGGACATGTAGTTACCCACTGGCTCCTTGTTGTCTTCCCAGACCATTTCACCAGATCAAGGCCTCAGAGAACTGCTCCAAGCAGGATGACAATACATTAATCATCCATGAAGGACACTTTTGAGAGTAAAAGGGAGCACCATCAATAATTATGCAAGTGGTACCAAAGCAAGTTACATAGGCACCAACTGGGGCTTTCCCAGGCAAACTGAAATGCTTTTACCCTACCTACAGGGGACTGACTCTCCCTCCTCTGATGATTAAGGATTGATGTCTGCTTCATGCAGTGACAGTGGTGTCTTGGCAGCTCACATTACTGGCACCCAGCTTCTGGGTGAGCAAAAGTTGACTGGCCAGACTCTGACAAATAAATATGTCTCTTTCTAGAGAGGAAGTAGGAGCAGGAGAGAATTGAAGAAGAATCAGCATATGTCCAGTGGTAGGTACATTAGTCCTAAGACAAAGGAGGCTTGAAAACATGTCACCTCTGGAAGGGATGCTGGCTAGGGGCCAGTTATAGAAGAGATTAGTTATATAAGAGGAAACAGTTTGTGCAATCATGAATCTCTGCTACTGCTGAGTCCAGTGACTGAATTCCTTGGATAAAAATGGCTTCATTTTTTTTTTTGAAAAGGGTAATCTTTTTTTTATGTTACATCACTCTAATTTATTTTTTAATTAAAATTTTTTTCTTTATTGATTAAGGTATTACATAGGTGTCCTTTCCCCCATTTCTCTCCCCCACCCCCCACCCCCGCCCCCAACACTCTTGCCTTCACCCCCCTGGTGTCTGTGTCCATTGGTTAGACTTATAGGCATGCATACAAGTCCTTTGGTTGATCTCTTCCCCTTACCCCCACCCTCCCCTGCCTTTTTTTGAAGTTTGATGGTCTGATCGATGCTTCTGTCTCTGGATCTGTTTTTGTTCATTGGTTTATGTTGTTCATTATATTCCATAAATGAATGAGATCATGTGATATTTATCTTTCTCTGACTGGCTTATTTCACTTAGCATAATGCTCTCCAGTTCCAGCCATGCTGTTGCAAATGGTAAGAATTCCTTATTTTTTTTTTTTTTTTTTACAGCAGCGTAGTATTCCATTGTGTAGCTGTACCACAGTTTTCTAATCCACTCATCTGCTGCTGAGCACTTAGGCTGTTTCCAAATCTTAGCTATGGTAAATTGTGCTGCTATGAACATAGGGGTGCATATATCCTTTTTGATTGGTGTTTCTAGTTTCTTGGGATATAGTCCCCAGAAGTGGGATCACTGGGTTTTGTAAAAAGAGGTGATAGCCATGAATATTCTCTCCCCCTGGCCCTGTTTCTACCCTTTCAGCACCAGAGCACAACAGCCACAGGTGCTGAGACAGGATTGACTGTTGCAGGGATTTAAATGATATCACAGCCTCTTGCAGGCTTGAGGAGCAACATGCCTGTTTGGGATTTTCTGCAGAAACGTTGCTGCCCATTGCTCTGTGTGTGTGTTGTTGTGTCCCTGCTGTTTCACTTTATTGGATGGCGATGGCATCTTCATGTCTGGGGTGTAAATGAAAATAAAGCACACCCTGGGAACACGTCCCTGCTTTGAGAATCAACTGTCTCATCAGAGAGCAGTTACAAAAAACATTCTAGCCTAGCTGGTGTGGCTCAGTGGGTGAGCATCGCCCTATGAACCAGGAGTTCATGGTGCAATTCCCAGTCAGGGCACGCGCCTAGAATGCAGGTTTGATCCTCAGTAGGGGGCATGCAGGAGGCAGACAATCAATGGTTCTCTCTCATCATTGATGTTCCTATCTCTCTCTTCCTCTCTGAAATAAATTAAAAAATACATATTTTAAAAATAAATTTCTGCTTAAATCATAATAAGGAGGGAGAGGTTTCTTCATGTCAATTGACCAGGTGGTGGAAGTGGATATAGTCACTGACTGTGCAGCCCAAGACCTACTATTCAGGGTTTACTTACTGCTTCAAGGGATATAACTGGAAAGTGAGTACCATATCAAGAGGTAATGGCTCTATAAAAAACAAAAGGTCTTCCTGGTTTCCTCCGGCTGCTGTGAAAAATCCTCACAGCTGCAGTGGCTTAAACAAGCCCAGTTTATTCCCTGATAGTCCTGGAGGTCACACGTCTGAAATCAGTCCCGTTGGGCTAATGCCCAGGTGGCAGCAGGGCTGCTTCCTTCTGGAGGCTCTGAGGGAGAAGCTGTTTTCTTGCTTTTCCAGTTTCTGGAGTCAGCCTATATTCCTTGGTTTGCAGCCCATTTCTCCACTGCCAAAGGGCATCACTGCTCTCTCTGCTTTTACCATCGCATCATCTTCTCTGACTTTAACTCTCCTGCCTTCCTCTGACAAGGACTATTATAATTACCCAGGTAGCCCAGGATAATCTCCCCATCTCAAGGTCCTTAACTTAATCACATCTGCCCCTTTTGCCATGGAAGGTCTTGAGGATTAGGATATGGACATATGTGGAGTTCATTATGAAGCCTCCCTAAGGTCACTTGATTAGCCTTTTGGCAGTTAACTTCTGCATTTGGTCAAGACCAACAGCTCCAAATACATCATTTGTCCTGGGTCTTTGAACTTGACAATGTATTTCCTAATTTATGAGAGGAAACTTGGAGGCTGTAGGCCCCAGAGTAATGCTCCTTGAAGCTCCTTAAAAGGCCAAGCAATTTACAAGCCAATGTTGATGGAGGTGGAGGACATGTACTCAAGCAGATTGCTTAAGAGAGGAGCATGTCCAGAAGAATGTTTATAGAAAACAAACTCCCAAATGTCAGTTGAGTTACAGATCATGGAGAGAGAAATGGAAAACAGGGCATATAAAAGGTAGCTGAAGGGAAGCAGCCAGATGGAGCTCCCAGAGCTATGGGGAAGACTTGCTGCTTCTATAACACAGCTGTGGGGTTTTCAGGGGTCCCAGCCAGTTGGTTTTCTCTCTAAGCTTCAGAGCACCAGAGTGTCTTCTTGCATACTGAATGTCACTTGCTCCACTGTCTGCAAATGTGTAGGAGGTTTTGCAGGAGCCATGTTAGAGGGAATTTCACAGCTGTTTGTGCTTAGTTTACAGCCAGCAGACCAGAGGGCAGCACAACTGGGTCTTTCCAGCCCATCGATGTTTTTAGGTGTGTGAGGACAGGCCTAGGGTATGGCCATTGAGGGACAGAACGGATCTGCTCCTTTGATACAGCAGACATGGGGGACCTGCTATTTTCGTATAGGGCTGAGACAGCCCATGCCCTGACCAGACAAATGAAAATAAAAAATGTGCAGCCACTATGGAAAACAGTATGAAGGTTCCCTAAAAATTAAAATGAAATTACCATATAATCTAGCAATTCCACTTCTGGGAATATATTCAAGGAAATGAAATCACTATCTCAAAGATACATCTGCATCCCCATATTTGTAGAAGCATGATTTACAACATTCAAGGCATGTTTGGCTGACAAATGAATAAATAAAGAAAATGTTTGATATACATACAATGAAATATGTTCAGCAATAAAAAGGAATGAAAGTATGATTCACAATACAACATGGATGAACCCTGAAGACACTATACTAGGTGAAACAAGGCAGAGAAAGAAAAATACCTTATGATATCACCTACATGTGAAATCTAAAAACAACAACAAAAAGCAAAACCCAAATACCCAAACTCATAAATACACACAATAGATTGGTGTTTGCCAGAGGTGATAGGAAGTGTGTGAAGTGGGTAAAAGTGGTCACAATTTCAAATTTCCAATGATAAAATAAACAAGGCATGGAAATGTAAGCATGGTGACTATAGCTCATAATGCTGTGTTGCATATTAAGAAAGTAAATCTTAAAAGTCATAAGAAAAATACATTTTTATAATTATGTATAGTGGTTATAGACAATGTGGTGATTATTTTGCAATATATACATGTATTGAATCATTATGTTGTACGCCTGAAAGTAATATAATGTTACATGTCGAGTATATCTCAATTAAAAAGAAAGAAATGTGGCAGAAAGTAAAGCCTCAAGATCTTGAAAATCACAGTTCCATTTGGGGCATATAAGAAGAAAATTCTGGGCAAATGACTAAAGATGACTGAGTGGGTGCTTTCACTGTTATTTCATGCTCTCCCCCCCCCCCACCTTTTTGATCATTCAGGTGGTCATAATTGAACATGTGGCATAAGAAGAATATTACTTTCTAAGTAGGGAGTGTGGGAGAGTGAAAGCTTAGATCTGAATCTCCCTTAGTAAGCTTAGGTCTGAATCTCCCTCAGTAAGCTCCCAAACCTTCATGGACTTGCTGTAAAATAAAAGCTTTCTCTAAATCAGTGATTTTCAATATTTTGGGGTATTGGGATCTCTTTCAGTTATACTTTTAAAAAAATATATATTTTATTGATTTTTTACAGAAAGGAAGAGAGAGGGATAGAGAGTTAGAAACATCGATGAGAGAGTATCATCGATCAGATGCCTCTTGCACACCCCCTACTGGGGATGTGCCCGCAACCAAGGTTCATGCCCTTGACCAGAATTGAGCCCAGGACCTTTGGGTCCCCAAGCCGATGCTCTATCCATTGAGCCAAACCGGTTTCGGCTCAGTTATACTTTTTTTTTTTTTTTTTTGGAATTCTTTTATTTATTTATTTATTTATTTATTTATTTATTTATTTTTTATTGAATTATTATCTGTGTACATATTTTAACTCCCCCCTCCCATTCATACCCTCCCTCCCCAGAGTTTTGTGTCCATTGGTTGTACTTATATGCATGTATACAAGTCCTTCGGTTGATCTCTTATCTCCCCCAGATCTCCCTACTGTCCCTGCTGTAATTTTACAGTCTGCTTGTTGCTTTACTGTCTTTATATCTGACTTTTGGCTTGTCAGTTTATAATGTTCTTTAATACCCATAAATGAGTGAGGCCATGTGGTATTTCTCTTTCATTGACTGGCTCATTTCACTCAGCATGATGTTCTCTAGTTCTATCCAGGTTGCTGCAAATGATGAGAATTCCTTTTTTTTAATGGCAGCATAGTATTCCATTGTGTAGATGTACCATAGTTTTTTGATCCAATCATCTGCTGACGGGCACCTGGGCTGTTTCCAGATTCTAGCTATTGTAGATTGTGCTGCTATGAACATAGGAGTGCATATATCCTTTCTGATTGGTGTTTTTAGCTTCTTGGGATATATTCCTAGGAGTGGGATTGCTGGGTCAAATGGGAGTTCCATTTTCAGTTTTTTGAGGAAACTCCACACTGTTCTCCACAGTGGTTGGTTGCACCAGTCTGCATTCCCACCAGCAATGCACGAGTGTTCCTTTTTCTCCACAACCTCACCAACACTTGTCGTTTGTTGATTTGTTGATGTTGGCCATTCTGACAGGTGTGAGATGGTACCACATTGTTGTTTTGATTTGCATCTCTCGGATAATTAGTGACTTTGAGCATGTTTTCATGTGCCTTTTGGCCTTCCTTCTGTCTTCTTTTGAAAATATTCTATTTAGGTCCATTGCCCATTTTTTAATTGGATCATTCATCTTCCTTTTATTTAGATGTATAAGCTGTTTGTAGATGATGAAGATTAAACCTTTATCAATGGTAACATTTGCAAATATGTTCTCCCACACCGTGGGCTTTCTTGTTGTTTTGTTGATGGTTTCTTTTGCTGTAAAAAAGCTTTTTATTTTGATGTAGTCCCATTTGTTTATTTTCTCTTTAGCTTCCATTGCCCTAGGGGCAGTATCAGTGAAGAAGTTCTTTTGGCATATGTCTGAGATTTTGTTGCCTGTGGATGCTTCTAGTATTTTTATGGTTTCCCGTCTGATGTTTAAGTCCTGTATCCATTTTGAGTTTATTTTTGTGTATGGTGTAAGTTGGTGATCTAGTTTCATTCTTTTGCATGTATCTGTCCAATTTTCCCAACACCATTTATTGAAGAGACTGTCTTGACTCCATTGTATATTCATGCCTCCTTTGTCAAATATTAATTGAGCATAGTGATTTGGGTTGATAACTGGGTTCTCGATTCGATTCCATTGATCTATATGTCTGTTCTTGTGCCAGTACCAGGCTGTTTTGAGAACAGTGGCTTTGTAATACAGTTTGAAGTCTGGTATTGAGATCCCTCCTACTTTACTCTTCTTTCTCAGAATTGCTGTGGCTATTCGGGGTCTTTTATTGTTCCAAATGAACTTTTGGAGAGTTCTTTCTAGGTCAGTGAAATATGCCGTTGGTATTTTAATGGGGAGTGCATTGAACCTATAGACTGCTTTAGGAAGTATGGACATTTTGACGATGTTGATTCTACCAATCCATGAACATGGTATGTTCTTCCATCTGTTTACATCTTCCTCTATCTCTTTTTTCAGTGTCGTGTAGTTTTCCGCATATAGGTCCTTTACTTCCTTAGTTAAGTTTATTCCTAGGTATCTTAATTTTTTTGGTGCGATGGTAAATGGAATAGCTTTTTTAGTCTCAGTTTCTATAAGTTCGCTGTTGGTGTATAGAAATGCCACAGATTTCTTGGCATTAATTTTGTATCCTGCTACATTGCCAAATTCATTTATTAAGTCAATTAGTTTTTTAATGGAGTCTTTTGGGTTTTTTATATACAATATCATGTCGTCTGCAAATAAGGATAACTTTACTTCTTCTTTTCCGATTTGGATGCCTTTTATTTCCTCCTCTTGTCTAATTGCAATGGCTAGTACTTCCAGTACTATGTCAAAGAGGAGTGGTGATAGTGGGCATCCCTGTCTTGTTCCTGTTCTTAGAGGTAATGGTTTTAGTTTTTGCCCATTGAGTATGATGTTGGCTGTGGGTTTATGGTATATAGCTTTTATTATGTTGAGGTATGATCCTTGTACTCCCACCTTGTTGAGAGTTTTTATCAGGAAAGGGTGTTGGATTTTATCAAATGCTTTTTCTGCATCAATTGATATGACTATATGATTTTAATCTTTCAATTTGTTTATGTGATGTATCACATTTATTGATTTGCGGATATTGAACCAACCTTGCATTCCTGGAATAAATCCAACTTGGTCATGGTGTATGAGCTTTGTGATGCTCTGCTGGAGCCGATTTGCTAGAATTTTATTGAGAATTTTGGCATCTATGTTCATGAGGGATATTGGCCTGTAATTCTCTTTCATTGAGTTGTCTTTATCTGGTTTTGGTATTAGGGTGATGCTGGCTTCATAGAAGGAGTTTGGAAGTGTTCCTTCCTCTTGAATTTTTTGGAATAGTCTGAGGAGGATAGGTTTTAGTTCTTCCTTGAATGTTTGGTAAAACTCTCCTGTGAAGCCATCTGGTCCTGGGCTTTTGTTTACTGGAAGCTTTTTGATGACTGTTTCAATTTCTTCCCAAGTCACTGGCCTATTGAGATTTTTAGATTCTTCCTGATTGAGTTTTGGAAGTTTGTATTTTTCTAGGAATATGTCCATTTCCTCCAGGTTGTTCAGTTTGTTGGAATAGAGTTGTTCGTAGTATTTTGTAACAATCCGTTGTATTTCGTTGGGGTCTGTTGTTATTTCACCTCTTTCGTTTCTGATTTTGTTTATTTGGGTCCTCTCTCTTTGTTTCTTGGTTAGCCTGGCTAGAGGACCATCTATCTTGTTTATTCTTTCAAAGAACCAGCTCTTGGTTTTGTTGATCTTATGTATTGTTTCTTTGGTCTCAATGTCGTTTATCTCCGCTCTGATTTTTGTTATTTCCTTCCTTCTGCTTACACTGGGGTTTTCTTGTTGCTCTTTTTCTAACTCTTTGAGTTGTAGAGTTAGATCATTTGTTACCATTTTTTCTAGTTTCTTGCAATAGGCTTGTAGGGATATGAACTTTCCTCTCAAAACTGCTTTTGCTGTGTCCCATAGATTATGGATAGTTGTGTTTTCATTGTCATTTGTTTCCAGGATGTTTTTAATCTCTTCCTTGATTTCTCTGGTAACCCAGTCCTTGTTTAATAGCATGCTGTTTAGTCTCCATGTGTTTGATTTCTTTGGATTTTTTTCATTGTAGTTAATTTCCAGTTTTATGCCACTATGATCTGAGAAGATGCTTGATATGATTTCTATCTTCTTGAATTTGAAGAGACTTTGCCTATGTCTCAAAATGTGGTCTATCTTTGAGAATGTCCCATGTGCGCTTGAGAAAAATGTATATTCTGTGGCTTTGGGGTGGAGTGTTCTGAAGATGTCGATTAATTCCATCTGGTCTAGCGAGTCATTTAGATTTGATATTTCTTTGCTGATTTTTTGTTTAGATGATTTGTCAAAGGGTGACAGTGGGGTATTAAAATCTCCTACTATGATTGTATTGCTATTAATCTCTCCCTTAATGTCCTCCAGCAGTTTTTTTATATATTGGGGTGCTCCCGTATTGGGTGCATATATATTTACCAGGGTTATTTCTTCTTGTTGGATTGCTCCCTTTAGTATTATGAAGTGGCCTTCATTATCCCTTGTTATGTCCTTCACTCTGAGATCTAGTTTGTCAGATATAAGTATTGCTACCCCAGCTTTTTTTTCATTTCCATTTGCCTGGAAAACCTTTTTCCAACCCTTCACCCTCAGTCTGTGTGCATCTTTTTTCCTGAGGTGGGTTTCTTGTAGACAACAGATATATGGGTCTTGTTTTCTTATCCAATCCATTACCCTATGTCTTTTGATTGGAGCATTTAGTCCATTCACATTTAAGGTTATTATTGATAGATACTTATTTGACGCCATCTTTATTCTATACCCCTGTGTTCCTTCTTTGCTTTCTATTTCTTTAATTTTACAGTAGACCCTTTAGCATTTCTTGCATTGCTGGTTTGGTGGAGATAAATTCCCTTAGTCTGTTTTTGTCTGTGAAGCTCCTGATTTCACCTTCACTTTTGATTGATAGCCTTGCTGGGTACAGTATTCTTGGATTCAGACCCTTCCTTTGCATGACTTTGTATATTTCATCCCATTCCCTTCTGGCCTGATAAGTTTCGGTGGAGAAGTCAGTTGCTAGTCTGATGGGGGTTCCTTTATATGTAACTTTCTGTCTCTCTCTGGCTGCTTTTAAAATTCTTTTTTTGTCGTTGGTGTTTGCCAGCTTAATTATAATGTGTCTAGGGGTCGGTTTTCTGGGGTTCATTTTGCTTGGGACTCTGCGAGCATCTTGGATTTGTGTGGGTTTTTTCTTCTCTATCTCAGGAAAGTTTTCTGTCATTATTTCTTGAAATACGTTTTCCATGTCTTCCTCAATTCCCTTTCCTTCTGGAACCCCTATTATTCTAATATTGTTTTGTTTTGTATTGTCCCAAAGTTCCCTTAGACTTTCCTCCTGTTTTTTAATTTTTTTTCCCAGAAGCTGTTCTAATTGGGTATTTTTTTCCATCTTGTCTTCTAGCTCGCTGATGCGGTCCTCTGCTTCTTCTAATCTACTCTTGATGCTTTCTATTGAGTTCTTTACAGTAGCGATGTCATTTTTCATTTCCTCTTGGTTCTTACTCATATTATCAAATTTGTCTTCCATTCTTTTTAGCCATCTTATGATCATTACTCTGAATTCTTGCTCTGATAGGTTGCTTGCTTCTAGCTCATTTACTTCCTTTTCTGGTGAAGCCTGCTTTTCTTTCATATGCGGGCTGGTTTTGGGTCTCCCCATTATTTAGGATGTCTGGTTGTGTAGTTCTCTCTCTTCTGCTTTGATTTAAAGGCACAAAATACAACACAACCAGGTACAACTCGCAAGGCACGAGCAATGGGGCACTCCTGTGGGGCCGGGTGTTCGCGCCGCCTGGGATCCGTGTTCTGGGGATCACAGCTGCTTGGTGGTCGGTGCGGCTGTGGATATTCAGGCCTCTGACAAGATCCTATCTTCCTCTCAAGATGGCGAGGTTTCCCCGTCCAGGCCGGCAGGTAGCTCCAGGAAGGGATGCAGCCCGCGTGGGTGCCTCCCTGAGCGGGGTACCTCTGTCAGCGGCCCCCCAGCCGTTTCTTCTGGGGTTCGCTGTCTCCCGGGTTGTTAATAAACACTCACAGCTCAACACCATCAGCTTCTCTCTCTTTCTGCTTCAGGACCGGGCTCAGAATCCTCCCTTCTGTTCTTCCGCCATCTTTTTCTCCCCTGGAATTCTTTTTTTAAAAAAATATATTTTATTGATTTTTTTTACAGAGAGGAAGAGAGAGAGATAGAGACTTAGAAACATTGATGAGAGAGAAACATTGGTCAGCTCTCAGTTATACTTTTTAATGGAAAAATTTATAAAAGTCTCGTGCCCTAACAAAAGCAGATACTTTGAGAAAGGGGCTTGAACTCTGGGAATTTATTGGGGAGGTCATTCCAAGGAACCCCATGTGAGAGAGTAGGGAAATGGAAAGAAAGAAGCCAATGAAGTGAGTGTTGATGAGCAGGGTTCCTCTGTGAGCAATGAGGGCTGCATTCCATTGAAGACCCTAGGAAAATTACTTCTCAAACGTGGCTCCCTGAACCGACAGCATAGGCATCTCCTGGGATCTTGTTAGAAATGCAAATTCTCGAGTACCCACCCCAGACCTACTGATGGGGGAAGCTTGCTCTGGTGGTGGGCTCAGCAATCCTTGTTTTTCAAACTTTGCAGGTGATTTTTTGACACACTCAAGTATGAGAACCTCTGGTATAGAACATGCCACAGAATTGCCCCTTGAGAGGTTGTGGGATGGTAAAGCTGGAGTGATTGTCTATCCATTCTCTTCTCTTATTGGTTGAGGTTGTTTGATAACCTGGATTCCTTAGCATCTGGGTTGCTCCGAGTATAGTCTGAGCAAGGTTCCCTGATGCTGGAAAATTCTCAGAAGGAGAAGCTGGAACATAGGAGTACTTCAGATGCTAGTGTACACAGTAGCTGTCCACCACATCTTCAGGTCAACTCAGGAGGTTATCTGAGGGCTTTGAGGTGGGGCAGCAACAGAGTCTGCTGTATCTACTAAACCTTCAGTAGCGTCTATACATGTTTGAAATTAAGATGCATTTAGGGTGTGCATAGGGATTAGTTGGATGTGGAGAGCATACTTATCTTCTTTGCTTATTTAAATAAGTATAGAGTTTATACATCCATGGATTTACTTGTCATGTGGTGTGAAATGATGTGATTTTGCCTTGTCACTCATGTAACTTCTGTGGAAAGACATAAGTTTTATTTTTCTTGAAAAATGGTTCAAGAAAAAGTCATCAGCTACTGTTGGTCATGTAGATGAGAGAAGGTAAAAGTTCTCAGTTGGATGGTGGACAGGAGAAACATAAGAGAAACTATAGGCAAAGGTGTCAGACTGTAGCTTTTCCAAATGTCCCAGTCTGTTGGACTGTGCCCTTAACACTTTTCATTGATTCTGCCCATATAGCACAGGGATGGGGGTTGGCAAGAATCAGGCAGGATCCCAGCTTGATATTCTGGCCCACAAGGCATAGGGTTTGTTTTAATAGAACTGAGGTACCAAGTGGGAAACTGAGGAAAACCCTAGTTGTCTGTTGCAAGTTATGTGATAAAAATTAGGTAAGGATTGGTGGACACTGAGTTGTGGGTAAAACCCATTCCAGGCTTACAATCCCAAATGAAGTGCTAACTTCCCTGTTGCATGGTTGGGTGGGAGTTACACAAGGCTGAAGGGTAGTGGGATTGACCTGAGCAGTGTTCCTGATGCCTTACACCCTTGCCCTTCCCTGGACTTCAGCTGCAGCAGCAGGTGGGATTCTCTGGAAAGTAAATGTTAAATCAGTTAGGAGTACAGAAGTTCACTGGGGAGTAACCGCTGAAAAGGGAACAAGCAGAATGGGGTAGGGGCAGTCATCAGAACCCAATGAGGATCTGGCAAAGTCCATACCAGCCAGGCCTGTAATTTAGAAGGATCCCATGCTGAGTGGAAATGTCTAGGCCCTTCCTTGTCTCACTGTCTAGCTCAGTAGCTTCAAGACACTGCTTCAAGAAGAATGTGAGCTTTGCCTGATAGTTAGGGTGGACCCTGAAGAGTTAAAGCTGGAGGCTACTGGCAATGATCAACAACATAATTTGCAGGGCTCAGTGTGTAATGAAAATGGGGCCCCTTGTTCAAAAATCAATACGAATGTCAAGATGGTGACAGCAGAGCGTTAAGCTAAGTTTGGGGCCCATCTATATCTGGGGCCCTGTGTGACTGCATGAGTAGCACACCCCAAAGCCAGCTCTGGCTGCTGCTGAGCATACTGCATGCACCTACACAGCAGGCCCTGTCTGGAAGAGGATCTGAACAGTGCATCCCTATTCTGCCACAGACCGAACTTTCTGTGAAGTCACAGGAGGTAGCTCAACCTCTCCCTGGGTGTCATCCACAGACAGCCCTCAACCCGAAGAGACAATTCTGAGGTGTGTTCTGGCAACCCTCAACCTGGAGAGAATTCTGAGGTGTGTTCTTTGCAGTTTCTCAGAGGGATCCCTGTAAGATTATCACTGAGGGATCCCACAGTGATAATCAGCTCAACAAAACGTCCCCTTCTTCCCAGTCCCAGTCTCTTTACTCCTTCACTCTGGCTTCTTAGGATGATCTTCCAAATAGGCTACCTGCACCCACGTGCTTTCTCCATCTCTAAAATACATGACCTTGGTGAGGACTAACCAGGAATTGGTGCCCCTGGCTGAGAAGGGCTAGAGAAGGAAGAGCTGATGTTGTTCACAAAGTTAGCAATGTTTCTCCACTTTGTGGGGAAGACTGAGATAAATGACTTTCGTTTAATAAAGAGCTAACATCCATAGCTGGGAGACCTGAAGGCATTATTTTGCTTTGGCTACAACATGCACCACTCAGAGACCCCTATTCTCATGGCTAGCCACTCTTGCCATCATGGAAACAATTGAGGTTAATTGCTTCTCAAATTTTATTTTTACTGATTTTTAGAGAAAGAGGAAGGAAGAGGGAGAGAAACATCAATGCAAGAGTGAAGCATCTATTGACTGCCTCTCACATGCCCCCCTCCCCCACCAGGGATCAAGCCACAACCTGGGCACGTGTCCCCATGACTGGGAATCGAACCAGCAATCCTTCAGTGTACGGGATGATGCCCAACCAATTTCCTTACCTCTCATTCCCTGCCTCTGGAAGCCAGCAATCTGAGCCACACTGGCTAGGGAGAGACAATAGAGGTTTTATTGTTAATGTATTGACCATCCCCCCTATATAGTGAGGGAATAACTTTCTCTTCAGAGAATGAAAATGAACATGGTCCTTTCCAATGAAGGCACTGAGTAGATGTTATGACGTCTATATCTACATCTAATTTGCAGAACAAAGGGGAGAAATTTCTAAAAAGTTATTAAACTTATGGCTGCCCATGGTTGCTTTCCCCTCCAGTTTTATTGAGTTATAATAATTAACACATAACATTGTATTTGTTTTAGGTGTACAACATAATGATTTGATATATGTATATATTGCAAAATGATTATGACAGTAGGTGTAGTCAACATCTATCACCTTGCCTATTACAAATTTTTTTCTTGTGATGAGAACTTTAAAGGTTTATTCCCTTAGCAACTGTCAAATATAAAATGCAGTGCTGTTAACTATAGTCATCATATTGTGCCTTACGTCCCAAGAACTTATTTCTCTTATAACTAGAAGTTTGTACTTTTTGACAGCTTTCATCCAGTCCCTTCCCCTCCCATTCTCTGCCCTTGGCAACTACCAATCCTTTCTCTGTTTTTACTCCTTCTTCCTTTTTTTTAGAGCTCTCAAATAAGAGAGATAATGCTGTACAGTATTTTTCTTTTTCTGTCTGACTTTTTTCACTTTGGAAATTTCCTAAAGGTTCACCCATGTATCACAAATGGCAGGATTTTTTTTTTTTTTTTAAATGACTGAATAGGAGGAGGATCCAAGATGGCTGCACAGGTAAACACCTAACCGCAGCTGCACACAACTATTTCAATAAAATACAACTAAAATATAAAATGGACGTTGCCCAGAGCTACAGGTAGTCGACTGACTGAAAATTCTACAAGAAGGAAAGAGAAAACCAGAAGGGACATCAGAGGAGCTGTAAAAGCCTAAGGTATGGAGAAATGCTGCATGCACATGCAGAGAGGATGGAGCCGGAGAGGTGGGGGAGGCTGAGTGCCTGGCTGGCATTCCCTAGTGGGAAGGAGACAAAAGCTCTGGACTGTGCTGAGCCCCAATTCCGACTGCTCTGAACTCCAGTTCTAGGCCAGACCCTGGGGACCCAGGCTCAAACAGAAGGAGCCTGGGCTGTGAGGCGGAATCCCAGGGGAGCGGCGAAAGACAGAGCCCCCGGAGGTGCGCACATTGCGCGCAGAGAAGGGACCGTTGGCTGTGCTGCGGTATTACCCTGGCTGGAAGGAGACAAAAGCTCCAGATTGGGAAGGGCGCGATGAGCAGGAGCCTCCGGGCACCGGTAAGGAGCCAGGTGACAGGGACCCCAGTGGGGAGGTGCCACTGGGCCCTCGACAGGTGTGTGCAGGCCCCAGAGCCGAGGCTGGGGGCTGCTTCCTGGGCGGCGCCAACCCCGGCAACAGACTGAAGCTGCGCAGGAGGCCTCGGAGAACAAAGGGGCACTATGGGCCAGCCTGCTGAGCTTCCAGAACGAGGAGGAAGAAACCGAAGAAGTTTTCAAGGTGAAGAAGTCAAGTTATAGCAAAAAGATAGTAAAATTACTTAAGAAAGAATACAAAGAAGATCTTGAAAAATCGAAGATTAAGACAGAACTCAACTCATCAGCCAACTTTGCAGCATAAATGCATTAAAAAAAAAAAAAAAAAGACAGAATGTTGGAGTGGCAGTAGCCAGGCCCAGAGCAGCCAGGCCCAGAGCAGTGGCAGCTGGGCCCGGAGCAGCAGCAGCCAGACCTGGAGCAGCAGCATCCAGGCCCGAAGCGGCAAGACTGGGAGTGGCCAGGCCCCGAGCGGCCAGGTCTGGAGCAGCCGGGCCCAGAGCATCAGGGTCCGGAGCAGCCAGGCCCGGAGCAGCTGGGCGTGGAGCACCCCGGAGCAACAGAGGCCAGGCCCGGAGCAACAGCTTCCAGGCCCGGAGCCGCCTGGCCCGGAACAGTTCCTCGCCTGCCCATGCCCCAGGGCTGCTTCTCAGACATGGCTGGAAACTTTTGGGGGAACTTGAGGATCTGCTGAATCAAGTGATGAAGGCTTAGATCTGGGTGTTGATCTGTGAGTGCCTTGTGTGGGGTGTGGATGAGGTTGGTTGATCTATTTGGAAGTGTGTGAAGGGTATCCTTGGGCATGTGGAGGTATTATTGATTTGAGAAAATGCTAAGTAATTGACTTACTACCTGAAAAATTTAAAGTTCTGAAAGTTTAAAGTCTTTTGCCAAAAAGAGATTTTAAAGCTAACACCTTAATTTTAATGGAGAAAGGGGAGGACAAGCCCTTCCCACCCAGAACAGGTAATCCAATTCCAGCCAGCAGCTATCTTTAAACAATGTGTTCATTTACATTTGAATGGCTATGCCTTTTGATAGCCTAAGGGTAAGTTTACATGTAAACAGTTTGCTTCTCAGTTCCCAGGGCAGAAAAGACAAGGTTTCTTAAAAATATAAAAATTTATTAATTAAAAAAAAACACCCAAGGAAATTAAAAAACCTGAGGAACAATATTAACTGTTGATTATAATAGAATCAGAGATATGGGAGGGGAGTGGACTGACAATTCTCGGGGAAAAGGGGAGTGGTGGATGCCGGAAGAGACAACATAAACTGTGCACCTATAGACGAGGACAATGGGGGGTGGGGAAAGGGCAGAGGGTGGGGTGGGAACCTTGTGGAGGGGGGAAAAATGAGGAACTTTTGTAATAATATGAGCAATAAAGATTGATTTAAAAAAAAAAACAACATAAACCTATCTCTGAGGAAAATAATGGAGCTATTTGGAATAAACAGACTTGGTAATAGAATCACTATTAAGTACTTCTTCAGTTCTTCCCAAACTGCTGAGTTAGTTCAGTACAGAGCAGTCCTCTCTATCTCTTAATGGATGCTTCTCTCTGTGAATTTTAACACAATAAAACAAATAAGATATGAAAAAAAAATTGACTGAATAATATTCCATTGCATTTGTACATACTCTGCATTTTTCTTTATCCATTCATCTATCAGTGAACTTAGGTTGCTTCCATGTCTTTACCATTGTAAAAGTGCTTCAAATGAACATGGGAGTGTAGATATCACTTCAAGATTATGATTTTAGAATATATACACAGAAATGAAATTGCTGGATCATATGGTAGTTCTACTTTAACCATACTATTTCCATGGTGACTACACCCGTTCACATTCCTACCAAGAGTGCTCAAGTCTTCTCTTTTCTCCGCATCTTCACCAACAAGTTAATTTTGTCTTTTTAATAATTACTATTCTAACAGGTGTGAGGTGACACCTCATTGTGATTTTTAAATTATAGTTAACATACAATATTATATTAGTTTCAGGTGTACAACTTGGTGTTTAGACATTTATATACCTTATGAAATTATCACCATAAATGTCTAGTAACTTTCTGGCACCTTACGCCGTTATAATGTTAATGACTATATCCTTATAATGACTATATTCCCTATGTGACTTATGTTATAATTGGGAGTTTGTACTTCTTTTTTAAAATTTTATTTTAGTTTTTTCAATTACAATTTACATTTACATTCAGTATTATTTTGTATTAGTTTCAGGTGTACAGCATAGTGATTAGGCAATAGTTTGTACTTCTTAATCCCACTCCCCTTTCCAGGCATCCCCCTATCCAATACCCATCTGGCAACCATCAATTTGTTCTCTGTACCTATGAATTTGTTTCTGTTTCATTTTGAATGTTCATATGTTTTGTTTTTGAGATTTCTTATTGTGGGTTTTGATTTACATTTCCCTGATTGCACTGACTTAATTTTTATTTTTTACCTGTGTTTATATATTCACTAGAGGCCCAGTGCACGAAATTTGTGCATGGGGGTGGGGGTGCCCCTCAGCTCAATCTGCACCCTATTGCAATCCAGGACATCTCTCTCACAATCTGGGACCACTGGCTCCTAATTGCTTGCCTGACTGCCTGATCACCCCTAATCACTCTGCCTGCCTGCCTCATCAGCACTTACCACTTGCCTTCCTGCCTAATTGGCCCTAACCACTTCTGCTTGCCTGCCTGATTGCCCCTAACTGCCTCTGTCTATTTGATGATCAGTCCTAACCACTTGCCTGCCTGCCTGATCGCCCCTAACTGCCTCTGCCTCGGCCCCCACCTGCCATGACAGCTGCCTCTGCCTCCCCCGCCACTGCTGTGGCTTCATGCAGAAGGTCATCCAGAAGGTCATTTGGCTGTCTGGTCTAATTAGCATATTACATTTTTATTATTATAGACTAGGGGCCTAGTGCATGAATTCATGCTCCTTGAAAGGAACTGTGGGCCATGAAGCTGCAGTGGGCACAGCAGTAGGTCTCAGCCCATCATCTGCACTCCCACTTGGCCCCTATTGCCACGGCCCCTGGTCCCATCTCTGCCAAAGCCCCTCTCTTGCTGTTGCTGCTCCCACACACTGACAGCACCAGCCCCACTCACACTTGCTGATGACACCAGAGCTGCCACTCACATCCACTGCCAGTGTCTGCCCCACTTTCACTTGCAGCTGGCGCAGGAGCCACTTCTTGCACCTGCTGCTGGCACCTGATACATGTCCTGATCACTTGGTGCTGTCACTGGGTGCGAGCAGCAGCTACTGCCTTGACTTCTCCTCAGGGGGAGGGGGAAGTAGAGAAGCCCTCTGGGGTGATTGGGGTCAGCAGCTAACCACACTTGCTGATGATGCTGAGCGATCGGGACTGGCACTAGGTACTGGCAGCAGGTGTAAGTGGCAGGTGTGAGCAGGGTTGGCACTGGCAGTGGGTGTAAGCAGCAGCTCTGGTGACAGCAGTGGATGTGAGCACAAGGTGGGACCACGGTGTGCAGGAGTAAAGAATTTTCAGTAACCACTAGAGGCTCACCCTGATGACAGCAACTGGCACCCCACCTTGGTCTGACACCTCCGCTCACCTGCTCCACCATCCTGCCATGGTTGATGTCTGCCATGCCCGTTGGTGGTCAGTGCACATCATAGTGACTGGTTGTTCAGTTGTTCTGCCACTTGGTCTATTTGCATATTAGTCTTTTATTATATAGGATTATTTACCTAACAGGGGAGAGTCAGGGAGAATACTATTATTTGTAATTATAAGTCAAGAAGAGTGGTTTGGGTTCATGATAAAGAACTGAGAGTCTTTGTTATAGCTTTGGAGATTGTAGCAGATTCTGTGATGAGCTGTCCAGATCCACTTTTCAAACTCCAATTCTTCAGCTTCTGAACCCATGTGGGGATTGGCTGGCTGGAGGTAAGACCTCCTTCCAGGAACAGCCTGCATCCAATGACTGGTCAATGTGGGCTGAAAGCCCAGCCCCTCACCCGTCAGTCAGCTCTGAAAGCCACTTGACTCTCCAGGGAGGCCAGGAGGCCTTTGATGAGACAGTGTTGTAGCTCAGCTTCCCTCCTGCTTCCTTCCCTTCCCTCCTACTGATCCCTAGAGTCCTCACTAAAATGTATCCTGCAAATTCATCTTAATCCCAGAGTCTGCTTACCAGGAAACCCAACCTGTCACAGTAACATTATCCATGACTTTATCTTATACTAGAGGCCCAGTACACAATGTCTGTGCACTGGGGGGATAGAGGGGTCCTTCAACCTAGCCTGAGTCCTCTTGCAGTCTGAGACCCCTCAGGGGATGTCTGCCTGCCAGCTTAGGTCCAATTCCTGCCAGTTTAAGCCTGGCTGGCTGGCTTCTGGTTGAGCAGCACTTTCCCTGTGGAAGTGCACTGACCACCAGGGGCAGCTCCTGCATTGAGCATCTGCCTCCTGGTGGTCAGGGCGCATCATAGCTACAAGTTGTTCTGCTGTTTGGTTGCTTTGCATATTAGAGTTTATTATATAGGACCAGAAGCCCGATGCATGAAGATTCGTGCTAGAATGGGCTTTCCTTTCCCTGGCTGCTGATACTGCCTTTTCACTCCAGTCCAGCCCCTTTCCAGTCAGGTCCCAAGCTGCCTCTTTCTGCTCTGGGAGCTGCCTCTTTCAGCTTTGGCTCCGCCTTCTTATGCTGCCAGAGGCCCTGAGAGACTGGGGGCAGGATAGGATGCCTGTGTTATCACCATGGCTACGACACAAGTGTCCCGCCCCTGTCACTCTGTGGCTGAGTATGCAAATTAACCACCATCTTTGTTGGGTTAATTTGCATATCACTCCTAATTGGCTGGTGGCATAGTGGAAGTATGGTCAATTTACATGTTTGTCTATTATTAGGTAAGATAATAAAAGGCTAATATGCAAATCAACTGAAAGGTGGAACAACTGGTCGCTATGATACATACTGACCACAGGGGGCAGACACTCAATGCAGGAGCTGCCCACTGGTGGTTAGTGTGCTCTCACAGGGGGAGCGCTACTCAGCTAGAAGCTGGGCTCATGGCTGGCGAGTGCAATGGCAGTGGCAGGAGCTTCTCCTGCTTCTGCAGCAGCACTAAGGATGTTGAACTTCCAACTAAGCCATCCGTAGGACATGCTTGGCTCTCCGACTGATGGCTTAATAACAACTCTTGGCTGAGTAGGCTCTCGGCTGTGTCTTGACAAATGGGTTTGTCCTAAGCTCAGAGTTTTCTGTTCAATAGCCCTTCTTCAATGGTGGTTCCTGGAAGCCTATGATGTTTAAAAGGCTGCTATTCTTAAGTTCCCAGTGACATCTCTGTTCTGCAGCTAGGGCAAGTTTTTTTTTGTTGTTGTTTGTTAATTTTTTTTTTTTTTTTTTAAATTAAGGCATAACTGCCCTGGTCAGTGTGGCTCAGTTGGTTGGGCATCATCTTGAGCTCTAAAGGGTTTGCAGGTTCCATTTCTAGACAGGGTACATACTTGAGTTGTGGGCTGGATGGGGGGCAGCCAATTTATATTTCTCTCACAGCTGTTTCTCTCTCTCTCTCTTTCTCGCTCTCTATCTCAAATCAGTAATAAAAATTAAATTGTTTAAATTGAGCCACAGCTTATACACAGTAAAATGCACAGATTTTAAATTCACAGTTTAATGAGCTGTGACAAATGTTTATGCCAGTGTAACCACCACCCCCATTATGATACAAAACATCTCCCTCACCCCACCCCCAGATTTTCTTGTGCCCTTTTCCAGTCAACACCTTCAGCACTCCCTCCAGGGGCAACCTCTATTAAGCTTATATCCTTCTAAAATTTCACATGAATGAAATCAGATGGCTTCTTTCATTCAGCAAAGTGATTTGAGATTAGTTTGGGCTGCTATACAAAAGTATGATAGACTGAGTAGCTTAACAATTAAACAACAGAACTTTATTTCTCACAGTTCTGGGGGCTGGAAGCCTGAGATCAGGGTGCCAAAGCTTGGGTTCTGGTGAGAGCCCTCTTCCTGACTTGTAGATGGCCACCTTCTTGCTGTGCCCACACATGATGAGAGAGAGAGAGAGAGAGAGAGAGAGAGAGAGAGAGAGAGAGAGAGAGATCCTGTTTCTTCTAATAAGGGTACAAATCCCAACTATCTCCCAAATGTTTGGGATTTCAACTTATGAATATTGAGTGAACACAATCATTCATCCCACAGTATCCAATTTGTGGCATATATTACCAGTTCTGTACTTTTTATTGATGAGGAATATTCCATTGTTGGGATGCAACACAGTTTATCCATTTTCCTGTTGATGGATATTTGGGTTGTTTCTAGCTTTTGCCTATTATCAACATTCATGTACAAATGTTTGTGTGAACATATGTCTTCATTTCTTTTGGGTAACAAGAAATGGAGTTGGGGGGGGTCACAATGTAAATACACTGTTAACTTTATAAGAAAAACTGCCAAACAATTTCCCAAAGTGACTGTACTTATTACCTTTCCCAGCGTGAGAGATTGGCTGTTTGATTGTCTTGATTCACTGACTCAGCCAATGTTGAGACCAGGTGGCAATATTGGAGTTTCTCACACTTTCCTACCAAGTACCTCTAATGTTGGAAGAGGAACCATCACTGTGTGGGAATGGAGAGTGTGATTTGAAGCAGGAGCCTCGAAGCAGGATTCTCGTGGTTTATCCTAGAGACCCTCCTGCCCCACTTCCCACCTTCATCCCTGGGGCAGGTGCCCTCAGGTGAAAGATGAGTGTGGGGGATTGAAGCCTGTGCTTGAGAAACACACGTCTAATTACTTCGTTTGTTTTGCAGATTGCAACTCAGGTGCAGGGAAGCCAAGTAGCTTCTCTGAGGTCACATGATTAAAGAAACAGCAAGTGACTAGAGTCTGATTTTCTTCACTGGGAGCCAAGAAAAATGAAATGTTACAGTGATCCCTGGTCACTCCTCCTTGTTCCTCAAGTTGGGACAGTGAGAGATTTGGCTGAATGCTTTCTTCTTGGCCAAGGGGTGTTTTGTAATGTTTGAGACTGTCCCTCCCCCCACCCACCCCCTGCTTCATGCCCCCATTGGAGCTTTAGTTTTCAAAGCAAATAAAATCCTAGTTTTCACTTTAAGCAGTGTCAGAGGAAGCACACATGAAATTCACATGGATTAAACTGTTATTATACCAATGCCAGCAAGTGGCAATAGTGATGAGAAACACAAGCATCAAACTGTAGGAAACTGGCCCAGAATAGCAGCCTCCTCCAGCTCCCTGAGGGGGAGATTAGCATGTAAGAAGGAAAGATGACGAAAACAACGGAGACATCTGGCTCTGTGTTCTATCTGTTGGCAGAGCAAGTATCTCTTCCCATTTTATGCAAGAAGTTAGCAGGGCGCCAGCCAGACCCACACATTGGCTGGATTCACACCATGGCAGCCAACCCACAGGACCCTGCTACATAAGGCCCATGAACTGGTTTGTAGGTGTCCACCCAGACACCAGCCCTCGGCAGCCCCAGAGTGCAGAGAGGGGTGAGTGCCATGCCATGATGGTTCCGTCACCAAGCATCTTGTGATGGTGGGAAGAGAAGACATGAATTCTTCATTCCGCCCTGTGTCTAATTTGCCACGAGCTGTGTGACTTTGGGCAAGTCATTCCACCTCCTAGGAACTGTTCCTTATCTATAAACAAAATGATTATTTACTCATTTATTCTTTCTCCCTTGGTACTCAAAAGCAACCCTTAAGCACATACATACTATGCATCTGGCACAATGATAAGCTCTGGGAATAGAAAATAAGTAAAACAGGACTCATAACCACAGGGGTTGTGAGTGTTAAAGTTTCATTCTTCATTCCACCCTGTGTCTAATCTGTCCTGTTTGCTTTTGATTTCATAGCCTTTCATTAAGAATGGAACCTATTTGACTGACTTTGGGGTAGAAGATGTGACTTACTTGGGACCATAGCATATGGTGGAAATAACAGTGTGCTGATCTGAGTCTAGACTTTAAAAGGCTTTGTGTGTTTTCTTCTTGGCCTCTGCTATTATCATGAAAACTTCATGCTCAGGCTAGCCAGTGGTTGGCAAACTGAGGCTCGTGAGCCACATGAGGCTCTTTGGCCCTTGAGTGTGGCTCTTCCACAAAATACCGTGTGCGGGCGCGCACGTACAGTACGATTGAAACTTCGTGGCCCATGTGCGCATGTGGGTTTTTGGCTCTCAAAAGAAATTTCAATTGTTGAACTGTTGATATTTGGCTCTGTTGACTAATGAGTTTGCCGACCACTGGGCTAGCCCACTTGTTCCAGGAGAACGAGAAACACCTGGAGCAGAGCCATACCAGCTGGGGCTAACCTAGGCTAGCTGGTCCCTGGTTAGCTCACAAATGCCTAAGTCAGGCCATCATCAGTAGTGCTCCTTAACCCACACCAGCCTTTTTCTAGCTATCCTGTTTATTATTCAGCATGGTTGGGGCCATAATTAGCTGAATATAGCTCTCAGGCAACCAGACATTTCAATACAGTGGGGTGAATGCTCTAATAGAAGGAAATAGGGAATGGTGGGGAGGTGGGCTATCCAACTGACTTTTGAACAACCAATGTATTAATGTCCGACCCCCCATGCAATAAAAAATGTGCATCTAATTACAGCTGGCTCTCCATATATGCGGATCCCAAATGTAGATAGAAAATTTAAGATAAGCTCAGAGTCCCACAAGAGAAATGGGACTCACAGAAGGGTCAAAGAAGAGATAAAACCTTCACTAAGTCTTAGATGATGAGTAAAACTTAGTGGAGGGAAAGGAAGCTGTACTAGACTAAGAATAGAATACTGGCTACTTGAAATTTAAATATGATCCTTAGTAATATTTTATTAGATATGTGCCATGTTTTAGCACTTTTAAATTAGTTGTCAACATTCAAAAATAGGAATATTGCTTATTAAAATCCAGATTTTATATTTTCTAGAAAAATTAGAAAGTCTGGCAACACTGGGCCTGCTTCCTTGCTTGGCAAGATGTCATGCAGGTGAATAGTGGATGCCTCTTTGGAAATGAGTCCTCTCTAGTTCACTATGATACCTTGGTCACCCCAGTATACTTGTTTATGATACTGCCCACTCCTGCAGGCACATGAGTCTTCACATCTGGACCAGATCAAGGCCATGCTGGTTCAAATTTACTAATTCCCACCAATTTTATATTATTTTATTTCCCAGATTTGGAATCAACATTTTGATATGCACCAATTCTTCTTCATCTTGCTTTTTAATTAAAATTTTAATTTTGAAGTAATTGTAGATTCACATGCAGATGTCAGAAGTAATAGAGAGAGAGCACCTATGTTCCCTTTTCCCAGATTCCCTCAATGATAATATCTTGCAAAATTATCAGGATATTGACATTGATACAACTCACCTACCCATCTTGTTTAGATTTCCCCAATTTTACTTGTACTCATTTGTGTGTGTGTGTGTGTGTGTGTGTGTATTTAGGTCTATGCCATTTATTCACATATGTAGGCTTGTGTATTCACCAACACCAGCTGTGATACACAGCATTTCCATTGCCACGGAAATGGTTGCTCTTGTTGCTCTTTTATAGCAATAACCATTTTCCTCCCATCCCCCTTCTCTTCCCTCTCCCATCCTTAACTCATGGCAAACACTCACCTCTTCTCCATTTCTATAATGGAATCATGCAGTATGTGACCCATGAGACTGACTTTTCTCACTCAGTATAATTCCCTGGAGAATCACCCAAGTTGATGTGTGTATCATAGCTCATTTTTCTTCATTGCAAGTATATTCCATGGTATGGATGTACCAGGAAGTTTAACTGTTCACCTGTTGAAGGACATCTGGGCAATTCTCAGCTTTTGGAGGAAAGCTGTTGTGAATAAAGCTGCTATGAACATTCATGTATAGATTTTTGTATGAACATAAATTTTTATCTCTGTGGGATAAATGCCCAAGAGTACATTTTCCAGATCATATGGTAAAGGCATATTTGGTTTTATAAGAAGCTATCAGACAGTTTTCCAAAATCAGTCTGCATTCACACCAGCAATATGTGAGTGACCCAGTTTCTCCACAGCGTTGTGGACATTTCATGTCACTTTTTTATTTTAGCCATGCTGATAGATTTGCTGTGGCATTTCATTGTGGTCTTGATTTACATTTCCCTGATGCCTCATGATGTAGAACATTTTGTCATGTGTTTATTTGCCATCTGAATTTCCTCTTGGTGAACTGTCTATTTTTAAGGGAGCAGGTAGCTTGATTCAGCTTCTGGAATCAAGCCGGGTTCAATTCTTCCTACCTTCTTCAGCCCTAAAATTCATGATCCAGCCAGCAGTAGGCTACTTCCTTTTTGATAAGCCCCATCCCAGCTCTTGGCTCCTAGCTGTGAGCCTGGTTTTCCCTTTTGTCTCAAAACACCTTTATTACAATTAGCCTACCTGGAAAGTCCCAAACTATGCCTGGGAAAATCCACACTCAAGCCCTTCTTCTGCGTTCATCCATGGGTCTCCAGTTCTTCATTGCATAGAACACCACTCTTTGTTTTCCAGCAAACATGGATATCGACTCAGCCTCATTCTGAATGGGGTTGATCCCTCAGACATTTTGTAGGTTTTGGCCCATTGGGTGTGGATGGTCAGGTGGAGGATGCTCTGCATGGAGGGCAGGAGTTAGGTTGGATGAACCTAGTGGACACTGTATTACTCTGTCCCATAAGCAGCCCTTAACCAAAGGGTAGTGCGACTTGGTAGATTAATACCATGATTCCTCCACCCTCAGTGCTACTATTTTGAGGTATGGTCTTCAGAGAGGTACCCCAGGACCGAGAATTCTGCCATGTATACTTATAAAG
Organism: Nyctalus aviator; assembly: GCA_036971965.1. Taxonomy (NCBI): domain Eukaryota; kingdom Metazoa; phylum Chordata; class Mammalia; order Chiroptera; family Vespertilionidae; genus Nyctalus; species Nyctalus aviator. The sequence continues at coordinate 102,397,886 of CM072925.1, read as the reverse complement.
ACCTAATGCATCAAGAATAGTACAAAAGAAATCCTTTTACCCCAAATGTTAACAATTATAATGTTTGCTTTATCGTTCTCTCTCTTCGACTTCTTCTCTCTCATTCTCTCTACTCAAAACTTCAGTGTGTATTTCCTAAAATACAAGAAAATTAAATACAATTGTCAACATTGGGAAATTAATGTGAACACAATACTATTTGCGTATTTAAATTTTGTCAATAACATTTTCTACATCAAAGGAAAAAACATTTTCAGTTCTGGATTCCATTCAGAAGCATGTATTGCATATAGCTGCCATGTCAGATTTAGTTGATGTGTTTTTGGCAGGAAACCCCAGAAATGATGTGAGTTCTCCCAGTGAATTATATCAAGAGGGAGCCAAAACCAGTTTAGCTCAGTGGATAGAGTGTCGGTCTGCGGACTGAAAGGTCCCAGGTTCGATTCCGGTCAAGGGCATGTACATTGGTTGCAGGCACATCCCCGGTAGGGGGTGTGCAGGAGGCAGCTGGTCGACGTTTCTCTCTCATCAACGTTTCTAGCTCTCTATTCCTTCCCCTTCCTCTCTGTGGAAAATCAATAAAATATATTAAAAAAAAAAAAAGAGAGAGATGACTCCACTAGTTCCAAAATTGGTGATGTTAAGACTGCTGGTGCCTTTTTAAAAATAGGAATGTATGAAGAAGAAGAGCTCTGTGTTTTATGTTCTCAAGTGGAGAGTCATCAAAATGTGTGTCATAGCCTGGTGGAATCAGATTTCCTTCCAGACATTCTCTCATTCATACCTTCCACGTAGATTACTCGTGCCTTAGGGCCACTCTTCATATATGAAAGATGATAGATACACTCACATATCAGGCCCCCAATCTGGCCTCAGGTGTTGTGCAGGATGAGAATTCTGTTCTCCTCCCTGGCCTTTTGGATTCAGAGGAGATGGGGTTGATCCCTCAGGCATAATCTGTTCCACCCAGTGGCGGTCTAGACATATCAGACTAAAAAATCTGGTGGGATCTGTGCACCTTCATGTAGGTTTTGGCTTTATTGACTATAGGCTAGCTATTTCAACAGGTCCACCACTGTGTTTGTTGTTTTCTAATGCAGCATTGCCCACAACCACTCTTAGCAGAATATCATGTGACTCAAGTTACTTAAACCCTGAATCTAAGTTTCTTCATAAGTAAAATTGCAATTCTGATACTTACCTTCTAATGGATAAGATGATACAACTGAAATAAAATTCAGCAGATGCCTAGAACACATTAAATGCTCAATAAATACTATCTATTATTGTTAATGGTAATGATTGAAAAGAATTCCACACTGGAAGTTAGGAAATCTGAGTTGGAACCCAACCCAACCTCTTTATAGCTTTGTAACCTTGGGAAGTCTAACCTCTGAGCTTGATTTCCTTGTCCATAATTGGATGATAATCATGTCTTCTCTGGCTACCACACTGTACTATTGGAAAGATGAAGCGATTTGCTGTGTATGAAAGCCACTTGTCCATCAATGGATTGATTATGTAAACATGAGTGGAACATGCTGTTCTGTCTTGAGATGATATCCAAGGGCTGTGCATTCACAAGGAGGAGCTGGGGATACATCGTAACACTGGTGCTGGAAATGACCATTGGCTCTGAGGCTCACCAGGGAAAATACTATAGAGCCTGCACTGTTCCTTCCCTGAGCTCTGACCCTAAGTTAGGCCATCTAATGGCCCTTAGGATGTCTTTGGTGGCCCCTGACCCCTTGGTGGCTGCCTGCTGTGGCATTGTGCTTCTGAGGCTCATTCCCCATGTGGGTGTCTGCAAGGCCATGGTGGGCCTCTGGACCCTACACATCTCAGCCTCTGACTCTGCCCTGGCCATTTTGCTGATACTGGGATGGAGCAGAGACCACTCTTCGTCTATGTAATTGATACCATTAGGGTTCTTCACAGTCTCTTCCAGAAGAGATATATCAGTTTTCCTCAATCGTTTTTGCACATTGACTATCACTGGGAAACTTTAAAATACACTGGGTGGGACCCAGACATGAGGCCTTTTAAAGTTGTCCGAGTGATTAAAGATCAAGAACTACTGCTCTAAACTATGTTTTTCTCCAAGTCAGAAATTTAAGTCTGTAGGGTCTTGGACCTCCTTCCATCCTGGCTGCAGTTGAACTATCTGGTTAGTTAGGGAACCAGCATGGTAGGGAGCAAGACAGCACCTTTAAGTGCATTGCAAAGCAATAACTAATGCATCAGTTTTTAGGATGTTTTGACGCTACATGATTTTGACCTTTGGCTTGACTTTGGAATATTCTGTCTATAAAAGTGAGGCTCTGCCACACAAAGTAATCCAATCCCTCCCAGAGCCTATGAGATGGGGACTTATATAAAACTCACTTTGTAACTGGAAAACTGAAACTCAGGTGATAGTGAATAGTTCAACATCATTAACTGCTGAGTGGCATCATGCCCAAATCTAGGTTGGACTACTATAATGTGTTCATCAACTACTCACATCTCATCTCCAACTTTTGTAATATTTTCCATAACTTTTGGTACAAAACTGGGCATATGGTGGGTATTTATTATGATTGTTAAAAAGTATTTTATCAAACCAGTCAATATTTGTAAAGCAGCCTATGGTTTTCAAAGAACGTTCAGATCCATTCTCTCTCTAATACAATGTGTGCTGAAGAGTTATGAGTAAGTGAATGAGCACATAGTTTTGAAGTAAGTTGGATGTTGGTACTGAGGCAAGATAGTAAGAAACTAATGAAATTCCTTGGCAAGTGGAATAAGGGAAAATAAGACAAAATAATTAAATAAGGACGGAGCAATTTACAGCCAGCTAATGAATCACAAGGTTTTATCTTCTGTTACCAAGGACACTTAGGAGCAAATGGTTTGCACATTCAGAGCAGATGGGCTTGGTCACAGTCCCTCTTTGATGATGTTCTTTAAAAATAAAACTAACCAGAAAATAAACCTGACCCCTATATCTTTACATTTTGACGAATCACCATATTAAAGGACACACCTGGAAAGCTAATTAATATTCTGTTAAGACTATCCTGTAAGACCTCCCCTAGCATTTCCGCAGGCTAAAGAAAGATAAAAAGCCTCACGGACCCTCAGCAAGCTCACACTAGAGCATGCCCACGCCTTTCTCCCTTAGGCATGTATTTCTGCTGTCTTTCTCCTAAACTCTAAGGGTTCCCATGAGACTTGCAGCCAGGGGGGCAGCGGGCAGTGGCAGCTCCTACTGGGCTTTCCCCTTGAACCTGTCTCCAAGACCCCCTTCTCTCTGATTTTCCAGTGAAAACAGCACCGCCTTGGCTCACTTCTGTCACTGTGAGCCCAGTGAGTTCATGCAGCCCAGTGAGTTCATGCAGCTCAGCCTGGCCCAGTTTCTAAAAAGCCAAAACAGCCCCACCTAGGCTCTCTTTTGTTGCTTCTTCCATCTCAAGCCCTCCTTTGTTGCACTGTCCCCAGCTTTACTAAACATACTCTCAAAATCACTTGGACTCACGTTGTGAAATCTTTCCTGCATGAAGTCAAGAACCCACACACTACTGGCCAGCCTGAGGCAGACCCGCTCCAGGCTAGTCTCCATCTGATAACGGTTCTAGCATCTTTTCAAATTCCCTGAACTCTCGGGAGGGCAATTTCATGGGCAGCCTGCATCTCTAGCCCAGTTAGGATCATGCCTTGGTTCCTTACTCTTATGCCCTTCCTTTCCAGGACCCACTTGATGGCATCTAGCAGAGGTGGTAAACCTACTAGATGCTCAGGAAACACTTGGGTGTAGTCTCGCCTCTGCCACTGACTACCAATGTGAAGGTTGGTAAGTACTTTTTCTGGGTTTCCATTCCTGCCTGTGAAAAAGGAGAGAGCTGGACTAGGCTGCAGTTAAATGAAAGTATATGCATCTCTCCTCACCAGGCACAAGCCAGATCCTGCTAATTGTGCAACTTCTCCCCTGCTGTGCTTGGATGTAGTCTCAAAATCCTTCTCGATCCAGAATGCCAGGCAAGCATTACAAATGGACTGAAGTTAGTACTGGGGATGAAACCGATTAGTCATTCTGGCAGTGAATAGTTCCTGAGTTCCAGCTCTAGTATTTTTTGTTTTCTGGTTTTAAAAGGTCGGGAGCAAGCAGAAATTATCTTGCAAGTCATTATGATCCGAAAGGTAGAACTGGGCATTAATGGGGCTCAAAGATTTCTTTAAAACAGTGGTTCCCAGGTTTGGCTGCACATTAGAATTACCTTGGAAGCTTTAAAAAAAACAAATTGAGGTGAGGCACAGCACACATGCAATAGAGTAGCGACATCACAATTGTGCAGTTTGATGGATTTTTACATAAAAATGTAATCACTACTCTAACCAAGATACAGAACCTTCTTAGCACCTGAGGAGACTTATGACTATTCCTATTAATATCCTAAAGGTAACACTACCTGTTTTCTATCATCACAGACTCATTTCACCTGACCTTGAATTGTATAAAGTGTGTATGTAGTCTTTTATGCCTGATTTCTTTTTTATAACTGACTGGTTTTGAGATTCATCCATATTGTTGGAATTGGTGGTGAGTTCACTTATATTGCAGATGAATATGCTATTGCATGAATATATCACACATTATCTATTTTTCCATTGCCGGATATGTCTGGGTTTGCATATGAGGAAAGCTGCTCTGGACAACCAGTACTTACCTTTAGGTGACATACACTCTCACTTCTTTAAGAGTGGAGTGGATTGCTGAGTCTGGGGAGGATGTACAGGAAATCCTCATTATTTATAGATTCCTCATTATGAATCTGCCTGTTTGTTAAAAGTCATCGGTACTGAGGATGTTCCTACTCAATACTGAGCATGTTCCCACTCATTCACAGACGCAGGCAGGCAATGGGAAATTTGAGTTGCTCTCCCAGCTGAGGTAAAAATAAGAAAGGCAATATTCTACCTTCTTGTTGCAGCTCTTTACTGTAAACAACTGTCCTGTTCACTATGTATTTACTGCCATGTTGTTGTGGGATTTTTTTTTTTTTTGCATTTCCTTTTTATTTTCTTTGTGATTTCAATGTTTAAAAAGGCCTGGAGCCTAATGCTAAGGTGCTATCTATGTTCCTAAACTCTAGAGGCTGTGATATGCCTCATGGCCAAAGGCACTATCACTCAGATGTGAAAGATAAGTTCTTCCACATCTGAGTGATAGTGCCTTTGGCCATGAGTTCAATGCCAGTGAATCAACAATGTGTACTAGTAAAAAGAAAAGTGTCTTTAAATAGAAACACATATAAAACAAGGTTAGGTATTGATTGGCTGATGAACATTCTGTGACCAAAGGCTTGTGGGAACTTAATTCTGCTAAATAAGTCTTCACTTAACATCCTCTATAGATTCTGAAGCATTAAGCAAAATAGTCTATAATGAAACAAATTTGCCATAGACTAATAGATATAAACAGGAATTAAGTTCAGGCATCTAATCAATATTATAAGGAAATAATGTTGAATGATACAAGGTTACTAAAGGACCTGCTGTACATCCCCTAGGATCAGGGGCTCGGTATTCACTAATTCAGAGTCTGTGGCAGCTTTATAGGACAGAACTACTATAAATAATAAGAATTGACTGAATTTTCAACTTTAATAAATACTGAGTAACAGTTTGCTAAAGTGATTATACCACCCGGGGAGCTTTAAGTGGCCTGACCAAGGGGACACAGGGCCAGTAGTCTGAAAGCCAGTTTTGATGATTGCTGATAGAAGTGCTAGGAGAGAATGCAGGGCAATCACAACATGGAACACAGCTTGTGTGTATAACTCTTACTCAATAAATAACTGATTTCATTTGAATGTGTTCTTTTTATTCAGTGTTTTTCTCTCTTTCTTGTTATGTATGCGTGGTTTGTGCATATAAAAACATACAATCACTGGAAAGAAGCAGTCACTCTTCTGAAAAATAAGTGACAAGAACTAATCCCCATAGTAAGTTACAGCTCTCACTCACAAGACTGGGCTTGATGATAAAAAGCAAACAACCACTTGGCAAACAGAAATAAGGAATTATCTGGCATGCATGCATCTCCCAGCACCTGTGATGTTGAGCACAGGGAGAGAGGAAGCCACAGAGCCATCAGAAAAACTCTGCAGTAGGAAACCAAGGTGAGGATTGATTTCCAAATGCAAAAGAACAGCTCCTTGTTATCAAGAAATCAGTATGCCAATTTCCACAGTACTCTGCACAAACTTAGCCAAGAAAAATCAGATTTGCAATGTCCCAAGAGGATTGGCTCTGTTGTTGAAATTATTATAATCAATCAGGTTACATGTCAAGTTTGTAAGGTCTACCTCTCATTCATCAAGACAGCCTAGAGCCACTGAAGTCACTTTACCTGACCTTTGGGAATCACATGAAGGTATCCATGTATTCGCCTCTTGGGTAGGAAGCCCTATTAATTAGGACTCTCGTATGCATTGGAAATTGTTGAGGGCATCTGAGTTGTTCAACAGTGCTCAAAATGTGGTTCCTGCCAAAACCGGTTTGGCTCAGTGATAGAGCATCGGTCTGCGGACTGAAAGGTCCCGGGTTTGATTCCGGTCAAGGGCATGTACATTGGTTGCCGGTACATCCCCAGTAGGGGGTGTGCAAGAGGCAGCTGGTCGATGTTTCTCTCTCATTGACGTTTCTAGCTCTCTATCTCTCTCCCTTCCTCCTCTCTGTATAATATCAATAAAAAATATATATATACAAAAAAAAAATGTGGTTCCCAAACCAAAGTATTAGCATTACTCGGGAACTTGTTAGATATGTTCTGGACCCACCTACCTCAGTAGGGCAGCCATTTGAACTTTTATGTAGCCAAATAATACTGAAATAGCATCAAGAACTTCTATACCTGAAGAGGCCACTATTGGGGAAAAGAATATCTCCCTGGGAATGTATGTGGACTGATGGGTAATAACTTAATGCTCTTCTGTATGGAGATGATACCAAGCCCAGTAATGGCATTAACCTTACCATCTCTCTCCAACTTAGGCGTTATTCTGAGATAAAGGAATTAACCCCAAATTGACTGAGGTAAAGTTACTACTATCTAGGCTTAATGTGGACTTGAAATAGAAATGATAGGAAACTGGAGACAGTTGTCTGGCTCACTTGTGTCAGGAAGTATTTTTGAAGACTGGAATTGGTGAAAAAGGTCATGTCCTATCTAGGGAACCCTTCCCGGCTATCTGTGCCTTTCATTGTCTTTAATCTATCTAACAACTCTTTAAGTTACAGCAAAACTAGAGTAATTCAACTGATTCTTGTCCATAGAATCATAAATAAATTGTGTCTGATGGAGATGCAGTTATATGTTGCTCTGTGGGTTCTGGCAGTTTTCTATCTGTTTGCAGAATTATTTCAGGATTTATATTGTGTATATACAGGTGTCCCAAAAAATGTATATACACTTTAACAGCTAATAGCTCAATTTTGAACATGAATTTTAATAACCCAGATGAAATAGACTGATTCTTCGAAAGACATAATCTGCCAAAATTCACACACACACACACACACACACACACTGAATAGACCTTTATCTATTAAAAAATTGAATCATTAATTAATAACATTCCTAACAAAGCACCAGGCCCGGATCAGTTCAATGGTGAATTCTATCAAATATTTAAGGAAGAAATTATATCAATTCACTACAGTCTCTTTCAGAAGATAAAAGCAGAGGGAATACTCCTAACCTATTCTACGAGGCCAGCATTATCCTGGTACCAAAACTAGACAGACATTACAAGAAACCTACAGACCGGTATAAACATACATGCAAAAATCCTCAAAATATTAGCAAATGAAATTCATTAGTGTAAATAAGAATTATATACCATGAAAAAGTGATATTTATCCCAAGTATACAAAGCTGGTTCACCATTTGAAAACCAATTAATGTAATCCATTACATCAACAAGCTAAAGAAGAAAAATTATATAATCATATTAATAGATGCAGAAAAGCATATGACAAAATCCAATGCCAATTCTTTATTTTAAAGAAAATCTCAACCAAGTAGAAATAGAAAGGGAAATTTCTCAACTTGAAAGAACATCTACAAAAAACTTGCAGTCAACATCATATTTAATGGTCAGAAATTAGAAGTTTTCTCACTAATATTGGAACAAAGCAATGATGACCCTTCTCAATACTTCTTTGCAACATTGTTAGGAAGTCCTAATGAATGCAATATGACAAATTAAAAAAAAATAAAGTATACAGATTGAGAAGGAATAAATATAATCAACTGAGGTACAGACATGTGGGTTGGGAACACAGAAAAGATATATTAGTTTGCTAGGGCTGCCAACAAAAAATACCACAGGTTGGCTGGTTTATGAATAGAAATCTATTTCCTCACAGTTCTTGAAGCTGGAAGTCCACGATCAAGGTGCCAGTGAGGTTGGTTTTTGGTAAACGCCCTCTCCTTGGCTTGCAGACATCTACTTTCTCTTGATGTCCTCATTTGGCCTTTTCTCTGTGCCCACTTACCCCTAGTGTCCCTTCCTCTTCTTATAAGGGTACCAGTCATATTGGATTAGAGTCTCACCCTCATGGCTTCCTTTAACCATACCACCTATTTTTAAGGTCCTCTCTCTAAATATAATCACATTGGAGGGGAGGGGTAGGGTTTCAACCTATCGATTATTGGGTGGGAGGATGACCATATTTAGTCTGTAACAAATGGCAATGAGCCTCTGAGGCTGTTTGGTGGAGAACCAACAGTGTCTCTGCAGGCAGATACCTCAGAATTCAAGTTCAAGCCTCGCTGTGTCTTCTTTAGTGATCACTTCATACTGTGGGCCTCTAGTGAGTGCCCTGTCACCAGAATTTCCAAGACTTGCTGCATAAGATCTGTGCCTATCCTGTGCTTGCACAGTTGGCTATTACCATGTTCCCAGTCTTCATTCATCTTTAGGGATGAGTCACTTCCTTAGAGCTAAAAAGACTTCTGAAAGGGCTGAGTCCATGGTTTCATTTTTCAGGTGGAGGAAACAGGCCAGCACATGCCAAATGCTTCTCTGAAAGTCTGTATCTTCACGGTAGAGTTGGACTTGGCCATCCAGGCCTCCAGATTCAGCAAGGGATGAAGCAGTAGCTTTCGCTGGATGCTGCTGGTCTTTCTGGGTAGAAGAGTGTATGGCTTGTTTTCCCCACCAACTCCCCCCCCCACCATCAGATTTGCAGATTTGCTCCTGGCTGCTGGGGATATAACCTTTATTCAGGGTTAATGGTATTTACAGCAGTCTGCGACCCAACTGGTGCTCTAGATTCATCTCTGCAATTGAGCTGCTCTATAAGCAACCAGGAGCTGATGGAACTTTATTGACAAGTTGAATATTTATAAACATGCTTATCTTAATTACGATTGCTGAGTGCCCAAGCTGGAAATGTGTTTTCTCTTTTCTACTCAAAATCTTTGAGCTAAGAGGTAACCAGCAGTCAGATTTCTCAGACTGCAGACAGGAGAAGATTTGGCGATAGCACTTGAAAGCAGCAGCATGTGTGATAAGCAACATTGTCATTCCTGGCTGTGATTAATGGGAGGTTTCTGTCTGGCAGGGATGGAGGTTTGTCATCTCAGCAGAGGGACATCTTTCCTCCATCAATCCATTTGATCACTGGAAATACTCAGTGGGAATTCCATTACATCTCAGTGTCTTCTTGATCGTTCTTTAGCTGGAGGTCAAGGCTTTCAGAGAGTGACCACTTCTACCTGTCTACAGCCATCTCTTTCAGAGAATTGCTTGAAGCACAAAGGAAACTCCTCCTCTTCGACCATCACTGTCTTCCCTACTCCCTGGATGTCAGTTGTGACTGCAGAAATGTGGAGCCTTCTCTGGGTGGAGTACAAGATGGCTTCTCATAAGCCATCAGCTGGAAGCTGAGCTGGGTTGCTATCTAGAGTGCCAACAGGCAGTCTCTTCAGCTCACTGGCCTCAAAGTAGTTGAATTCTTAGATGGTGGATACCCCCTTCAACTCCCCAAGAAGACTCTGGACCTGCAAGACTCTTTTGACCTTGTCTAGAAGTGACTCAGCATCTCTTTTGCTACATCCTGACCAGGTTTAAGGGCAGGTGTCACATCCCACCTCTGTGGGAGGAGTGCTGACCCGTTCTCAAGCCATGGTAGTGGTGGTATGAATTTTCCATTTTCTGTGCCTTCAGAGATAGTTTGGTGGAAATTTGTATAAGCTAACCAAACGCTGTTTTTAACCACAGGAGGAGCCAGTTTTATCATAATGTTTAGGGGAAGGATCATCCCCCTGCTGGTTGTTTGTAGGATCCTGGTGTGTGCTCCTGATAATGAAAGGGAAGCCAGGTACATGCCACAGTGCAGGGCATCCCCTTAGCCAGTCAGACACACCCATGGAACACAGGAGAAAGTGGTTGGGGGCATGGTCTAAACAAGGACTTGTTATAGTCTGAAGTGAACCTGAAAATCTGCATTTTAATGAGTTGCCAGGTGATGTTGATTATGCTGGGCCACTGGACCACATTTTGAATAGGATGGGGCTAAACCAGGGCTGTGGGCCAAATCCTGCCCGCAGCATGTTTTGTATGAGCTGTAGGCTAAGAGTGGTTTTTACATTTTTAAAGAGTTTTAAAAGAATAGAGAAGAGTATGTGGCAGAGACCATCAGTGGCCTGCAAACCTCAACATATTTACTGTCTAGCTCTTTACAGAAGACATTTGCTGACTCCTGATGATCCAAGCAAGACAGAGTTGTGCTAAATGGATGGAGGTGTGGATTTTCTGCTCTTTAGTTTGTCCCAGCTCCAATGATGGGTATGGTGCCTAGTCTTGGATCCTAAGGGTACTACCTACTTGGGTAACTGAGAGAACGACTTCCTCTGCTCCCTTTGATGTTTCACCCCTTTGATCCCTCCCCCTGATAGTCTTTCCTCAAGTGCTCAGCCTTCAATGGGAGTGTCCAACCATTAAATTTCCTCAATCCAGTGCAAGAAAGGGGCTGGGCTAGGGGTGGGGTGGCATTGCTGTGATCTCCAGTGAGAAGGGGGCAGGGGGAAGAGGCCCATCTCACGGGAGTAGTGTCAGAATGATAAAGCTGAATTTTCGTTGTGCCAATATTAATTTCCTACACTTACATCTCTTATACGAAGCTGTGCTTGTTTCAAAACAAGACCCCCACAATTCTTTTATACCCCTCCCATTGAGAGGTAGGGCCTGTGCTCCCCTACCTTGAATCTGGGTTCTGTGACATCTTAATCAAATAATACAGCTGAAGTGACATGGTGCCTGTTTTCAGACCCAGGCAGTCTCTTTTTCCTATCTTTTGGGGGCTCCCTATTTGAATCAAGCTGCCATGCTGTGTGGAAGCCCAAGTGGCCTGGGAGGATCACAGTGGCTGGCCACCCCTGGCTTAGTCCCCAGTCACAGGCAGCCCCACCTGGAACAATGGGAGTGAGTTGTGACAGTGAACCCACTGCCCCAGACAATGGGCAGACATGAGCTGACCCATCACACCTCACACCTTGCCCAAAATGCAGATTTGCAAGCAAAAACAGTTAATTGTGGTTGTTTTAAGTCACTAAGTTCAGGGATGTTTCGCTAAGCAGCAATGGGTAACTGGGAGATTAACCCTGAAAGATCATTTCTTTCTGGAGCTGGGATCACATGATAAGGTTCCTAAATGATCTTCTAGGCCTGGGATGCGTCAGGGCTCAGGAAACTTATAGTGACAGAGAGAGAGAGAGAGAGAGAGAGAGAGAGAGAGAGAGAGAGAGAGAGAGAGAGAGAGAGAGAACACAAACCCGTCCTGCAACAGCTGGATGGGAGGGATCACTTTGAGATTACTCACATATGTTTTGTAATTTTCCCCCTGCCGGTAGCAGCACTCAATGGCAAATGGAAGATACATTTGTCATAAAAAGAGACCACCCCCCCCCAAACAAACAAACAAACAAAAAAACCACACACAAAAAACAACAAAAAACCCCCTGACCAAACAAACACCTACCTAGAAATGATCAGGTAGATTTCATCTACTAGTGTCCCAACTAGGAACAAATAATTTAGTATGGACTGTTTTTCTCTTATAAACAGACTTGTGTAATAGGTTCCCCTCCTAGTATTCAGGGATTTGGGACATGCTTTCTTCCATCCTAGTGTTCCTTATTCTATAGCTGCTCCTTGGGTACTCCTTTGCAGGAGTTTAGTCGTGGATGCCTTTGCAGGTATGTTTAGAGTTCATAGTGAATATTTTAAACTATCCTCCTTTACCCACAGGGGTGCCCCGTAATGACCATATTCGTCCAATAGACCCCATCTCTCAGGGCACATTCAATGGGTTGGGATGTGTGTGCGAATGTAGGGACAGTTGTGCTTTGAGCCCCAATGTGCTTGTCTTTGTTTCTGAGGATTGTGGGAAAGTAGGGAAAGTCTGATGCTCAAAGAGGAGGATGCAGCCACATGCAGAGAGAAGCAGGGGCTGGGATAAAGAGAGAATCTGACAAGGCTCTGTTTCAGCCATTTCTGGCCTGACTACCATTCTTGCTCAGGACTCCATGGACCCTAATGCTGAGTCTCCAGCATTATCAATGCTAGCTTGAGTCCATTTCTGCTGTTTTTCAGCAGATTGTCATGTACAGAACTGCTTTTCAGGGTCACTCTCCTTAATTTATAGATGAAAATGGATCACGAGGTATGACCTGGGACCACTTTCTCCCATATTTGCTGAGCCCTTGGCTAGGTTGAGGGGAGACAGAGATGAGCAGCACAGGGTCCTGCTATATGCTACATCTGCCCAATTCCTGCATGTCTTCAGAGAACTGCATTGTGGGAAAATCCCACACCTCACAGAGCAAGAACCATGGCAACCATGGATGTCAGGTTCCAAGACTCCCAAATTTCAATTCTTTTAGTATCATAAAGAAAAGAAAAAGCCACTTAAATTTGTTTTCTCCCTTCAAGGTTATTTTTTGTTGAGGGAAAAATAACTGTCACATAATTCTATTTTTATAAGACAGATTTGGGGACATAGAGTGACCTTTTGAGTGAGTGAATAAAACTCTGAGAGTATTAGAGAAGAACCAAAAACTTTTATTTAAGTTGCCATCACAAAAGACTCCAACTAGCACAGTGATCTTGAGAAAGAAGAAAAAAGTTGAGAATTCATGCTATCTAAGATCAAACTATACTATAAAGCCATAGTAATACAAACAGCATGGTACTGGCATAGAAAACAGATGCATAGATCAATGGGACAGAATAGAGAGCTCAGAAATAAACTCATGCCTCTATAGTCAATTGTTAAAGATAGGCCATTCAATAAATAGTGTTGGGAATATTGGACAAATATGAGCAGAAAAAGTGAAACGAACTTACTTTCTTACACAATACACTAGAATAAACTCAAGATGGATTAAAGACTTAAGTGTGGGACTCAAAATCATAAAAATTCTAGAAAAAAATATGCAGTAAAATCTCAGATATTCCTTTTCTTTTTTTGCATTGTTAATCTTCATCTGAGGATTTTTTCCCCATTGATTTTTTTCACTCTTATTTTTAAAAATTAAATATATTTTATTGATTTTTCACAGAGAGGAAGAGAGAGGGATAGAGAGTTAGAAACATCGATGAGAGAGTATCATCGATCAGCTGCCTCTGTACACCCCCTACTGGGGATGTGCCCGCAACCAAGGTACATGCCCTTGACCAGAATCAAATCTGGAACCTTTCAGTCTGGAGGCCGATGCTCTATCCACTGAGCCAAACTGGTTTTGGCATCCAATTGATTTTTTTATAGAGAGTGGAAGGGAAAGAGGGAGGCAGAAAGGTGGCGGAGGGGAAAAGAGAGAGAGGGGAATGTCAATGGAATGTAAGAGACACACATTGATTGCTTGTCTTCCACACACAATCCAACTGGGGCTGGGAATCGAACTGGCAGCCCAGGTATTTACCTTTGACAGGGAATCAAACCTGAAGCACTTTAGTGTGTGGGCCAGCTGTCTAACTGAGAAACACTCGCTAGGGCTCTCAGACATTTCTTGTAGCAATATATATTTTTTTCTCATATATCATGTAAGGCAAGGAAAATGAAAAATAAACAAATTGGAGTACATCAATCTAAAATGTTTTTTCACAGCAAAGAAAACTATCAACAAAATGAAAAGACAACCCACTGCCCTTTCCCCATGAAATAGGTCATAAAACTCCCATGTGAAATATTCTCTCCTGTATTAAGAGGAAGAAAGACATTCTTATCACCGAAACAGAATTTGGGAGCCAATAATTCCATACAAACAAAGCTTGTGAAGCTCACCTTTATCTTCCCAGTTACTTCTTTGTAACTACCCCTAGCTCAAATTCTTCAAAAATTTATTGTTTCCTTGTCTACAAGGTATAAAAACTTTCTGTTTTGGTCATTTTTTTGGTTCTTCATTCTCTTGAGAATGTCAATTTTTCACAAAATTATTGTTTCCTTATCTACAAAGTATAAAGATTTTTGTCAATTCTTCACAAATTTATTGTTTCCTTGTCTACAAGATATAAAAACTTCCTGTTTTGGTCATTTCTTTGGTTCTTCATTCTCTTGAAAAGGCCCTCTGTGCATGTAAAATTTCAAAAAAAAAATTGTATGCTTTTCTCCTCTTAATTTGTCTTTGTCAGTTCAACTTTTGGACCCAATTAGGAACCCTAAAAGGGACAAGGAAAACTTTTCCCTCCCCTACAGATGCTGATGCCATTTATAGAAATTCTGAAGACAGAGCATGACTGGGAGGCTTCAGAATAGTAAGTATACTTGAGCAAGGCCATGACAGTGTCCAAGAAATGATGTTGAGCTGCATCCACCAAAGAGAGGACACAAAGATAGGTATAATCCTCAGAAGGCTCCGAAAGTTCACAAATCTTTCTGTCAAAGTTCACAAATCTTTCAGTGAAACAGATGGGCTTAGTACCTTGTCCATATGCCCTCAGGTTCACTACTCAGAGCATGCTGAGGACTGCCTGCTGCAAATACCTCCAGCCCAGCTCTCCCCCTGAGGGTGTTCTTCAGCATGTTTGGTCAAAGATGGGCAGGTGGAAGGTAATGCCCCTGGGGAATAGTCCTCTGCAAACTGTGGAAGATATTCCACTTCCTCGCCCCTGTTTCAAGGGTGGGGTCAGTTTTGTGCCATGTTCTACACTGTCTCCCAAAGTGCCCAGTTTAATTGATCCTCAGCTGCCCACAGTGGCATCCCAAATTAATTATATATACTTTATTGGCTGGCTTCTCTTCCCTGTCTTACATTTCCATTTCTCTAGTGGTGTGCCTTGGAATCACCTCCCAAATAAACTACTTGCACTCAAATTCTCATTTCAGGGTCTGTTTTGGGGGACTCCTAAGTTTCATGCCTACCCCAGACCACCATCTTCATTTAAAGTGTTGTAGTACCTTCAGGTTTCTATCAATAAGGAAGACCTTCAGGGACAGTTCTGTGAGAATTGGCTTTGCACTATTTGTCAGCTCTGTGGATGGAAGAGTGTGCATGGTTGCTGTGTGGCATTTGGAGGCAAGGCCAGATCTAGGGATGGAACGTAGGTGGCAGCAAAGTCTAGGCCATATCCATTGGAAGTTAACGTCATTTTATCCTTAACATGTTGGAGATGAATTTCAGAATCACCACTCCAGGGGTTTGAAAGTCTAGTCATGACTCAGTTTTCCAACAATTTGACATCCCCTCATTGAACCCTTCCATCGACATATTGTTTCTGAATTGTTTACACAAGTTGGAAAATTTAAAGCCAACCAAGGAATGATTCTAATAAAAACAAATAAGAAATAACTCTTAAGTCTTATAAATTCATTTGTCTGCACATCTGAGGCCAATAACTTTCAGTGCACGTAAGTAAAAGTAATTTGTTAATTCCCATTGTCTTTTCTTAGTTCCTTTTTCTGAGTCTGACTCTTCTATGGTTCCCTAGAGAAGAAAGTCAGGGAACTGAAATAGTTCTGGCAACTGATCCCCAAGGACACAGAGTAGACCAAGCCAGAGGACCTTCAAAACATTAAATGTACATCAGAAAGTCTTACATGATGTAGTTTTGAATTTTGAAGATCAAAAAATGATTCTAAATAACTAGAAGTGTCTAAATAACATGTACTATTGTCCTTTTGACACAGTCGATTGTCAAAAGACCTGTCAGAGCATTTTTCTTGGGCAATTTTAGTCCCAATAATGTTTTGAAACTTCTCTATAAGGTCATTGTTGAGCTCAAATCTCAGCTTGAGTGCCTAAAATGGACCTTTGTGACCGCAGCCATCAGCATGAAATCTTATCTATTTCTTTTCTATCTCTCTCTGGAGCTATGTTTATTAAGGGGGTGACCTTAAGGACAAAGTTAGTGCAGCAACATAAATAACCAGCCATCTGTAGCTTTTATGATGGGGCTCAGACAGCTTTTTCTGCCCCAGAGACCCCAGTAGAGTCAGAGAATGTGCCCAGCACCAGAAGTTCTTGATAACATGATAAGATGAAGCAGTTCCCCTTGGCGTGGTGGCATCTGTGATGAGGGGGTAAAAATGACTTATCTAGTAGAGGAGGGGGATTGGATAAAGGTACCAGATTGAGCATACCTGTGAACCATGCCCCCTTCTGCCCTAGGTTTCTAGAAATTACAGAAAAGGCACAAAACATTCATTACACTTCTGTAAAATTGCATGTATTTTATGAACCAGAAATTATGAGGGATGCATGAAGGCCAGAAGGGAGAAGAAATCAGGTTGCAAGTGGAGTTCAGCAATCAAAACATGTACAGTGAGGGTTCTTTGAAAGATGGGAGCAGTCCTGGGGTGCTTTGTGAGCACTCTAGCAGAGCTGCTAGAGCACTCTAGCAGAGGCAGGGAAGAGTCATGGGAGTCACCTGACCAGGTGATTGATGGGGTATTGTTAGAGCAGTCAGGTGGGTTACATATATTCATCAAGTAGCAGCAGGCAGGTGTGAGCAGTAAGCATGGATACTTGGGAACGAGGGCAGTGCACAGGTAGCTGCTGATATTAGGGGTTAGCAAGCTGCTGACACATTCAACATAACATGTTGATATGAAGCATCTACAAAACACCTGCAACATTTCCATCAAATTTGGAAGCAAGACAAAGACAATCACCACTACAATTAAACATTATAATAAAGGTCAATGCAATTAGGGTGGTGAAAATGAGATATTTGGAGATGATATGATTACTTGGAAAATCAAAGAAAATCAAATGACAAGTTATTAAAACTGGTTGGATTTCTATAAAGTGGTATAAGATCAACATAAAAAGTCAAAGGATTTTTTAACTTTAGCAATAATACATTAGAACAGTGGTCGGCAAACTCATTAGTCAACAGAGCCAAATATCAACAGTACAACAATTGAAATTTATTTTGAGAGCCAAATTTTGTAAACTTAAACTATATAGGTAGGTACATTGTTATTTAGTTAATTAGGGTACTCCTAAGCTGGCCTTTACTAAAAACTCAAGGGACCAAAGAGCTGCATGTGGCTTGTGAGTCGTAGTTTGCCGACCACTGCATTAGAAGATGTGATGCAAAAAAAGATTTTTTAAGCCACAAAACTATAAAATAGCTAGTAATAAATATAATAAGAAATATGCAAAATCTATATGAAAACATTCCTAATCCTTATCACCAGTAGAGATCTAAGTTAGTCAAGAGCCATACTGTGTGTCCATCCTGTCCATTTGTCAATTCTCACTAAATTAATTCATAAAATACAAACAGGATTTTTAAAGACTGTAAGATAAGGAAGTGCATTATAGGGTTCTTGCCTTATTGGCTATAAATATATATTTTAGATATGTTATATACAATAAATTAAAGCAAAATGTATAAGTTTTAACTACAAAATATTAGAAGAAAATATAGGATCATTTATTAATTTTGGGATGGGGAAATTTTCTTAAGCAAGACACTAAATGCAGTAGGCATAATTGATACATTTTGATGGACTACATGAAAGTTTAAACATCTACATAACAAATGGTAGCATATAGTTATTGAATTACAACATAATAACCAGAGAATATTTGTAACATATGGCAGTTAAATGATTATTATCCAGACTACATGAAGTCTTTAAAAAGCAATCAGAGAAAAGATAAAACAGTGCTATACAAAATGAGTGTGGCTGAATTACACAATTACCATGTACTCAGAACTGCAGATAAAAATATATTCTACTTTGTTTCTCTGTGCTCGATCTTCTCTTCTCTGGTGTACGCTCTAGTAAGCTTAATATAAACTAACACATTAAGTGGTTTCATTTGTTGACTTCATGTCACCTCAGTCCCTGGACTGGTAATTACCCAGGTGTCATCTGTCCCATGCCCACGTCCTCCATTTCCATTGGGATCTGAGGCTGAGGTCTGCATCCATATCTTGGTTCTGATTTCTTTCTCAGCTTGGTCAACACCTATGGCTCTTTCTGGCTGGTCAGGCCTCACTGCTGCTCTCACTATTGTCCCCTTAGTTTACTTATGGCCCTGTCATGTGGTCCATCCTATAGTTTTTACCTATTAGTGAGTTACTTCTCCTCATCACAATGTCCTCCCCCACCTTTTGTGTGCTCCCCAGCTAAGCCACCCAGGCTCCTCTGCACCTGAAGAGGCTGCAGGAAACTCCTGTTCCATCAGTGCCACAGTTGGGGTCCCAGATAAAATACCAGATGCCCAGTTAAACTTGAATTTCTAATAAATGACAAGTAATTTTTTTTAAGTATTGCATGTCTCAAATATTGTATGGTGCATAGTTACACTAAAAAAAATTGTTTACCCCAAGTTCAAATTTAACTAGACAGCTTGCATTCTTATTTGCTAAATCTGTCAATAGCAGCCATATGGGAGCCAAGGTTCTGCTTGGGAGAGTTTAGCTCAGCCCTCTCTTCTTCTGCCTGGTGCTGCTTCTGCCACCTTGCACTGGGTTGTGGTGTTTGTGTCCACACCTGCTGGGGCTGGGGCAGGTGAGAGGCCATCCCCTTCCACAATCTGGTCCTGCTGCCTCTTCTTGCCCCTTCATTTATATACATGCTTCCACTCCCTCAACCCAGAGCTATTGAACTAGACACTCTCCTCTCTTGGCAGGCTGCTGAGACTCCTTTGTTCCCTTCCAGGCTGCTTGGTCCTCCCTTAGGTCCTTCAGGCTCTTAATATAGTAAAGAATAAAGATAAAGGAATTGAGAAAAGTTCATTCTCTCTGCACAAAGATTTAGAGCCTATTATCTCGCAGAGGACTCAAACCCTACTTAAAATGTCAGAATCTAAATATTAATTCTTAGCATCAGTGCTGTAGATAAATTTTAAAATTCCTCTCTGGTCCTCAACCCTAAGGGCAGCTGAAATCCTCTGGCTGATTAAGGGAAGTCTGCTAGGGTCTAATTTTCAAGAAGTTAGAAAAAAGACTCTTATACAAATATAAAGTGAACACGTGTCAAAGATTTCATTTAGCGCATTAATTATTAAAGGAGTTAGTTGTTAAAATAGATTCAAATCAGAATTTAAATTACAGAGAGTTGTATTCCCTCTGGGATAAATGTATTCCCGTTGATGTGGATGGGAACTATTTACAGCGCTACTACCGTGTTTCCCCGAAAATAAGACATCCTCCGAAAATAAGACCTACTTACAGGTTTCCTTCTGAGTGAAATATAAGGCATCCCCCCGAAAATAAGCACTCCCCCCCAGGCTAAACATGAGAGATTTGGTCCACTGATTCTGAAAGAAATGGAGTCACAAGAAATTCACCAGGAAATTCAGAAATTGGATTGTTATGATGATGTTCCAGAAGATGATAACATGATTGTCATTGAATAAATGAGTAAGTTCTTGATACTGTAGGATTCACAGTTTGTCTGGTTTGTGTTGACAACTACCATACTACCGTACCGCATACAGATAATAAATTTCCTTTATTTTCATTTAACAATAAATGTGAACCGTATTCTTCTTCATGGAAAAATAAGATATCCCCTGAAAATAAGACCTAGCGCATCTTTGGGAGCAAAAATTAATATAATACACTGTCTTATTTTCGGGGAAACAGGGTAGTGGTCTTCAATGTAACTGCTACCGTACAGGCATGTAAAGTAACCCAGCAATGGCAAGTCAATCAAAGGCACACACCTCTATAGAATTAGAGACTATCGAAGGTTCCCTAGGCAATGCCCAAATCTGCCACTGAACGGTTACCCAGGGATCTCCTTTGTCCATTCTTGGACGATTTTTTTTTTCTGAAAAAGTATAATATTTTCAAAAGATTTTTAAGCTATTTTAAAATATGATAAGTGCAAAGAAGAGGAGATATAAATGGCCAGTCAATATAAGACTAAATGTTCATCTTTACCAGCATATGGGTGAAAACCCATATTAAACCCACATAAGAGTTTTTATCAGTTAATATCCAGGGTAGGGAAGCAAAGACTCTCATGCATTGATGTTGGATGTGTTAATTGGTTCCTTTTTTGGGGAGCATAGTTTGGTAATATCTACTTAAATTTTAAATGCATGTATCTTGGATCCAACAAAAAATATAGGTATATTTCCTAGGAAATATTCACAAACATGCAAATGAATAATAATGAAAGCATTACTTTATATATCAAATATTCATAAGCTTAGAATCTTATCAATTCTACTGTACCCCAAGCTTAGAGATGGGATAAATCAGTAAACAAACCTGGCAAAGAAACCTGCCCTCATGGGACTTGTCTTCTCACGGGGATAGATAGACAGGAAGCAATTAATACAAGGACTACATAAACTTTCTAGAATATTAGAAGATAATGGGTATAAGGGAGTGTAGGAGAGGAAAAAGTTTCCTCAACTCTTCTTGGGTCCCTGGCTGGATCTGAAAATCATATTGACAAAGATTAACAGGCGAAAAGCACAATATTTGTTTAACGTAAGTTTTATGTGACATGGAGTCTACCTAAGGAAATGAAGACCTGAAGAAACAGTTAGACCTGAGTGTTGTACGCTGGGTTTGATGAAGAGTGGGAAGTTGTGGAGGAATATGACAGGTCAAGGAGTAGGAGGTAAGCATAGTAAGGCGGGGAAGACCTAGCAAGGACTGTGTGTTCAGATTCCTCTCTGTCCCTTTGTCTTTGGCGATAAGAATGCTCCTTCATTGGAGATAAGAATGCTGCGGGGAGGTGGGGGGGGTGGGGGGGTGGGGGGGGGTTTATGACTGTGGGGAGGGGAGGGGAGTTAGAATGACCTTGCTGCTGCTGCTGCTGCTGCTGCTGCTGCTGCTGCTTCTTCTTCTTCTTCTTCTTCTTCTTCTTCTTCTTCTTCTTCTTCTTCTTCTTCTTCTTCTACTTTCAAACTCCTTCAGCTTAAAATATTCAAGTAGCCAAGGTGCCATATTTTCGGGTAGCATGACCTGAACCCCATCTAGAGAATCAGAAGTAGTTAGAGCAGGGTTAGACATGGGAGGAATTTTTCCATATTAAATAAGGTGGTCAGGAGAGGTCTCATTGAAAAGGTGATATTTGAGCAAAGTGAAAGGAGTCATGCAGGTATTTGGTGCTGAGCAAGTGCAAATGCCCTGAGGTGGGAGTGTGCTGCCCTGAGGTGGGAGTGTGCTGGATGTGTTTGAAAAATAGCAAGGACTTGGAGCCAGGGGGAGAAAACTAGGAAAAGAAAGTCAGAGTTGATTACAGGGTGCCTAACCTAAGGGGCCTTATTGGACATTGTAAGAACGTTGGCTGACTCTGCACATAAAATGGGGAGATTTATAATATTCTGAGCAAGGGAAGGTATACCATCTGATTTAATATTCCCAGAATCCCCCTTGTAAGTGTGTAGAAAATATATGGTAGAGGCAAGAGGGTAGAAGCAAGAGCACCTGAGAGGAGGCTTTTGCTGTGAGCCAGGACTACGGTGAGAGCAGTAGAGGGGTTAAAGGTGGTCAGGTTCTGCCAGTATTCTGAAGACAGAGCCCACATAATTTCTTGACATTGAATATTGGGGTCAAGGCTGACTCTGAGGTTTTGACCTAAGCAACCTGGCTATCAACTGAGATGAGGAAGTCTGAGGTTGGAGTAGGGGTCCTTTCTGGGCTGAGTGTGTATGTGGGGAAATGTAATCAGGAGTTGAGTTTTGAACATAAGATAATGAAGCATTTTCGGAGGTAATAGCTAAAAGTTGAAAACAGCTTAAATAGCCATTATCAGGGGAATGATTATGTAAACTGTTTTACATAATGAAGCAGAACCATAATTCAGCATAGCAAGATCTTTCAGATAAGCCATTAAAAAAACAGTGTACATTAGGATATTATTTGTCTGCAACCCCAATGACAACAACAAAAGCGTAGATTTTTATGCATACTCATACAGGCGTAGATAAGTTTCAGAAGCAAGACCCTTTCTACTTACAAAGATTTCTAAACAAAATCAACTTCTAGGTATTGTTGATATAATTAAAAAAAAAATCTAATGAAAACAAAAGGAATGATGAGAAATCTGGTCTTGCCTTGGTCCCAGGTTTCCTCATCCACAAAGTGACCTGTAAGGTCCTTCTACTTCTAGGAATCTGTGTTCTGTAATTTTTTTTAATATAATATATTTTATTGATTTTTTACAGAGAGGAAGAGAGAGGGATAGAGAGTTAGAAACATCGATGAGAGAGAATCCTCGATCACCTGCCTCTTGCACATCCCCCTCTGGGGATGTGCCCTCAACCAAGGTACATGCCCTTGACCAGAATCGAACCTGGGACCTTTCAGCTCGCAGGCCGACGCTCTATCCACTGAGCCAAACCGGTTTTGGCTGTGTTCTGTAATTTCATGTGAGGGTCCTTCATAATTTGAAGCTGAAGTGTGTATATTCTTTTTATACAGCAGCCTCATTTCTGGTGTAATCAAACTCAGCTGATTACAGAGAAGGACAGAATTTGATTCTTTCCTCTAATAATGTTGATAATAAAAGTTGAGTGATCACTTTTGAAGAATGACTAAAATTTGAATGCATATTGGTTTTCAATTCAATTTCAGATAAAGGTTAAAGCAACTAGCTGCCTAGAAAGTCTTTTCCTGACTAAGTGGTCTCTTCTAAGACACTGGTGAAATGTGTGGTGTTCATCAATGTAAGCCCAAGTTGGAGAGTAGTCTCATGACTGGGCAGTTGGGGACATTAAGAAATGTTTCTTTTTGCTTTACATGGTTGATCAACCCTTATTTATATTCAGATAACCAAAGAGTTCATCTTATTTCCTGACTATATCTTCTGTCCCCGTACTGCTGCTCCTGACTAGTTAGCTCTCTGATCAGGTTACTGATCCCTAGTAATGACTATCACTGGCCAGATGGATATTTGAAAAGAGGATTTGGGCAGAGCATGATCCTGAAAGCTAATGTATTTCTGCCAAATGGTTTGATCCACAACCAATCTCTGTGGGAAGGGCATTTCTTCTCCATTAAAAAAAATATTTTAAGGAAGTGAAGAATAAACATAAAATATTTTATAGCTATGACTATTGTCTCCTGAAACTCCACATGCTAATACTTTCATTTCATTTTTTAATGATAAAATCAATTTCTTATAGAGATATACAACAAAACTTTAAATGTTCCAAAAAGTATAAATTCAAGTATCACCCAGAGGTCATCAGGATTCATATTTTGGTGTGTTTACTCCCAACCTCTTCCTCATATATATGCTGTTAAAGAAAAATTGGTAAGGGAGACTTTATTCAGGTCTGTTGCAATAGGTGACCAGACACAGTAGGGGACAGAGATTGGATTCAAGACCGAGTACTGCAAAGACAGGGGGGAAATTGTAGGCAACAAACAACGAGAGGGGTCAGTGGATGGAGAATTACTAAGAGGGCGACATCAGGGTAGGGGGATTATTGCTCAATCCACGTAGCAGGAATCTTTATGAAGATAAGCCGGGGTGATTAGGTATCAGGTTGGGGGAATCTTTCTAAACTGACTCAGCAGGATTCTTGCTTGGACTATGCTATGCAGGTCCAGGCAAGCACAGGGGCCAACGTGAGGTTTGGTTGAGAAGAGGATTCAGAGGAGCCTGACTAAAGTTTGGTCAAGGAGAGTATTTGTCAATGTGATGGGGACAAATAAGATATTTATCTAATTATGAAAGACCATAGCGCCTACTCCCCTTACTCCAGTAGTCCTCCCCAGCAGAATGAGAAAGCAGAGAGATGAAAGAGCAGGGTTAGCAAAATCTGAGTTCTGAATTGGTCTTGAGGAAGGTAAAGGAAGCTGTGCAGAGGACAAACACTGCTAGCTGTGAGCAAAGAAGAGAAGATTGTATCAGGGAAAAGGGGTGGGATCTTGGACATCCTATCTAAATAAAGAGTAACATGCAAATTAACCATCACTCCACTACACCCACAATCCACGCCCACAATCCACACCCACCAGTCAATCAGAGCAAGTATGAAAATTAACCCCAACCAAGATGGCTGTGGCCACAGAGAAAGCAGGAGGGAGGCTTGGGTTTCCCAAGTAATGGAGGAAGCTAAGCTTTCCACACACCCTGGTGGGCTCAGGCCTCTGCTTAAGGATACAAAGTTTCAATTATAGAAGGTAAATGAATCCCCAAGGCTTGGATCCACTCCAGGCTACAAAGTTTCAATTGTAGAAGATAAATATACTCTAGATACCAGGGCCTCCTCTTGGGGGAGTGAGGGGACCACCACAGGCTCTTCTCCCAGACCGCTCCACACCCCAAGGGAACCCCCACCCTGATCTGGGACACCCTTCAGGGCAAACCAGCTGGTCCCCATCCATGTACCAGGCCTCTATCATATCTAATAAAAGAGTAATATGCAGATTGACCATCACTCCAACACATAAGATGGCTGCCCCTATGTAGTCAAAGATCTTGCCCCTAGTTGGATACAAGATGGTGACCACAAGATAGCCAGCAGGGGAGGGCAGTTGGGAGGGACCAGGCCTGCAGGGGAGATCAGTTGTGGGTGATTAGGCCAGCAGGGAAGGGCAGCTGGGAAGAACCAGGCCTACAAGGGAGGGCAGTTGAAGATGATCAACCTTGCAGGGGAGTACAGTTAGGGGTGACCAGGTCAGCAGAGGAGGGAAGTTGGGGGCAAACAGGTTGGCAGGGAATCAGTTAGACATCAATCAGGCTGGCAGGGGAGTGGTTAGGGGGTGATCAGGCTGGTAGGCAGAAGTAGTTAGGGGCAATCAGAAAGGTAGGCAGATGAGCAGTTGGGAGCCAGGAGTCCTGGATTGTGAGAGGGATGTCTGACTGCCCTAAATGAATGCCTTCAAAGGGTCCCAGATTGGAGAGGGTGCAGGCTGGGCTGAGGGACACCCGCCCCCCATTTACAAATTTCATGCACCAGGCCTCTAGTTATATATAATTTTCTCAAAGTGCCTCTTGATAAAAAGTGAGGGTATAACACCAGGTGTTAGGATTGTTATTACGATTCCCCCAGGAAGCACTAATTTTGACAAATAATAGAGTAGGTAGTTCCTAGTTAGTGCCTAAAGAAGCTGCTCCCACCCTAACCAGTTTGGCTCAGTGGGCATAGCATTGGCCTGCGGACTGAAGGGTCCCAGGTTTGAGTCCAATCAAGGGCATGTATCTTGGTTGCAGGCACATCCCCAGAGCGGGTATGCGGGGGCGGAGGGTGGCAGCTGATTGATGTTTCTCTCTCATCAATGTTTCAATGTTTCTAACTCTCTCTCTCTCTCTCTCTCTCTCTCTCTCTCTCTCTCTCTCTCTCTCTCTCTCTCTCTTTCTCTCTGTAAAAGAAAAAGAATCAATAAAATATTTTTCTTAAAAAGAAGCTAGCCTGAACTGTCCAGGCACGGTCCCCGTGGTGCTGTGAGGCCCGGGCTCTGTGTCCCTTGTCCTGGAACCTCTCCACTGTGTAGCCTGGAGCAAGTTATCCGCTTCCCCAGGCTTTTCTTTCCTTACCAGCAGGTAAGACAAATGAGTGGAAGTTGTCTATTTGGCTGTACAGGCACGAACAGTCTGGCCCCATTTCACTTTGGCAAACCAAGGCGCCTCCCATTCCTTCAAAATGGCTGCTTTTTGGCATCTGTCTGGGCCCATGGTCTCCCTGGGAGAGTTCCTCTTGTTCATTCAACACACCAACCTCAAGGCTCTAAGCGAGAGAACACTGGTGATTGCCAGGATGTGCCATGGTGGTAGGAAGATTGTGAGTTTGGACCGGTGAATCTGAAGGAAGGAACATTTTAGTGCCTTTGTGAGGGCAGTGAGATGAGACCTGTGGTGGTAGGGAGGACTTAGTGGAACTGCCTCCTTCTTCCTCCCCTTCCTGCTGCCTTTTGCACCAGGCCTGCTCCTCTCCAGATTGTTCTATTTAATTATGTTTGCTGATAGAGATTAATGGCTTTCCTTCAGCTCATGGATGAGTGAAAAGAGAAATTTGTGTGAGAGCCACCTAGGGTCCTTTTCCAAACCTTGCTGGAAACTCAGCTGTGTTTTTTATGACTTCTGAGCTTTGCGAGGATGCTCATTTCCCCTGTTGGCGAGCATTACGGTGCTTTATATAGAACAGTGAAACCACATGGCACGTTAACCTTTGCAAATGACACAGTCAGATGGTGTCTTCGTAAGCAGAGGGCTCTGATGCAAACATGGGGATGAGACACAAGTTTAGCTCTCTTACTGCTTTGCATAGCTTTTCCCCTGTGGCTCACGTGACACTATTGAAACAACATAGACAATGTCAGCTTTGTCCCTAACTCCCGTAGGTAGGGAGAGGGGCCATAACAGATGGTCAGTTTAGGACGTAGGCATCTGACCAGTTGTCACTGCCTCCTCTGCTGTCCTCCTGCAGGGTACCATTGTTTCGCCCCCAGTATTGCAATAGATTTGTAACTAGGAGTCCCTGTTTCTATGACTGCTCACTCAGTAATACCAGGTGTACCAGTTAATAATGTGGATTTTATAATCAGAGAAAACACGATAATTTCAAAAGAAACATCAAAAGTGCTTTATTCAAAGTAATGCCCAATGCTAGCTACACATTTCCCCCATCGTTTAGGTAATTTGTGGATACCATCCCAATAGAACTTTTCTTGTTCTGAGGCAAACCATTCAGAGACCCAATTTTCCACGTCTCCATACTTTTTGAAGTGCTGCTCAGAAAGTGTGTGTGCCATCAATTGGAATAAGTGGGAATCTGAAGAAGTGAGGTCTGGTGAATATGGTGGGTGGGTTAATACTTCCCAGGTAAGATCTTTTAACGTGTCTTTAACTGGATTTGAAGTATGTGAAGGTGCATCATCATGAAGTAAAATTACTTTGCTGTGTCTTTTGGCCCATTCTGGTTGTTTTATGATCAAAGCATGGTTCAAATTGATTATTTATTGTTGGTAGCGATCAGTATTTTTTAAAAAATATATATTTTATTGATTTAAAAATATTTTATTTATTTTTTACAGAGAGAAGGAGAGAGGGATAGAGAGCTAGAAACGTCGATGAGAGAATCATCGACCAGCTGCCTCTTGTACACCCCCCACTGGGGATATGCTTACAACCAATGTACATGCCCTTGACCAGAATCGAACCCGGGACCTTTCATTCCGCAGACCGACGCTCTACCACTGAGCCAAACCGGTTTAAGCTATTTTATTGATTTTTTTTTACAGAGAGGAAGGAAGAGGGATAGAGAGAAACATCGATGAGAGAGAATCATCGACCAGCTGCCTCTTGCACACCCCCTACTGGAGATGTGCCCGCAACCACGGTACATGCCCTTGACAGGAATCGAACCTGGGACCTTTCAGTCCGCAGGCTGAAGCTCTATCCATTGAGCCAAACCGGTTTCGGCAAGTAGTGATCAGTATTAACAGTTTCACCTGGTTTTAGAAGCTCATGATATACCACACCTTCCTGATCCCACCAAACGCAGAGCATTGTCTTCTTTCTAAAGTGATTTGACCTTGCAGTTGATGTTAATGG